>CM050166.1:310510546-311188046 GCA_027410445.1 Discoglossus pictus | reverse complement strand
CGCAGCCCTCGCTACGTGAGCAACGCAAGCGTGAGCAACGCAAGCGTGAGCAACGGCCCGTACGCTCACAACTATATATGTGATACTAGCGACTTGCTCATGAAAAATTATGGCAAAGAAATGTAAAGCCTGGCAATGGTGTTGTTCAAAAAACAGGAAGAGAAAGACACCTATATATCCACATCTGTATACCATCCTGAGTTATAATGAACAGTAATGAACAAAACTATCCTAGTAAACTGTCAAGAAAATTATTCAGTAAAAGCTCATAATTTATTCAAAAAATCAATCTACAATACATATTCTAAAAACATTTAAAAAATAAGCAAGGACAATCACCGGTTATATGTATTATCTCAGTATCTTACTGTCTGTACAATACTTTAAACACAAATAGATAGTTTTTACCACCTATTAGGATAAATCACCTGATCTAAATTTGGTGGTAGCAGAGCCCACCATTTACTCCTTTTATACTAATGTAAATATACTGTCTAGGAAATAAAATTTAAAAGTGAAAAGAAAGAAAAAATTGCTAAATAAACTATTACTGATGGTGGAACTGGGGATACACCAATTACCCCCCTAACCTGTTTGTGAAAGAGAGCTTACCTACTCTAAATTAAATATATTATCACCTTTGTGATTGCATAAGTGCAAGTAAAGTGCTCATAGTATAAATTACAACATATATTTAATTTCCAGACAAAGTATAGAAATATCTTATAAAAGGATAATATATATATAGATGCACTGCAGACTGCTATTATTCCCGCATCTATGGATATTGTGCTAATTATATTCTGCAAATAAGCCTGTATCCCGAGTTCCACCATCAGTAATAGTTTATTTAGCAATTTTTCCTTTCTTTTCACTTTAAATGTTATTTCCTAGACAGTGTTAGATTAGTATAAAAGGAGTAAATGGTGGGCTCTGCTACCAACAAATTTAGATCAGGTGATTTATCCTAATAGGTGGTAAAAACTGTCTATTTGTGTTTAAAGTATTGTACAGATAGTAAGATACTGAGATAATACATATAACCGGTGATTGTCCTTGCTTCATTTTTAAATGTTTTTAGAATATGTATTGTAGATTGATTTTTTGAATAAATTATGAGCTTTTACTGAATAATTTTCTTGTCAGTTTACTAAGATAATTTTGTTCATTATAACTACGGATGGTATACGGGTGTAGATATATAGGTGTCTTTCTCTTCCTGTTTTTTGAATATATCCTTACACTTTTCCACTCCTCTTGGTACATACAACATGTATATTTAGGTATTTATCTTTGAAATTTAAGAAAAAAAATTTAAATGTATATGGTACCGCCTCCCCACTTTATACTGGCCTTCATTTATATATACAGTTGGCAATGGTGTTGGCCACACATTGCGAGGCTCCCCCCCCCCCCCTAACCTTCAGCGCTCATCCCGGGGCTCACAATTAGTGCTTTTGGTGCTCATTTTGAGCGTCTTTCCCCACTACTTCCTCTCCCTCCCCTGTGTCTTTTTCCCCACCACTCCCTCTTGTGTCTCTACTCCCCTGTGTCTCTTTCCCCCTGCTCCCGCCTCTGTGTCTCTTCTCCCTCATCTGTATTTCTTTCCCCCATCTCCCTCCCCCTGTGTCTCTTCCCCTTTCTCCCTCCTCTGTGTCTCTCTCCCTCCCCTGTGTCTCATCCCCCTCTGTATCTCTTCCACCCCAGTCTCTCTCTCCTGTGTCTCTTCCCCCTCCTCTCTCCCCTGTATCTCTTCCACCCTCCTCTCTCCCCTCTGTCTTTTCCGCATCTCCCTACCCTTTGTTTCTTCCCTCCTCCTCTCTCCCCTGTGTCTCTTTCCCCATCCTTCCTCCATTGTGTCTCTTTCCCCCACTTCTCCCTCCCATGTGTCTCTCACTCCAACTCCCCCCTCCATGTCTCCACCTCCTCTGTGTTTATATCTGCCCCCTCTTCTACCTCCCCTGTGTGTCTCTCCCCTGTGTCTCTCCTCCACCACCTCTGTGTCTCTCCCTCCCATGTCTCTCAGTCCCATGTCTCTCTTTTTCCCTCCCCCTCTTTCGCTCCCCTGTGTCTCTTTCCTCCCTCTGCCTCCCCTGTGTCTCTTCCCCCTCCTCCCTCCCCTGTGTCTCTTCTCCCTCATCTGTATTTCTTTCCCCATCTCACTCCCTCTGTGTCTCTTCCCCCATCCCTCCCATGTGTCTCTTCACACCCTCCCCTCCTCCCTCCTGCGGCGCTCATTGCAACCCCGCAACTGCTAGTTGTGCTTGTAAAGCGTGACGACAATTTGCAGTTTGACAATTATGGTATGTGATATATATATATATATATATATATATATATATATATATATATATATATATATATATATATATCACATTATATATATACACAGTGCCTTGCAAAAGTATTCACCTCCTTGACTTTTTACCTATTTTGTTACATTACAGCCTTAAGTTCAATGTTTTCTTAATCTGCATTTTATTTGATGGATTAGAACACATTAGTCTAAATTGGTGAAGTGAAATTAGAAAAATATATACATAAAACATTGTTTTTAGAAGTAGAAAACATAAAATGGGCATGTGCATAAGTATTAACCCCCTTTGTTATGAAGCTCATAAAAAGCTCTGGTGCAACCAATTACCTGCAGAAGTCACATAATTAGTGAAATTATGTCCACCTGTGTGCAATCTAAGTGTCACATGATCTGTCATTACATTTACACACCTTTTTTGGAAGGCCCCAGAGGCTGCAACACCTAAGCAAGAGGCCCCACTAACCAAACTCTGTCATGAAGACCAAGGAACTCTCCAAACAAGTAAGAGACAATGTTGTTGAGAAGTACAAGTCAGGGTTAGGTTATACAAAAATATCCAAATCTTTGATGATCACCAGGAGCACCATAAAATCTATCATAACCAAATGGAAAGAACATGGCACAACAGCAAACCTGCCAAGAGACAACCTCCCACCAAAACTCACGGACCGGGCAAGGAGGGCATTAATCAGAGAGGCAGCACAGAGACCTAAGGTAACCCTGGAGGAGCTGCAGAGTTCCACAGCAGAGACTGGAGTATCTGTACATAGGAAGACAATAAACTGTAAGATCCATAGATTTGGGATTTATGGCAGAGTGGCCTTTACTTTCAACTAAAAACAAAATGGCACGTTTTGAGTTTGCGAAAAAGCATGTGGGACCGAAATGTATGAGGAAGGTGCTCTGGTCTGTGTTATGTAAATTAAATGATGCAAATCCTCAAACAATCCATGCTAATTCCAAGTTGTGAGGCAACAAAACACGAAAAATGCCAAGGGGGGTGAATACCTTTGCAAGGTACTGTGGTCCTCATTCTATTATTGGCCGTAGGCGCTGCAGGGGCCGCAAGGACCGGCCGCAAGCTATTCTGCTATTCTATTCCCCTCCGGCCGGGGACTCCGGCAGGCTTGTGGCCGGCGCCTTGCTATCTCTTGTGGCCGCACGCGCCGGAGGAAAGCCTTTGATCTAAAACGGCCGCAAGAGTTTCGGCCGCAAGAAAAGCCCGGTTGCTATTCTATTGCTCCGGGAAGCCTCTCTGCAAGGCTAAAAGTGAGCCGCAGGTTACTTGCAGGAAAGAGGTCCCGCTAGCACCAATTAAGCACGAAATATAGCCCAAATAAAGCCATCCTGCACTTTGAGAAGACTATAAAGTGATTTTAGGTGTTAGCAAAAATATCACAAATTTCCCCTATACTCAAATCCGTAAAATATATATTTTTTAATATATGTCAAATATACATGTAAAAAGTCCAGAGTGCTTGGAGCACCTCAGACCTGGCCACGCTGCGGCTGGAAAATAAACAGTTAATGTAAACTCGTATTTGGGCTGATGTGCAAGCTTTAGAGGGGGTTACTATTAATCCTCATGTCCCCCAATATGATCCCTAGCATTTACAGAGCTGTACAGTGCTGTCTTGAATTTATTTTTGACTTTAAAAAATTTTGAGCTTACGGCCGGTTGCAAGATATGCGGCCTGCCATAAGAGGAGATCCTTGCGGGCCGTATAATTGAATTGCGAGTTAACAGAACCCCCGCAAGGAATCGCAGCCTTACGGCCAATTTACGACCGATAATAGAATGAGGCCCTGTGTGTGTATATACACCATTATTTTCCTCCACTGCCTTAACCCTCATGGGCATGGAGTTCACCAGAGCTTCACAGGTTGCCACTCGAGTCCTCTTCCACTCCTCCATGATGACATTAAGGAGCTGGTGGATGTTAGAGACCTTGCACTCTCCCACCTTCCAATTGAGGATGCCCCACAGATGGTCAATAGTATTTAGGTCTGGTGACATGCTTGCCCAATCCATCACCTTTACCTTCAGCTTCTTTAGCAAGTCAGTGGTAATCTTGGAGGTGTGTTTGGGGTCATTATCATGTTGTAATACTGCCCTGCGGCCAAGTCTCTGAAGGGAGGGGATCATGCTCTGCTTCCGTATGTCAAAGAACATGTTGTAATTCATGGTTCCCTCAATGAACTGTAGTTCCAGGTGCCGGCAGCACTCATCCAGGCCCAGACCATTACACTCTCACCACCAAAAGTATACATCTATCCCTCTCCCCCTCTCCTTCTCTCTCCTCCTCTCCTTCTCTGTCCCTCTCACTCCCCTCTCCTTCTCTCTACCCATCTCCTTCTCTCTCCCCCTCTCTTTCTCTCCCCCTCTCCCTCCCCTCTTCTTCTCTCTCCCCCATTCCTTCTCTCCCCATCTATCACTTACCCGTTTCTTGCATGCTCCAATACCCCACACCTGCCGCTGAGCTTCCCTTGGAGCCTGGCTCCTCCCCCAGAGGTACTGTTTGCACTGTGAAAAGCAGGCAACAAACAGGTTGCTCTCAGTATGAGGGAGGAGGTCTAGAGCTACCAGGATATGGCCTGGGGGGGGGGGGCAGTCGGAGGCTGAGGGTGGGCCCCTATACTGCAGACAATGTTTTTAAATAAATACATTATTTATTTAAAAACAGCCTGCAATACAGCCTGCACTGGGGCCCCCAGGAGATAAAGGGCCTCAGTGCATAGCACCAGCGGTAGCTCCACCCATGTATATAACTTATCTTTGTATAATAGTTATCCCATATTATATGGTAAAAATATAAACAGTTAACATATTGCACCTATATAAAAATAGAAAACAGTCTATCATTTGTAAATATCAATGTCCTGAGGCATTCCTCTGAGAAAACGATTACCGTGATCTGCTAGTGCATGACTGCACTCCTTTGTGATCATTTGTGTGTTGAGTTATTTTGAGGAAACAGCAAATTTACACTGTTATACAGGATGTACACTTAACATTGTAGCCAAGTGTCATTTCTTCAATGTTGTCTCATGAAAATATATAATAAAATATTTATAAAAATGTGAAGGGTGTACTCACTTTTGTGAGATACTGTATGTTTCAGAAAACAATTAAAATAATATCCAAGATCATATAATTATTATATATTATTAGACATTATTCCATATTAGGAATGGGATGTAAATCTGATATTTTAAGTAAGTGTAGGCAGGGACATATGATGATGTTCTCCAAGAACATAAAATGTATAAATGCAGATAGATAGAGGTACAAATTACAGCACATACTCAACATTTGTAAATGCATGTACTCATCCATCATTCTGTTCTGGAAAACCGATGCTGGAAAAAGAGTGAAAGAGATATTAAATGATCTCTGTACAATATCAAATAATATAGATATTTCAAAACACTTCATTTAGCTAGTTTTAAACTATAAAAAATACATTTTGATGGATCTACTAGACCCCAGAAACATTCATGATAAGTTAGTGGACACTGTGTGTGTGAAAGGAATATTTACATTCCTGGAGAGCAATGCTTGCATTTGCTGATGCAAGCATTTGGTTCTGGGACAGTAAGGGGAAAGGGATGTGGTATCAAATTAATTCATATCCAAGACTTCAAGCCTCTTTTAATCCCTTCCCCTCCACCCCTACCTTTCCCTTCACTGATAACAAAACACTCTTATGATACAGCTACTCATAAACAGTCTTCCAAAATGCAGGTTTCCTAAAATAATGTTTTTATGCCTATTGCTTACACAGATGCTAATGCTAGTTTGTTATACAGTATACTTCACAAACAAGTGACTTTTTCTTGAACTACAGTGATCCTTTAAAGGCTATTGGGTTCATTGCTTATAAATGTGTATTAGATTTATTGGAATTATTGTCTGATATTTGAATTTTATGTAAGTAATGCTTTTTTCAGATTTCCACACAGTAGTAACACTGATCAGCGAAAATATTTATTTTTACATGTTATTAAAACATTTATTGTTTGAGTTATTTTATTGTATTTGATATTTTAAAAGCTACACATTTTTAACATATATCTATGGAATATTTGAATTATATTTCTTAAGATTTAGTGGTATACTGTATTAAAGCAACTGTATTATTATTACTGTTTTTTAATATTTTTTTCATACAGCCAAATATTTCTAATATCAACCTAAATAATTGTTCAGGTATATATTTGTAAGTGTCATTATATACTTTACTATTGCAGTGTTAGTTGTTGTTCTATCATGCCCGACATTCAGTGACCCTATGGACCAAAGCACACCAGGGACACATTTTTTTCTGGTTGTGCTTATCCATAAAGTTATCTTGGCAAAGATACTGGAGTGGACTACCAGTTACCACGCTTCAGTGGACCATGATTTTTCTGACTTCTCTGCTATGACCTGCCCATCTTAGGTATAGCTCACAGCTTCACTGAAGTACACAAGCGACTTGTGACATAGACTGTGTAAATTAAAGTTCCATTAATTATAGTAGACAGATTGACGTTATAGCACCAATATACAGAAACCCACAGAGGATAGGACCTAACCAGTGGGATTCATTCATTGGTTGGTCCAGCTGGTACCTCCTTATAACAGTGGGATAGGGGGTTAAATATTCTTTCATCACAATTCAAATATTATTGTTTAAATATTTATTAGAAAAACATTACAACATTCATATTTTTCTCAAATCACCCCTTTAGAGTATATTAATATGGTCCCAATCACCTAGAGGCTAAATGAATTATAAATGTTCTCTAATTAACAAAATATTAGAATCTTGCAGCCTTATTAAATTGCAATTCGGCCAATTGAATAGGGCTCTATATAAGCACATAGCATATTTTTTTTACACACGTTTTTAGTTAGTGAACTTCTATCCAAAAGCAGGGACTTCACTAACTAAAAATGTATGTAAAAAAATATGCTATGTGCTTATATAGAGCCCTATTCAATTGGCCGAATCGCAATTTAATAAGGCTGTTGGTTTGTGGGTGGATCAGAAAGGCTGACTCACTTGAATGTTAGGTTGATGTAGATAAATTAATTTAAATAACATCAGTTGATAACATATATTATTGCCTATATTTTGAAATAATACAATATTTGGAACCTCTGCTGTGTAGTTTTACATTTTTAATATTTTTTATTTATTTTTATAAGACAAAGTTTCTTCCTTGAGGAATTCTTTAATTGGAAAATATGAGGTCAGGAGCTAACAAGTACAAAGAACTGAAATATTTAATTATTCCTTATTATAAGTTTCTCTTTTTTCATTTAGTTAAATAAGTAAAATAGTCAAGACCTCCTCTTATGCTGTTTTTTTCTTCTATTGAGGTAGATTTTCCTTCCTAATTGCAAGTGTCAAATTGTCTGATGAAAAATGAAAAAAACATGTCCTTTGGTAAATTTATTTCTGTTTGTGGTCTGTGAATTCTTAATTTATCACTGAAATATTTTCTCTAAATATGGTAAAAATATATTGAAGGAAAAATCAAGCCTAAGGTCCTTAATAATTAAATACTTTATATCACAACAAATCAATGTTCTAAACATGTTGTAGCATCTTAGCTGGCTAAGAAAAACATTTTAATGAGATTTATATGCCAGACTTGAATAGTCATTAAAGTTAAGAAATGTGTCAAGAAAGATGTAACAGTAGCAAGGGAGATCAGTGTGGGCTGTTTTCTCCTCCTCTATCTTAATATTTTACAGAAAACAGAGTGGCAGTGAACTTTCCGGATGTCATATTGAGCCATATTAAATTGCAAGCCCACAGCAGCCCTGGGACAGCCGTAGAGACTGCAGGCTTGATATTCGCCTTAGTTACTAAAACTATTAAATTAGCCAAGCCCACAACAGATGTGGCCGACATCAAAATCCTTAAATTATTCTTGCGTACAGTGAACATGATAAATTAGTCAAACCCATAGTTTGACTATTTGATCATGGGTTTAGACGGACCCAATGGTAACAGAGATCGTCATCATTACGTCAAAAATGGAGGTTAGGGCCAAAATCTTCACATTGTGTGGCAAACAGCATTGCCAGATTTATAATTTTATTCCCATCATTTTTGACAGGCTATTTCCTAGTTTGTTATATTATTGGATTTTTAAAAGTTTATCACCTTATTATTTTTATCTGCATTTTTCTGACACACACAGGCCCCTATTTAATTTCAAACCCGTTATTACCTTCATAAAGCCCATATGTCTGTTAGAAATTTGTCAAAGTTACAGATGTATTTAAATGACTCAAGCCCGCAATTACAAGCTCACAGCCCCAAAACGCAAACCATTAACCCGTACATAGCATTTGAGGGCATGATCATGATAAATTAAGCAAGACTGTAAGTTACAATTTAGACAGAGCCAATAATAAATAAGACCGTCATCATGATGTCAGTAAAACATGGAGTTTAAACTACAATCAATTAGGGCCTCATTCTATTAGCGGCCGCAGCCGTTGCGGGTCCGCAAGGACCGGCCGCAAGCTATTCGGCTATTCTATTCCCTTACGGCCGGAGGCTCCGGCAGGCTTGCGGCCGGTGCCTTGCTATCTCTTGCGGCCGCTCGCGCCGGAGGAAAGCCTTTGATCTAAAACGGCCGCAAGAGATTTGCAATTCAATTGCTCCGGGAAACCTCTCTGCAAGGCTAAAAGCGAGCCGCAGCTTACTTGCAGGAAAGAGGTCTCGCTAGCACCAATTAAGCACATAAAATAGCTCAAATAAAGCCATCCTGCACTTTGAGAAGACTATAAAGGGATTTTAGGTGTTAGAAAAAATAGCACATAATTATCCTGTACTCAAATCCGTAAAATATTTTATTTTTAATATCCGTAAAATATCCATGTAAAAAGTCCAGAGTGCTTGGAGCACCTCAGACCCGCCCACGCCGCAGCCGGAAAATAAACAGTTAATTTGAACTCGGGTTTGGGCAGATGTGCAAGCTTGAGAGTGGGTTTCTTTTAATCCTCATGTCCCCCAATATGATCCCTAGCATTTACAGAGCTGTACAGTGCAGGCTTGAATTTATTTTTGCGTTTTTATATTTCACAGCTTACGGCCGGTTCCAAGATATGCGGCCGGCCGTAAGATGAGATCCTTGCGGGGCCGTATAATAGAATCGCGAGTTAACTGAACCCCCGCAAGGAATCGCAGCCTTACGGCCGATTTACGGCCGATAATAGAATGAGGCCCTTAGTGTTTAGAAGTACAATTTGCAATTGGACTCGCAATCCATAAATGTAGAAATTAATAAAAATCAATAAATGAACTGTTCTAGTCCATGCGGGTTCCATGATATGTATTAACTCCTTGATTCCCGGGATCAATATAACATATTGCAAGCTTGAGACTGTTGTGCAATTAATTCTTATGCTATTCATTGCCTTACCAGTATTTTTAAGAACAGTAGAGTGTTTTTATTTGCTGCTGCAGCTATACGAACGGGTGTTTAACCCACTTACAGGCCCTATCTAGTACTTGAAGGCAATTGCAGGCTTGCTGAATTGTTTTAATTAAATATGGATTTTGCGTCTGTAACACTTACAGGTTTAAAACATCAAAGGAGGATATAGGATGAAGTTTTTGACAACCACAGTGATTTTGAGCCTGTAACTCGCAAATTGAATGAGAGTAGAAACATTTTGCCAATTAGTAGCCCTTTTAAATTACAGCTAAGAGCTAACCTGTAGCACATAGTGACATCAGTAGCACTACATTGCTTTAAATTAGCCTCTAAAACAGAGACGCAGCCGAATTGCGTGAAAAATGGCTACTTTTTGTGCAACGTGGAACATCGCAGCATGCAACCCATTGATCTGTCTGGCTACATTCCAATCATGCTATTAAATTACCACAAAGTCCCCTGCAAGCTAGTCCGCAACATGGAAATGGAGGCCGAAGCCCCAGAGCACCCGCAAAGGCTAAGAAAGCCCATATGTGCTTGCTCGGAGCAGTACAAATGATCCTAGATCTCGCCCCCGAACATCCATCTGGCACCTAAACCTCCCCCTGCTCTCTAAATACATTCCCATGCTGCAGGGGGCCCAATTGGGAGTCTGCAGCCTCCCAAAATAAATCCCTTCTGTGGAGGTCCCAATTGGGACCACTGCGGCAGTTAAATAGTTACCCACTTCCACAAAGCTACTTCAAGAACCCCCCGCACCTAAATTAAACCCCCCTATGCTGGGGGTCCCCATCGGGAACCCACAGTGTCCCCATATTAACCCCTGCCACGGGGTATTTCAAGTACCACTCCGACATCTAGAAGTAACCCCTCTATGCTGGGGGTTCCCATTGGGATGCCAACAGTGTCCCCATATAAATCCTTGCTGCAGGGGTACCGATCGGGACCCCAGCAGCAGTCAATGTGTTAATTCCTGACACGGGGATACTTCAAGTACCCCCCTGGGACCTAAAATTAACCTCCCTATATTGGGGGTCCCCATCGGGACTGCTGCAGTGTCACCATATCACCCCTTTCAGGGAATCGATCGGGACCCCCAGTGCATTTGAAATTCAAATTTCCTGCCTCGCGGGTCCTGAAAGGACTGTAAAGGTCCTTAAAGGACCCACGATCACTAAAAAATTAACCCCTACCATGCGGGTACTATAAGTACCCCCACAGGCATCTCAAATTAACCCCATCTATACAGACCCCATAAGTCTCTAATTAACCCCATCACTTATGGGGGTCTATACAGGTACAGAGCTACTAGTGTTTGTGAATAAATATATTGTGTGCAAAGACTTGGATCACATATAATAGTTGTGATCAAGCAGGTTGTTGCTAACGCAGCGGGCTTGCGTAGCGAGCCTGCGGCCCTCGCAAAGCGAGGGCCTCAGCAACTGTGGATCTTGCAACATTTACAAACAAATACGAGATGCAGGACTTAGAAAAAGAAACACTACGACCTTGCAAAGATACGACTTTAACGGCCGACTCTCACAAACCTGAAAACATTACAAACACAATAAATACACACAAAAAAAACATAAAAAACATACCCACACCAAGGGGAGGGGGGGGCACACAGGACCTCTGCAAGTGAAGTTACACCTCCATTTAAGTACAAATTGCTGAGTTTAGAGACACGAAAATCCCATAAGCAAGAGAAAAATGGCATAAAAAACCCCAAAACGAGGCTACAGGACCCTAAACACACAAAACACCACCAAGCACATACGCATTTTCACAAAACCGTACAAGCTACAAGATACACCATTAGCAAGGATGCAAAATCATACACAGCCGCGTACCACATACACATTCGCCGCCATTTTACAACACTTACACAATGCGGAAGTACACATCTAACCTTAACAGCTACCCCTCGCGCACGCAGCATATTTACACTACACACTGCACACATTGCTAACACTTACACCTCAGCTCTACAACAGTGCAAACCTACATTATATGCAGCAAGAACATCGAAACAGATTGTCAGCTCTTCCGCATCATGCTTACTGCATATATTACTTCAATATAGGTAAAGTATATTCCTTTATTAATGTATTATTTATTTGGTTACCATACACCAAACAGCATTAGCTCACTTACAATTGCATTGCCGTAATTTTTTGACAGGCAATATTCTAGTTGTAGATAAGAACTAAAAAAAAGAACAGAACTCTACTCTGAATATTCTAGTCTAAAATGTTAGTTTATGTCATTGTTAGCTTAATATAGATTTGTGTCATATGGACATCAAACAAAGGGACACACCTGAACATCATTTTATTTCACCTACAGGAATATAAAACAGGCATAGATTACAATCCTATCAGCCTGAGTTATATGATGTTCAAAAGTATCAAAAATGACATATGGGATCCTCTAATTAAATAACTTGTTTACTTCTCTACTAGGATAATTTTATATACAATGACAATATTATATTATGGATCTAGATAGAATGTATGATTCAGCTGTGAAAATGTGTATCCAAAAAAGAAACACACAGGTAGATGAAAATTTTATTTGAGAATGTTATTTCTCCTTGTTTTTAAAAAAAATAATTACATTCATATGTTTTGAAATAATAAGGGATTGACAGGTTCTCGTGAGTGGTCTAATCTTACAAAAAAAAAAGGACATTTGAGAGCAAATTAAAAAAAACTTATCTTGGGGCTGGGGGATTTTCTTAACATTTTCTCATTTGAGAAGAGGTAAGAAAGTCTATCATAGGAAATAGCTCATAGAAAATCAAAATAAAATATGAGATTTACTTGAGAGGCTTCATAAATTTCCACCATGATTTTTTTCTGTTTGTAGCTGCTTCTGTATTGTGAATTTAACAGAAAAAATGTAATCTTTGAAATGTTATCATACAAGCACTGTGCAATGTGTTAGGACTGACAAATCAAGGGATGATAAGGCAAGAGACCAGAGGCTTTTTAAAAGTCAAGTCATCTCAATTTTCTTGCCATTGTCCATTAAGCTGTGAAAATGCAAACAATGCTTGGAGAAAAGATAATATAAAAATGTAAAAACAACATTACAGTTTTATCTTATTTAAAAATTCCCTAATCACAGAAAACAGCTGTATATTTTACAGATTTGTTTCTGCTTTTCCTAAAATGCTTCTTAGATTTTCATGATAGTCTCCTTTTTCAAAGGATATTTAAAAGCTATGTTGATATCTAAGGAAATACAAAGTAAAGGCATAGATTACAATCCTATCAGTTACCTCATATTTAAAAATGACTAGGAAAAATGCCCTTGTAGAGTCTTTAGTGAATCTGCTGAACAAAAAAGTGAGTGAGTAACTGAACAAAAAAGCAAAACAGATGCCATTTGGCCAAAAAGAATTTGGATATATTTCACATATAATGATCTGATGGTAAAACACTTTTAAAATAAAAATCAAATCCTGGCATGATCCACATTTGTCCAATGGAATAGAAAATACATTTTTAATGATTTCCTCTTTTTGACATTGAATGGTAAAATAACATTTAATATATTAATACATTAATTTAGTGGATTAAATTGAGAATTGCCATGTTTCTCACAAATTCCATACAAATCTTAAATTTGGTTCTTTCATAGGTTCTGTAAAACACAATTATATTATTACAGGAGGCCATATGGTAACAAAGTAATTAGAGCATCACATGATCCTGTTATGACTTTCCATTTGCAATTTTATGAAACACAAAAGTGATGCAGTATATGATAAATTATTCCAAACCACATGGATCATGTTCTTTGACATGTCACATTATATAAATGATATCAGCAAGGGAGAAATTGAATAGTGTATTGAATTACAAGAGAAACAAATATACAGTAGCAGGCATTATGTTTGAACAAATGATAAAATAGTACACAAATCAAATATTATCCTGTATTTTGCAAGTGCAATACTTTTAAAATATGATCTGCACAGAAGTTCAAGCACATAATTTAAAATTTAAAAAGTTTGCTCAAATCATAATATAAATATGTATCATATCAATTATGCTGCAACAGGCTTAAATATTTTATGAACCAGGTATAGGGTTGTATTTTTAAAAGCTTATACCAGATTATTTACGTTTAAAAAATGTAACAATAAATGCTAACCTACCCTATGTTATAAAAATAAGGGATAAATAAAACAAAACATAGTTTAAAAAAAACTGCACATATTCTTAGCATTTTTTTTTAATTACATAATACGATAAGAAGATAAAACACTTTATTTTGTTATGAAATGTTAATGATCTGATAATATAAGGGGAAACACAAATATGTTAAGAATGTACCAATAAATCTAACATTATTTTGCTCGGCAATGAATTAAGTAATTTTGCAGAAGCACAAAGAGCAGAAGCAATAGCATTACATATTAATCTACTTATATTTATTCAAGGAAAACTTTGAGCATCATTCAATTCGGGGCTCGCAACTCGATCGCAGACAGACAAATGCCTGATATTGAGTTGCATGCCCCCTTTGGTCTCCGATTGTGATGCTATTTAATTGGCCGGGCCCTGAAAGTTAGTGCTTGAACATGTTGGGGGAGAAAGCTTGTAACTCCCGATGAAGAAACAGCCAATGGAAACAGAGATCGTCATCATCTCCAACCTTAGCATTAATTCATGAAAATAAGTAATGTGTGTCGAACAGGCATTAATTCTATCTAGTACTCATATAGTTTTGATACATTTGCAAAGGCAATTGTGGGCTTGAATTTTGGTAATTGAATATCGATTTTTCATCTTTAGCACTGGTAACATTTATGGGCTTGAAAAATGGAGGACACTTTTTGAAAAGTGCATTTGAGCCTGTAACTTGCAATAGGAATGTGAGTTGCTAAATGTTGCTGTTATGCCCAGGAGGAACCCCACTGAACTTTGTGGACTTATGGACTATTATTAGGGTGGAAGGGAGCCGGGTACCTGAATGATGGATTCTGTTATATATAACTCCAGCCCATGTTATTGCTAAATATTGTAATGGACATGGGACTTGTTAGGGAATATGATATTATGTTGCTGTGTGATGTAAGATAGACCTCAATAAGTAATGTTGGGGTCACCAAGAGAGTATGGGCCTCATTCTATTATCGGCTGCAGCCGTTGCGGGGCCGCAAGGACCGGCCGCAAGCTATTATGCTATTCTATTCCCCTCCGGCCGGGGATTCCAGCAGGCTTGCGGCCGGCGCTTGCTATCTTTTGCGGCCGCTCGCGTCAGGGGAAAGCCTTTGATCTAAAACGTCCGCAAGGAAATCGGCCGCAAGAAAATCCTATTTGCAATTCAATTGCTCCGGGAACCCTCTCTGCAAGGCTAAAACCGAGCCGCAGCTTACTTGCAGGAAAGAGGTCCCGCTAGCACCAATTAAGCATGAAATATAGCCCAAATAAAGCCATCCTGCACTTTGAGAAGACTATAAAGTGATTTTCGGTGTTAGCAAAAATAGCACAAATTTCCCCCTATACTCAAATCCGTAAAATATATTTTTTTTAATATATGTCAAATATACATGTAAAAAGTCCAGAGTGCTTGGAGCACCTCAGACCTGGCCACGCTGCGGCCGGAAAATAAACAGTTAATGTAAACTCATATTTGGGCTGATGTGCAAGCTTGAGAGGGGGTTACTATTAATCCTCATGTCCACCAATATGATCCCTAGCATTTACAGAGCTGTACAGTGCTGTCTTGAATTTATTTTTGACTTTAAAAAGTTTGGAGCTTACGGCCGGTTCCAAGATATGCGGCCGGCCGTAAGAGGAGATCCTTGCGGGGCCGTATAATTGAATTGCGAGGTAACAGAACCCCCGCAAGGAATCGCAGCCTTACGGACGATTTACGGCCGATAATAGAATGAGGCCCCATGTGTGTATTATACAAAACAGTGCAGGTATTTGGCCTTAACAGCAGAATTTATGAATTAATTAATGTAAAGAGGCAACCTTTTGGGTATTGATATATTAAATGTTTCTCAGGGAGTGTGATAAAATGTATTACTGGGGGCTCTGATATGAAGGGAGTCCAGTTATGGGTGTTATTCATTTTTTGAGAGACAGAAATTAGCCAGGAGGAAGACACCTTGTATATAAGCAAGTGTTTATAGTGCTGGCCTCCCTGCGGTGCAGCCCTCCTGACCACTCCTAGTACTAAGGTGTGATGTGTTTATTTTCCTGGGCAAACAGACTTCAAAAGGCCCTGCCAGTTGGGCCACTTAGCTATAGGATAGATTGGATAAGAGGGCTGTTGCTAAGGGGTGTGCCTTGTGACTTTAAGTGACTAGACTGTATAAATATGATGTGAGAAAATAAAAAGGAGTCAGTCAGTGAACATGCATAAATTGAGGTGTGTGGATTATTCTGATGGAATATAATATTTCTCACCGGAATGGAATATTATCTAAGGACTGAATATATCCGTAACATTTACAGACTACATTATGGGTTCAAGTAATTGCGATATGGCCAATTGAATGAGGCTCTTTGTTTTCAATATGGCTGAAAATAAAGAATTACATAGATTTTTTAAAGAATTGAAAAAAAAAACAATTAACATCCATAATGATGTAAATTGTTTAAAATGTCAAATAAAGCCCAGTGCAAGAGTTAATTGCCTTGCAATAGAACATTAATATGAGATCAAACAGCCAAGGTGTGAGTCACTGTAATAGTGGCAGAGCTTGTGAATGGAGGGTCCTGGTGAAAAATAATGGAGGGCTCCCCTTGAAACTTCTCTATACATCCTGTAGGAATCAATATAGAAACTAAAAATATATGCTGATCGCCAGATCACCTTTCTATAAAAATAATTATTTGCCCCCTCCTCTAATAAATAAATAAAGAGGCCCCATTTCTCCAAGATGCTGCAAGTTGCAGGGAGTGTTACCCTGTTGTGGGTATCTCCTTTGCATCAATTTCACTGGCAGTAGTTATGCCACTGCACTCTAGAACCATCTGCAGCACCATGGCAGAAATTTCCTTAGTTGAAAGAAGTTGTTACTCCAAGCCCCCATCAAGTTTTGAGACACTGATACACTTAGTAAAGTTTTTACATTGATATAATATTGTTGCACATGTGGTATGCAAATGCCAATATATGCATACCTCCCAGAATATCAAATTGCCAAAATAGGACTATTTTTTCTAAAAGAGGTGTGATTGGGTTGTAGCCAGGTGAAGTGCAGCATATATGTGTTAGAATGAAACACAGATTGATTCTATATTCCTTTTTTTCCAGAATTATGCTTCAGCTTCATTAATATAAAATAATAATGATATGTATACTCATTGAAAAAGTATTATAGCCTCCTGTATTTGTGTTCCTAGATAAAGTTCATGAGCACAAACCTAAAATTATAACTTCTCACACAGGTATTTGAAAATGGAATGACCTTGTCTTGGAGTTTAAGAATGCCTGCATCTCGGCATGGACACAGTGCTCCAAGACCTGAATACACAATGTGCTGTGCTGAGTGCAGGGATATGTCTGCAGAAAGCTGATATGCAAAGCTTAAAGCAGGAGCTTGAACAGGAAAGAGAGAATGAGGCATAAGGTCTGTCTGAGTAGCTTTAGCATTAGGCACGACCTAATAAACAAGACAGAGAAGAATGTTCAGTTGAACATGCAACAGAAAATCCTGAGCAAGCAGTGAACTGGCTATGCAACAAGTCAATGAGGAAAAGCTGTGGCTGATGGAAGAGAAGAAAAAGAAAATCTGGAAGTTCTGGAGGCAAAGCAAGAAGACAAATGAAAAAAGACAAAGACAATTGGGTAAAAGAGGAAGAAAACAAGGTGAAAAACAAAAAGACTGAAATCACAAGGTTTTCCAGAAAGCCAAAACTCGAAATGCTCTGAAAATAATTATGACGATGATGAACCTAAATAAGAGGAGGTGATGAGGCAGCACAAAGTGATTGAGAAATTGCAGGATAAGCTTGAACAACTGGGACTCAACAGGCATGAAGTCAGAGATAGCCAGGAAAGTCTGGACCAGCTGGGCTTTGGAAAGATGCAAAAGAGTGATGTGGAAGTGTTGGTGAGGGAGAAAGAGGCTGGATTTTATAGAATGGAGGGTATTGGCAGGTGCTGGCAGAGCTGATAGTAGAGAGTGAGAGCAACGATACAATAGAACATGGTGAGGTGCAGAAAAATCACAGTGTCATAATGAATCAGGAAGCCACCATCATTAGTCTTACACAGGAGCTACATAAGAAACCCTCTGACCAGAATGATCTAGCCCAAAACTTCACAGAGAGTCTCACAGAGTTAAATTGCATGGGACTTCCCCAAAATGGTCATGAACATCGAGGCACATGTGCATAGTCTGAGGAGCTTCACCACTTATTCTGCTTCCAGTGAATACCAAAAGAAGTTCCAGGGTTAGTGAGATGGACTGAGCTGTGGAGATTTGAATGTCTAAAACAAGTTAAAAAACCTGCTTCCAGCTCAGAATTCTTACACTGCATTCTGGGAAGCTGAGCTGGGACATGCAAATGTTCCCACAAATACCTCGCTCTTCAATCCATAAACCATTCTAAACATGGCTTCCTTTAAGCTTATGCCTGCCGCATTGCACAGCGTTTTAACTTGTTTATACATTCAAATGTAAACACAGATGTACTATTTATTTACTGTACTACTGTACGGTGGAGGGCTTATAACTCTCTTTTGCCCACCATATATTAATTGATTGTTGTGGTGAACATACGGTCCACAACACAAGCTGGGATCACACTCCCCACTGATGATAATCAGTAAGCTTGAAACAGCTGTACTTGGATAGCATTCTTAGCTTGTGTATAATCCGACCTTGGTTATGCATAAAAGCTGTGTAATGCAGCAGGCATAAGCTTAAAGGAAGCCATGTTTAGAATGGTTTATAGATTGGAGGGCGAGGCATTTGTGGGCACATTTGCATGTCCCAGCTCAGCTTCCCAGAATGCTGTGTAATAACAGTTTTTCTTGGAATTCTGAGATGGAAGCAGATTTTTTTGACTTGTTTTAGACATTCAAATCAAACACATATGTTCTATTTATTTATTATATATTTATTACCTTTATTGCTATTGACCCGCTGTGATAAATTCTTCCATATATGTTAGAGTCTCCTATAAGTCTGTATAAAAATTATGCTTTGAAACTCAACTATTTGTTGTTTTAACTCTATTTATTTTGCTTTGTAGCATTGACACGTACATTAGTTTTCATTCAATGTTCAAATGTTTTCATTAATAAATAAATACAATTTACTAGGGTTGCGACACAGGTCCAGCTGGACTTGTGCGGTTTCCCCTCATAATTAGAAATTAAAATACCACCACATAGGATGTGGTGGTATTTTATCTTTTATCCCAGTTTATCCCTACTTTTATTCCTGCTTGACAAATATAGCATAATGCTTTGAAACTGTAAAAGCAAAACACTTTGAATGTTTTGCAACTTAACTGAAATGAGTCCAAAAAGTAAAGAGTCATTTATCACTCTTGGAAGATTATATGACACTCATAAAAGGCAAAGCCTACAACATCCTGCAAAACAAAATTGAAAATTTGGAGCAGGAAAAGAAAAACTAATAAAAATGACAATGATTGCTTGTACTGTGAAATAAATAAATGAAAACTGTAAAACATTAAAGCATATACAAGGAGAAACATTTTGATAGAACTATTAACTTATGTGGAATATTGCTGCTATTGCTATTGAGAATGCAATGATGATATATTGTAAATATTATATTATCTTAGCACTATATGGTATTCTTTCAGGATTAAATAAAAAGCAATATTTGTCAAAGCAATATTTGTCATGAAAAATTAGCTTTAATACTTATATATGAACTTTAGTTTTGCAGACTTCCACTTAAATAGTTCTCCCCACCCACTATCCAGTGATCAGGGAATACCCAGTATGCTTTTGTGCTTAGTAGACTTGCCTTTATCTACAGTGGTCAGTTCTTTTAGGACTTTTAGTTCTTTTAGTTTTCTAGAAAGATCCTATCACCTGTACACCAATTAGGTTTGGGGAGAAACAGCTATTCTAGTCCCATACACAGTAAAGTTAAAAGGTATGTTTTAAAAGTAATTTCTTTAAATTATTATTATACTAGCGACTTGTCCGTCAAAAATGACGGGGCAATAAAATTTGAAGCCATGGGAATGCTGTTTGAGACATAATTGAAACCATTTTGTACTATAAGGACCTTCAGCGCTCATTGCGAGGCTTACGCTGAGCATCTTCGGTGCTCATTGCAAGCCTCTCCTGTCTTGTACTTTTGGTCCTCTGAGAGAGATATATATTTCTATGTATATGTAGTTAAGTAATAATGAATGATTTCTTAAATGAATTAATATACTTTAATTATTTATAATTGATATATGCAGCGAGCAATAGGCTGAAGAGCTAACAATCTGTTTGTATTTTGCATCTGCATAGGATCAAAATGTTGAGTGTTAGTGCCCTGCTTATAAAGTGTATTGAATGTTTGAAGTGTGCATTCAAAATAGGCAGCGAGCGTGAGGTAAAGCCGTTGGTTTATTATGTAAAGTGGCATTGTATAGTCATAATGTTATTATTGTGGTATGCGTCTCTTGTAATAGTCTATCTTGTAGGTCGAAGGGTGATGTGTAAAGCGGTACGCGTTTTGCAGTTTTTTTTCGCGCGGTCCGGGGTCGTGTAGCCTTGTTTTAATTTTTTTCGGCGCCCATTTATTTCTTCGCTTAGTCGATTTTCGAGTTACACCTCACTCCTGGCTGTTGCCCCATGCTGTGTGTGATGTTTTTGTAATTTTTGGGGGTGTATTTAGTGTGTTTTTTGGGTTTTTGGTTCGGCCGCTAATCTTGTAAATGTTTGCATATCTTTTTTTTTTCTAAGTCCAGCGTCTTGTATTTTAATGGCTCGCCTCGCTTTGCGAGGCTTGCATTGGCTAAGTGCTACGGTTTAATGGCTCGCAGCGATGAGCGCCTTCTGCACTCATCGGCTAAGTGCTACGGTTTAACAGTTCGCCTCGCTTTGCGAGGCTCATCACCTAAATCGTACGCACCTCGCAAAGCATGATGACGTCTCGCAGTTTGACAACTATTATATGTGATTGCTATTCAGTAACTAAATAATAAAACATGTTTTATATTGTATTGTAAATAAAGGTGACTCTTTAAATGTTCTTTAAAAAATTAAATTGAAACTATTCTGTATTCCTTTAACAAAGTCTACATTACAGGTGTAATTGTACTGTATTTTAAGGAAGTGAGTATAATACACAGCAAAACAGCATACAATGCCTTGCAAAAGTATTCACCCCCCTTTGACTTTTTGCCTATTTTGTTACATTAAAGCATTAAGTTCAATATTTTGTTTATCTGAATTTTATGTGATGGATCAGAACACAATAGTCTAAGTTGGTGAAGTGAAATGAGAAAAATATAAACATTAAACTTGTTTTTAGAAATTGTAAACAAAAAATTGTCATGTGCGTATGTATTCACCACCTTTGTTATGAAGCCTAAAAAAAAAAAGAAGAACACGAGATGTCTGTCGCAAACCCAACACATCACATTACCCAAAGAACACCATCCCCACAGTGAAACATGGTGGTGGCAGCATTATGCTGTCGGGATATTTTTCAGTAGCCGTGACTGGGAAACTGGTCAGAGTTGAGGGAAAGATGGATGGAGCAAAACCTGTACCACTCTGTGCGTGCTTTGAGGCTAGGAAGGAGGTTCACCTTCCAGCAGGACAATGACCCCAAACACACTGCTAAAGCAACACTTGAGTGGTTTAAAGGGAAACATGTAAATGTGTTGGAATGGCCTCGTCAAAGCCCAGACCTCAATCCAATAGAAAATCTGTGGTCAGATTTAAAGATTGCTGTTCACAAGTGCAAACCATCCAACTTGAAGGAGCTGGAGCAGTTTTGCAAGGAGGAATGGGCAAAAATCCCGGTGGTAAGATGTGGCAAGCTCATACAGACTTATGCAAAGCGACTTGGAGCTGTGATTGCCGCAAAAGGTGGCTCTACAAAGTATTGACTTTAGGTGGGTGAATAGTTATGCACATTGACTTTTTTTGTTACTTTGTCCTATTGGTTGTTTGCTTCACAATAAAAAAAAAAAAACATCTTCAAAGTTGTGGGCATGTTCTGTAAATTAAATGATGCAAATCCTCAAACAATCCATGTTAAATCCAGGTTGTGAGGCAACAAAACACGAAAAATGCCAAGGGGGGGGGGGGGGGAATACTTTTGCAAGGCTCTGTATGTGATATGCACAGAGGGAGAGGTAAGAAAGTATACCCCATGAAACTGGAAGATAATTATTTTATATAAAGATTCAGAACTTGTCTGGCTCAGCATCTTGTATAAAACACATTTTTATATAATTTCACAGCATGTTTTTTTTTTATGTTGTGATCCATAATGTCATTGGATTCTTCAGAACATCCACTTATTATAATCACACAGGGTAAAGCTGCCCAACCTTGTCCAGTGACTTTTATGAAGATGATAATCAACTTATTGTGTGATAACACAACAGAAAAATATGAATTTGTATGCGATGTTTGAATAATTCTAAAATTATTTTATGCAGGATTTCTATTGCCATGGCCAACATAGGTCTCTAGGCAAATACCATATGTTGCAAAGTACACCATGCTTAAGAGCAAAGTAAATGTTCCTCGCTATGTTAATTACCCATCCTGGAACCATTGTGAGAGAACTGCTACAAGTGACCTGCAGTAAGCCAGAGTTGAAAATTACGGCAAAATTCTCCATTGATTTTTGCATTGACAAAAGAAAAGTTACACCGTTGACTTTTACATCAAAACCCTATGGACCACTCATAAAATGACACTTAACAGTCCAATTTGTGTAAGTAAAACTTAGGATATTTTATAATTATGACTGCTTCATTATACAACATCAAGGGTAACACACAACCTGGTACTCAATGGGTTAATATATATCAGGAAACCATGTGGACTGGGAACAAATGCTCTAATGCACTATAAATATTATTATTATTATTTGTAATACGCCAATGTATTCTGTAGCGCTGTACAGGGGAAAGGCACAAGGAAGAATACAATAATAACTAAAGAAAAAGGAGAGCTTAAAATCTTTGTAGGAAGTGCTTTTTCCAAAACACCCTATAAGATTGGAAACTCGTTACTTACAATCTAAAGGGGATGGAAGAGGCAGAAACCTGGGGAAGAAAAGATAAGGAATAGTAAGGGAGAGGAAGGAATTTAAAATTTGCTTTGGTAGGAAGGTGTGCAAAGTAATAAAGGTATGTTAAATAAGTACTATTATTATACACAGATATACTATTTCTTTACAGTACTACTGTACGGTGGAGGGCTTCTATCTCTCTTTTGCCCACCATGTTATAAATGATTGTTGTGGTGAACTACCTACTCATAAATTCCACAACAGAAGTTGAGATCCCAATCCATGGTGATGATAGCCAGTAAGCTTGAAACAGCTGTACATGGATAGGATATTCATTGAGTGTTTAATCCAACCTTGGCTTTGCATTAAAGCTGTGTAATACAGCATGCTATGCTAATTAAATTAAGCCATGTTTGATAATGGCTATGGATTGAAGAGTGAGGCATTTGTGGGCACATTTGCATGTCCCAGCTCAGCTTCCCAGAATGCAGTGTAATAACTGTTTCTGAGCTGGAAGCAGGTTTTTTTAAACTTGTTTTAGACATTCAAATGTGAACACAGATGTACTACTAATTTACTATCTCTCTCTATCTCTCTCTCTCTCTATATATATATATGTATATATATATATATATATATATATATATACATACATATTACATTTATAAATACAATTGTCACATCTATTTAATTTAAATATATATAAATATGCATATATAAATATAATGGTTTCTTGCTGCAGTTACAGCACTTGTTCTCATTCACTATAATTATCACAATGTTCTCATTTTCTATTGGTATCTAGAGCCGTTTCTCATCCATAAAGCTTGTTTGGGCGTAATATACTGAGTAACAAACTGAAATCCCTTGCGGACAAGGCAGAATTTACAGATGTGAGCTGAGTGCAGTAATATTGCGAGTTAAAAGATTAACATAAACGTGTAACATAGTGAAAGAAAACTCCCACAGCCCTTTTAGGGTATATTGCAAATTACACCACTCGAATAGCATGGGGCCATATTTCCTACATTCTGTTTCATAAGGTTAGGCAGAGAGTGGATATAACCATAAAAAAAAAAGGTTTGGATCATTAACTAAAATTGCATGATTTGTTTGTTTTCATTAAATTATTATTTAATCAACAAATGCAGCATCTTGGTCCATTCCACTAACTTCTCTATATCAAGGTAAATGTGTTACACTCTATCTCCACCATTATAATATTTACAATCAGTGGATAATTAGACAGAGACTTAAAAGGACAAATCCCAGAGAGACAAATATAAATTGGGTGTTTGGTTTTAAAATGCCTCTCCAAATGTGGGCTAAACTGTTTATAATACAGTATATCTAATATATATATATATATATATATATATATATATATATTTACTCGCAGTGGTTACCAAACTTTTTTCTCCAGACTTTGGAGGATTTTAATGTTACATTGAAAAATTACTAAAGGTCTTAGAAGATCAATTAATAATTCTTATGGCTGTTTTAAAACAATTCTAAATCACTAAGCAATATCTGAGTGTACTGTGCACTTATACACAACACCATTTAATATATATTTGATTTTGTACTGCTTGTTCATGCATTTTTATATTTGTTTCTCTAAATTTGTAGTTTTTTTTTTCTAATGCCACTTTTTCTGGGGACCACCTAACAGCAAATCATGGACCACTGTTTGTAAACCAATTATTTATTGTTTCTATTCTCAATAAAATGGCATAACTTGCCTTTTCAGAAAATCTGTTATATCAATTATAAAAAAAAAATTAAAATACACAGGTCCTAACACAGATCCCTACTATAGTGTAGATCTTTGTGTAAGGCTGGTTCCTTAGTGACCTTCTAAATGAGTATACATTTTGGGTGCTTCATGTGCACCTAATAAATCAATAAAACTCTACATACACACTCTATAAACACATGGTTATGGCCTCTCTATATACATTATGCATATATCCTGCCTTACAGACACTGCCCCATTTCTCTCTATATACATATATGCTGCGGAACAGACACTTGTCTTTTCTTTCTATATATACTAAATAATATAGGTTATATATAGGTTATATACTCTTGTATTAGAACATGGAGGCAAACCTTAAAGTACAAGTACAACTGTGTGCTTTAATCATAAAAGAAAATAACAGGGGGTGGTTACTAAGCACCTCAAGTGCATCTTGTGATATCACTTGCTTTAATATGCAGTATTTCCAATGGGGGAAAGTAGCCATCCCGGGTTACAAAATGCTTAGTACTTTTCCCCAGGATCTGAATATCTAGCATAGAAAGCATTTTTTTTCAACATATTAAAAAAAAAAAGAAAGTAAATAATCCTGATTTTAAATAGGCAAAAACAAAAGAGAATATGTATTCATTCAGTGCATGGGTGTATGTTCTACTACTATACCTTGCAAACAATAACTACAGCAGAAAACAATAAGACTCCAGAGTTGATAGTACTTTCAGTAATAGCTCATCCAAAACAAAAATATATAAACTGTTTTCAAGCTGATCTAGTTATTTATCTATCCAAGTATCAACTGGCGGAGCTAAACATGGAAGCAAACTGAGTTGATTTTGCATGAATAAGATAATTAGACTGGGTCTATATTTACTAAACAATGTCTCCATTATATGATCTTAAGTTAGAATACACTGAACACTCAGCACAGTGAGAAGTCTTCAAGTTCCACAATACCTTCCATGGAAAATAATGACATGCAAAATGAGGGACATCATATTTTACTATGAAGGATAGCATTGTGTGAAGAGATAAAAACAGATAGAGGACAAGAAATTAATATGAAAATGCTATATAATATATTTATCATTACAAAATGAGAATTAAGAGAAAATGAATAAAGGGTCATCTTCACCTGAAAAACTAGTTGAAATTATTTAGAAAAAAACATTAAAAAGTGCCTATATATTATAATAAACATATTTTAAACATAATAATACTCAATGTATTTTCTTTGTGGCTCCTATGTCTAATTTGTTTCAAGGTATACTTGAAAAAAAAGTTCATTATAAAATAAAAGCAATTTCTGTAAAATAAAAGTTATTGCTGTAATGTAAAAAAAGTAATACAAAATTAGACTGAACTGCCTCCCCCCACCAGTGCATGAGAGGACATAACTACCCAAATACATGGGCATAGATTATTTTTGTAACCTTAGAGATTTACTACTCCACTGTGTCACAATCTAGCATAGGTATATGAAGGGAATAATTTGAATGATTTAGTTTAAAAAATAGTTAGTACAATGCATGACTGCTTATAATGCTATTTTAAACATGCTTAAAATAATTTGGGGAGATAATTCCACTTAAGGATATATCAATGTCATTTCTTATAGATGACAACTCTAATGGTCCAGTTTAAACATGTATAAAGTAGCCACTAAATGGTACGCTGAGTACAGAGTTCTGTACAATATGAAAATGAGTAGTGCTGATGAATGAGACGTCTGCGGGGTGAGAGGGGGAGAGCCAGCTGAAGAACAGTATGCTCAGTGAAACACTGCATGAAAAATAACAAGGCAGCAAACACAAGCTAATAGCTGGATGGAGTTTAAGGCAATGACCTCACACCCGTGGGAAATTTGACCCGATACAAGCAGCTAGGAGTGGACCTGTAGCCCGGAGGTGAGAGCTCCAAGGGTGAGACGCGGGAGTGAGAGCTGTATATGAGTGGTGGCTTTTCTCACGTGGGACGCCATAGAGCTGACGGCTGTGCAGTGAGAACCCTGGCGGAGATACAGCTGTCAAGGCAGGGGAAGGGAAGGAGAGACAATTAACAGACCATTAGCTCTGTGGACAATTGAAAAGGAGGAATCGCATACATGGGAGCAGCCGGTGTATATGGCATATACCCGGAGGTGAGAGCTCCAGTGGAGCATCTGTTAATTATTAGACTTGGGTCTGAGGACATGTGGAATTTAACAGACAGTATGGAGGTATTTTAGTGGCTCTGGACAGTGTTGCTCTCGTACAAGAGATAGCTTGGTGATACTAATATTAATAAGACGTAAATTTTACGGATACTTATTCCATCAAATTTTGTGGAGCTTTATTGTGTCTTGTATCCAGAGGCATAAAAAATATGGATGTATAACAGTGGTATATACTATATACATGTTATTGGACCGAGAAATCGAGGTTAAAAATGTGCCTTATTTATTGTGAGAGCCAGAACTTGGA
Source organism: Discoglossus pictus (assembly GCA_027410445.1). Taxonomy (NCBI): domain Eukaryota; kingdom Metazoa; phylum Chordata; class Amphibia; order Anura; family Alytidae; genus Discoglossus; species Discoglossus pictus. The sequence goes on along the minus strand of CM050166.1, from coordinate 311,160,855 downwards.
CGTCTAGACGGTTGCTGGTAGAGATGTGGAATAGAGTTAGTTCCTCCAGAGGACAACATACAGAGAATCTTCTTAGATATAAGAAATCAAGGTGTCAAGTAAAACTAAATCTAAGGAGAAAAAACAGACATTACAGAAAATCCCACCTATTTGCTCCCCAAAAACCAGTTTGGTAAATAAATCGGAAAACGAATCTGAAATAAATGCGAAAGACAACAATCAAAGTAGAGGGAGTAATACCAAATCCTTGGATTTTAAGGATTCAAATACAATGGGAGATGATTTACTGTCATGAGCAAAAATGAGAGAAATCATGATAGAATTCCAATTTAAAATGTCAACTGACATAAAAGAACAAATACGGGAGAATTATAAAGCCATTAAGGAGACACACTCAAGAATTGAGGAGTTAGAGATCAAGCTGGAAAAGCTTATTAAAGATCATATTACAGTTACAACATATACAACTGCTTTATAGAGAAAAGTGACTGACCTCAAACATAAAATAACAAATATAGAAAATAGATCCAGAAGAAAAAATATGAGATTAAGGGGAATCCCGGATTCTGTCTCTGAACAAGATTTGAAAAAGTATATTATGGACTTTTTTTCTACTTTAGTCCCAAGGCTCACTCAAGAAATAAACGTCTTGGACACAGTCCATAAGATTCCATTACCTTACAGATTAACAATGGTTAGATTTCACAGTTTTACCGATAAAGAAGCCATCATGAAAATAAGTTTCAAACTAATAACTTTTTTGGCTCCATATGAGGACATTAAAATATTCTCAGATATAGCACCAACCACACTAATAAAGAGGAAAACATACGGTAGCATCACACAAGCCTTGATAAGGCTAGGAATAAGCTACAAATGGAGATTCCCGGAAGGACTTCTGATATTTAAAGACTCATTGTGGCACAAAATCTCGACAGTAGAGGAAGGAGAAAATCTACTAAGCAAATGGGATATAGTAATAGAGAAAACCCAGAAGGCAGAGATGAAGATGGACATATTATTAAAAGCCCCTGAGTGGCAAATGGTTAAATAACCTGATGCAAAATTGAATTTGAAAGGAAAGTCTGACTGTAATCAACAGATCAATGAGCTCAATAATTATTGTCTTTAGAGTGATGCTGGTGTTATCAGGTACTCAGGGTGTCAAGATTCACTACCGGTAATCCTGAAACACTGTAGAAGAATGTATATTCACTAGTATAGGTAAATACCACAAGATGAAAGGAAGTGAAAATAGTTGTTTTATAATAGAATGAGATATAAGGGATATTAATAAGACACTTATATAATAATTTAAATTAAATATGTTTTTTTTATTTTTTTATTTGTTAATTAGTTATTATTACTATTTTTTTTAAGTACCCAACACAGTAGGGAACAGTAAGATAAAAGAGTGATGATCAAAATAATTAATTAGCCCTTACTGTGTGAAATTTAGCTAAATAAAATAATAATATTTAGACACATAGGCCCTCATTCAATTGCAATTTGGCCAATTGAATAGGGCTCTAAATAAGCACATAGCATATTATTTTTACATAAGTTTTTAGTTAGTGAAAAAATTGCTTTTGGATAGATGTTTACTAACTAAAAATGTATTTAAAAAAAATATGTTATGTGCTTATTTAGAGCCCTATTCAATTGGCAAAATTGCAATTGAATGAGGGCCATATAGTTTTAGTATAATATGAAGAGGATTGGTGGAGATCAAAAACACTCACTTAATTATTTATATTAAGGAATACTATTATAGTCCAAAAATTATAAATAATTGACATTCACTTAATATTATTAGTTTAGTATAAAAGTAATAAAAAGCACTAGTAAAATGCAAGTTGATAGCAAGGCAGTATTTTGCTACCACCAAGATTTTTTTTTTTCTTCACTTTCTAAACAAGCACACTATAGGAAATAATAGAAAAAGCAATTGATATACATTATCTTATAGATAATACATAGGTGATTTAAATTAAAGATATGAGACAAGTAGGAAGACATGTACTATGGCTCTCCCTTTAAGGACCCATTTGGGTCCTCCAAATGGGTCCTCCGATACCCCCTCGTCTTTGTACATATGGGCGTAATAGTCCAGTAAGATGAAATTGCATAGGAGATTGATTGAATGTAAGTATGAATGCTGACAACCAAATTCTTAGATTGAAGAGAGAATGTAAATGGTTAAAACATAGGAGTGGCTTGAATACTAGTGGACATCCTGGAAGATATAACTTAGATGATAAAAATGGAATCGGTATATATTAGGAATAATGATTCTTTATAGGAAATTCCAAATAGTAGACAGTGGAAACAGAATAAATAAATAAAGAGATGGGAATTAAGGTGATATCTCAAAATGCTAGGGCTCTTAATACCCCCATAAAAGAAGTATTGCCTTTGCAAGTTTTGTTAAGAAGAAAGCAGATATTGTATTCCTTCAAGAGACACATTGGAGGGAAGGTAAACCACATGTGTTTTTTAGTAGACGCTTTGACGAACCAATTACATAATCCTATAAATTTAAATCCAGGGGAGTAGCTATCTTATTCAGTAAAAAACTGATTATATGTGAACATCATAGAGTCCCAGACAAAGAGGACAGAACTATTATTTGGCAGGGAAAAGTAAATGAAGAAATATACACTATAGCAAACCTATATCTTCCTAACTTTAACCAGATGAAATTGTTAAGGAAAACCCTCAAACAAATAAATCAAATTAAAAAGGGTAGGTTGATTATAGGAGGGGACTTTAATTTGTTATTTGATCCAACAATAGATAGAATAGCCCTAGACAAGGGAAAATGAATTCCGATATCAGAAACCGCAAAACAATCCTCTTCGGAAATCTTCAAAAATGGTCTATATGATTTATGGAGATCTCATAACCCGGACATAAAAGATTATACTTATTTCTTCGGAAGACATCAATGTTACACTCGGATAGACCATTTTTTGACAGATATTAAAACACTGGAAAAGGTTCATCAAAATAGGAGATATCTTGTGGTCAGATCATGGAGTGTTAAGCTTGACATTGGAAGATTCTCAAGATGTACATAAACTCAAGCAATGGAAATGGATGGCATTCAGTTGAAATCAGAAGAATTTGTGAACAAATTAAAAAAAGAAATTTGTAGTTTCTTTGAATTAAATGAAAAATCTGTCCCCTTAGACACAAGTATATGGTGCACACACAAGGCCTTTGTTAGAGGGTTAGGTATTGCTAGAAGTGCATATCTTAATAAGAACAGAGGAAGAACACTGAGAGAACTTTATATGGAAGTGAACATTTTGCTAAATAGGAACAATAAATTAAGGAAGTTAAAAAACAAATTCAGAAAATCTTGCAGGAACAAAACAGATAAAGCAATTATCAGGTTTCAATAAGACCATTATATCTTGGGTAACAAGGCAGGAAAGCTTCTTCTGAATAAAATTAGAAAACAGCGGGCCAAACAAAGAATATTAAGTATTAGGGATATAAATAACAGGAAACATAATCATCCGAATGAAATCGATACAGTCTTTCAGTCGTATTACCAATCCTATATAATTGTGAATCAAGTAAGAATTTTTCAAAACCCTCTAAAAAGGGGATAGAAGAATTCTTAGAGCAAATAAGACTACCTAGACCAGTGGTGGCGAACCTATGGCACGCGTGCCACAGGTGGCACGCCGTGCCCCTTCTGTGGGCACGCGGCCATAGGTCGCCGGGACATGCTGTGTCTGCCTCTTCGTGCGCGAGCACGGCGCGTGAGCACTCTCCTCGAGATCCGATCAATAAAAAAAGGAAGTGCTGTGCGCGCGCGGCACAGGCGAGCACACTCTCCGCGAGATCCGCAGGGGGAGAGCCAGGTGGAAGGTAACAGTTATGGGGTAGGGGAGAGACAAGGGAGAGGGGGAGAGCGAAGAGGGTTGAGACAAGGGGGAGGGAGAAGGGGAGAGACAATGGAGAAGGGGGAGACAAGGGGAAGTGGAGAGACAAGAGGGGAAAGAGAAGGGTGGGGGAGACAAGAGGAAGTGGAGAGACAAGAGGGGAAAGAGAAGGGTGGGGGACACAAGGGGAAGTGGAGAGACAAGAGAGGAAAGAGAAGGGTGGGGGAGACAAGGGGAAGTGGAGAGACAAGAGGGGAAAGAGAAGGGTGGGGGACACAAGGGGAAGTGGAGAGACAAGAGGGGAAAGAGAAGGGTGGGGGAGACAAGGGGAAGTGGAGAGACAAGAGGGTAAAGAGAAGGGTGGGGGAGACAAGGGAGAAGGGGAGAGAGAAGGGGGAAGACAGTGGAGAATGGGAAAGAGAAGTGTGGGGGAGAGATACAAGGGTGTGGGAGACAAGGGAGAATGGGAGAGACAAGGTTTGGTGAAACAAGAGGGTAGAGAGCAGGGTGGGAGAGACCAGGGGGAGAGACAAGGGTAATGGGAGACACAAGGGGAAGGGGAGAGACAAGGGGGAAAGAGAAGGGTGGGGGAGACAAGGGAGAAGGGGAGAGACAAGGTTTGGTGAAACAAGAGGGTAGAGAGAGCAGGGTGGGAGAGACCAGGGGGAGAGACAAGGGTAATGGGAGACACAAGGGGAAGGGGAGAGACAAGGGGGGAGACAATGGGGAGGGGAGAGACAAGGGGGAGAGAGAGTGAATGGTGGGAGAGACAATAGTGAAGTAGAAGGAGAGACAAGGGTGGGGGTAGAGACAAGAGTTAAGGAGATACAAGGGTGGGGGAGAGATAAGCAGAGAAAGAGGGAGGGAGGGAGGAAGAAAGGAGAGCAGAGAGAAGGGAGGATGGAGAGAAAGAAAATAGGCAGAGGCAGAAGGGAAAGGGAGAAGTAAGAGAGTGAGATGGGAGAGAAGGTAGAGGCACATGAGAGGAAGGGAGAGGAGAGAGAAAGGAAGAGGGAGAGGCAAAAGGGAGAGGTAGAGAAGGGAGAGTGAGAGAAGGGAGGAGTGAGAGAGAGGGGAGAGGCAAAAGGGAGAGGTAGAGAATGGAAAGAAAGGAGGAGGGAGAGACACAGGGAAGGAAAGAGACAAGGGGGGGTAGAGGCAAGGGAGAAAACAGACAATTGTGAGCGGTACAAGAGGAGAAATAAGGGTGGGAGAGAGAGAAGGATAGAGGGAAGAGACAAGGGAGAAGGGGAGATACAGGGGTGGTGGGAGACAAGGAGGAAGGGGAGAGACAAGAGGCGAGAGAGGAGGGTGGGGGGAGAGGGAAAAATGGGGGAAGAGACAAGGGGGAAAGGGAGATACAAGGGTGGGGGAGAGACAAGGGGGAAGGGGAGAGAGAAGGGTGTATGATCCAAGGGGGGAGAGATGCTTAGAGTTTGCGGCTTAGTTTTCTTTGTATGCAAATCTGGCTCAGTGCTGGTCTTTTTCATATTAAAAAATAAAGTTGTTTAACTTGACGTCATTTCCATAATTCACAGAATATTTCTGTATTCCCGCCAGTGGCAAAGAGCTGTATCTGCAAAACAATGTGTTTGTACCTCAGAGATGGGAATAAAGTTTTACAGATAGTGTTGTAATCCGGGCACGCTCTTCACAGCATTGCGCGGGAGGACTGAGGAAAGGCAAGGCGAACTGAGGCATAGCTAGAGCTACTAACCACCACCGACTGTGTCCCCCCCTCTTTCACCAAAGGTAAGAAGAAGGGAGGGGGGGATAAATAAAAATAATTTGATTTTATGATAGGAATAAAAAAAAAATTCTTCCTTTACACACATCACCCCTCACTCTCTCATACAGCACCCCCCACTCTCTCATACAGCACCCCCCCACTCTCTCATACAGCACCCCCCACTCTCTCATACAGCACCCCCCACTCTCTCATACAGTACCCCCCCCACTCTCATACAGCACCCCCTACCCACTAACAAACACATACACTGCACCCCTCAATGCAGTGTGTGTATTTATCAGTCTATATGTGTGTACTCAGCAGACCGTGTGTGTGTACTCAGCAGACCGTGTGTGTGTACTCAGCAGACTGTTGGGAAAAAAAAGTCTGCTGAATACACACACACAGTCTGCTGAGTACACACACACGGTCTGCTGAGTACACACACACGGTCTGCTGAGTACACACTGCGGAATAGACATACTGTCTGCTGAATACACACACAGACAGACTGCTGAATACACACACACGGTCTGCTGAGTACACACACACAGTCTGCTGAGTACACACTGCGGAATAGACATACTGTCTGCTGAATACACACACACAGTCTGTGTGCGTGTATTTAGCGGACTGTGTGCGTGTATTTAGCGGACTGTGTGTGTATTCAGCAGTCTGTGTGCGTGTGTATTGTATGTATTGCAATTGTTGGAGATGCTAATAAATCTAAGCTTAATTTTATCTATAATTAAAATTTTTATTCCTGTGAGATGTGTGTAGGCAGGGCCCTAGTGCACTGTTATGCCCAGGGGCCCATAATGTTGTTAAGATGGCACTGGTGGGTGGGATAGAGGGTTGCGAGAGAGCAATGTTCCAGCACTGCTCCCTCCGCTGATGCAGCCTAATATATTTAGCTGATGACGTCTAATATGGCTGTTGTACTATGATTCTCTCTCCTGGATTATTTTACTCACTTCAGTCACCCCCCTTGTTATTTTATTTGAATTCTAGCTCCAGGTATTTCGCTCTTAATTGCTTTTAGCATTCATGGTGTTCTTTTATGTGATTTCTGCTTAGGACTTTTTTTATATTGTAACTTCCATACCTGTTTTGAGCTACGCTTAGTAGATCAGCCCCCCTTGAAACCATTTATAATTTTTATTCAGTGATTCTGATGGAGGCTAACCACTGTGCCACCAATGTTATTTTGATGGGGGCTGACAGCTGTGTCACTGTTTTTATTCTGATGGGGCTGACCACTGTGCAACAAATGTATTTTACTATTTTCTGTAGATTTTGGACTGCCTACGTTAGTGGAGAGTACCAGTGAAAGTGGTGCAACTAATGATTATTCTCATAATCAATTGGCTGTTTTGATTATTTTCATAATCAGTTGGCTGATTGTTTTGATTAGTTTGTTTATTTTTTGCAGAGCAATATGTACCCTTACAGTCTTTTGATTTTATACATTTTGTGTTTTTATAGACCTCACGTCACAAACACAAAAAATGTGTACAGCAAAAAAAGCAAAGTTTAAAACGGATAGTGGAAGATCATTCCAAGAAACTTGGACAGAATCATTTGGAGTGATTGAACGCAATGGAAAAGCGTTATGTATTCTGTGTAGTGAAAGTGTTGTGTCCCGCACATCAAGTGTTAGACGTCACTTTGACACCAACCACAAAAGTGTTGCCAAACTTGGAGAATCTGAAAGAAAAGAGTTTCTTAAGGAGTCATTAAGGAAATATCACTCCCAGTATCGTAGTTTTTCCAACTATCTTTCTAAATCAAATCATCTGACAGTTGCCAGCTTTCAAATTTCACTGTGCATAGCAAAACATGGTAAGCCCCTTTCTGATGGGGATTTTATCAAAATGGCCATGTTGGCTGGGAGTAGTTCCCTTTTTCATGATTTCCCAAACAAGGATAAAATTATGCAACGCATCTCTGAGATGCCAGTTAGCAGAAATACTGTTAAAGATAGAGTCCTGCGCATGGGAAGCGATGTTAGTCAGCAGCTCTGCACGGATTTACAAAAGGCAGCCTGTTACTCCATGTGCTTGGATGAAAGCACAGATATAAATAATCATGCAAGGTTAGCAGTAATTTTGCGTTATGCTGTTGGTGACGTCATGAGAGAAGAGCTATTAAAACTGTTGTCCTTGCCTAGAAGAACACAAGGAATAGATATCCACAATGCTGTGATGGAGGCTTTTTTGGCACAAGAAATAAGACCAGAAAAGGTGGTATCCATTACTAGTGACGGAGCACCTTGCATGGTTGGGGCAACATCTGGTTTCATACAGTTCTTTGTTAAAGAAGCAAAACATCCACTCATACAGTTTCATTGTATTATACACCAGGAAGCTCTTTGTGCCAGGGACAGCAGCAAAAAATTAGAAGATATCCTCAAAGATGTCACAAAAATGGTAAATTTCATCATGGCTCGTGCTCTTAATTTTCGACAGTTTCAAGCACTTCTTGATGAGGTACATGCACAGTATAACACTTTACTTATGTACAATAATGTCCGATGGCTGAGCAGAGGACGAGTCCTGGAGAGATTTGTGGCTTGTTTGGATGAAATTAGGCTGTTTATGAATGAAAAGGGTCAAGAATATCCCCAGCTCACTGATACGGCCTGGCTTACCAACCTCATGTTTTTTACAGATTTTACAGCACACTTCAATGTTCTGAACAAAAAACTGCAAGGTGTCGGGAAAATAGCAGAAAGGATGTTTTGTGATATCAGAACATTTGAGAGAAAGCTGCAAGTTTTTGAAAGAGACATTGAAAGTGGGCAGCTGAAATACTTTCCAAATCTAAAAATACATTTGGAAAATTCTACAATATTTACGGACAATCCTCCAAGCCATCAGGAAATCCACAAAGAACTTTCTAGCATTGTAGCAGCTGCTAAGGAGAATTTTAGTAACAGATTCTTGCAATTCCGGAAAATGGAGACAACCCTGTATTTTCTCACTTCTCCAGATAAAGCCAAATATGAAGAGCTTGATATTTCCTGCTTACACTGGTTAGATTTAGAAAATCTGGAAATGGAGCTATTAGAATTTCAAGAAAGCTCTATCTGGAAAAATAAATTCTATGCCCTGCGTGCCACACTTGAGAAGATAGAATGTGAAGGGATGACAACAGACAGCACAGTTGGTAGTTCTGAAAATGAAATCCTTAAAGTGTGGAATTCTCTGCCGAATAATTTTAAGTCAATGAAAGCACTTGGGATGGCTCTTCTTTCGTTGTTTGGGTCGTCTTATGCTTGTGAGCAGCTGTTTTCAGCATTGAATTATATCAAATCTGATACCAGAAACAGACTAACAGATGAATTGAGTGCTGCATGTGTTGCTCTCAAATTAACGGAGTATGAGCCAAGATTTGACAAATGTGCAGCATGTATACAGCAGCAAAAATCACATTAATTGTGCAAAAAAATGCTAACTGCAAACTTTTACTAATGCAGTGTTTGTGTCCAAGACACTAATTTAGGAGTTGTTTAAAGTGTGTTAAGCAAGTTTAGTTTCCTTGTTTATCTTACTCATCCACATTCAGGTTGACATTTACTGTAACTGTAGAAGCAGAGAAAAAACCCAGAGTAAGGTGTTCCACCAGTGTGTTTTAATTGACTAGAATTTGTTTTTTCAATAAAAAAGTTTGTATCATTGAACTCTCTGTTGTTATGTTCTTCTTTTAAAACAAAAGATTTTAATGAGTTCGGACAAGTGTACAAGTTGTTTTTTCTAAACTTAAACCTCAGTATTCAGGTTTAATTGCCGTGTTGGCACTTAGAGGAAAAAAAAGTTGGCATGTATTGCGGTTTGGGCACTCGGGCTCAAAAAGGTTCGCCATCACTGACCTAGACTAACTAAGGAAGAACTATTAGAACTGAATAAAGAGATTTTGTTAAAGGAAGAAGAAAAAACTAATACAGATTTAAAAGTTAACAAAGCTCCTGGTTTAGATGGATTTACTGGGATATATTATAAAACATGTATAAAGGAACTGAGCCCTATTCTCTGTAATATGTTTAATGAAATAAAAAAATCAGGCCAGATCCCATCTGAAATGACAGAAGCCAACATTGTTAATATCGTCAAACCAGGGAAGAATCCAGAAATACATAAAAATTATAGACCGATTTCCCTAATAAACATTGATACAAAAAAGTATGCCAAGATTTTAGCTAATAGGCTCAAAAGGTATTTTTCCAGCCTGGTCAATTATGACCAGGTCGGATTCATACCTAAAAGACAAGGCCCGGAGAATACAAGAAGATTGCTTAATCTACTATGGCATGCCAAAGTTAAGGATATACCTTTATTAACCATCTCATTGGACGCTGAAATGGCGTTCGATAGGGTAAATTGGCTATATATTGAGGCGGTCTTAGGTAAATTTGGATTAGAGGAATTTGGCAATAAAGCAATCATATCACTCTATAAAAACTCTAGAGTGAAGGTGACGGGCATTGACTATGAAACCGAGAAAGTCTATATTCATAACGGGATGAGACAGGGGTGCCGCCTAATGTGTCCCCGTTAATTTTTATTTTGACCATAGAACCGCTGGCCGAACTAATACGAACATCAGAGTCCATTTCTGGTTTAAAAATTGGGAGAAATCGACATAAGGTTCTGATGTTTGCTGATGACATGATACTGACTTTGACAGACCCTTTTAGGTCTCTACCAGAGGTATGGGATCAGATAGGAACATTTAGTAAGGTTTCCTACCTTAACATTAATGAGTTGAAATCAGATACATTGATTTTTGGACTTAGAAGGGAAGCAATTGATTATTTAAAAAATAATTTTAAACTTAATTGGAACAGTCAGTGTATTTGCCACTTGGGGATACACTATACAACATCAATTAGGGCTATCCTGAAAAATATTATGGATAAAGTTTTTAGACAGATCAGACAGGACATCCTAGAATGGAAACCTGAGCAATTGTCTTGGTGTGGTAAAATTGCTATGATAAAAATGTTGATTGTCCCCAAAATAACATATATTTGGAGATGTATTCCCCAAGTGGCATCCATTTACTCAATTAATAATATGCAAAGCTTTCTGAATAAATATATTAATAATAATAAGAAATCACAGCTGAAATTAAACATCACAAAGAGATCTTTTGAAAAGGGAGGATTAGCCATCCCCTCTCTGTTAGACATTCATAATGCCATTATGACAAACCATCTACTTGGATGGAATTTAACATCTAAAAAGTCAAAATGGCTTAAATTAGAAGAGGATCTTATGGGGGCCTTTCCTATGGAACTACTCTTATGGCTCCCTAAGCTAGATCCCAGAGATCTAATACCTCTATTTGAGGGTATTTATTCTTTATTAAAATTTTGGTATAAAAATATAAACGTATGGGATTTAGCTAAGTACTTCTCACCAGCTGCCCCAATTAGTCTTCTCCACTACAATAATAAAAATATAGCTCTCCAGAAATTAAAAAGAGTCTGAGTAACTAAATTGGGAGATTTATTTGAAAACAATGTATGTTTATCTCATTCCAGACTATTACAAAAATACCAGACTAGATATTAATTGGCTGGAGTATATGACTATCACAAAGGAATTGAGATGCCAGGGTATCCTTTTGAACAAGTTTAGAGATCATTCACCAATAGAATTTATTATATTTAGGGGTCAAACAACTCATACTATCTCTAAATGTAATAAAATATTAAGAACCAGAGAAGAAAGTATGATAACAAACAGAATGATTAAATGGGAACAAGAATTGGATTGTGTGTTGACAAGAAAAAATTGGTTAAGAGAAATGCTCTTCAGAAAAAGAGACTACACTATGCACTTCATATAGAGAGCTTTATGTCAAATTAATACAGACATGGTATATGGTACCCACAAATATGAAAAGTGTTGGCGAGTCTGTGGGGGCAGGGGGTCCCATTCACATATTTGGTGGGACTGTCCACAGATACAACACTATTGGAAGATTTGTATAGACCAGATTGAAGTAATAACAAGTATAAGGATACCCCTGAGCCCAGCACCAATGTTATTTCATATCTTTGAGAACCAAAGTTTGCCTGTCAGAGGTGGTTAATTTCCCATATTTTATTAGTGAGCAAATGGTGTATAGTTAAACTGTGGAAATTCAAGGAAATCCCAAAATGGTCGGACATTGAGAGGATAGTTGATCGGGTTAGGGAGTTGGAAAAGGGACTTAAACGTTATATTAAGAAAGAAGAAAATATGGTAAAAAAATGGCTTAAATGGGACGAAAACAAGATCTAATAATCCATCCCTTGTTCCTCCCTTTTGATCACTTCTCCTATCATTGTCAGAAAGGGGTAAGAATGTTCCTCCTTCTTGTTTTTGTTTTTAGTTTTTTCTCCCCCTTTCTTTTTATATATATGGTTGCCCTATATTAAATTCTCTTCATTCTTTTTATTTTCCTCTTTTTGTCTCTCTCCGAGATATTTAACATAGATTGAATATTAATATTGGTTGGACTGGTGGAATGAATGTTTTTTAAGGTATATGTTAATGTATTTCTTGTTTATATAATGTATGTATTGGATATGTTTTTTGCTTTAAGTTTAATTTTACTTTTTGATACTTGATACGCTTGGAGATGATGTATAAACAATAAAAAAAAAAAGATTAAAAAAAATAAAATAATTATTGTTATTATTATTATTATTATTATTATTATGACATGACCTCATCTCTCGCCACCTGCCGCAAATGTATTTCCTCATGGACTTGGAAACCAGTATTTAACACTTTTCAGGGATATATGGTACTAGCGACTTGCCTGTCAAAAAATGACGGTCAATAAAAGAAAGTGTTGAAATGCTGTTTGTCACACTATGTGAGTGTACTGTGTGCCTCAAGTAACTAAATTCCTCAAAAAGCAGAAATCTACATTACATAAAATAAGAAAAACTAAAATCACCAAAAATAAAAAATGTACATTACGGAACCCAAAACAAAAACCTAAGTCACAAAAAATAAAAAAAGGAATATTACAGAAAATAAAAAAATACATTACAACCCCCCCTCACTACAAAATAAAAAAATAAATTACACAACTGAAAATGAAATACATATAATACATACATATAATAAAATACAATACAATGAAATAAAATACAATACAATTAAATAAAATACAATACAATTAAATAAAATAAATACACCCCTATCTAATATACAGTGGATATAAAAAGTCTACACACCCCTGATAAAATGTCAGGTTTCTGTGCTGTGAAAAAATGAGACAAAGATAAATCATTTCAGAACTTTTTCCACTTTTAATGTAACATAAACTGTACAACTCAATTGAAATCTTTTAGGTGGAGGGAAGAAAAGAAAAAAAAGAAAAATAATGTGGTTGCATAAGTCTGCACACCTTCTATCTGGGGATGTAGCTGTGTTCAGAATTAAGCAATCACATTCCAAATCGTTTTAAATAGGAGTCAGCATACACCTGCCATCATTTAAAGTGCCTCTGATTAACCGCAAATAAAGTTCAGCTGCTCTAGTTGGTGTTTCCTGAAATTTTCATAGTCGCATCCCACAGCAAAAGCCATGGTCCACAGAGCGCTTCCAAAGCATCAGAGGGATCTCATTGTTAAAAGGTATCAGTCAGCAGAAGGGTACAAAAATGTTTCCAAGACATTAGATATATCATGGAACACAGTGAAGACAAGTCATCTTCAAGTGGAGAAAATATGGCACAACAGTGACATTACCAAGAACTGGAGCTCCCTCCAAAATTGATGAAAAGACAAGAAGAAACTGGTCTGGGAGGCTACCAAGAGGCCTACAGCAACATTAAATGAGCTGCAGGAATATCTGGCAAGTACTGGCTGTGTGGTACATGTGACAACAATCTCCAGTATTATTCATATGTCTGGGCTATGGGGTAGAGGGGCAAGACGAAAGCCTTTTCTTACAAAGAAAAACATCCAAGCCAGGCTACATTTTGCAAAAACACATCTGATGTCTCCCAAAAGCATGTGGGTAAAGGTGTTATGGTCTAATGAAACCAAGGTTGAACTTTTTGGCCATAATTCCAAAAGATATGTTTGGCGCAAAAACAGCACTGCATATCACCAAAAGAACACCATACCCACAGTGAAGCATGGGGATGGCAGCATCATGCTTTGGGGCTGTTTTTCTTCAGCTGGAACTGGGGCCTTAGTTAAGATAGAGGGAATTATGAACAGTTCCCAATACCAGTCAATATTGGCACAAAACCTTCAGGCTTCTGCTAGAAAGCTGAACATGAAGAGGAACTTCATCTTTCAGCATGACAACGACCCAAAGCATACATCCAAATCAACAAAGGAATGGCTTCACCAGAGGAAGATTAACATTTTGGAATGGCCCAGCCAGAGCCCAGACCTGAATCCGATTGAAAATTTGTGGGGTGATCTGAAGAGGGCTGTTCACAGGAGACGCCCTCGCAATCTGACAGATTTGGAGTGTTTTTGCAAAGAAGAGTGGGCAAATCTTGCCAAGTCAAAATGTGCCATGCTGATAGACTCATACCCCAAAAGACTGAGTGCTGTAATAAAATCAAAAGGTGCTTCAACAAAGTATTAGTTTAAGGGTGTGCATACTTATGCAACCATATTATTTTATTTTTATATTTTTTCTTCCCAGATTTCAGTTTGTTTTTCAATTGAGTTGTACAGTTTATAGGTCACATTAAAGGTGGAAAAAGTTCTGAAATGATTTATCTTTGTTTCATTTTTTTACAGCACAGAAACCTCACCTTTTAACAGGGGTGTGTAGACTTTTGATATGCACTGTACATGCCACTATATAATATACATGGCACTATCTAAAATACATGGCACTATCTAATATACATGCCACTATCTACTATACATGCCACTATCTAATATACTGTACATGCCACTATGTAATATACATGCCACTATCTAATATACATGCCACTATATAATGTAATATACATCCCACTATCTAATATCCAATACTATGTAATAATACATCCCCCTATCTATCTAATATACAATACATGCTATCTATATATATATATAGCTCCCCTAATTGTAAGCTACAATAAAATAATTAAGACCACTTACCTTTGAGATGTTTCTTGAGATCACGTTTACATGAAATACCTAAACATTCTAAATATTCTAAATATTATTCTCCCCTTTACAGCATGTCCCGTTCCAGCATGTCACGTCCCAGCATGTCACGTCCTCCATGTTCCGTCGTCCATCTTTGCGTCTTGTCCGGCGATACTCCTGTAAAAAAAAACATTACATTAGTAAACATAAAGCAAATAAAAAAAAACACAATCTACATTATACTTACCTTTCCGCGATGTCTCTGGTCTCCTCGCATGAAGGAAAAAAAAAAAAAAAACACACACATCTGCCCTGGCGGATGTCTCCGATGCTAATGACCTTCCTATGGAGTGTTCCAGAATAAAATTGGCAATGGCGGCTTCTGATTGGCTGAAAAGGCTGTCTATCAAATTCAGCCAATGAGAAGACCCCATTTGTGAACCAATGCAAAAAGTATACACCCCAAAATACAACGCTGATTGGATAACACACCTTTCAATCTTTATTTTAACCAATCCTAAGGCTTTATTGCCATCAGCCAATCACAATGGAATATACCCCCATGTACTGATTGGTGAAGACATCTGCGCCTTCCCATTGGCTGTAATATTGATTGATATTAACAATAGCCAATGAGAATGCACAAAACCTTCACCAATCAGTACGTGAGGGTGTATTCCATTGTGATTGGCTATTGTCAGTGCAACCAATCAGAATGCGCAGAGGCTCCAAGCATTCACCC
Organism: Discoglossus pictus; assembly: GCA_027410445.1. Lineage (NCBI taxonomy): Eukaryota > Metazoa > Chordata > Amphibia > Anura > Alytidae > Discoglossus > Discoglossus pictus. The sequence goes on along the minus strand of CM050166.1, from coordinate 311,145,382 downwards.
TGTGGGGGTGTATTCCATTGTGATTGGCTGAAGGCATCTACGCCTTGTGATTGGTATAAATAAAGATTGATAGGTGCATTATCCAATCAGAGTGGTATTTTAAGGTGTATCCTTTTGTGATTGGTTTACACATTGGCGACTCCTGATTGGGTGCATTTGATAGACATCGTTTTCAACCAATCAGAAGGCGCCATTGCTTGTTTTCTTCCGAAAAAGTCTCCTGGAGCCTCATTAGCGTAGGGGATGTCCGGGAGTGCGGATGTAAGTATATATATATTTTTTTTTCTTTACAGGGCGTGGCAGAAGAGGATCCAGAGGAGGCCGGAGACATCGTGTGGAGGTAAGTAGAATGTAGGTTATGTTTCTTTTATTTTGATGTATGACTATTAATGTTGTGTTTTTTTTAACAGGTGCCGCGCCGGAGAAGGATTTAAAGAATGCGGGACGGGACATGCCGGAAAGGTGAGTAGAATATTTAGAATGTATAGAATGTATAGAATGTATAGAATGTTTATTTTAGACCTGTAAACGTGTTGCACTAATTTTTGTTTATTTTTTTTTTCGTAGGTGGCTGATCCCAATGGATATTTGCAAAGGTAAGTGGTCTTAATTATTTTATTTTAGCTTAGACTTAGATTAGTTAATATATAGATAGCATTTATTGTATGTTAGCTAGGGGTATGTGTTTTATATAGATAGCATAGGATGTATTGTATATTAAATGGTGTTATTTATTTAGATAGATTGTGTGATGTATATTAGATAGGGGTGTATTGTATTGTAATTGTATGTAATTGTATTGTAATTGTATGTATTTGTATTGTATGTATTTGTATTATCTGTATTTCCTTTTCAGGTGCATATTCTTTTTTTTTCTATGGTGGGGGGGTTGTAATGTTTTTTTTCTGTAATGTTCCTTTTTTTATTTTTTGTGACTTTAGGCTTTTTTATTTTCTGTAATTAGAGTGGTGGGGTTAAAAAAGGGTAGGTAGTGTAGATGTTAATAGGTTAGTATAGAGGGTGTTTAGTTGATATCTAATGTTTAATTGGGGGGGGTATAGTGCAGTATAGTTTTTATACTTAGTGTCATGATGGTCCTTGAGGACCATCATGGCACTTATGTGGTTAATATAGTGTTGTAACAGGCCCATAATGGTGTTAATATACCCTTATGGGACTGATGGGGTTAAATAGAGGCTTATGGGGGTCTGTATTGACCCCCATGAGTTACAGGGTTAATGAAGGGCTAATGGGGGTCTGTATTGACCCCCATGAGTGACAGGGTTAATGAAGGGCTTATGGGGGTCTATATTGACCCCCATGAGTGACAGGGTTAATGAGGGTTTTATGGGGGTCTGTATTGACCCCCATGATTGACAGGCTTAATGAAGGGCATATGGGGGTCTATATTGACCCCCATGAGTGACAGGTTTAATGAGGGTTTTCTGGGGGTCTTTATTGACCCCCATGATTGACAGGGTGACAGTGTATATTTTTTTTCTTTTACAACGGGTCCTTTAAGGACCTTTACGGTCCTTTAAGGACCTTTAACGCAGGAATTTGGAATTTTGATTGCAGCGAGGGTCACCGATCGCGTGCAATCGGGACCCCCACTGCGATGGTTAATGTGGGGTTAATGCAGGGCTTGGAGCTTATCTCGGATCCCCTGCGGTTAATCCGGGTTTCCGAGCTGATCTCGGATCCCTTCTTGGGTAAGTTGTAGGTGGCGGTCCTGGGTCTTTGAGCCTCGTTTTCATTTTTTTCGGCGGCAATTTTTTTTCTCGCTTAGGAGATTTTTGTGTATGTGAACTCAGGAATTTGGACTTCAATGGAGGTGTAACTTCACTTTCAGAGGTCCTGGGTGCCACCCCTTGCTATGGGTAAGCTTTTTATGTCGTTTTCGTTAGTATTTGGTGTGTTTTGACTGTTTTTAGGTGCGCGCAGTTCCGCCATTTTTCGTGCGTGTGGGTGTTTGTTATTTGAAGGTTGGTTCGGAGGTGGGTTTAACGGCTCGCCAGCAATGAGCGCCTGCGGTGCTCATTGCCTCATTCCCTAAGTGCTTTGCGAGGACCCGCATTTTCGGAGACGTTGGGATGCTCCACCACCGCAAATGCGGCCCCTCGCTTCGCGAGGACCCGCATTTGGGGAAGCGAGGGCCTCAGTTGCTGGCATGGAGCGCCGCCAGCAACTGAGGCCCTGGGCCGCGGTGTGTGTGTGTGATACAATGTATAGACTGGGACAGAGAACTGACAGGTAAAAATACTGAACATAAATGGACAACGTTCAAATCCTTACTAAATAAACATACTTATCACCATATACCATGTGGAAATAAAAGTAGAAGGTGTAAATCACAACCCATGTGGCTTAAGAATTAATTAAAGATGAAGATGAGGAGTAAAAAACAAGCATTTAAATTATACAAACAAAAGGAGACAGAGACTGCTTTACGTCAGTACAAGGAAATCAACAAGGCTTGCAAAAGTGCTGTTAGACTAGCTAAAATTTAAATTGAAAAGTTAGTTGCACAGGAGAGTAAGACTAACCCTAAAATATTTTTTAACTATGTTAATGGGAAGAAGGCAAGGAAGGAAGCTTTAGGAACATTACAATGTGACACAGGCTGTCTGATAATTAGTGGCCAGGAAAAGGCAGTTGAGCTAAATAGGTTATTTTCTTCGGTATATACAAGGGAGGTACCAGTGGTTAGTTCACTGCAACCTAATGGGGCTACACTACCTTCACCAAATAACTGGTTAACGCAGGAAGAAATCCAAAAGAGGTTAGAAAAAATAAATGTTAATAAAGCCCCAGGTCCTGATGGAATACATCCAAGGGTACTGAGGGAACTGTGCTCTGTAATAGCAAAACCATTATATCGAATTTTTCAAGATTCACTTAATACAGGGTCTCTACCAGATGACTGGAGAAAGGCAGAGGTGATACCTATATTTAAAGAAGGGAGCAAGAGCATATCCTGGGAATTATAGACCAGTGAGTCTCACATCGGTAGTGGGAAAGCTTTTAGAAGGGTTAATAAGGGATATTAGACAGGAATATGTCTATTCAAACATGATTATAAGTAGGAGCCAACATGGATTTATGAAGGATAGGTCATGTCAAACAAACCTAATTAGTTTCTATGAGGAGGTTAGTAGGAACTTGGACCAAGGCAACTCAGTGGATGTAGTCTATTTGGATTTTGCAAAGGCTTTTGATACAGTGCCACATGGGAGACTAACTAAGGGATACAGGAATTGCCATAAATGTTTGCTTATGGATTGATAGCTGGCTAAAAGAAAGGAAGTAAAGGGTTGTCGTAAATGGAACATACTCTGATTGGACTAATGTGGTAAGTGGGGTTCCTCAGGACTCAGTATTAGGTCCCCTCCTTTTTAACAATCGTTATTAATGATTTGGAAGTGGGATTGGAGTGGGGTGTCTCCATTTTTGCTGATGACATAAAGTTGTGCAAGGTAATTAAATCAGAAAATGATGTACGTTCCCTCCAAAGGGATTTGCATAAATTAGAGAATTGGGCGTTTTAGTGGAAGATTAGATTTAATATGAATAAATGTAAAGTTATGCATCTGGGGAGGAAAAATAGCCATGCAATTTATAATATTAATGGAGCAAATCTAGGGGTATCAGATATTAAAAGGGATTTGGGAGTACTTGTGGACAACCGCCTAGGAAACAGTGCTCAATGCCAAGCGGCATCTGCAAAGGGAAGTAAAATATTAGCATGTATTAAGAAGGGTATAGAAGCAAGGGAAGCAAATATAATTCTCCATCTATACAAATCCCTAGTAGCCCACATTTGGAATATGGAGTTCAATTTTGGGCACTACGACATAAAAAAGACATTTTAGAGCTGGAAAATCTACAGAGAAGGGCAACAAAGCTAATAAAGGGAATAGAGGGTCTAATTTATGAAGAAAGACTAATGAAATTAAACTTATTTACTCTAGAAAAAAAGCGTCTAAGGGGAGATATGAATACCTTATATAAACATATCCAAGGTCAATACAAGGCTTTGTCAAAGGAACTTTTTGTGCCTAGAGGTTTTCAACTGACAAGGGGACATCCTTTGAGATTAGAAGTAAAAATAATTCTCCTTACAGAAAGAGAAGGGTTCTTCACAGTAAGGGGAGGTTTAATCTGTGGAATTCTCTACCAAAGGAGGTCATGACAGCGGATTCGATAGATAACTTTAATAAAGGATTGGATATATCTTTAAATAAAAAGGGCATCAAGGGCTATCCTGGTTAAATAGAGAGGGAGTATTGATCCAGGGATTAATCCTATTGCCAGTATCTGGAGTAAGGAAGGAATTTTATATTTTTTCCCTGTTGAGACAATTGGCAAAGTTTCACTGGGATTTTTTTTTTCTGTTTGCCTTCCTCTGGATGAATTAGCAATAAATCTGCATATTGCAGATCAGAGGAGATCTAAAAAGGTTTCACTTGATGGACTATTTTTTTTTCCAACCTAAATTACTATGTAACTATGTAACTATGTAACCCTTGCAGCGAGGGTCTTATTTCAAATTTCCCTCCACCCTTAAAGGACCAGTGATAAATAAAACTATTAACCCCTTCCATGGGGGTACTATAAGGCACCTAAAATTACCCTCATCGCTCAAGGGACTCTATACATATTACAAAAAATAAAAAAAAGAACATTACACTAAATAAAAACACCCCACCACTACAGAAAATAAAAAAAGAACTACTCACCTAAAAATAAAATACAAGCACACACAAACATCACATTACAATTCATCAAAATCCACACCAAGCAATAATATACAGTTCAAATATACCACTAATTAACTATTAATCCCTTACTACATACATGATTATGCTAACTAAATACTATTGACCCCTATCTACATACAGTGATATCCTAACTACATACTATTAACGCCTATCTACATACATGAATACCCTAACTACATACTATTAACCCCTATCTACATACATGAATATCCTAACTACATACTATTAACCCCTGTCTACATACAGTAAAACCCTAACTACATACATTAAAAACCCTAAATCTCACCTAGAATAGAATAAATAAGAACACTTACTTTGCCTAAATGCCCCTTCAGTGACAACTGGCTTCCTGTTCCAGGTCGCACCGCTAGGAAAAAAAGAAACATAAAATTAGTACAGAAATAAACACAACATAACATCTAAACATACTAAATATTAAACTTACCTTTCCCCGATGTCCCTTTCCTTCTTGAAATCTTCTACTGCTGGGCCCATGGAAAAAAAATCAGCTGCACTAAAAAAAATAAAAAAAATAACGGAAATGAAACCACAAATGAGGCTTGTAGTGCTTGTTCCGGTAAAAAATGGAAAAAACAGAAGGCACCAAGGTGTGAGCCAATCAGAATGGGATACACCTCTCTATCCCTTTCTAATTGGCTGACGGACCTGTGAATCTTTTGTAAACCAATCAGAAGGTGCTATTACCATCAGCCAATCAGAATGGTATACACCCCCATGGGGTGTATCCCATTCTGATTGGCTGAAGGCATCTGTACCTTCTGGTTGGCTGCAATCTGATTGAAAGTGACAACAGCCAATCAGAAGGAGATATTCCCATCAGCCAATCAGGATGAGATACACCCAGTGGGGGTGTATCCCATTGGGATTGGCTCCAAGCATCTCTGATTGGCTGTTGTCACTGTCAATCAGATAGCAGCCAATCAGAAGGCACATATCCATTCAGCCAATCAAAATCGCATATACCCTGTGGGGGTGCATCCCATTCTGATTGGCTCACACCTTGGTGCCTTTTGATTGGCTGAAATTTGTTTAACAGGATTTTCAGCCAAACCATTTTTTTACCGGAACAAGAGCTACAATCCTCATTTGTGGTGGGGAGCTCCTCCAGGGAGGAACTCCATTATTTTTTTTATTTTTTTTCAGAGAGTATTTTGTTTCCAGGGGCCTAGCAGGAGAAGACTTCAAGAAGGACGGGTACATTGTGGACAGGTAAGTTTAATATTTAGAATGTTTAAATATTATATAATGTTTATTTCTGTACTAATTATACGTTTTTTTTTTTTTTTCTAGGGGTGCGACCTGTGGCAGGAAACATGTTGTCACTGAAGGGGCATTTGTGAAAGGTAAGTGGTCTTATTTATTCTATTTTAGGTGAGATTTAGGATTTTTAATCTATGTAGCTAGGGTATTACTGTATGTAGATAGGGGTTAATAGTATGTAGTTAGGGTATTAATGTATGTAGATAGGGGTTAATGGTATGTAGTTAGGGTATTACTGTATGTAGTTAGGAGTTAATAGTATGTAGTTAGGGGTATATTTGAACTGTATTTTATTGCTGTATTTAATATTTTTTGTAATTAGTGGGGTGGGGGTAATAGGTGGTTAGGTAGGTGTTAATAGGTTAGGGTAGATGTTAGGTAGGTATGGGTTAATAGGTTAGGGTAAAGGTGGATCAATAGAATAGGTAGGAGGTGTGTTCATTAGTTACAGGGGGTTAGTTTAGATTTAGTGGTTTATTGGGGGAAAAAGTGTAGTGTAGAGTAGTGTAGTGTTTGTACTTAGTGTCATGAGGGTCCTGGAGGACCATTATGGCATATATGGGATTAAATAGGCCTAGATGGGTCAAATAGGCATGCTTAGGGTTAAAGGGGTACAATTTGGGTTAATGGGGTGAGTTAGGGCTAATGGGCTAATGGGGAATGGTTAGGGTTAATAGTGTAGTGTAGTGTTTAATCCTGGAGGACCCTCATGGCACCTATAGGGTTAACCTAAGAGTCAATAGTATTCAATATGGGTCTATATAGACCCCTATTGGACTGAGGGGGTTCATTTTAGTCTCATGGGTGTCTATATTGAGCCCCATGAGAGACGGGGTAAATTAGGTGCTCATAGGGCTCTGTATAGTGCTCCATGAGTGATAGGGTTACATAGAGGCTTATGGGGGTCTGTATAGACCCCCATAAGTGATGGGTTAATTAGGAGCTCATGGGGTTAATTTTAGGTGCCTGGGGGGGTACTTATAGTACCCCCGTGACAGGGGTTAATTGTTTTATTTATTGCAGGTCCTTTAAAGACCTTTCAGGACCTGCAGTGGGAAATCAATCAGTAAAGATGTCAACATACAGATGATGCTGCAATATACAATAAAGTCACCAGTGAAATACAAAAACAAAACAAATGTAATCATTCAAGTAACAAGGTTCACCTGCATAGGGGTCATGTAAAGATTGATAGTATATATTTCACAATTGTTACCCCATCAAGATAAACATGTACTAATAGATGAGCATCATTTTGTACTGCATCTTCACACAAAAAAAAATAATAATTTCGGGATATAGTATATAGGAGATAAAACAATAATGGAGATTAATAAACATATATATTAAAAATATATAAGATAATTAAAGAAAAGAACAAAAAAACAAAAATGGGAGAAAAAATAAAAAAGAGAAGTGGAAAAAACAATTAAATAGAATAAAAAAAAAATAAAAAAAAAATACAAAGTATATCTCAAGTATATATTTCCAGGGGAAACCAGACCTACCTCCCACCCTGACTTCGAGGAGATCCTCAACCAGCCATGTCAAGATTCAAATTGTAAAACAGTAGATTTGTTAGGGGATAGGAATACTATGAGGGGAAGATAGCCATGGGGTCCAAATTATAATGAAAAAGAGTAAAGAGTCTTCTAGAATGTGGGAGAATCGCTCATTAATTAAAGGTTATTTAATTTGGAGCTAACCAATTGTAATTGCAGTGAAGATTATTTCCACTGTAGTGCAATGTGACTTTTAATGGCTAACATTATAAATTGCATCAACTTGTTTTGATGCATGGATATTGAAGGGATGTGGTGGCCCAGCAGACTTACCTCTATCAGTGGATTAATTTTTTGAGTGAATAAGTCAGAGGCCAGAGAAAATACTTCCTGCATTAGTGATAGAACTCTAGGGCTGTCCCACCAGGTATGAAAAAAGAAGCCTACTCTCCCACATTTTCTAAAAGTCTGGGTTTGGTGTTCATTTCCATTTGTAAAGTTTGTCCGGGGTATAGTATGTCCTATGGAGAACTTTAACTGAAGTCTCCTAGACACTGCTATTGAGGGAACCTTTATTTAAGTTTAACCAAGAGGTTCGAACTTTCAGATAAATTCAGGGTATTATTGTCTATACAACCAATCCTCTTGCCAGCTAGTGTCAAAGGGGCACTGTCATTATGCAAAATATCCATACCTCACAACATTTCAAATAGTCAGAGAGGGACATGTATATTTTTGAAAAATAATACAGTGTACAACCTATAAAGCTGTTTTATAGATACTCACATATAATATGTGGACAATGCTCCATACAGACACAAATTCTATGGAAATTATATTCTCGGCTTCTATCTTTCTTCTACACTTTGAGAGAAAGCAACAGGAAGAACCGGAGAAAGTGGGACACGATCAAGGCTATAACACAGGCTTTTCTTGTAATTGGAGCAAATCAGAGGTGCTCTAGAATTTATGAAACCAGGAATCGCCTGTTTACTAAGTACATAAACTATTGTGCTCTTTCATTTATTTCTAACAAACAGAACATAAAAAAACACACAAAAAGCCGTGCAAGCTTGTTCTTAAATACGAGTCGCCTGTACGTTGGGTCATATATATATATATATATATATATATATATATATATGTTTTTGCCAATGTCAACTCTCATCAAACATGGAAAAGGAACTGTCAAACTAGGTAAGTTCTGTAACATTTAGCTCTCTCTCTATCTGTGATCTGTAATCTAAAATATTTCTTGTTTATGTAGAACTTGCACTGTAACCATATGAATGTTTTAGATTAGTTGGCTAGATCTGTGGTTTGGTCACCTGTGCATTGGGCAAAATATTAAAGAGCCAGGATATCACATTGTAAGTAAAGATCTGCATACTCAGAGCTAAGGTCTTCATAGTAATAACAGACACCAATAAGGACCATAAGGAAGGGTGAACTCCAGAGGATAGATGCTTTTGAATTGTGGTGTTGGATAAAACTATTCAACGTTCCCTAGACTGCAAGAAGATTAAACCAATCCATACTCAAGGAAAGGATCAGTAATAAAGTAATAAAGCTAAATCTCAGATATATTGGCCACATAATGAGAAGCATTCACTAAAGAAAACCGTGATGCTAGATAATATGGACGGTAACAGGAAGAGGATGAGAGAAAATAGGTAAGTAGATAGTATGACAAAGGCAAACAAATCTACAAATGCTACAGCTCGGACAAGCAGTTGCTGAGAGACAGATTTGACATGCTAAAGTCCACAAGATCAATAAGAGATGTATCCAACTGAAGAACAGTACTCGAGCATGGGTTTATTTAAAGCCTTGTAGCTCATTTCTAATCTTTAGTGTAATAGTAGTGCTTTTTTCACCAACTTTTAATTTTTTTTAGCAAACTGAATGTCTAATATTCAGTTCACTAGCAAACAAGCTACTACAGAATAACCTTACAAAATATCATTAGTCCTATTTTTGATATGGTTCATTTTTATTGTACTGAATTTTGATGTGCATGACTCTGTACAATTGCATTTTCAGGTCATAAATCACTGTATAAAGGACCAGTAAATTAGTATCAATACAATAGCACTGCATGCATTATCGCTCCCAGGTTGTGTTACCCAGGAGTTTCCATAAGTATCATCAACGGAGCATCTTTCTGAATAGACTGTTTTTAAGACACTTAAATATTTGGAAGGCTCTTAAAGGCAATTCTTAGCAAATAATGAAGAGGTGTAAAAATGGTGTGAAAATGTAATCGATGGATCAAGTACTATTAAGTTGCTAGAGCTGGTAAAGATGCTTGTGAAAATGTAGAACTCATTAAAACATAAGGTATTATAATGAAATTACATATGCATTACAAAACATCATGAACGTTTATTTGCTAGAGCAAATATAGAAAGTGAGTTTACTTTCTTTCTTAACTAGAAAATGTTTTTGAAAATGCATGCAATTTTGATTTAATCCTATTATTATTATTATTATTATTAATAATAATAAGAATTAATCATTTTAATGAAATTTAATGGAATAGCCAGATCTTTATTCCGTGACCAACTTATTCAGGTGAATTTGAATTGGCAATAATGCAGCTGGATAAAAATGCTTCAGTGATGCAAGTCATAAAATGAAACAGATGCTCTTAGATCTTAAGCAACTTGATGCATATTCCAAAAGATATTATGAAGAGACTTGCCAAGCATCCTCTTATTTGTAGTCAGATCTTGTTATCACACAAGCTTGTTATGCATTGATCTGCCAATACTGCTGGCTTCATGCACCGAGAGAAATGTCTTGGGTGCCAATATTAAGTGAAACAAAGATGCTAATTGTGTATTTTGTTTTATGGCTCTATTATAATTAATGATGTAGTATTCTTTGTATGTATTATAGTTGGAATGGAACTAACGTGACCATAGTGGTATCCCCAGAATGCCTTGCAAATGAAGTCACAGAGCAAAAAAAGCCAATCCGGAGACCAAGTTTCACATTTAAAGATGTTTGTGAAATAAAGTAAACAAGAATATTTCAAAATGTAAGTTGGGATAGCTACATTTCGATTCAAAATTATTTTTATTTAAAAATATATAGACCTATTCCCCTATATCACAAATGACACCATGTTTAATAACAAGGTAAATCCCACTAGCTATTCTTTTAACCCATAACAGCATAATTGTGAGAAGACTACTCCAAATGGCAAGCCCGATGCTGCACATTACAGCAACATTTCCCATTGATTTTTTCCCTGACCATGGGGCCCAATTCAGTTGCCTAATTTGTAAATTTATATACACTTAAAATCACTCTTATTATTGCTGCATATTCGGCAAATATTACGTATTGGCACTAATGAATACTTAAGTCAATAGAATGCATATAAACATTTATTAAAAAAAACACCCAAAGCCAAGGCATTTGCAAGTAGCTAATTGAATAATGCTACATATATTATGAGTAGTGATGTCGCAAACATGAAATTTTCGGTTCGCGAACCGCAAACGCGAACCGCCGCAAATGGTCGCTTATGGGCGAACCCGGCGAACCGCCATAGACTTCAATGGGCAGGCGGATTTTAAAACCCACAGGCACTCTTTCTGGCCACAATAGTGATGGGAAAGTTGTTTCAAGGGGACTAACACCTGGACTGTGGCATGCCAGAGGGGGATCCATGGCAAAACTTCCACGGAAAATTACGTAGTTGATGCAGAGTCTGGTTTTAAGCCATAAAGGGCATAAATTACCTAACATTCCTAAAATGTTTGAAATAACATGCTTTAAAACATCAGGTATGATGTTGTATCGATCAGGTAGTGTAAGGGTTAGGCACGCTTCACAGTGACAGACCAAACTCCCCGTTTAATGCACCGCAAACAACCGCAAACAGTCCCTTTGCACAACCGCAAACTCCCCATTTGCACAAGGTTGGATACCAAGCTAGCCATGTCCCGTTCCTTGTCCTCACTGATGTCATTGAAGGTCTCTTCCTCCACCCAGCCACCAAGGGTCCCCGAAAGGTGACAACAAGCCCCCTGGGACGTCTGCTGTGTTTGGTCTTTCACCTCCTCAAAGCCACCTTCCTCCTCTGACTCCTCTTCTTAAGACTCCTCTCACTGCGTTGCCTCTCTCTGCATTATTATAAGGTGTGTTAAGTAGTACTACTCTTATCAGTTTAATAGCTGTTACAGCACCTATCAGGGGGCGTGTATAAGGCCTGGATTTTTAGAACCGGGAGATGGAAAAAGATGCTTGGTTGGTCGTATCACTTCAATTTTGGGGCACGGCACGTGCAATCAAAGGTGCCACCAGATAGGAGTGGCGTGTTTGTAAGTACTACTCTTATCAGTTTAATACCTGTTACAGCACCTATCAGGGGGCGTGTATAAGGCCTGGATTTTTAGAACCGGGAGATGGAAAAAGATGCTTGGTTGGTCGTATCACTTCAATTTTGGGGCACGGCACGTGCAATCAAAGGTGCCACCAGATAGGAGTGGCGTGTTTGTAAGTACTACTCTTATCAGTTTAATACCTGTTACAGCACCTATCAGGGGGCATGTATAAGGCCTGGATTTTTAGAACCGGGAGATGGAAAAAGATGCTTGGTTGGTCGTATCACTTCAATTTTGGGGCGCGGCACGTGCAATCAAAGGTGCCACCAGATAGGAGTGGCGTGTTTGTAAGTAATACTCTTATCAGTTTAATACCTGTTACAGCACCTATCAGGGGGCGTGTATAAGGCCTGGATTTTTAGAACCGGGAGATGGAAAAAGATGCTTGGTTGGTCGTATCACTTCAATTTTGGGGCACGGCACGTGCAATCAAAGGTGCAACCAGATAGGAGTGGCGTGTTTGTAAGTACTACTCTTATCAGTTTAATACCTGTTACAGCACCTATCAGGGGGCATGTATAAGGACTGGATTTTTAGAACCGGGAGATGGAAAAAGATGCTTTGTTGGTCGTATCACTTCAATTTTGGGGCACGGCACGTGCAATCAAAGGTGCCACCATATAGGAGTGGCGTGTTTGTAAGTACTATTCTTATCAGTTTAATACCTGTTACAGCACCTATCAGGGGGCGTGTATAAGGCCTGGATTTTTGGAACCGGGAGATGGAAAAAGATGCTTGATTGGTCGTATCACTTCAAATTTGGGGCACGGCACGTGCAATCAAAGGTGCCACCAGATAGGAGTGGCTTGTTTGTCAGTACTACTCTTATCAGTTTAATACTTGTTATGTCACCTATCAGGAGGCGTGTATAAGGACTGGATTTTTAGAACAGGGAGATGGAAAAAGATGCTTGGTTGGTCGTATCACTTCAATTTTGGGGCGCGGCACGTGCAATCAAAGGTGCCACCAGATAGGAGTGGCGTGTTTGTAAGTAATACTCTTATCAGTTTAATACCTGTTACAGCACCTATCAGGGGGCGTGTATAAGGCCTGGATTTTTAGAACCGGGAGATGGAAAAAGATGCTTGGTTGGTCGTATCACTTCAATTTTGGGGCACGGCACGTGCAATCAAAGGTGCAACCAGATAGGAGTGGCGTGTTTGTAAGTACTACTCTTATCAGTTTAATACCTGTTACAGCACCTATCAGGGGGCATGTATAAGGACTGGATTTTTAGAACCGGGAGATGGAAAAAGATGCTTTGTTAGTCGTATCACTTCAATTTTGGGGCACGGCACGTGCAATCAAAGGTGCCACCATATAGGAGTGGCGTGTTTGTAAGTACTATTCTTATCAGTTTAATACCTGTTACAGCACCTATCAGGGGGCGTGTATAAGGCCTGGATTTTTGGAACCGGGAGATGGAAAAAGATGCTTGATTGGTCGTATCACTTCAAATTTGGGGCACGGCACGTGCAATCAAAGGTGCCACCAGATAGGAGTGGCTTGTTTGTAAGTAATACTCTTATCAGTTTAATACCTGTTACAGCACCTATCAGGGGGCGTGTATAAGGCCTGGATTTTTAGAACCGGGAGATGGAAAAAGATGCTTGGTTGGTTGTATCACTTCAATTTTGGGGCACGGCACGTGCAATCAAAGGTGCCACTAGATAGGAGTGGCGTGTTTGTAAGTACTACTCATCAGTTTAATACCTGTTACAGCACCTATCAGGGGGCGTGTATAAGGCCTGAATTTTTAGAACCGGGAGATGGAAAAAGATTCTTGGTTGGTCGTTTCACTTCAATTTTGGGGCACGGCACGTGCAATCAAAGGTGCAACCAGATAGGAGTGGCGTGTTTGTAAGTACTACTCTTATCAGTTTAATACCTGTTACAGCACCTATCAGGGGGCTTGTATAAGGCCTGGATTTTTAGAACCGGGAGATGGAAAAAGATTCTTGGTTGGTCGTATCACTTCAATTTTGGGGCACGGCACGTGCAATCAAAGGTGCCACCAGATAGGAGTGGCGTGTTTGTAAGTACTACTCATCAGTTTAATACCTGTTACAGCACCTACCAGGGGGCGTGTATAAGGCCTGGATTTTTAGAACCGGGAGATGGAAAAAGATGCTTGGTTGGTCGTATCACTTCAATTTTGGGGCACGGCACGTGCAATCAAAGGTGCAACCAGATAGGAGTGGCGTGTTTGTAAGTACTACTCTTATCAGTTTAATACCTGTTAAAGCACCTATCAGGGGGCGTGTATAAGGCCTGGATTTTTGGAACCGGGAGATGGAAAAAGATGCTTTGTTGGTCGTATCACTTCAATTTTGGGGCACGGCACGTGCAATCAAAGGTGCCACCAGATAGGAGTGGCGTGTTTGTAAGTACTACTCTTATCAGTTTAATACCTGTTACAGCACCTATCAGGGGGCATGTATAGGGCCTGGATTTTTGGAACCGAGAGATGGAAAAAGATGCTTTGTTGGTCGTATCACTTCAATTTTGGGGCATGGCACGTGCTATCAAAGGTGCCACCAGATAGGAGTGGCGAGTTTGTAAGTACTACTCTTATCAGTTTAATAACTGTTACAACACCTATCAGGGGGCGTGTATAAGGCCTGGATTTTTGGAACCGGGAGATGGAAAAAGATACTTGGTTGGTCGTATCATTTCAAATTTGGGGCACGGCGCGTGCAATCAAAGGTGCCACCATATAGGAGTGGCGTGTTTGTAAGTACTACTCTTATCAGTTTAATACTTGTTACATCACCTATCAGGGCACGTGTATAAGGCCTGGATTTTTGGGACCGGGAGATGGAAAAAGATGCTTGGTTGGTCGTATCACTTCGAATTTGGGGCCCTTTGTGACATTAGCTTCTTACGCTCAAACATGTCCTTTACAGGAACCTGACTGTGGGCAGATGAGCAGGAACTGCTCAAGGCGAGAGACGGAGTGGCTGATGGTTGAGAGGGGGCAAGGAGGACAGCAGTGGTTGATGTGGCTGATGATGCTGGACCAGGAGGAGGATGGCGGCTTTTGAGTTTGCGTGCTGCTTGTACTCATGTGTTGGTCTGGAGTCACCCAAACTTTAGGTCTCAACCTGTAGAGGATAAGGGAACCAGGCTACTCTAGACCTCATTCATCATTACAGGTTTTGACAGATTGGTACTATGCTTGCAAGCTAATGTGACAACAGATATGAGTGGCACTGTGCATTTGCAGAAGTTATATCATCCTCATCATCCTCCCCTGTATCTCTTTACCCCCTCCCTCATCATCCTCCCCTGTGTCTCTTCCCCCGTCCCTCATCATCCTCCCCTGTGTCTCTTTGCCCCCTTCCTCATCACCCTCCCCTGTGTCTCATCCCCCCTCCCTCAATATCCTCCCACCTCCCACATCATCCTCCCCTGTATCTCTTTACCCCCTCCCTCATCATCCTCCCCTGTGTCTCTTCCCCCCTCCCTCATAAACCTCCCCTGTGTCTCTTTCCCCCCTTCCTCATCACCCTTCCCTGTGTCTCATCCCCCCTCCCTCATCATCCTCCCACCTCCCTCATCATCCTCCCCTGTATCTCTTTACCCCCTCCCTCATCATCCTCCCCTGTGTCTTTTCCCCCTCCATCATCATCCTCCCCTGTGTCTCTTTCCCCCCTCCCTCATAATCTTCCCCTGTGTCTCTTTTCCCCCTCCCTCATCATCTTCCCATTTGTCTCTTCCCCCCCTCCCTCATCATCCTCCCCTGTGTCTCTTTCCCCCCTCCCTCATCATCCTCCTGTGTCTCTTTTCCCCCTCCCTCATCATCTTCCCCTTTGTCTCTTCCCCCCCTCCCTCATAATCTTCCCCTGTGTCTCTTTTCCCCCTCCCTCATCATCTTCCCATTTGTCTCTTCCCCCCCTCCCTCATCATCCTCCCCTGTGTCTCTTTGCCCCCTTCCTCATCACCCTCCCCTGTGTCTCATCCCCCCTCCATCATCATCCTCCCACCTCCCACATCATCCTCCCCTGTATCTCTTTACCCCCTCCCTCATCATCCTCCCCTGTGTCTCTTCCCCCCTCCATTATCATCCTCCCCTGTGTCCCTTTCCCCCCTCCCTCATCATCCTCCCCCCCCTCCCTTATCATCCTCCCCTTGGTCTGTTTTCCCCCTCACTCATCATCTTCCCCTTTGTCTCTTCCCCCCCTCCATCCTCATCCTCCTCCCCACTGTCTCTTTCCCCCCTCCCTCATCATCCTCCCCTGTGTCTCTTTCCCCCCTCCCTCATCATCCTCCCCTGTGTCTCTTTCCCCCCTCCCTCATCATCCTCCCGTGTCTCTTTTCCCCCTACCTCATCATCTTCCTTTTTGCCTCTTCCCCCCCTCCCTCATCATCCTCCCCTGTGTCTCATTTCCCCCTCCCTCATCATCTTCCCCTTTGTCTCTGCCCCCCTCCCTCATCATCCTCTCCTGTGTCTCTTTGCCCCATTCCTCATCACCCTCCCCTGTGTCTCCTCCCCCCTCCCTCATCATCCTCCCACCTCCCACATCATCCTCCCCTGTATCTCTTTACCCCCTCCCTAATCATCCTCCCCTGTGTCTCTTCCCCCGCCATCATCATCCTCCCCTGTGTCTCTTTCCCCCCTCCCTCATCATCCTCCCCTGTGTCTCTTTCCCCCCTCCCTCATCATCCTCCCGTGTCTCTTTTCCCCCTCCCTCATCATCTTCCCCTTTGTCTCTACCCCCCCTCCCTCATCATCCTCCCCTGTGACTCTTTTCCCCCTCCCTCATCATCTTCCCCTTTGTCTCTCCCCCCCTCACTCATCATTCTCCCCAGTATCTATTTGCCCCTTCCTCATCACCCTCCCCTGTGTCTCATCCCCCTCCCTCATAATCCTCCCACCTCCCACATCATCCTCCCCTGTATCTCTTTACCCCCTCCCTCATCATCCTCCGCTGTGTCTCTTCCCCCCTCCATCATCATCCTCCCCTGTGTCTCTTCCCCCCTCCCTCATCATCCTCCCCTGTGTCTCTTCCCCCCCCTCATCATCCTCCCCTGTGTCTCTTTTCCCCCTCCCTCATCATCTTCCCCTTTGTTTCTTCGTCCCCTCCCTCATCATCCTCCTCCCCTGTGTCTCTTTTCCCCCTCCCTCATCATCTTCCCCTTTGTCTCTTCCCCCCTCCCTCATCATCCTCCCCTGTGTCTCTTTGCCCCCTTCCTCATCACTCTCCCCTGTGTCTCATCCCCCCTCCCTCATCATCCTCCCACCTCCCACATCATCCTCCCCTGTATCTCTTTACCCCCTCCCTCATCATCCTCCCCTGTGTCTCTTCCCCCCTCAATTATCATCCTCCCCTGTGTCCCTTTCCCCCCTCCCTCATCATCCTCACCTGTGTCTCTTTTCCCCCTCCCTCATCATCTTCCCCTTTGTCTCTTCCCCCCTCCCTCATCATCTTCCCCTTTGTTTCTTCCCCCCTCCCTCATCATCCTCCCCTGTGTCTCTTTGCCCCCTTCCTCATCACCCTCCCCTGTGTCTCATCCCCCCTCCCTCATCATCCTCCCACCTCCCACATCATCTTCCCCTGTATCTCTTTACCCCCTCCCTCATCATCCTCCCCTGTGTCTCTTCCCCCCTCCATCATCATCCTCCCCTGTGTCTCTTTCCCCCCTCCCTCATCATCCTCCCCTGTGTCTCTTTCCCCCCTCCCTCATCATCCTCCACTGTGTCTTTTTTCCCCCTCCCTCATCATCTTCCCCTTTGTCTCTTCGCCCCCTCCCTCATCATCCTCCTCCCCTGTGTCTCTTTTCCCCCTCCCTCATCATCTTCCCCTTTGTCTCTTCCCCCCCTCCCTCATCATCCTCCGATGTGTCTCTTTGCCCCCTTCCTCATCACTCTCCCCTGTATCTCATCCCCCCTCCCTCATCATCCTCCCACCTCCCACATCATCCTCCCCTGTATCTCTTTACCCCCTCTCTCATCGTCCTCCCCTGTGTCTGTTTCCCCCCTCCCTCATCATCCTCCCCTGTGTCTCTTCCTCCCTCCCTCATCATTCTCCCCCCTCCCTTGATGATAAGGGGGGGAAGAGACACAGGGATAAGTGTGAGGGGTGTTAGGGTAAGGGGTGTTAGGGATAAGGGTGAGTGGGTTAGGTGTTAGGGTGAGGGGTGTTAGGGCTAAGTGTGAGGGCTGTTAGGGTGAGGGGTGTTAGGGTGAGGCATGTTAGGAATAAGTGTGAGGGGTGTTAGGTCTTAGGGATAAGTGTGAGAGGTGTTAGGGTTAGGGTGAGGGGTGTTAGGGATAGGTGTTAGGGTGAGGGGTTTTAGGGATAAGTTTGAGGGGTGTTAGGGTGAGGGGTGTTAGGGATAGGTGTTAGCATGAGGGGTGTTAGGGTTAGGGTGAGGGGTGTTAGGGTTAGGTGTTAGGGTGAGGGGTGTTAGGGATAAGTGTGAGGGGTGTTAGGGTTAGGGTGAGGGTTGTTAGGGATAAGTGTGAGGGGTGTTAGGGTTAGGGTGAGGGGTGTTAGGGTTAGGTGTTAGGGTGAGGGGTGTTAGGGGTAAGTGTGAAGGGTGTTAGGGTGAGGGGTGTTAGGGATAAGTGTGAGGGGTGTTAGGGTTAGGGTGCGGGGTGTTAGGGTTAGGTGTTAGGGTGAGGAGTGTTAAGGATAAGTGTGAGGGGTGTTAGGATTAGGGCGAAGGATGTTAGGGATAAGTGTGAGGGGTGTTAGGGTTAGGGTGAGGGGTGTTAAGGATAGGTGTTAGGGTGAGGGGTGTTAGGGATAAGTGTTAGGGGTGTTAGGGTTAGGGTAAGGGGTGTTAGGGATAAGTGTGAGGGGTGTTAGGGTTAGGGTGAGGGGTGTTAGGGTTAGGTGTTAGGTTGAGGGGTGTTAGGGATAAGTGTGAGGGGTGTTAGGGTTAGGATGAGGGGTGTTAGGGTTAGGTGTTAGGGTGAGGGGTGCTAGGGATAAGTGTGAGGGGTGTTAGGGTGAGAGGTGTTAGGGATAGGTGTGAGGGGTGTTAGGGTTAGGGTAAGGGGTGTTAGGGATAGGTGTTAGGGTGAGGGGTGTTAGGGATAAGTGTGAGAGGTGTTAGGGTTAGGGTGAGGGGTGTTAGGGTTAGGGTGAGGGGTGTTAGGGTTAGGTGTTAGGTTGAGGGGTGTTAGGGATAAGTGTGAGGGGTGTTAGGATTAGGATGAGGGGTGTTAGGGTTAGGTGTTAGGGTGAGGGGTGCTAGGGATAAGTGTGAGGGGTGTTAGGGTGAGAGGTGTTAGGGATAGGTGTGAGGGGTGTTAGGGTTAGGGTAAGGGGTGTTAGGGATAGGTGTTAGGGTGAGGGGTGTTAGGGATAAGTGTGAGGGGTGTTAGGGTTAGGGTGAGGGGTGTTAGGGTTAGGGTGAGGGGTGTTAGGGATAAGTGTGAGGGGTGTTAGGGTTAGGGTAAGGGGTGTTAGGGATAAGTGTGAGGGGTGTTAGGGTTAGGGTGAGGGGTGTTAGGGTTAGGGTGAGGGGTGTTAGGGTTAGGGTGAGGGGTGTTAGGCATAAGTGTGAGGGGTGTTAGGGTAAGGGTGACGGCTGTTAGGGATAAGTGTGAGGGGTGTTATGGTTAGGGTGAGGGGTGTTAGGGATAAGTGTGAGGGGTGTTAGGATTAGGGTGAGGGGTGTTAGGGATAAGTGTGAGGGGTGTTAGGGTTAGGATGAGGGGTGTTAGGGTTAGGTGTTAGGGTGAGGGGTGCTAGGGATAAGTGTGAGGGGTGTTAGGGTGAGAGGTGTTAGGGATAGGTGTGAGGGGTGTTAGGGTTAGGGTAAGGGGTGTTAGGGATAGGTGTTAGGGTGAGGGGTGTTAGGGATAAGTGTGAGGGGTGTTAGGGTTAGGGTGAGGGGTGTTAGGGATAAGTGTGAGGGGTGTTAGGGTTAGGGTAAGGGGTGTTAGGGATAAGTGTGAGGGGTGTTAGGGTTAGGGTGAGGGGTGTTAGGGTTAGGGTGAGGGGTGTTAGGGTTAGGTGTTAGGTTGAGGGGTGTTAGGGATAAGTGTGAGGGGTGTTAGTGTTAGGGTGAGGGATGTTAGGGTTAGGTGTTAGGTTGAGGGGTGTTAGGGATAAGTGTGAGGGGTGTTAGGATTAGGGTGAGGGGTGTTAGGGATAAGTGTGAGGGGTGTTAGGGTTAGGGTGAGGGGTGTTAGGGATAAGTGTGAGGGGTGTTAGGGTTAGGGTAAGGGGTG
This sequence comes from Discoglossus pictus, assembly GCA_027410445.1. Taxonomy (NCBI): domain Eukaryota; kingdom Metazoa; phylum Chordata; class Amphibia; order Anura; family Alytidae; genus Discoglossus; species Discoglossus pictus. The sequence goes on along the minus strand of CM050166.1, from coordinate 311,125,233 downwards.
TTAGGGATAAGTGTGAGGGGTGTTAGGGTTAGGGTGAGGGGTGTTAGGGTTAGGGTGAGGGGTGTTAGGGTTAGGGTGAGGGGTGTTAGGCATAAGTGTGAGGGGTGTTAGGGTAAGGGTGACGGCTGTTAGGGATAAGTGTGAGGGGTGTTATGGTTAGGGTGAGGGGTGTTAGGGATAAGTGTGAGGGGTGTTAGGATTAGGGTGAGGGGTGTTAGGGATAAGTGTGAGGGGTGTTAGGGTTAGGATGAGGGATGTTAGGGTTAGGTGTTAGGTTGAGGGGTGTTAGGGATAAGTGTGAGGGGTGTTAGGATTAGGGTGAGGGGTGTTAGGGATAAGTGTGAGGGGTGTTAGGGTTAGGATGAGGGGTGTTAGGGATAGGTGTTAGGGTGAGGGGTGTTAGGGATAAGTGTGAGGGGTGTTAGGGTGAGAGGTGTTAGGGATAGGTGTGAGGGGTGTTAGGGTTAGGGTAAGGTGTGTTAGGGATAGGTGTTAGGGTGAGGGGTGTTAGGGATAAGTGTGAGAGGTGTTAGGGTTAGGGTGAGGGGTGTTAGGGATAAGTGTGAGGGGTGTTAGGGTTAGGGTGAGGGGTGTTAGGGATAGGTGTTAGGGTGAGGGGTGTTAGGGATAAGTGTGAGGGGTGTTAGGGTTAGGGTGAGGGGTGTTAGGGTTAAGTGTTAGGGTGAGGGGTGCTAGTGATAAGTTTGAGGGGCGTTAGGGTTAGGGTGAGGGGTGTGAGAGATAAGTGTGAGGGGTGTTAGGGTTAGGGTGAGTAGTGTTAGGGTTAGGTGTTAGGGTGAGGGGTGTTAGGGATAAGTGTGAGGGGTGTTAGGGTTAGGGTGAGGGGTGTTAGGGATAAGTGTGAGCGGTGTTAGGGTTAGGTGTTAGGGATAAGTGTGAGGGGTGTTAGGGTTAGGGTGAGGGGTGTTAGGGATAGGTGTTAGGGTGAGGGGTGTTAGGGATAAGTGTGAGGGGTGTTAGGGTTAGGTGTTAGGGTTAGGTGTTAGGGATAAGTGTGAGGGGTGTTAGGGTTAGGGTGAGGGGTGTTAGGGTTAGGTGTTAGGGTGAGGGGTGTTACGGATAAGTGTGATGGGTGTTAGGATTAGGGTGAGGGGTGTTAGGGATAAGTGTGAGGGGTGTTAGGGTTAGGGTGAGGGGTGTTAGGGATAGTTGTTAGGGTGATGGGTGTTAGGGATAAGTGTGAGGGGTGTTAGGGTTAGGCAGAGATCAAAAGAGTACTTCAGGACTGTATTGCACACTGTGTACAGTAGCCTAGCTATGGTTTTCCCTATTGATGCAGTATCACCTACACTCAGCCTCCTCTCAGTAAGACTGCAAGTTAGTTATGATTCCAAAATGGCTGCTGTCCATGAGTTAGAAGGCTCTGGAAGGGAGTGTATGCTGCTGATTAGCTGGAATGTGTCTGCTGACTGTGACATGCAGGGTCAAAGTTTGCTCAATGATAAAGTATAGGGGGCGGGTCGAATATCGCATATGTTCGTAGCTCGCCGCGAACACGAACATGCTATGTTCGCCGGGAACAGTCCGCTGGCGAACTATTCGGGACATCTCTAATTATGAGTGTCAATATCTGCCTTTTACCCCTAACCCCTATTCAATTGAGACTTTACTGAGCACTTGCAATTTAGGGCAGACCCATAAATAGGAAACAATTAAGACAAAATAGCACTTGCAAATAGTTTTAAGACCTTTGCTGAACACCTCTTAAAGAGAAAGTACTCTGTCTCCCTCAATGACCCCCACAGCACCTAAATAGTTAACCCTTGCTGCTGGGGGTACCTATTGGACCCACTCTGTGTTTAAATAATTAACCTCATGCTACAAAAGTCCTTAAAGGAACCACAGAATCTAAAGATTTAACCCCTGTTGCGCGGGTACTATAAGGACAAATAACAGAAAAAGTCAATGTGCATAACTATTCACCCCCTAAAATCAATACTTTGTAGTGCCACCTTTTGCGGCAATCACAGCTCCAAGTCACTTTGGATAAGTCTCTATGAGCTTGCCACATCTTACCACTGGGATTTTTGCCCATTCCTCCTTGCAAAACTGCTTCAGGTCCTTCAAGTGCTTGTGAACAGCAATCTTTGAGTCTGACCACAGATTTTCTATTGGATTGAGGCCTGGGCTTTGACTAAGCCATTTCATTACCACTCAAGTGTTGCATTAGCAGTGTGTTTGGGGTCATTGTCCGGCTGGAAGGTGAACCTTCGTCCTAGCCTCAAATCATGCAAGAATATCCCTGTATTTAGCATATCCATCTTTCCCTCAACTCTGACCAGTTTGGGTTTGCACCAGACACAGCATTTTCTTTGATGGACGAAAAGTTCAATTTTAGTCTCATCAAACCAGAGCACCTTTCCTCCATACATTTTGGGATTCACCCACATGCCTTTTCGCAAACTCATAATGTGCCATTTTGTTTTTTGCGGAAAGTAATGGCTTTCTTCTGGCCACTCTGCCATAAAGCCCAACTCTATGGAGGGTACGTCTTATTGTCATCATCTGTACAGATACTCCAGTCTCTGCTGTGGAACTCTGCAGCTCCTCCAGAATGACCTTAGGTATCTGTGCTGCCTCTCTGATTAATGCCCTCCTTGCTGGGTCCGTAAGTTTTGGTGGGTGGCATTCTCTTGGCAGGTTTGCTGCTGTGCCGTACTCTTTCCATTTGGTTATGATAGATTTAATGGTGCACCTGGGATCATCAAATATTTGGATATTTTTTATAACCTAACCCAGACTTGTACTTCTCAACAACATTGTCCCTTACTTGTTTGGAGAGTTCCTTGGTCTTAATGGCAGTATTTGTTAGTGTTGCCTCTGGCTTAGGTGTTGCAGCCTCTGGGGCCTTTCAAAAAAGGTGTGTATATGTAATGACAGATCATGTAACACTTAGATTTCACATAGGTGGACATCATTTCACTAATTATGTGACTTCTAAAGGTAATTGGTTGCACCAGAGCTTGTAATGTGCTTCATAACAAAGGGGGTGAATACATACGCGCATGCCAATTTTCTATTTCTAGTTTTATTTATATATTTTTCTCATTTCACTTTCCCAACTTAGACTATTGCGTTCTGATCCATCACATAAAATTCAGATTAATAAAACATTGAATCTAAGGCTGTAATGTAACAAAATATTTGTGCAATCTAAGAGAAATAGGAATTGTAGTAAATATTTGCTCATGGATTGAGAGCTGGCTAAAAGACAGGAAGCAAATGGTTTTGTAAATGGAACATACTCCGATTGGATTAATGTGGTAAGTGGGGTTCCTCGGGGTTCAGTATTCGGGCCTTTCCTTGTTAACATATTTATTAATGACTTAGAGGTGGGTTTGGAGTGTGGTGTCTCCATTTTCGCTGATGGCATGAAGTTGTGCAAGGTAATTAAATCAGATAATGATGTGCTTTCCCTCCAAAGGGATTTACATAAAATTGAGGAATGGGCATCTACTGTAAATGGCAGATGAGATTTAATACAAATAGATTTAAAGTTATACATCTGGGAATGAAAAATAGCCATGCAATTTATAATCTTAATGGAGCAAATCTTGGGGTATCAGATATAGAAAGGGATTTGGGAGTCCTTGTGGACAACGGTCCTAGGTAACAGTGCTCAAAGCCAAGCAGCAGCTGCAAAGGCAAATAAAATATTAGCATGTATTAAGAAGGGTATAGAGGCCAGGGAAGCAAATATAATTCTGCCACTATACAAATCTCTAGTACTCCCTCATTTGGAATATGGAGTACAATTTTGGGCACCACTTCATAAAAAGGACATTTTAGAGCTGGAAAAGGTACAGAGAAGGGCAACAAAACTAATCAGGGGAATGGAGGGGCTAAGTTAGGAAGAAAGACTAACCAAATTAAACTTATTTTCTCTAGAAAAAAGGCGTCTAAGAGGAGATATGATTACCTTATATAAATACATCCAGGGTCAGTATAAAGATTTGTCGGGGGAGCTTTTTGTGCCAAGAGGTTTTCAACTGACAAGAGGACATCCCTTGAGGTTAGAAGTAAAAAGATTCCACCTCAAAGAAAGAAAAGGGTTCTTCACAGTAAGGGTGGTTAATCTGTGGAATTCTCTACCAGAGGAGGTGGTGACAGCGGATTCTATAGATAACTTTAAAAGGGGACTAGATTTATTTCTAATTAAAAAGGGTATTCTGGGTTATCATGGATAATTAGAGAGACAGTAATGATCCAATTTTTTTACATTTCCCCTTGAGACAATTGACTTCCTCTGGACTAATTAATAATAATAATAAAAAAAAAAAAACATTAAATAATTGATTAATAATTAATTAACAGCGAATTAATTAATAGTTAATCCGCATATTGCAGATCAGAGGAGATCTTAAAAGGTTGAACTTGATGTACTCAAAGTCTTTTTTCAACCTTAATTACTATTAAAAAATAGGTAAAAAGTCAAGCGGGGGGAATACTTTAGTAAGGCCCTGTATTTATTATGTGCAGTACAATATAATATATTAAAAACAACTATATTTCATAATCAGTTCTACATGCCTCACAGACCATTTTGTGTCTTCAATTTCTCATCACTGGAAAACTTTATTCCCTGTGATACTGTGTAGGAGTTGTGACACACAAGTAAATTGTGTTTTTTCTAAGAATTCTTCAAACCTTCATCTTCATTTATAAAAAAAAGCCCTCTATCCAAATGTCACACTTGCTTCTTCCTAATTTCTCTTAGTTCTCAGTTTATAATATCTAATTACTGTCATTCAGTTTATTATAAAGTGCAATAATATTGTTAGTTGAAATATTAAACAGTCTTTTCTACATTCACATTAAACTAAACCATAAATGAGAGCAATACTGTTTTATATATCTTGCAATTTATTTTTTTATTCTTTAGATATATCTTTTAGAATTCTCTTTTAATTTCTACTTTTGATGAGTTTCTATAATTGCTGCTACCATCTGTGGATTTCTGGATTTTTATAGGATAAAATAAAGAATGAACAAAAATAATTGGTTTCTGTTCAATGATAAATAAATCATCAAGCAGTCAAGCAGATTTTATTTATAAAGACTGTACAATACAATACATCTTTTTTATTTTTCATGATCTAATAAGTTTTTGTTGTTTATTCAATTCATAACTTGAAATTTGTAAAACATATTTGAAATCTTCAAAACCACAAGGTAAATGTAAGTCTTTGTGTAGATGGCTTAGTGGGACATTTAGAAGGGATGGTTAAAGGTATTATAACTCAAATGCCGCGACTTGCCCATCAAAAAATGACAGTCAATAAAATTTGAAGCCATTGTAATGCTTTTTGGCACACAATGTTAAGCTTTTTACACTCTAAGGACCTTTGTCGCTAATTTTGAGCCTCCCGCTGACCGCGAGCCTCTCCTTGTGTGTCCTTTGGCTCCTCTCTATATTTTTTAAAATATTAATGAATGAATTATTGAATAATAAATTAATATAGTTTACATTTTTGTAATTAATATATGCAACAATCAATAGCCCGAAGAGGTAACAATCTCTTTTTATTGTCCTGCATCATATAATGTCCAGTTGGACTGTTGCTGGCTTGAGGAGATAGTGTTATGAATGTTCCAACTGTGCATTAGAAATAGGCTGCGTGCGCGAGGGCAAACCTTTGGTTTATTTGTGTAAAGCGCTAGTTTAGATGTGGATTGTTGTTAGTGGCAAGTTAGGATTGTACAATAGCGTAGTTTGTCTATGTGCTACGCAGTTCACCAGCATTTGCCGTCCTTTGTAATAGTGTATTTTGCAGCTTGTACGTTCCTGAGTGAAAGTGGTATGCATCTGCGCAGTCCAGTGTCGTGTAGCCTCAATTTCATTTTTATTGCCCGCCCTTTTTGTTTCTTGCTTAGCCGAGTTTCGAGTGTCAAAACTCTGCAAAATGGACATGAAATTTGCGTTCTACCTCACTCCCAGACGTACTGGCTGTTTCCCCGTGCTGTGTGTGATGTTTTCGTTGTATTTTTGTGTGTGTGTGTTTCGTGTCGGCCATTAACTTTGGATTTTTCCTATCTCGTATTTTTGTTTTCTAAGTCCAGCATGTCATGATTTAATTGTCAGTAATTTATGAATATGTCTAAGGGAGCATGACATTGTTACATTGGGGTTATATGTTATTGTGTGGTTCAGCGCTCATCACCTAAGTCGTACGCACCATGCAAAGCGTGACGACGTCTTGTAGTTCGACAATAATAATATGTGATATTTCAAGTGGATAAAGAAGGATATTTGTATTCTTGAAAAACAATTCACTATTGTTGCTGCCATTTTCTAAACTTTTCTTAGTTTATATTAGGAAAAACTATTTCCATTTCTATTAATGACATTCTGTATTTTGAGCTGATTGGTTCAAAAGCTCAAGATCCAATTCAAGAGCTATAACTGTTGCTCTAAACTGTGACAATGCTAAACCATGACTCTCTGAGTAGGTTATTTGGACTACCGAGCAAACCTAGTTAGGTGTGGTTCATTTCCATATTGAGCACTACTTACTCTATTTTTGCCTAGTTCTTATTTTACAAATATTAATACAAAATACACTTATACAATAAAGCATTTAACACATGCTTCAATAATCTTTTTTGAAGCAAAGTCTAGAGGACATTTAATACTTTTAGTAAACATTTTCCAAAACGAAAAGATATAAAAAATTTCAATATTTAAATGAGTTAAAGCAAAGAGTAAAACTGACAGTTTGTCTGCTGTTTATTTTTTTTTCAGTAGGAGGTTTAATAGTCAGTATCAGCTAATATGGCTCATAAACTTCGTGGTTATGTACACTAAATATGTGTCTGGAGTGATAATGCACTTATGTTTGTAATGTTTTTAATAGAAAAATGCTGTTGACTTTCAAAGTCTGAGAATGTACATTTTCATGCCATTGTTGTTCATTGAATGTTCAATAAATTCATAAAACTGAATAATTCAAATAAATAGATTGAATAGTTCATTTAATTCAAGTGTTAAAGCCTGTATCCAGGAATTAGAATAATACACTAAGAATTATGGGGCACAATATGGCTCACATTTCATATAAAGATTTTAACAGAACTGTATTAGTAAAAAAATTACCTGTTTTCAGTCATAAGGTGAGAAAATCTAAACAAAAAAGGTAGAGGTGCTCATCTGAGAAAGACAAATATCTCAGTGGGTTTTTTCTATAGGTCTGGTTACCTTCTCAGAGAGCAACCTCTTTTAGGTCACTTGTGCCCTTTGTTTAAATAGATTTTCTCACCTTATGGGTTATAGGGGGAACCAGACGTGGAATCCTTGCTCACTGTGCCTCAGGGAGTACAGCTGCACCTCACTGAGGAGACCCATAGAGGCCAAAACACATCTGGTGTTTTTCCTGTTCAGGATTGAATTGCTTGGTATTTCAGGGCTGGGTAACTCTTCTGAGTGCGACAAGACTGATATACTACAGAATATTTCACCCTATGAAGGGCTCAAGTGAGCTAAAAGTTGCTTTCTGAGTAGGTAACCAGACCTATAGAAAAAACCCACTGAGGTATTTTTTATTCTCAGATGAGCACCTCTATTTTTTTGTTTACAATTATAAATTAGCTGAACTAAAAGTGAAAGCAAACTGAGGCAATTTTGCATGAATAAGATAATTAGACTGTATGTCTATATTTACTAAACAATATTTATTCAATTACAACGGTTACAGAGCGATTCAATTTAAGAAGCCCGCAACTACCTGGCTGAATGCCGAAACTGTAAACCATGCACCCATAATTTCAGATCATGATCGATTAAGCAAGCCCATAACTACCGAATTAGAAACAGCCAATAGTAAATGAGACCGTCATCATGACGTCAGTAAAACATGGAGGTTAAACCACAATCAATTGGTGTTTAGAAGTCCAATATGCGATCAGGCTCGCAATCCAGAAATGTTGCAATCTAAAAAAATCAATAAATATACTATTCTAGTCCATGCAAGTTCAATGATATCTATTAACCCATTGATTGCTGGGATAGATATAACATGGAAATTACACACCAAAAAAATATTTTTTTATTGCAGATTTGTGAGTTTGAGACTGTTGTGCAATTAATTATAATGTCTTATATCACTTTCCCTATCTTTTAAAATGCAGTATTGATTTTTGTATTGTTTTTTACAGTACTACGCACAGGTGTTTAACCCCTGTGAGAGTCTTCTCTAGTATTTTTAGGATTTTTGGCTACATTTGCCATTTACTGGTGTAAAAACAATTGCAGGCTTGAGGAATTGTAGCAATTTAATAGCGATTGTGGTCTTGACAGATCAAAGGCTTAGCTGGGTCGGAGTTACGATTTTGACAACCGTAGGGATTTTCAGCGCATATCGACTGTGGGTAGCTAAAAGACACCAATTTAACAGCAGTAACTTTTGTGGGTTACATTACAGGCTACAGTAAATACAATTTAATAGGGGCCATAGTCTATCTAAAACATGTAAAGGTATACATATTCCTTAAAATGATCCAATCACCATTTTGGATGAAAGAAAACGTAGCGGATTCAGTACCTGCTAACTTAGGGCCTCATTCAAATGCGATTTGGCCAATTGAATAGGGCTCTATATAAACACAGAACATTTTTTTACAGAAGTTTTTAGTTAGTGAAGACCTTGCTTTTGGGTAGAAGTTCACTAATTAAAAACGTCTGTAAAATAAATATGCTCTGTGCTTCTATATAGCCCTATTCAATTGGCAAAATCACATTTGAATGAGGCTCTAAAAAAAAACTGCAAAATAACCGTATGTGAGACTTTGACTTTCATTACTTTATTTCACTGTCTTAAAACTCAATGGTGATAAATATGTCTTGTCTGCTCAACACATAAAAGGATGAATTTAATCACAAGAAGGCTGATTTTTATAACTCACAATTCCTAAGTCATATATGGAGCGTGATAACCTCACCTAAATAGGTGTAATAAAAAACAAAACATAGGTATCATTTTACCCCACTTAAAGAACCACTGTAGTTTTGTGTTTGTCAAGTAAGCCATGATCATAAACATGCAGCTAAATAAGCCATGAGCAAAAACTTTTTTTTTTCTTTTTTTTTTTAATCCACATTTTCCACTTTAGAATCCACCATACTGTATTTTTTATTTTTTTGCATACTAACTGCTAAGTTTTTCAGTTAACAATGAAGTGAAAGGGGAGAAGACAGGAAAGGAGTAGGAGTCCATTTCTTTTTTGTGATTGAATTCAGCTATTCATATATTACTCCCTTCCACATAACCAGATAATTCCCTTGATGTTCTGAACTTGCCTTACTCAAGCACCGATCAGAAAGGATTACTGACATGTCAGTCCCTATACATTAGCCAAGTCTCTTTTCTAGAGAATCCTGCTGTCTCATGATTTGGCCAAAATATTTGAGCTTCAGCCTCATGATCATACTTCTAGTGAACAGTTTGTCCTAATTTCCTGAAGTACTGACTTATTGGATCTTCTGTTGCTCTCACAGCCATATGATGCTACTGGAAATACCATAGTTCGAGCTACATGGACCTTTGTTGATAGTTAAATATATTTACTTTTTACTAGCATGTACAAGCTTGCCATAGCTTTCCTCCCTAGAAGCAAACATCTTTTAATTTCATGACTACAGTCACCATCTGCAGAGATCTTGGATCCAAGGAAAATAAAATCTATTAATATTGGTGCACTCTTTGGCACTGCCTTTTTTGGGGATTGGGATGTAGACTGACCTTTTTCAGTCTATTGGCCATTGTTGAGTTTTCCAAATGTGTTGGCCTAAGGCAAACAACACTTTCACAGCATCATCCTGTAGAATTTTGAATAGTTAAATTGGGATTCCATCACCTCCTGCAGCCTTGTTATTAGCAAGGCATCCTAGGGCCCATCTCACTTCACTCTCCAAGATGTCTGGCTCCAGCTGATTGGAAAAACTATTGAGGTCATCACCTCTGTAAATATCCTTCCTGTATAGATCTTCAGTGTATTCCTGCCATCTCTTCTTTATCTGCTTAGGTCCCTACTATTTTTGTCTTTTATCACATCTACTTTGGCATATAAGGTGTCTTTTAAGTTCTCAATTTTCTTTGAAGAGGTCTCTTAATTTACACATTCAGTTATCTTCTTCAATCTCTTTACATCTCTCATTGTAGAATGTCTCCTTGTCTCTCCTTGCTATTCTGGAATTCTGCGTTCAGCTGGACAAATCTTTTCCTATCTACACTACCTTTCGCTTTCCTTCTTTCCAGGACTACTCTCAAAGACAGCCAGTTAGACTTACATAGTTACATAGTAATTAAGGTTGAAAAAAGACTTTCAGTCCATCATGTTCAACCTTTTAAGATCTCCTCTGATCTGCAATATGCAGATTAAACATGAATTCATTAGTTGTTAAGTAATTATTAATCAATTATTTAATTATTTTAATGTAATTTAATTATTAATTATTAATTAATCCAGAGGAAGGAAAACAGAAAAAAAAGCCAAGTGAGACTTAGGCAATCATCTCAAAGGAAAAAATAATAATAATTCCTTCCTGACCCCAGATACCGGCGATCGGATTTCTGGATCAATACTGTCTCTAATTATCCATGATAACCCTGAATTTCCTTTTTAATTAGAAATAAATCCAGTCCCCTTTTAAAGTTATCTATCTAATTTGCTGTCACCAACTCCTCTGGTAGAGAATTCCACAGATTAACCACCCTTGCTGTGAAGACCCCTTTTCTTTCTTTAAGGTGGAATCTTTTTACTTCTAACCTCATCGGATGTCCTCTTCTCAGTTGAAAAAAAGCTCCCTTGACAAATCTTTATACTGACCCTGGATGTATTTATATAAGGTAATCATATCTCTTCTTAAACGCCTTTTTTCTAGAGAAAATAAGCTTAATTTAGTTAGTCTTTCTTCATAACGTAGCCCCTCCATTCCCCTTATTAGTTTTATTGCCCTCCTCTGTACCTTTTCCAGCTCTAAAATGTTCTTTTTATGAAGTGGTGCCTAAAATTGTACTCCATATTCCAAATGAGGGCGTAATAGAGATTTGTATAGTGGCAGAATTATATTTGCTTCTATACCCTTCTTAATACATGCTAATATTTTATTTGCCTCTGCAGCTGCTGCTTAGCTTTGAGCACAGTTACCTAGGTGGTTGTCCACAAGCACTCCCAAATCCCTTTCAATATCGGACACACCTAGATTTGCTCCATTAGGATTATAACTTGCATGGCTATTTTTCCTTCCCAGATGCATAGCATAACTTTACATTTATTTATATTAAATCTCATCTGCCATTTTAGATGCCCATTCCTCAATTTTATGTTAATCCCTATGGAGGGAAAGCACATCATTATCTGATTTAATTACCTTGCACAACTTCGTGTCATCAGCGAAAATGGAGACACCACACTCCAATCCTACCTCTAAGTCATTAAAATTATGTTAAAAAGGAGAGGACCTAATACTGAACCCTGAGGAACCCCACTTACCACATTAGTCCAATCGGAGTATGTTCCATTTACAACCCTTTGCTTCCTGTCTTTTAGCAAGCTCTCAATCCATGAGCAGATATTTACTGCAATTCCTGTATCTCTTAGTTTGCATAATAGTCTCCCATGTGGCACTGTAACAAAAGCCTTTGCAAAATCCAAAATGACTACATTCACTGAGTTGCCTTGATCCAGGTTCCTACTAACCTCCTCATAGAAACTAATTAGATTTGTTTGACATGGCCTATCCCTCATAAATCCACGTTGACTCCTACTTATAATACTGTTCAAATAGACATATTCTTGTATATTATCCCTTATTAACCCTTTTAAAAGCTTTGCCACTTCAGAAGTGAGGCTCACTGGTCTATAATTCCCCAGATTTGCTCTTGTGCCCTTTTTAAATATAGCTCCCTTGACACATCTGCTTTTCTCCAGTCATCTCGTAGAGACTCTGTGTTGAGTAAATCTTGAAAAATTAAATATAATGGTTTGGCTATTACAGAACCTTGTTCCCTTAGTACCCGTTGATGTATTCCATCAGGACCCGGGGCTTTATTAACATTTATTTTTTTCAACCTCTTTTGGATTACTTCCAGTGTTAACCAATTATTTGGCAAAGGTAGTGTAGCCCCATTATGTTGCAGTGTCCCAACCACTGGTACCTCCCTTGTGTATACCGAAGAAAATAACCTATTTATCTCATCTGCCTTTTCCTGGTCACTAATTTTCAGATGGCCTGTGTCACATTGTAATATTCCTATAGCTTCCTTCCTCACCTTCTTCCCATTAATATACTTAAACAATTTTTTTAAGGTTAGTCTTACTCTCTTTTGTAATTAAGTTTTAATTTTCTATTTTAGCCAGTCTAATATTGCTTTTGCAAGCCTTGTTGATTTCCTTGTACTCCCGTAAAGCATTCTCTGTCCCCTCTTGTTTGTATAATTTAAATGCCTGTTTTTTACTCCGTATCTTTATCTTTAAATCATTGTTAAGCCACACTGGAAGGGATTTACTCCTTTAAACTTTTATTCCCACACTAGAATATTGCACGTCAAAAAATGACTGCAATGAAATTGTAAGTGAGCTAATGCTGTTTAGTGTATGGTAATGAACTAAATAATACATTAATAAAGGAATATACTTTTTGGAAGTAATACATGCAGGAAGCATTATGCTGAAGAGCTGACAATCTGTTGTCATGTTGCGGCAGCATACAATGTGTGTTTTTCAGTGTTGTGGAGCTGCTGTGTAAGTGTGAGCAATGTGTGCAGTGTGTAGTGTAAATAGTGTGCGTGCGGGGGAAAATCTGTTAGGGTAGCTGTGTATTTCCGCATTCTGTAAGTTAGTGTTGTAAAATGGTGCCTAATGTGTGGTACGCGGCTGTTGGTGATTTAGCGTCATTGCTCTTGGACCTCGTCTGGCTTTTTCGGAAAATCTGTATGTGTTTGGTGGTGTTTTGCGTCTTTAGGGTCCTGTAGCTTTGTTTTCGTTTTTTTCAGTGGCCATTTTTTCTTTTGCTTAGGTGATTTTCGGGTGTCTAAACTCTGGAATTTGGACTTAAATGGAGGTGTAACTTCACTTGCAGAGGTCCTGGGTGCCCCCTCTTGCTGTGGGTAAGCTTTTTATGTGTTCATTGTGTGTAGTTATTGTGTTTTTAATGTTTTCAGGTTTGCGCGGGTCGGCCGTTAAAGTCGTATTTTTGCAAGGTTGTAATGTTTTTTTTTCTAAGTCCCGCGTCTTGTATTTGTGTGTTGCAAGTACATAAATGTTGCGAGGTCCGCAGTTGCTGACAAGGAGCGTCTTCAGCACTCCATGCCAGCAACTGTGGCCATCACTTCGCGAGGGCCACGTTAGCAACAACTTTTGACAACCCGCAGTTATGACAATTATATATGTGATGGTATATGCTGATGTGTATGTATATTTAGTAAGGATTTAAATGCTGTCCATTTATATTCAGTGTTTTTACCTATCAGTTCTCTGTCCCAGTCTATACTTTGTATTACTGCCCTTAGACCATTAAAATCTGCCCTTTTAAAATTAAGAGTTTTTGTTGGCCCTTTAAAAAAATGTTTTTTAATTCAATCTCAAATAAGACTGTGTTGTGATCACTGTTTCCCAAAGGTTGCCCTATTCCAACATTTGATACTATATCAATATTATTTGTGATGACTAAATCTAAGAGGGCTTCATTTCTAGTAGGCTCTCGTATAACTTGTGCCAGATAATTATCCCTGAGTGTACTCAAGAACCTGCTCCCCTTAGCTGACCTGCTGTTCTCATTTATCCAGTTTATTTCAGGGTGATTAAAATCTCCCATTATTAGAACTTGCCCATGCTTAGCTGCATTTACAATCTGTAACAATAATTGTATTTCCTCACTTTTAGCTATATTTGGGGGTTATTGCATACTCCTACTAATATTCTATTGGAAGTTGCTGCTCGGCTATTTAACTCTACCCACAAACATTCAATTTTATCACTAGGTCCACCATAAATATCTTCTCTGACTATAGGCTTAAATTCAGGCTTAACATACAGACAAATCCCTCCTCCTCTTTTACCATTGCCTCTATCTTTCCAAAATAGGTTATAACCATCCAGATTAACAGTCCAGTCATGAGATTCATCCCACCATGTTTCGGTAATGCCTATTAAATCCCATTTTTCATTAATTGCTAATAATTTTAACTCTCCCATTTTTCCTGGCAAGCTTCTGGCATTAGCAAGCATACACCTTATGTTATGTGTCTGTAGTTCTGAAGTGCCTGCCACTGTACTTGAGTTACTTACTACTACCTCCCTATTGACTATACTACCTCTCCCCCCATTTCCTCCCCTATGAGTTGTTAATTCATCCCTTATACCCTCTATACTTTTTACCCCCATTACTTATATCTTACTTATATCTATCCTTCTTGCTTTTCTTTCTTTTAGGGATATTCTTTGTTGCTGTTTCCTTTATGTTGCAAACTTCGATCCAAAGTTCTTCAGGCATTCTATCTTCTATGTCTAGTCCCTTAAGTCTATTATTTACTTCAACTACATATTCACAAGGGATATTATTTATTTTGTATCTACTTGGTCTGATAATTCTAGCTCCTTTCTTCAGTTTAATTTTGCAATAAGAAGCTCATGGTTTGAGCCGCAGTCAGCTCCAGGTCTTGTTTTTGCTGACTGTATAGAGCTTCTCCATCTTTGGCGGCAAAGTATATGGTCAATCTGATGTCTATGTTGTCCATCTGGTGATGTCCATATGTAGAGTCGTCTAAGAGGGTGTTTGCTATGACCAAAGAATTATCTTGACAAAATTCTACTAATCTCTGACCTGCTTCATTTTGTACTCCATGTCAAACTTGCCAGTTATTCCAGGTGTATTTTCATTTAGCATTCCAATCTCCTATGATGATAGTAACATCTTTTCTTCAGCCTCCTCAGCATCTGTGTTTGGAACATAGACTTGCCTTAAATTCAAATTGAAATCATTCTGCCCTTTTCTTACACAGCTGCAAATGCAGTTATTTTGTTACATAAGTCATAGTAATATGACTTTAAAAAAAAATACAACTCTAAAATTATATGAAAAAATTCAGTTTGAAATTTGTAGAATTTGGATCCACAAAAGAGATCTCATAGCTGCTGTGATATGATAAATAACAATACTATAAGAAGCATCAGCTGTCAGTACTATTATTATGCTTAGTGTACATGTAGAAAAAATTATCAATTCTTGGAATTATTTGTGTTACTAAGAAAAAGCTGTCAAACTGTGCTGAACATTCTCATACAAAGAGAATGTGGATTAGTCTGATATGATTATATATTTAGTAAATTATTCAATCAAACACACAATAGTAATGCATCTAGGCTAAAAAAATGTTCCCGAGAAGAAAACACATTTTATCACGTTACCCAATATCCTCTTTCTGATGTAACAAAAAAAAAAATCCACGTGCCTTTAAGTAATTGGGTATATTAATGTGTAGTAAGTTAGCAATATAGGTTTAGTTCTGTAGATCTCACAAAAAACATCCACGCATATGATGTCTCCTTTAAGAGAGTGGTTGACATTAGTTAATGAGTACACTAATGTGTACACTTTGTCTCTTTTACAGTGCCCAGTACATTCCTGAACTCAATGCTAAGTCTTTATACCCTTGCTCTTTACTGGGTTTTTACACAAAGTTGCATGTCTAGCTTCCATAATACTGTGTAGAATAACTTCACACAATGCCAGACTTCTAACTCCATACAACAAGTAGAATACACAAAAACAAAATGGGCAGATGCTCACCTGAGAACGGGCACGACGTAATAGTGGACAGTCTCTCAAGGTTTTGCTCACATGTAGAACTACAAAGGAGAAATCTATTGAAACATATCAGTCTGTACCAGCTCATAATGGCAGGCAAGTCTCCTCTACACAAGAAAACAAGCAATGGCCAGATGTAGTTTTCAACCATAATTGCTTTTCATCAGTTGGAGGCTACTGGTCTCCATAAGTGATAGAGGGTAATATAAACAAGCATGGTCCCTTGATCACCGAGCCTGGGGTCTTTCATTCAAAATAGTGCTGCATAAGTCAGGAGTGTTCAAAACAATGATTGACCTATTCCAGTAATTGGCCTGTACAGTATAAATTAATATTTACTAGTGATGATCCTCTTTTCTAGGTCTGTAGACTTTTACCTCTATGAGGCAATGGAACCACTTAGTGATTTGTAATAATATTATTCCATATGGGACAGAGCTACCACAGGTATAGCAGGTGCAAAGTACTAGGGCCCATTACATAGCAGGCTCTTCTAATTTTTTAGTGAACAGGAGCAATGTAGAAATGTATTTCATATGTTAACCTTTTACCTTTGACCACACCAACATAAAGCCTTTATATATGTATATATATTAAGAAGTTCTACATAAGAACCATAGATAATTTTGCACTGCAGCTCTCCATGCACTAACTTCATCTCTATATTCTATATATTTTTTCCTGTAAAATGAAAAAGTCATAATAAGCAAGCACTTCTAATGTAAGATATACCATGTATTTCTAATGACCTCTAGAGTTGATTAAAAATATAAATTTGTTTCATTACATTACATTGGTATATCTGAGGCAAGGCCTTTCCATACAATGTAAAGTGTTTCAAATACAATAAAAAGGTAACATACTGTGCTACCGAATCATTGCTCTCATGTATTAGCTTCAAAGAACAATCATTTTCATGCTGAATATATTCATTTAGCAATTCTGCTGCATTTCCTTGTACAATTTGACATATTGTCCTTGAATTATAAATTGTAATTACTGTATATACTCGAGTATAAGTCGACCCGAGTATAAGCCGAGGCACCCATTTTACCACAAAATACTGGGTAAAATGAGTGACTCGAGTATAAGCCGAGGGTGGGAAATGTGCTGCCCCCTGTGTCCCTCTTGTGCCCTCTGTGTCCCCCTCTCTCTCCGTGTCTCTTCTCCCCTCTCCATTTCCTGTGTCTCTTCCAACCTCTCCCTTCCCTGTGTCTTTTCCCCCTCCCTTATTACCCTCCTCAACCCCACTCCTCAACCTCCCTCCTCATCCTTAACCTCCCTCCTCATCCTCAACCTCCCTCCTCATCCTCAACCTCCCTCCTCATCCTCAACCTCCCTCCTCATCCTCAACCTCCCTCCTCAACCTCCCTCCTCATCCTCAACCTCCCTCCTGAACCTCCCTCCTCATCCTCAACTCCCTCCTCATCCTCAACTCCCTCCTCAACCTCCCTCCTAATCCTCAACCCCCTCCTCAACCCCCCTCCTCATCCTCCCTCCTTAACCCCCCCATCCTCAACCCCCCTCCTCAACCCCCCATCCTCATTCTCTCTCCTCAACCCACCATCCTCAACCCCCCCTCCTCAACCTCAACCCCCCTCCTCAACCCCTCCTCCTCATCCTCAACCTCCCTCCTCATCCTCAACCTCCCTCCTCAACCCCCGATCCTCAACCCCTCCTCAAGCTCCCCATCTTCATCCTTCCTCCTCAACCCCCCATCCTTATCCTCAACCCCCCTCCTCAACCTCCCTCCTCACCCCCCATCCTCAACCCCCCATCCTCATCCTCTCTCCTCAACCCCCCATCCTCAACCCCACTCCTCAACCCCTCCTCCTCATCCTCAATCTCCCTCCTCATCCTCAACCTCCCTCCTCATCCTCAACTTCCCTCCTCAACCCCCCTCCTCAACCCCCTCCTCAACCCCCCATCCTCAACCCCCTCCTCAACCTTCCTCCTCAACCCTCCCATCCTAAACCCCCTCCTCAACCCCCCCATCCTCTTCCTCAACCCCCATCCTCAACCTACCTCCTCAACCTCAACCCCCCTTAACCCACCTCCTCAACCTCAATCCCCCTCAACCTCCACACTCAATCCCCCTCAACCCCAACCCCCCTCCTCAACCCCCTCCTCAACCCCCCTCCTCCTCCGGTACCCGGTATATGCTAATGATGCGGCGCGCATCTGACATCACATGCGCGCCGGCGCCAGGTCAAGGAGCGGAGGCCGGAGCACAAGCAGGTAAGTGAGGGGAGAGGGGGGAGGTATTTAGGGGGGTTTAGGTGGAGGAGGGGGGTTGAGGGGGGTTTAGGTTGAGGAGGGGGAGGGAAAGAGACACGGGGGTAGAGTGACACATGGGGGGTTAGAGACACATGGGGGGGTTAGAGAGACATGGGGGGGTTAGAGAGACATAGGGGAGAGTGACTTGAGTATAAGCCGAGGGGGCCCTTTTTGCCTTAAAAAAAGGGCTGAAAAACTAGGCTTATACTCGAGTATATACGGTAGTAATATATGTATATGACTTATCTGCAAGTGTATCATCCTCAATGGCAAATTAATTAATATTTATAATAATATCCCTATTGCATTGTTAAAGCCAGACAAGACTGAACCTCCAATATACAGTGTATAGAATTTTAGGTGATCTTTTAAATGTCTTTTATGATTACAGCTCACTCAGCAGCAAAGGATGTTAGATGTTTCATACTTCACAAAAATGTCCAGTTGTTCCTGAAATACAGTAGTCCTTTAAAACCAAGAGATGGCAAATATATGGCTATGAGATGCTACATGAATGTAGCATATGGTTACTGTTATGTTTATATAATTAAATTATTTTGAACATTCCTTTATCGTGGTACGAAGAGCTGAAGTTGAATATGAAATTGAATGTGCATGACCCCTTCTCATGCACAGGTAAGGTACACTGACATTATAAAGTAGGGTCAGAAGTGGCATATATTTATATCTTAGTATTTACCCCATAAGGCCTAAATTAACCCATTAACTCATGGTGGTCAATCCAGACCACCATAAGGCCTAAATTAACCCATTAACTCATGGTGGTCAATCCAGACCACCATAAGGCCTAAATTAACCCATTAACTCATGGTGGTCAATCCAGACCACCATAAGGCCTAAATTAACCCATTAACTCATGATGGTC
Organism: Discoglossus pictus; assembly: GCA_027410445.1. NCBI lineage: Eukaryota > Metazoa > Chordata > Amphibia > Anura > Alytidae > Discoglossus > Discoglossus pictus. The sequence continues at coordinate 311,106,247 of CM050166.1, read as the reverse complement.
AATACAGACCACCATAAGGCTCTATTTAACCCCATCAGTCCCATAAGGGTATATTATTACCATTATGGGCCTGTTACAACCCAACATTAACCACATAAGTGCCATGATGGTCCTCAAGGACCATCATGACACTAACTACAAACACTACACTATAACCCCCAATAAACCATTTAATCTAAACTAATCCCCCTCTACACTAATCTATTAACACTTACACTACCTACCTACACTACCTACCCCCTAATAAACCTCCCCAACACTCTAATTACAAAAAACAAAAAAAACACAGTACAGAAAACAAAAAACCTACAGTACAAAAAACAAAAAAAACTACAGTACAGAAAAAAAAAAACAATTACAACCCCACCCCCCACTACAGAAAACAAAAAAATACATTACAACCCCACCCCCCACTACAGAAAATAAAAAAATTACACACCTGAAAAGGAAAGACAGATAAACACAATACAATACATACATATAATACATTACATACATTACATACAATACATGACATTACATATAATATATTACATATAATATATTACATATAATACATTACATACAATACATGACATTACATATAATATATTAAATATAATATATTACATATAATATATTACATATAATATATTACATATAGTCCTAATCAAATACCCCCTATCTATCTAACATACAATCTATTTAATTTAAAATAAATCCTAACTATATCAAATACATCCCCCTATCTATCTAATATACAAAAAATCCTAACTACATACACAGACCCTTATTCTAAACTAAAATAAAATAATTACAGTCCTAACTACATACACAGACCCTTATTCTAAACTAAAATAAAATAATTACAGTCCTAACTACATACACAGACCCTAATTCTAAGCTAAAATCAATAAATTAAGACCACTTACCTTTAAGATGTTGCTTCAGATCACTAACCTATGGGTCAAACAAAATATAAAAATTAGTACAAAACATTAACATCAAATAAATAAACATTCTATACATTCTAAATATTCAACTCACTTTTACAGCATGTCCAGTCACTGTTTAGCTCTTCCGGCGCGGCCCTGTTAAAAAAAAAAACACAATACATGAATACATGAATACAATATATAAACAATAAATAAAATACACAAATAAACATCTAAATATACATTTAACTTACCTCCCCGCGATGTCCCCGGCCTTCTCTCCTTCAGCCCCGGCTGGGCCGCGGAACCATCCGCGCTCTAAAAAAAAAAAAGAAAAAAAACTAACGGAGGTCTGCACTGGCAGACCTCCCCGACGCTAATGAACCTCCCGGAGTCGTTTCCGGGAGGAAATTGGCATTACGAGGGAGAGAGAACTACGAGGGAGAATTTAATAGGGCCCTATATTTGTTAAATCAATAATACTGAATAATGTAGTTAATAAATGATTCAATTAATTTGTATCAACATTAAAGTACAAGAGGCAATTTAAAGGTTACAAGACCACTAGATTCCCATGTCCACAATATACTATTTTGCAGTACACGACTTGATAATGGGTAAAATGTTTTTATCACATATATAGTTGTGAGCGTACGAGTCGTTGCTCACGCTTGCGGGCTCGCGTAGCGAGCCCGCAAGAACTGCGTCCCTCGCGAAGCGAGGGACGCAGTTCCCCGCAAATGCGGGTCCTCGCGAAGCGAGGGCCCGCATTTGCGGTTGTGGAGGCTCAACGTCGGCTGTGTTAACACACACATACACACACACGACTTTTTAACAGAATAAACCCAACCGCCCAGCCAACAAAAACCCAACAACGTCCCCGCAAATGCGGATCCTCGCGAAGCGAGGGTCCGCATTTGCGGTGGTGGGAGCATCCCAACATCGGCTGTGTTAACACACATACACACACACACAACTTCATAACAAAAAAAAACTCAAAGTCGCCTCACACCCGCTTACACCCAGACACACAGACGCAAGACTTAACAAAAAAAACAGTAAAAAAGGCCCTTCACACGCTCTTAACACACATACGCACGACTTAGAAACAAATACACTGCGTCATACACGTAAAAGCTAACTGCGTATATCGCAAAAAAAATACGGCAACATCGCAACAAAATACGGCCGCATCGGAAAAAAATACGGCCGCGAAAGACCCATTCTAACCGCCGCGCATCAAAACATCACAAACACAAGAAATAAACACAACAAACACATAAAAAGCTTACTTACAGCACGGGGGGGCATCCGGCACCTCCAAAAGTTCATTTACACGTCCATTTAAGTCAAAACAAAGAGTTTAAACGACCGAAAATCGGCTAAGCGAGAGAAAAAATGGACGCCGAACAAAACGAAAACGAGGCTCCAGACGTAACTACACTACACTTACTCGCAATAATGAAACACATACTATGCGGAACGGATCACACTCATATTAAACACCATTTTAACCACTACTACGCACAAAATGGCGGATGGAACGCAAATTGTAAGCTGGAACGCAAATAGCGCATGCGTATTGCGTTCTAACGGTCTAACTTTCCAGAATGTTCTACAAGTTTATAAATACTGTCTATTTCACAGAGAAAAATACATTTCTCCTCAGGTGATGAACAGAGTGACTTCTGAGATAACTGCTGCTAAAACTTGAGAAGATAATTCTTTCCTAATTTACTACTTTACATTGTGCAAATTACAACTGAGAGGTAAGCTATAATATATTACTTATTTTCAAGACAGGACATCAAAAAAAAAAATTAAAGAAGACAAAGAGGTTTATGTATACTGACACGCACATATATGCGTATAATGTATACTGACATGTGACACGCACATATATGCGTATAATGTATACTGACAAGTGACACGCACATTTATGCGTATAATGTATAGTGACATGTGACACGCACATTTATGTGTATAATGTATAGTGACATGTCACATGCACATTTATGTGTATTGCCCCTGCAACAAACTAATTAAACAACTACATTTAAATTACATTACAAAAAAATAAGTTGGGACTATTAAAATACTATTAAAATATGAGTCATGTATACTGATATGTGACACGCACATATATGTGTATCATCTATAGTCACATGTCACACACATATTTATGTATGTTGGCCAAAAATAAAAATAAGGTTAATTTAACAATTAAAATATGATTCATGTATAGTTATATGTCACACGCACACAAAAAAATTACTTTCAACTATGGAAATGTGCTTCATGTATGTGACATATGTGTGTAGACCCCACCAAAAAATAATGTTAATTCAAATTAATTACAGAAGTATATTTCAATGAAATTAATTTACTGCAATTTAATAGATCACCTAAAACTCAATCTTTCTACTTTTTTTAATATTCAAACAGACTCTGCATCAACAGCGTCTCTCAACAATTTGCACCGTGCACTGTGAAGCACAATCCCTTTTAAAGAACACCAACAAAGAAGAAGAGGTAAGATACAAAAATACTTTAAATGATGAAAAGGCCATGGTTTGTTAAATACAAATAAAAAATTCTATAATTCACTATTTCACTTTATTTTTCAAACAGACACTACAAGAAGACCGGCGGATTAAGATTGGCAGGAGGGGACCCTCTGTCATTCCACACTTCAATCAAGGTACAGTATTAAGTATAAAAAAGAACCGAACCATGAGCCTTATTCAATTGTGAGTTGGCTAATTGAATAGGGCTTTATATAAGCACATAATAGATTTTTTAGACAGACATTTTTAGTTACTGAACTTCTAACCACAATCAAGGTCTTCACTAACTAAAAACTTCTGTCAAAAAATATTTTATGTGCTTATATAGAGCCCTATTCAATTGGTCAAAACGCAATTGATTCAGGACCTAAATATGTTTAATGGCCGAGGGCCTCATTCAAATGTGATTTGCCCATTTCAATAGGGCTCTATATAAGCACATTTGGCTCAATTTCACTAAAAACTTCTGTTCAAAAATATGCTCTGTGCTTATATAGAGCCCTATTGAAAAACCAAATTCAATGAGGCCCTCACAATATAACAAATCCAGCAAACAAAGGCCCTCATTCAATTGATATTTTGGACAATTCAATAGGGCTCCAAATAAGCACATTTAGAACCCTATTGAATTGGCCAAACTGCAATTGAATGAGGGCCAAAGTATGCAACATATGGTACACACAAACTGGTACACACAAAACAGGATTGTAACAAACACATAGCAAACTAAATGTATATTCTTTTTGTTTAACAACCTATAACCATTAGAAAAAACACTACATAAGTATAACAAAAGTGGTGCCCATCAAAAAGGATTGTACGAAAACTCACACAAACACATAGCAAACTACATTTAAATTCTTATTTTAATGTTTAACAACCTATAAGCCTTAGAAAGAAGCCTAAATAAGCATACCAACATTGGTGCCCACCAAAAGGATTGTATGAAAACTCACACAAACACATAGCAAACTACATTTAGATTCTTATTTCATGTTTAACAACCTATTAGCATTACAAAACTACATTAATAAGCATACCAACAGTGGTGCGCATCAAACGGGATTGTATGAAAACTCACACAAACACATAGCAAACTACATTTAGATTCTTATTTAATGTTTAACAACCTATAAGCCTTAGAAAGAAGCCTAAATAAGCATACCAACAGTGGTGCACACCAAACAGGATTGTATGAAAACTCACACAAACACATAGCAAACTACATTTAGATTCTTATTTTATGTTTAACAACCTATTAGCATTACAAAACAACATTAATAAGCATACCATCAGCGGTGCGCATCAAACAGGATTGTATGAAAACTCACACAAACACATAGCAAACTACATTTACATTCTTATTTTATGTTTAACAACCTATAAGCATTACAAAACAACATTAATAAGCATACCAACAGTGGTGCGCACCAAACAGGATTGTATGAAAACTCACACAAACACATAGCAAACTACATTTACATTCTTATTTTATGTTTAACAACCTATAAGCCTTAGAAAGAAGCCTAAATAAGCATACCAACAGTGGTGCGCACCAAACAGGATTGTATGAAAACTCACACAAACACATACCAAAGTACATTTAGATACTTATTTTATGTTTAACAATCTATAAGCCTTAGAAAAAGGCCTAAATAAGCATACCAAAAGTGGTGGACACCAAACGGGATTGTAGAAAAACAAAGAAATAATGTCATTTTTTAGTTCATACAAATACATTCAAAAAAAATTACATTTTCATTTTTATTTTATATCAGATACTGCGTCAAGAACATCGGAACAGGAGTTTCAACTGAGGACCACACCAGCGGACGAGGACTTTCAACAGAGGACCAGACCATTGGACGAGGACTTTCAACAGAGGACTACACCATCGGACGAGGACTTTCAACAGAGGACCAGACGATTGGACGAGGACTTTCAACACAGGACCAGACCATCAGACGAAGGCTTTCAACACAGGACCAACAAAGATTCTGCTTCAAATCAAACTTCAACCAAGGTACAGTATAACAAGTAAAAAAAGAGAAAAATTAATTAATATTCTTCTTTAATGTTTAACCACCTATAAGCCTTAGAAAATAGCCTACAGAAGCATACCAAAATTGTGGCGCACCAAAAAGGATTGTAGAAAAACACAGAAATAATGCCATTTTTTCATTAATACAAAGACATTCAAATAACATAACATTTTCATTTTTATTTTATAACAGATACTGCGTCAAGAACATCGGAACAGGAGTTGGAACTGAGGACCACACCAGAGGACGAGGACTTTCAACAGAGGACTACACCATCGGACGAGGACTTTCAACACAGGACCAGACCATCGGACGAAGGCTTTCAACACAGGACCAACAAAGAATTTTGCTTGAAATCAAACTTCAACCAAGGTACAGTATAAAAAGTAATATCTATCATCTATCTCTTATTTGTCTTTTAGGGCCAATAATCTTTAACACTAAATACAAACTTCAATGTAAACTTAAAAAATAAATTGGCATAGTCCAAAAAAGTCTAAAAACACAGAATCTATACAATTTGTCATTGTAACATTCCAGTCCTAAACCCTAATTTAATTGCCATTTGACAAATTGAATAGTGCTGTAAATAAGGACATAACATCTTTTTTAAAATACCTTTTTAGTTACTGAAACACTTGCTTTTGGATACATGTTTAATAAATAAAAATGTCTTTAAATAATTATCTCATGGCCTTATTTAGACTTTTATTCAATTGACCGCATTGAAATTGATTAAGTATAAAATGTTAACACACTATTGATAACTATTTGTCATGAAAAACAACTTAACATCTCAAAATAAACTAATGGTACATTATTTTATTTTTACAGATTAACATGGCTGATAACGAGAGTAAACAAGAAAAGAAAATACGCCAAGCTAGAGAACGACGACAGAGAGCAGACAGCCAGCAGACACCGGAGAAGAAGGAATTTCGACGAGAAAAAGAACGCAAAAGAATTGCAAGCAAAAGACTGTCACTTGCAGAAATTAAAGATATGTCAAAAAAAACAACAAAGAAAATAAAGCATTTACAACCTGTTGCTCAAACATCAGATGACATTTTACCAGAAAAAATACAAGAGATACCAAAAAAAGCAACAAAGAAAACAAAGCATTTAGAACCGTTTCATGAAACATTACATGACATTTTACCTCAAACAATACAACATATACCAAGAAAAGCAACGAAAAAAACAAAACATTTAGAACCTTTTGTTGAAACATTATATGACATTTCACCTGATGAATATGAAAGTCAAAATCCTATATGCTTTGCAAATTGTCCTCTACTCAAGTCTTTAGCAGTAGAGGTTCATAGTTGTGGGGACATGACTACTCAATGTCAGTTTTGTGAGGCTTATTATTTTAAACAGGAGAGACCCAGAGATGGACAATTTATTAGTTGTTGTCAAAAAGGCAAGTTCAAACTTCCAGAAAGGAAAGAATTTCCAATTTATTTACAAAATATTATGACTGAACCTACTTTTCCAAACTACAAAAATTTTAAGACAAACATAAGATCCTACAATAGTGCCATATCCTTTGCATCCATGGGGGCAACATTAGCTGCTAATGTACCAGGACATGGTCCTTACTGTTTTAAAGTCCAAGGACAAATTTATCATCGCACTTCCCATTTACATCCAGAGGAAGGAAATAAAAGAAAATTCGCTCAACTATATGTCCTAGATACAATGGAAGCTGTTGACCAACGTATGCAGATGGAAGAAAATAAAAAATGCTTACCCACTGTTTTCATAGAGCTAAATAACATTATGGACAACAATCCCTACAGTAAAGCTTATAAAAAATTGGCAGAAGTAGAAAATGAACAACTACTTCATTCACAAACACATCAATTACCAATGCCGAAGGTTAATATGGTGCTTAAAAGAGACAGACATACTGATAAACGTCGTTATAACTTGCCAACAACAAATGAGGTTGCAATGGTGTTTCAGAATGATGAAGGAGAACCACCATTTCAAAGAGACATTCGAATATATCCTAGAAATGAGGACCAACCGTTTATTAATATGAGTATCTTAAGTCCAAATTTAGATCCAATGACATATCCCATCTTTTTCCCACACGGAGAAGCAGGTTGGCAACCAAAATTAACTCTTCCCAGTTACCCAAATGCTAAAGCCAGAATCCGAAATAATGTTTCTATGCTTGAATTTAAAGTAGCTCAAATTGCCATTCGCAATGTATTTAATCCAATTTTATGTGGTGGGAAACTAACACAACAATGGATTATTGATTCATATTTGCAAGTTGAGTCAAATAATTTAAACTTTATCAAATATCAACAAGATAAACTCCGTGTAGAACAATATTCTGGACTCATGGACTATGTTGCTGACGTGGCTACAAGCAGAGACATGACAGCTGGCAAAGCCATCATTTTACCATCTTCCTTTCAAGGATCTCCTCGGAATATGAGAGAAAGATACAATGATGCTATGGCTATTGTGACAAAATTTGGCAAACCCGATCTATTTGTGACATTTACATGTAATCCAGAATGGCCAGAAATTACACTAAATCTACTTCTTGGACAAACTGCTTCAGATCGACCAGATTTAGTAGCCAGAGTTTTTAAGATTAAATTAAATGAATTAATACGTGACTTCACTATAAATCAGTTATTTGGCAAATGTCTTGCTTATGTATATACCATTGAATTTCAAAAAAGAGGCCTTCCACATGCACATCTTCTAATAATACTTCAAGAAAAAGATAAATTAGATACTTCAGACAAAGTGGATGCAGTCATTGTTGCTGAACTACCAGATCCAGAACTATATGGTAGACTATATGAGATTGTTACTCATCGCATGATTCATGGACCCTGTGGTGACCTTAATCCACAATCACCATGTATGGAAAATAATAAATGTTCCAAAGAATTTCCAAAAGATTATAGAGACAAAAACTATGCCAATTGTGATGGATATCCACTTTATAAAAGAAGAGAAGGAGATAGTGCCATTATTCGTGGGAAAAAAAGTGGACAATAGATATGTAGTACCCTACAATCCACATTTACTCATGAAGTACAACGCCCACATCAACGTAGAAGCCTGCACTTCCATCAAATCCATTAAATATGTCTACAAATATATTTACAAAGGTTACGATGCAGCTACTGTAGTCGTCAAAAGTGCAGACAACCCTGAAAGTAGTGAGTTAGTACATGATGAACTTGCATCTCATGTAGATGCTTGCTATGTCAGTGCGCCAGAAGCTATGTGGCGGCATTTAAAATTTGAAATGCATGATAGATCACATGCAGTATATAGGTTAGCAGTACATTTGCCACAACGACATTTAGTCTATTTCCATGCTGGAAATGAAATGAATGCATTGGCCCAAAGTGAAGATCGTCACACTACACTAACTGCATGGTTTGCATTAAATTCCACTGATGCTGAAGCAACACAATACTTATATATTGAAATTCCATATCACTATGTTTTTGTGAATGGATTATGGAGACCAAGAAAAACCAGAGGCAATAAAATTATTCCAAGAATTTACACAGTCAGTCCAAGAGATGTGGAACGTTTTTGCTTACGGATATTACTTTTAAATGTTCCTGGAGCACAAAGTTTTGAACACTTAAGAACTGTTAATGACATTGTATATGAATCCTTCCATTTAGCTGCAAGACATAGAAACTTACTCGCTGATGATACAGAGTGGGAAAGATGTTTAGAAGAAGCAGCACAATGTCAAATGCCACGACAGATGAGAGAACAATTTGCTTTTATTTGTATCTTCTCAAATGCTCCAAATGCATTAGCTTTGTGGGAGACTTTTAAAAGTAATATGGCTGAAGACTTTATGCGACGATACAATGAACCCATTGCACACTTAAAAGCGTTAATGGAAATCCAAGAAGTCTTTTTAACTCATGGATTAAGTTGTGCAAGTTTTAATTTGCCTGATCCAGGTCTTATAGATGACATTAACTTTGAAGACTATGACATTCAACTACAAGCAGAAAGAACAGAAGAAAGGCTTGCAACTTTAAATACACTACAATTGCAAGCATTTCATGCCATTAAAAATGCTATAGATGATGACATGGTGACAGAGCGTTATTTCTATCTTGATGGACCTGGCGGATCAGGAAAAACATATTTGTACAATTTATTAATGAGTTCAGTACGAGCACAAGGAAAAATAGCAATGGCGTTTGCCACTACTGGAATTGCTGCACTTTTATTAGAAGGTGGAAGAACTGTTCATAGTGGATTTAAACTGCCAGTGCCTATTTTAGAAAATTCTGTGTCAGATATTCGCATGACATCCTTACAAGCAAAGAAATTGAAGAAATGTAAATTAATTATAATAGATGAGGCCACAATGATGTCATGCTATGCCCTCCAATGTATTGACCGTTTGCTTTGTGAAGTCATGGAGAATACTTTTCCATTTGGTGGAAAGGTAATGTTGTTGGGTGGCGATTTCAGACAAACATTACCTGTCGTTGTACATGGAAATCGAACTGACATTATCGAAACATGTATAAAGTCAAGTATAGTATGGAAACATTTTACCCATCTTCAACTGCAACAAAATATGAGATCAGAAGGCCAAACTGATTTCAATGATTGGCTTATTAAAATTGGAGAAGGCAGAACAGAAAAAATACTACATTTACCTGATGACACTGTAGAGATCCCACCTCATATGATTTGTCAACAAGATATTATATCGGCTATATTTGAAGGGAGCATAAATAACGAAGAATATTCCGAGCTTGCCAACCAAGTCATACTGACGTGTAAAAATAAAGATGCATTAATCCTCAATAATGAAATCTTAAAAAAAAATTATGCACCACAAAGAAATTATCACAGTGCTGATTCTGTACTTGCTGATGACAATGAAAGTCAGGCTAACTTTTCGACTGAATTCATAAACTCTTTAACTCCTTCTGGAATGCCACCACATATTTTGCAGCTAAAGAAAGGTGCAATTATCATGTTACTGCGAAATATGAACCCCAAAAAAGGCCTATGCAATGGCACAAGATTAATTGTTCAACAATTAAAGGACCATTTTATAGATGCTGAAATTTTAACTGGGACCCAGAGGAGAGAGAGTTTTCATACCAAGAATAGATTTAGCACCAAGTGAAAGTAGTCTCCCTTTTATACTTCAAAGAAGACAATTTCCCATTATTATGGCATTTGCCATGACCATTAATAAATCACAAGGTCAAACTTTCAAATCTGTGGGTATTTTCTTGTAAGAACCAGTATTTGCACATGGTCAATTGTACGTTGCGTTGTCACGGTGCAAAAATCCACAGGCTATTAAAGTTTACATTGAAAACAATGAAAGTCAAGGTGATTTATTAGAAGATGGACGTATTTTTACTAAAAACATTGTCTACTATGAAGTACTATAACTTTGAAGGATACAAATTAACGATGACAAGATTTTTTTAAAGCATTGCAAAATACATAACAATTGGTTGTTTAATTCAGTCATAATTAATGGAAGTCATGTTTATGAATGATTTGCCTCACAAAATACTTGCCTTGCATTGTTAGTAAAAATTATGTTAAAATGTTAAGTCACTATGTTAATGTTTCTAATGTTACAAGTTTAAAAAATATATTTTCAAGTTATTTCATTCAACAGATTACAAAGTGGATGTTAAGAGGTCAAGCACTTTTTAAGTCACAATGTAAATATTGTCTGTTATCTTAAGATTACTACCTACATTAATGTTTATCGCCAGTTTATGTGTTCAGTAATAAATTACTTTAATTACGTACGTTTTAAGAAGAGTTTTACTGTATGCCTTCCTCTACATTCAATGTATATTCAAGTTAACAATTATTGGGATAGAAATTGAATTTTAATACTGATTAATTTAAATGTCAATTGTTTTTACATTCAAATGTTAATACTTTTAATAAAAAATTAGGTTACTAAATGTATTCACTATGTTCCTGTTTATAATGTTCAAAATTATACCAATGTTTTGTTAATATCTAAACTTACATCAAAAATAAAGTTCAAGTTTAAAAATATATACTTTGATGGTTATTGCTTACATATAGTTTAAACTTCATGTTAAAATTTGCGACGTTTAAAGAAGGGTTTTTACTTTTTGCTTTCCTATTCATTCAATGTATATTAAAGTTAACAATTCTTCAGATACTAATTACATTTTAAAAAACCATTACATCAACATTTTACAAAAATACACGTTCATATTAAAATACTTACAAGGGTCAAAAATATATGTTAATAACTAAACAACTTGACAAACATATACATCACATTGCCGTCATTTTTTGACGGGCAAGTCGCTAGTTACTTAATAATATAGACACAATGTTTAATTTGTTACCTATGATATTCAATTATGCCCTACTATAGCCACTTTATTTGCTTGTTTCTGATATCATGTCACCTTGGAGGTGGACTTTGGATGCAGATCAGTTATCCAGTTAGGTATTGCACTGTACAATACAATACAATCAATTGGATTCACACAGGAAGTTAATTTACAGTAAGATCACAATCCAAGATGACAATATAGGTCAGCTAACAAAACAATGGACACCACTTGTAAATATGAATTGCATAAAGAAATTAATACATTCAATGCATATTTAGCTTCTAAGACAGTGTTGTTCTTCAGTGAGAGGAAAAGATTTTTCTCAGTGAGTTAGAGGGCTGGATTTATAGTGTGTTGGTATTCTGGATTTAACATTATACTTTAAAAACATTGTATATATAAATATACATAATTCATATTTCTATATATTCTATATAAAATTGCTAAAAATGTTATAAAGGTAAGTTCTCCCTGACTCCACGAGGCCACAGAAATCGGTAATTAAAACAACATTGTGCAGATAGGCCTCCATTTGGACAGCACTGCTGTAAAATATTTATCCGTTATCGAGATTAGTTCTTCAGAACAGCATATTGTAAATGTGGAAAGTCAGTGGCCCATTAACATAGAGATAGTGAAAACATGAGAAAGACAAAGGGAGAGGGAGGCCTAGAGGAAGGATATAGGAGGAAAGAAAGAAAGAAAGAAAGAAAGAAAGAAAGAAAAACATTAACGTCAACGTTAAAATGTATTATGGAATTAGATTTTTAATATTCGGTTTTTAAATATCTGAACTATTAAGTATATTAATTGAATTCTGATTTGTGGTCTTCATTCCCTACAACAAGAACATTATAACTGATACAATCATCAATAGACTAATAATCCTTGCAAATTTATATCGATGATTAATCTCAGGCAAATTAATTACTAGTAAGTGTGGTATGGTGACCTAACTCAGTGGGGTTGAGGAAGTTTCTCTACAAAGGATTAATGTAAAGACAGGAATAAAAAAAAAAGATTTAAGCAGCTGATGCCGGTATGTCTACTGTGAGCAGTATCAACTATTTGTTGTAGATTCTATTGTACAACTTTAAACAAATCCCTTCACAGTCTTGTAATCAGCAGATGTGAATGGAAAATGTCACATCTATTGAAACAAAGGTTTATGCATGAAGTGATTTAATTAGTGATTCAGCTGCATCCTGTTTAATTAATGCCTCTCATATTTTTATTCAAATAAATATATATTTTCCTTCTGAATATTTAATACATATTTTAAGAAGAATAAAATATATCAGTGCCCAGTAAACCTCAGTCTCACATGGTTATTTATTTCTATGAAGTAACGAGGTCCTGCTTTATTGATTATGAATAACATGGCTGTGGTGTTCATATTTGCAAAACATAGTAAAGAAAAATTTGTTACATTTGGAGTAGTTGTTTACAAGCTGTTAGCATAAAATCTGAAAATGTGGGAGTGGGGGTAATAAACAGAAAATAACAGCAGCCCTCCATCGTTGGTTCTTCCTCTTAACATTATAGTATAAATGAGAATATTTAGCTATTTTGTGAGCTAGATAAGGCTAGAGAAGATATTCCTAAGAGGCAGGTATCAATATTCAGCTTAAGTTGAACCTCAAATATTTCTGAAGCAAGGCGCATAATATTTTGCCAAATGTATTGGACTTTTGGGCATTCCCACCAGATATGAAAAAAGGAACCTACTACAGAGCAATCCTTGAAAACAATTGAGGTTCTCTGAGGACTTCCATTTAGAAAGTCATTCTGGGGTGATATAAATTCTGTGTAAAACTTTAATAGAGGTCTCTAGAATACTGTAATTAAGAGATCCTTGTGATAAATGAGTCGAGGATTCTCTCCATTTGTCCTGTTCCCACTGTTAAGTTAAATCTGTCTTCCATTTGGTATTGTGGGTTTGTAGGTTTCCGAAGGTGATTTAAAGTGAATTAAAAGTCTTGTATAATGAGTTTAGGATGCCTTAGGTTAGGGGAGCCTCTTTGCAGATATGTGTAAACCAATTTACCTTTGGGCTTCCATAGGTTCTTCTTATAGTAGTGACAAAGTGTTTCAAATGTTCTTGTAGGTGAAGACCATACTTGTCTTGTAATTGTTCATATGTAAGTATTAGGTCGTCAATAAACCAAGACTCAAATTTATCTAGGCCGTTCGATCTCCAACAGAGTAGAGATTCTTCATTAAACACTTCAGGGAATTGTAAATATTGAAATATTGGTGTCAGGTGAAGAATTTAGAAAATAGCTGAGACTTCAATTGGGCCAATGTATAGCATGATAATGACAGTTTGGTCAATAAGTTTAAGGGGTTTCAGATCCCAGTAAGAGGTTTTGGTAACCAGACAATTTTGTCCTAAGAATAAGGACTTAACCCAGGCCAGTTGGTTAATTGTAGAGAGGGGCATAGGTAGGAAGGCAAGTTGAGCTGCCATAAAATAAAGTATAAGTTTAGGGTATGAGAGACCACCTCTAGATGTATGTTTGTACATTATCAATCTGGTTATTCTTGGGGGTTTGCTGTGTCAGATACATTAAAAAATATGTATTCGAAGACCATCTAAGTCCTTGGAGATAATTGAAATAGGTAACTATTAGAGTAGTCTACCTAGAATACTAATTTTAACAGCATTAATTTGCCCAGTCCATGATATATGGTATTTAGAACAAATGTATAAATCGGTTGTTAGTAATTTAAATATTAATAGCTTCATATAGGTCTTCTTGACTTGGTGTGATATTTATTCCATGGTAATTAATGTATGACTTATGCCAAGAAAAATTTAAATTGTGAGGAAGAAACTCAGTTTCAGAGGAGGAGAGTTGGGGGAATCTCCTATTTTTCTAAATGGGTTAAGATTTACTCTCCAGTTTTCTGCATTATATCTCAAATGAAAGAACTGCTTTACTGAATGGTAGGGAAAGAAGATATAACATTAATTAAAGGACAAAATGTAATCATTTCATTTTAAAGAATTTAAAAAAAATAGGATGTGTGTGTATACTGTTCATGCCGGAAGAATGAGTAAAATGTCACTCCACCCTATGGCTGTTAGCTGTTCTAAGCTACCAATGCCATAAAAACTGTTATCTGTTATTGCTCCAATCAGGAGTACATCCTGAGATTCTTATTACCCACAATGTTTTTTCCCATTGTGGTCATACAGTATCAGAAGGGGAAAAAAACAAAACATTGTGCATAATATATATTTTGGGATGTGTTGCTGATTAATGATGACATCAGCAGCAAATCAGCAAAAACAGCAACAAGAACTTAGCATTCCCCTTAGTGCTAAATATAGCAGATCAATATTACATTGTACAGCAAAGTGCTATCATAATATATACATATTTCATAATTGTAAACACCATTCACCTAGTGATTTGCATAGTAGTATTAACCATGAAAATGTTTGAAAATGTTACTGAATTATTCTTACTTAACTCCAGACTTCTAATTTACTGTAATGCTAATTATAATGTATACAATTACAATGTAAAGGGAACATAAAGCCATAATATATGAGCAGAAATTAAATGTGCACATGCATGTCTAATATTTATTCACATTACTGTAAAAAGTACTAGCAATGATGATTGGTCATCCTTGATACTTAAAGGTATACATACATTTTCTGGGTTTCAAATGTTTCCTAAAAAACAGCCACTGATTAGTAGAGAAATATTTATTATATTAAAAAGTTGAATGTACTTACATATTTATATGCTGGGTACTGCTATCTGGATTTGCACACCCCTAGGAAGCTTACATTACAGTGGGTACAGAGGAAGTGCTGCCAGTTACATGGTTGCTGGGGTCACAGCTTATTTCTCTCTGCCTGTCTCCTTGTAGGAATTGTAAACACCAGCAGCAGTGATGCAGGAGAACAGACAACTACAGGTGTAGTGTGAATGTGCAGCACAGATTGGCACATGTTACAAAGTATTATTTATTTTCATATGAATCTGACTACATTTCCCAGGCTGCTTTACGGCACAGACAGCAATCCCAAATGTTCAGCCCTTACTTCCTCCTGATTAGCCTAAACAATTTTTCAAATGCTCATTTAGCCTGGGTTTGGAGAGGGTGTTTACCCTGTTTTCAAACTATCAGAAATTATACAATATTTTGCTAACTTAAAGGTAAGTGTTTAAATGATTATTTTGGTAATTTTTCATGCAAAAAAAATGTTTGTATACACTACGGATTCTCCTCTGTCAGATGCATCCATAATCCAGCTCACTTATATATTAAGCAACCGCTGAAGTGTTATATTTATAGTATGCTCTTCTGAAGAGCTTGATTTTATAATGTACAAAATATTTGATGATTAAAATAAATATAATTTAACTATTATATCTAATTCTGCCTTAATGCGAGTAAATATTTTGCCTTAGTTCCCAACATGTTTAGACATGTAAGAGAAATGTGAGGAATCATGGAATCAGATAACATCTCTATTTAATCCTATTGAAAGACTGCCACTGTAAATAGCAACTTGATGATAAAACTAAATTGGACAGTAACTCTCAGCAGTATAACCCTTTCCTCAGGTTTCAGGTCAACCAGGAGTCCAAGATGGAAGCACCCATGACACTAGCAAGGTCTCCAACAAAAAATATTACCTTGACACTAACTGCTGATGTTTTAAGTTTATTACATACTTTATAGAAATCAGATTTTTCCACAAACTTCAATGAACATTTAATGATGAATATAAAAAGTGGGATTGAGGGTTCTGTTCTGCACATTATCAATATTTTTTTCCAGAAGAAAACTTGTGTTTACTATTTAAATCAGGCAACTATAAATCCATTATCAGCTCCAAATCGTATTTTCTAGACTGCCATCTATACCTACCCTTGCTTCTTCTGTTGCTGCCCCAAACCTAAATTAATGTGTACCAAATTGACCTGGTTCTGCAATGCAAGACATAAAAAACTGCCTTAAGCTGATACCTAGATAGTCTTGAGCTATCTCTATTAACCAAGAATATTGCCACTTCCACTGGGCAAACCTTCAAATAACTCACAACACAAGGCTAACAAACATGGGTTCTGGGATATAAAACAATTAATTGGCCCCTGACAATTACAGTGAGCATTTCATGAATAAAAAAGTGAGATTTAGGGTGTTGTTCTTCATTGAGGTTACGATTAGGTGTAAGTGGAAAACATAGCTCATTGCATGGAGTCATAGCTACCTAATCACCACCATGTCGCTCTTTAGGGATTCTTGGCCTTTGTGTTGCACATTACATGCCTTATTAAATTCCAGCCTCGTAGACAAGAGGCTTCTACTTAAATCCTATGTGCTGCAAATTTATAAAAGTTACAACGCTATTAAATTAGCCCTGCTGCGAGCAACGTGTGAGCTACGCAGCAGGGACGTCTGTATCAACACGAAGAAAATGTACATGAGGAGTGACAGCCTGCAAGATGATCTTGCAGGCTCCCACACCTCATAAACTGCTGCGGGGGTCCTAAATGGGACCTCAGCGGCAGTCCCACACATAAGCCGCCGTGGGGGTACTCCAACTACCCTCCTAAAATAACCCCCCTATGCGGGGGTTCCCCATAGGGACTCCCAAAGTGTCCCCACATTGAACCCTTGCTGCAGGGGTCCATAGGGACCCCCGCAACCCCCCCACATTAACCCCTTCCAGTGGGGTACACGATCGGCAACAATCAGGCCCCTGCTGCATTTAAAACTTTTAAATTCCCCGCCGCGGCTCCTTAAAGGTCCCGCGGCACACTATTAGCAATCCCGGCCGCGGAACCTAAAATTAACCCCCCTCCATGCTGGGGGTCCCCATCGGGACCCCTGCAGCCCCCCCCCCACATTAACCCCTTGCTGCAGGCATCAATAGGTACCCCCGCAACCCCCCCACATTAACCCCTTGCAGCGGGGGTCCCCTATCGGCACAAATCATGACCCTGTTGCCCGTAAAGGTCCTGAAAGGACTTGCGCTAAAAAATATTAACACCAGGCAACAAAAATGAACCCCATAACTCATGGGGGTCAATACAGACCCCCATAAGCCTTAATTAACCCTGTCACTCATGGGGGTCAATACAGACCCCCATATGCTTTACTTAACCCTGTAACTCATGGGGGTCAATACAGACCTCAATAAGCCATTAATTAACTCTGTAACTCATGGGGGTCAATACAGACTGCCATAAGCCTGTAATTAACCCTATAACTCATGGGGGTCAATACAGACCCCCATAAGCATTAATTAACCCCATCACTCATGGGGGTCAATACAGACCCCCATATGACCTTAATTAAACCTGTCACTCATGGGGGTCAATACAGCCCCCCCATAAGCCCTTAATTAACCCTATAACTCATGGGGGTCAATACAGACCCCCATAAGCCTCTATTTAACCCGATCAGTTCCATAAGGCTATATTATGACCCTTATGGGGCAGTTACAACCCTAACATTAACCACATAAGTGCCTCAAGGACCCTCCTGACACTAACTACAAACACTACACTGCACTATACCCCCCAATAAACCATTAAATCTAAACTAACCACGCTCTACACTAATCTATTAACACCTACACTACCTACCTACACTACCTACCCCCTAATAAACCCTCCAACACTCTAATGACAGAAAATTAAAAAAAACTTAGTCACAAAACATGAAAAAATCTACCTTACAGAAAATAAAAAAACCTAAGTCACAAAAAAATGAAAAATCTACATCACAGAAAATAAGAAAAACCTGTCACAAAAAAATAAAAAAAGGAACATTACAGAAAATACCTTACAACCTCCCTTCCCCTCTACAGAAGAAAAAAGTTACATACCGGAAAGACATACACAATAAAATACAATACAATACATACAATACAAATAAAATACAATACCCCCTATCTATCTAAGCGGGAGAGATCATGGGGCAATTCACTGGGGCTGGGGGTGGTCATGGGGCAATTCACTGTGGATGGTGCAGGTGATGGGGCAATTCACTGGGGCTGGAGCGAAATTCACTTGGGCTGGGAGGTTACAGGGACGATTCACTGGGGCTGGGGGATGTCATGGGGCAATTCACTGCGGCGGGAGGGCAATTCACTAGGGGGCTGGGGGAGATCACAGGGAAATTCACTGGGGCTGAGGCAGGTGATGGGGCAATTCACTGTGGCTGATGGAGGTCACAGGGCAATTCACTGGGAATGGGGCAGGCCATGGAGCAATTCACTGGGGCTGGAGGGCAATTCACTGGGACTGGGAGGTTACAGGGGCAATTCACTGAGGCTGGAGGGCAATTCACTGGGGCTGTTTGAGGGTATGGGGTAATTCACTGGGGCTGGGGAGGTCATGGGGTAATTCACTTGGGCAGGTGATGGGAAATTCACGGGGCTGGATGCAATTAACTGGGGCTGAGGGAAGTAATAGGGCAATTCAATGCGGCTGGGGGATGTGATGGGGTAATTCACTAGGGCTGGGGGAGGTCACGGGGCAATTCACTGGGACTGGGGGAGATGATAGGGCAATTCACTGGGGCTGGGGAAGGTCACGGGACAATTCATTGGGGCATGTGAGGGGGCAATTCACTGGGGCTGGGGGAGGTCATGGGGCAATTCACTTGGCTTGGGGAAGGTGATAAGGCAAATCACTGGGGCTGGAGGTCAATTCACTGGGGCTGTGATGCTGAAAGGGGCAATTCACTGGGGCTGGGGGAGGTTAAGGGGAAATTCACTAGGACTGGGGGAGGTGATGGGGCAATTCACTGGGATTGGGGTAGGTCACATGGCAATTCACTGGGGCTGAGGCAGGTGATGGGGCAATTCACATGGGACTGGAGGGCAATTCACTGGGGCTGAGGGGTTACAGGGGCAATTCACTGGGGCTGGGGGAGGTCATAAGGGAATTCACTGTGGCTGGAGGACAATTCACTGGGGCTGGGGGAGATGATGGGGCAATTCACTGGTGCTGGATGCAATTCACTGGGGGTGAGGGAGGTAATGGGTCAATAAACTGGGGCTGTGGTGGTGATGGGGCAATTCACTGGGGCTGAGGGAGGTCACAGGCCAGTTCACTGGGGCTGAGGGAGTTAATGGGTCAAAAAACTGAGGCTGGGGGTGGTCATGGGGCAATTCACTGGGGCTATGGGAGGTCAAAGGCTCATTTACTGGGGCCGGGGGAGGTGTTGGGGCAATTCACTGGGGCTGGGTGAGGTCATGAGACAATTCACTAGGGCTGGGGCAGGTGATAGGGCAATTCACTGAGGCTGAAGGGCAATTCACTGGGGCTGAGGGAATTGATGGGGCAATTAATTGGGGATGGGGAGGTGATGGGGCAATTCACTGGGGCTGAGGATGGTCACGGGGCAATTCACTGGGGCTGAATGACAATTCTCTGGGGTTGGGGGAGGTCAAGGGGCAATTCACTGGTGCTGGGAGAGATCACAGGGGCAATTCACTGAGGTTTGGAGAAGTATCACCTGGTATGTAGATAAAACAATCAGTGAATGAAGTGACACAGACCTTCTTCTGGTTGTTACAGAAATCTAAAGGAAAGATGCAGCTCAATTCACAGACCAAAAGAGATACAATGTATTATGTATGTTCATTTTCCCTGAGATTCTCAAGGGGTGTCAACATTGATAGAAAACAGTTTGCAAATACAAGACATTCAGCAACCTTCAGGGTAACGGTTTAAAGGTTAATATTGGTATTTTTTCATGCACATTTTTTTAAAAACACTACTAATTCTCTGCTATCAGATGCATTAATAACCCAGCTCACTTGCATATACCTTTAAAGGTCCTATAAATGCATCAAAGATATTAGGAGATCTATGTTCTTTTAAAAACAAAAGCTCTGAAAAAACAAGGCTGCATTTAAAAAAAAACATAAAATTACTTTCATGGTTGATTTGTGATAATAATTTAAGTCGCTGTAAAAGAATCAAACACATCAGCTTTTTGTTTTTAAATCTAAATGAAAATCAATACAAAAGTACTTCGAAACGTATAAAACGTTATATTTCTGCTAAATCAGCCTTGCAAAAGTTTCAAAGTAATAACATTTATGAATCAAGAAGAGATTGTCTACCAGATTTTCTTACTCAGATCATTCTAGACATGCTCATCATGTAGGTTTTTTTTGAGACAGTACTATTCTTGTTGTTAGAGACAATATAATATTCTTAGTCTAAATTGCCTAATATTCTAGTAAACATTTGAAAAGATCATACATTGAATATTCGAAAAGTTTTTAGGGATTTTTATCAACTGGTAAAATAAATATCAAGACTGAAATCAACAACTGCTGAAGCCATTGATCAAACCAGAGTAGGTGAGTATTTATTTATGTAAACAGAATCAATGTTCATGAGGATCTGACCTCACTGTGCCCACCCAAAGCATTTTGAGCAACGCTTCCCTTAACAACTTTTGCCAATATAGTTTGATTGAGGGCTTGAGTTTTTGTGGGTGGTCTCTTAATATTTTTAGGAGTTATAAAAGAGCTGAAAAGAAGCCTCTCTAGCCTGTCTTCTACACATTTTAAAAGTTGCATTTTTTATAAGCTTTCTCTCACACACTTTGTACCTATGCATATATTTTACATGCAGATGCAAGATTCCTTATTGAATAAAATTGTATTTAATTACAGCGCTATATATCTAGTTCAAAAATTACAATGTCTTAAAGAAACAAGGTGGGCTTTTGTATGTTTAAATATGTATAGGCATCAGGTCAGTAGTTTACATAAAATTAGTTTGATGTCTTGTATCTCCCCAGTTCAGTTTTGGTAAAGCAATTATTTTCAGATAGTGGTTTTGCATACGTAAAGATATCACAGCTTTCATCAATTTGATTTTCAGCAAAATGTTTTGCAAAGTTTGGTGAGACTAGGTTATTCAAAGCCTGGTTGGTAAGAAGTGCAGTAAAATGAGTAAAAGAGCCACCAAAGCCCATTAAATGCAGCATATTTTATAACATATTTTACCTTGTTTCTTCATATTGGTAAGTCTTTATTATAGACATATACTAAACTGTTCCTATCAATAACACTAAATTGTAGCTGTGTTTCAAGAAAGCATGCATATTTTAGAAATATGTAACTAACATTAGTTGCTGTCTAAGCTATGAACATACAACAGTTTTTTCAGAGAAAATCAAAATGCTAACCTCCTGTTTAATTGTAGACATTTCAATGGCTTTGTTAAATAACTGAATCATTTGCAAATTGACACCTACCCCTTATTGGCACATGCTCAGAGCAGGCATCCTGTAACAATAACTAAAAAACATTTTCCTGCATACACACAACCTTCACTAAAGTAATATGGATGCCTCTAGTGATTACCAGAGGCATCATATTTTATTTTTTTCTAATTAAATACTAATGTATTACATTTTGCCTGCCTAACTATGAGCTGTATGTAAATCCGCAATAATACAGTTTACCAGCAGTTTACACTGTTTAAGGTCAATGTAAATCCTGCTAGCTATGGTAATCACCTATCCCAGAAAAGTTGTGAGAGAACTGCTACGAGTGACTGCAGCACAACAAAGCTGAAAAGCACAGCAAACTTTTCCATTGATTTTTGCACTGACAAAAGAGTTACTGCTTTAGACATTTACAGCAAAACCCTATGCTAATAAGATTTTACAGATCACTCACAAACCAGGGCAGTGCTGTAACTGCAAAAAGTTAAAGAAAAATTAAATTTACTAGAGACCAATCGCAAATGATTTTAAAACCATTGTTGAATGCCGCAGTAGCAGTTAAAGTAAAGCACCAAAAAACATACAAATGATGACATTTCAACTTTATTTGACACAACAGTCCAATATAAACATGTATCAATGTGTAATTAAAAAATATGTTATTGTATTATTCGTGAAATATTGGTTTTCTATATTATAGGGGCTATTTACCAGAGTATAAAGTGTATCTCTACTTAATACATTAGCTCCATGGAAAACATAAGAACTAGAGATATTTTATGTTTTACACCGGTTATCTTGCTTATCCTGACTTTTAGTCCTGTTTGATAATTATACCCCATAATATTCAAACATATATATTTTTATTGTACAACTGTTGATTAATAATTTAAATACAAAGCACATGAGGAGGTGGAGTGATGCTTGCGCTAGCAATTCAAAAGTAAACACTTTTTAACTTTTAAAAAAATCTTAAAATTCATAAACCATTTTGTTCTAAATGCATAACAGAAAGGGAAACTTTTCTAAGATGTTTATGTCTTATGCTTAATTATAGTAACTGGTATTTCCATACTGTAGAATACTAAACATTTTTATATTATTTGAGCCATACTTTTATTACTATCTATATTATGGGATATTTAAATTGTTGCTTTGTTTTTCATTCATATCAGAACAACTATATACATTTCCATTTAGCAAAGACATTGCAAATATTCCTACACATAAAATAAGGATTATATAGTAACAAACAGTTGCTGATATATTTCTGGCATCTAACTGAAATTCAGATCTCATTACGGAGATCACTGCACATGATTTTATTTTATTAAAATTATTTCAACTGTGAAGTATGAGTGGTAATGTGTGATGTAGCATTATGCATCTACCTCATACACATCCCATTCCACATCACAAACAGAGTTGGGCATACATGATTTAAGGATTGAGATTGTACAGTGTCACCGCTTTTTTGTTTCTCAGAACATGCTCAATTGTATACAGTGCCACATGGGAGAGTATTGAGCAAACAAAGGGATTCAGGAATTGCAGTAAATATCTTCTCATGGATCGAGAGCTGGCTAAAAGAGAGGAAGAAAAGCGTTGTTGTAATTGGAACACACTCTGATTGGACTAATGTGGTAAATGGAGTTCCTCAGGGTTCAGTATTAGGTACTCTCCTTTTTAATATATTTATTAATTACTTCTCCATTTTTGCTGATGACACTAACTTGTGCAAGGTAATTAAATCAGATAATAATGTACTTTCCCTACAAATGGATTTGCATAAATTAGAGAAATGGGCTGCTAAATGGCAGATGAGGTTTAATACAAATAAACGTAAGGTTATACATTTGGGAAGGAAAAATAGCCATGCAATGTATAATCTTAATGGGGGTGTCTGATATTGAAAGGGATTTGGAAGTATTTGTGGACAACCACCTAGGTAGCAGTGCTCAATGCCAAGCAGCAGCTGCAAATATAATTCTGTCACATTACAAATCCCTAGAATGCCCTCATTTGGAATATGTAGTACAATTTTGGGCACCCCTTCATAAAAAGGACATTTTAGAGCTGGAAAAAGTACAGAGAAGGGCAACAAAACTAATAAGGGGAATGGAGGGGCTAAGTTATGAAGAGAGACTAACCAAATGAAACTTATTTTTTCTAGAAAAAAACAGCATCTACGAGGGGATATGATTACCTTATTTAAATATATCAAGGGTCAATATAAGGCTTTGTCAATTTAACTTTTTGTGCCAAGAGGTTTTCAACTGACAAGAGGACATTCCTTGAGCTTAGAGGAAAAAAAAATTCACCCTAAAGAAAGAAAAGGGTTATTCACAGTTAGGGTGGTTAAACTGTGGAATTCTCTACTAAAGGAGGCGGTGACAGCAAATTTGATCGATAACTTTAAAAAGGGGGTTATATATATTTTTGAATAAAGAGGGCATTCGAGGTAGCGAAGGAATATCGATCCAGGACGAAATGCGATCGCCAGTCTCTGGGGTCAGGAAGGAATTTTACTTTTTTTTTCTCAATTGGGAAAGTTTTAATGTTTATTTTTTTCTGTTTACCTTCTTCTGGGTCAATTAACAATTATTAACAAATAGTCCACATATTAAAAGGATCAGAAGAGATCTAAAAAGGTTGAATTTGATGGACTAACAGTCTTTATTAAACCTCAAATACTATGTAACTATGTATGTAAAACTATTTTGGGTCTCATTTAATTGCATGCCTGCTACTCGATCACAAACAGCCGAATGCCTGCGGCTGTTAGTCTCCGATTGCGATGCTATTCAATTGTTCAAGGCCGCAAGTTACGGGCCCCAAGCCCAAACCGTAAACCATGCACTGGGTCGTAGCAGTACAGGGTGGGAACATGATCAATTCAGCAATCCTGTACCTCCCATTTTGAATCAGCCAATAGAAAATGAGAATGTCATTATAACGGCAGTAAAACATAGAGGTTACATGTCAATCAATTAGGTTCGGGGGTCCGATATGCGATCAGACTCATAAATCCATAAAATAAAGAATTATGAAAAAGAATACCAATACTGTTCTAGTCCATATGGGTGGCCTGATATGTATTAACTCATTGATACCAGAGATTGATTTAACCCCGAAATGACACATGACATTTTTTTTTGTTTCCTGACGGTTTGCGAGCTTGAGACTGTTGTGCAATTAATTCTAATGTCTATTATCACTTTCCTCATTATTTAAAGTGCAGTATTGCTTTTTTATTTGCATTCACAGTGCTACAAATAGGTGTTTAACTTCCTTGTGGATCCTCTCTAGAACTCGTAGGATTTTCTCCTTCACTTGCCATTTACGGGTGTAAAAACATTTGCAGCCTTGGGGAAATTGAGCAATTGAATAGTGATTTGCAATTTTAGCCTATGAAAGTGAAAGATCAAAGGCTTCTGGAGGTGGTAAATTGTGAGGTTAACCATCGCCATTTATTCAAGCCCGTAACTCGGAAGCCATTCCAAGCCCGCAAAAAGACATCAATTGAATAGCAAAGTAGCTTGTGACCTCACTTACGGGCCTCTGGATCTCCCAAAACCTCAACTGAATGGGGGCCTTTGTGTCTGTTTGGATCCAATGCAAGGAATTTGATAAACAAACCTGAGCAGGGGGAATGGGAGCTTCAGTCCTTTTTGTGATGTGAATTTATGTTGTACATGTTCATGAGGACTGAAAATAAACATTTAACTTTCTATTTTTTCATTTACCTCCAAACATTTGCAGGGAGAAAACACTTTGGCACTAGTCAGCTATTTTACAAAACTAACCAGTTTAATTATAAAAACACCAGGAAAGAGGCACATCTGCTTCTTACTAGGTTCACAGTTTTTTAGCTTTTCTGTTAATGTAGATGTTGTTTTAGCAAGGATGTGCAGTTAGAATTTCATTCTTAACTGCAATGCACAATCTTGAGTCATCAATTATAAAGCACTGCTTTTTAAGTAATAGCAATAAGTAAACTGTAACCTCATATGTAATAAATGTAGGTAGACACAGAATCAAAACAATTAATTTGCTACAGCAGTTTATTATGTCTTGTTACTTTTGTTAAATGCATTGGAATAACTACATAAATTCGTTTATATTTTAAGTAATAATGCATATCATGAACCTAGTTACATAGTTACATATTAATTAAGGTTGAAAAAAGACTTTCAGTCCATCAAGTTCAAACTTTTAAGATCTCCTCTGATCTGCAATATACGGATTAGTTATTAATTAATTAATTGTTAATTAATTATTAATCAATTATGTAATTATTTATTTATTTATTTTAATTATTAATTAATCCAAAGGAAGGCAAACAGAGAAAAAAGTGAAACTTAGCCAATTGTCTCAAAGGGGAAAAAAATGAATTCCTTCCTGACCCCAGATACTGGCGATCAGATTTCTCCCTGGATCAATACTCTCTCTCTAATTATCCAGTATAACCCTGAATTCCCTTTTTAATTAAAAATAAATCCAATCCCCTTTTAAAATTATCTATCGAAGCCGCTGTCACCGCCTCCTCTGGTAGAGAATTCCACAGATTAATCACCCTTTCTTTTTTTAAGGTGGAATCTTTTTACTTCTAACCTCAAGGGATGTCCTCTTGTCAGTTGAAAACCTATTGGCACAAAAAGCTCCCTTGACAAATCTTTAAACAGACCCTTGATGTATTTATATAAGGTAATCATATCTCATCTTAGATGCCTTTTTTCGAGAGAAAATAAGTTTAATTTGGTTAGTCTTTCTTCATAACTTAGCCCCTCCATCCCCCTTATTAGTTTTGTTGCCCTCCTCTGTACCTATTTCAGCTCTAAAATGGCCTTTTAATGAAGTGGTGCCCAAAACTGAACTCCATATTTCAAATGAGGGCGTACTAGGGATTTGTATAGTGGCAGAATTATATTTGCTTCCCTTGCTTCTATACCCTTCTTAATACATGCTAATATTTTATTTGCCTTTCCAGCTGCTGCTTGGCTTTGAGCACTGTTACTTAGGTGGTTATCCACAAATACTTCCAAATCCCTTTCAATATCTGATACCCCTAGATTTGCTCCATTAAGATTATAAATTGCATGCTTATTTTTCTTCCCAGATGCATAACTTTACATTTATTCGTATTAAATCTCATGTGCCATTTAGATGCCCATTCCTCAATTGTATGTAAATCTCTTTGGAGGGAAAGCACATTATTATCTGAATTAATTACATTGCACAACTTTGTGTCATCAGCGAAAATGGAGACACTACTTTCCAGTCCCACCAAGTCATTAATAAATAAGTTAAAAAGGGGAGGACCTAATACTGAACCCTGAGGAACCCCACTTACAACATTAGTCCAATCGGAGTATGTTCCATTTACAACAACCCTTTGCTTCCTGTCTTTTAGCCAGCTCTTAATCCATGAGCAGATATTTACTGCAATTCCTGTATCTCTTAGTTTGCACAATACAGTAGTCTCCTATGTGGCACTGTATCAAAAGCCTTTGCAAAATCCAAAAAGACTACATCCACTGAGTTGCCTTGATCCAAGTTCCTACTAACCTCCTCATAGAAACTAATTAGATTTGATTGACATGACCTATCCCTCATAAATCCATGTTGACTCTTACCTATAATCCTGTTCAAATAGACATATATATTGTATATATCCCTTATTAGCCCTTCTAAAAGCTTTCCCACTACAGAAGTGAGGCTCACTGGTCTATAATTCCCCAGATTTGCTCTTGCTCCCTTTTTAAATATAGGTATAAAATTTGCTTTTCTCCAGTCATCTGGTAGAGACCCTGTGTTAAGTGAATCTTGAAAAATTTAATATAATGGTTTAGCTATTACAGAACCCTGTTCCCTCAGTACCCTTGAATGTATTCCATCAGGACCCGGGGCTTTATTAATATTTATTTTTTCCAACCTCTTTGGGATTACTTCCTGCGTTAACCAATTATTTGGTTAATTGTTTACCCTCCCAACCACACACAAGTACCTCTCTTCCTTCTTTTCAAAGTGACACTATAGTGGTAAAACATGCCATGGGACTTAACAAGTATTGATATTTTAATATAAACCACCAGGTTGGCATATTTATAACTCACCAGTTTCTATTAAAATCTGAATCACAAGGCTAATGATGAATAACATACAGCCCTATTAAATTAGAACCCCGCATGGGCATCAGCACACCTGCAAAGGCTGCAGGTATGAAATTTGGTTGTGTTACAGAGCTATTAAATTGAACCATGCTACGAGTTATGGGCGGGAGATACAAAAATTATTGCGCACGTTGGATGCGCGGCCATAAACATAATTAAATTAGTCAAACCGGTAGTTATGGGTTTAGATGGAGCCAATGGCAAATTAGATTGTCATCAGTACGTCACTGAAAACGGATATTAGTTTTCAAAGCCTTATGGGTCTCAATTACGAGCTTCGATCAGACCTGCAGAAATAATGCAATATTAATAAATCAATAAATATGATATTCAAGTCCATGCGTGTTCCATTACATATATTAACACATTGATTGCCTGAAACGATATAACACGGAAATTAAAGATAAAATAATGTATTTTATATTGCAGATTTGAGAGCTTGAGAATGTTGTGCTATTAATTTTAATACCTAACATCGCTTTCCCTTTAATTATAAGTACAGTAGTGTTTTTATATTTGCATTTACAGTGCTATGGATAGGAATTTAGCCCTCTTGCAGGTCCTCTCTAGTACCAGTTGGCTTTTTGGCTCCATTTGCGGGTTATGGGGTTGAACACCAGTGGATTTATAGCAATTTAATAGCGATTTTTAAACTTAACAGTTACAGGCTTGACAGATCAAAGGATTTGCGGCCGCAAAGTTCATATTTCAACATCCCGTAGTTTTTTTTCCCCTAAACCCCGCCCTTAAGTCATTAGCGGGTTGCTTTACGGGGCCAATTTAATAGCCGTAAGTCTTGAGGAATACGTTACGGGCTATGGTTTTACACATTGAGGGAATTTAATAGGGCTGCTACTGTATTAATTATATTCATAATATTTTATTTATGTCTTGTGGATAACTAAAATGTCATTTAAGTTGCACTTGCACATTAGTAAATTAATCTTCGCTTTCATCACACAGCATGTGCAGCAAAGTACAAAAGTGGATGGAAATATATTGAGCACATTGTGGACCACATTTTAATACATTCTTTTTAGTGAATACTTTGAGGGTGACTGCAGTTTATCCCAGGTATAAATAACCATTTTTTCTGAATATCCCCATCAGTACAGATCAGATTTAGGGCTTGAGCTTGTGGTATAACGCAATTACATTACATGTAAAATGTGTTGGATAGGACTGAAAGATAGATATAATATTTGGTGATTTATTTATAGTTGCAAGAAGTTTGTTAATATTATACAGGTGGCATATGTTACCTAAAGCAATCTTCAGAATATCTTGCACTTATGTAATTGTAACTAGATTCTTTGAAGACAATTAAAACCATTGAATACAAATTGGAATCATTTCAAGCACATTCGCTCTTATGAATGTAATTACCTGTGTTTTTCAGCTTTACCTTAGCCCTGCTTACATATTCGCTACTAGCCAGATAAAATATAGTCATTAAAACACTTCAAAACCAAACATATCCCCCTTGTTGAACTACAGAACTGGGAAAACAATCTCCAATGAAAACAATATACTAAAAAAAAAGAAGAAAATATTTTAGAATTAAACTTTATCACCAGGTTTTAATAAATTATACATTACTAGTCCAGGCTAAGAGCTGAACACAATAATGGGAGCACATTAAATGAATACATCCATTTATAAATAGGCCAAATCAGCCTGTTGGGGGAGATTTATAAAGCAGGATTACAATTAGGGAAAATGTAGAATTAAATATCCCCATTTCCTATGTCTTTAAATGGAACTCTTTATCAAGCCAAATTAAATTTCATAATTGCTTAATAAATATCTCCTATATCAAATACAGTAAGCTCAGATATGTTTTACTCTAACTTTATGTACTCCCACTGATCCCCAGTTATTCCTGATTATCCTCACTTCTGCCCCGTTGATTATTTATCTGTTGTCAAAATACACGTGCCTTTGTACCTATGTGCTTGTGCCTCTAAAACATACCTTGCTGAATTATCAAAATATTAATTATTTTTAAAATGTTTATCAGTATAGATTACTAAGTTTCCTCCATTAGTGTGTTAAATATTGAGTTATTGGCCATTTTAAAGGAACACAAATCTTATATTATAATATAAAATATTATAATACAAAAACCTTTCAGCTATATTTACACAAGTAAAAAACATTGGAAGAGGTCCTGAGCTGAACGTAGGACATAGCTAATGAATAGCTAATCTATTGATATTTTGAACCATTTAAAAAAAGAGATGCAAATTTATGTTCTTGATATTACGCTTTACAAGTTTTAAATTATGTATGTTATTATGCTAGCACAGTATCTCCACAGCATCCTTGTTTGCCAGTTTCTCATCCTTGCGCAATCAACCTTTCATAATTTGTTGGCTATAATATCCTTCCAGTGTTTGCTGTAATGTCACCCTTCCTACCAGGCATTCGTTTTTATGCTGTCCTAGGCAGATTTATATTTGTGCAACCCGATAATGAACCAGTTATTCCGTTTGCTTTCCTCTTACTATTTCCCGAATATAATATTACCACACAGCTACAGTTTATAGAAAATCATAAGCTTATCTGTGTCTATGTAAGTATACAGCAATTCAAATAGTGCCAGGTACACTTACTGTAGATAGCCTCATTAAATTAGGGCATGTTTTAAAACTCCAATTTTACGTGTTACGTTGGCTATTAAATGCAGCTTGCAGATGACTTGCATGTTAATACGCAGCAAGGCCGAGAAAAGTCTACGTGTAGAGCAACGTTGAACTTCGCGCCTGTAAATACTCGATCTGTCAAGCCCGTACCTGCTACATGTTCAATCCAGCTATTAAATTCCTAAGAAGTCACACGCAAGCAAGACCTTAACTCGCAAATAGAGACCAAAGCCAGGTGTGTTCGAGAGCACCCATAAGGGGGTAAAGATCCTTCCTCTGGATCAATTAACAATTAATAATAAATAGTGCACATTAAAAAGCTCAATAGAGATCTAAAAAGGTTGAACTTGAGGGACTAACTCTTTATTCATCCTCCAATACTATACTATTAATAATTATTTAATCAACAAATTAATTAATAACTAATCCGCATATTGCAGATCAGAGGAGATCTTAACAGGTTGAACTTGATGGACTGAAAGTCTTTTTTCAACCTTAATTACTATGTAACTATGTAACTAAGTAACACAGCACTTGTAATGCAAATAAAAACACACTATTATTATCGTTTATTTGTAACGCGCCAACATATTCCGTAGCG
The DNA here is from genome assembly GCA_027410445.1 of Discoglossus pictus. Lineage (NCBI taxonomy): Eukaryota > Metazoa > Chordata > Amphibia > Anura > Alytidae > Discoglossus > Discoglossus pictus. Next base: position 311,074,695 of record CM050166.1, on the reverse strand, counting down.
CTGTACATAAGTTTAGTTACAGGCAATGACAAGTTCAAGATTCACACATTACAATGAATGGACCGCCCTGTCTTTGAGCTTGGAATCCGGTGTCCATAGCGCTTTCCCTAAAGCACCTTGCAGGATTGAAACTCGCAGACTTACATTCTAAAGGTTGAAGTTTGTATGTGGTACATTAGGAAGAGAGTAGTGCTGAGCATGTTAGGGAGGTAGGTTATAGGCTTCTTTAAAGCGGTGCGTTTTTATTGACGTTTTTAAGGATTTAAGGCAGGAGGATAGTCTGGTGAAGCGAGACAAGGAGTTCCAAAGAATAGGGGCAGCACTACTGTACACTACTGTACATTTATTAAAAGGGAAAGTGATGTAAGGTCTTAGTATTAATAGCACAACATTCTTAAGCTCGCAAATCAGCCCCGAAAAATACTTTATTTCCTATTTATATTTCATGTTATATCGATCCCTGCAATCAGTGTGTTAAGACATTTACTATAACTCACATGTGATAAAATATCATATTTATGGCGTTCATGCTTCACGTTGGCTTGTAATTTAATGTGGCTTTTTGTCAGAGTATTCTCTGCATATAGATATTTCAGAGCATATTCTATAGGATTGCATTAACAACTTCAGGCCGTCTGCTGCCTCCTAAAAATGTGTTGGCCTAGACCCGGTGGCCAATTGAACTTCCACTACTTTCCTCTAATCCTGCCATGGGGAGACTCCTACAAACAAACAAGGGCTCTTGCATTTTAAGCAGATATAATGGTTTATCATACTGACCTTATGGACCACAGCACGCCAGGCACATCATGGGCCTCATTCAACTGCAAGGCCGCAACTCACGGTATACAGGCCAAATTATGGGTCGAAAGCCAAAACTGTAAACCATGCAATCATATGTAGCATTTCAGAGCATGAACATGATCAAGTAAGCAAGGCCATAACTAACCATTTAGAAACAGGCAACAGAAAATGAGACCATTAATATTAGGTCAGTAAAACATAGAGGTTACATGTCATTCAATTAGCGTTTAGGGGTCAAATATGCGATCAGACCTGCAATCCTGTAATGTACAAAATAATAAAAAATGAATGAAAGAAATGTTCTTGTCTATGTGGGTGGCCTGATATGTATTAACTCATTGATTCCTAAGACTGATATAACACCAAAATGACACACTACAAAAAATTATTTTGGATTGCAGCTTTAAGAGCTTGAGACTGTAGTGCAATTAATTCTAATGCCTTTTATCGCTTTCCCTGTCTTTTAAAGTGCAGTATTGATTTTTTTTAATTGCATGTACAGTGCTACAAACAGGGTTTAACACCCTTTCGAGTCGTATCTGGTACCCATAGGATTTTCTTCTACATTTACCATTTACAGATGCAAAAACATTTGCGGGCTTGTGGAATTGTAGCAATGGAATATCGATTTGCATTGTAACTCTTGCGGTCTTTAAAGATCAAAGGCTTAGATGGGTTGTAAGTTACGGCTGTAACAACCACAGGGATTTTCAGCCTGTAACCCAAAGATAATTTGCGGCTCGCAAAAAGATGCAAATTAGTTTACGTGCTACATTACTGGCTCCCATAAGCTGCAATATCTCAATCTATAAGGTTTTCATGGCAAAGATACTGGAGTGGGTTGCCAGTTCCTTGTTCAATGGACTGCAATTTGTCTGTTAACTCTACTATGACCTGGCCAAATTATGTCATAAATAGTGAGTGTTTCAGTGAATTAGTTGAAGATTACATATCATTGTTATGCCTTTGTCTCTTCCATTAGCGCTAATGTTGCAATACATATTAATATATATATATATATATATATATATATAATCTCAAATTAACTTACAGACACACACACCAGGAAGAGCCAGGAAGCCTGTGAGTCAGGTTGCAAGTTATTTTCATGCATATTTGCTGTTTTTTCACGATCGAAAATTGCCTTAGCGAGAAAAAAAAGGCTGCTGAAAAAAAGCAAAACGTCAAAAATGAGGCTCAAGGACGTAAAACAAGCTTGAAGGACTTAAAAAATAGCCCTAAGCAGTAACACTTAACAAAAGCCAGTAACATGTAATCCAAGCCACTAACATTTAACACAAGGCAGTAACAATTAACCCAAGCCACTAACACTTAACCCAAGGCAGTAACTCAACCCAGGACAGTAACACTCAAGCACGAGGCCTTTAAACTACAAAGGGGGAGAGGCTTGCAATGAACGCCAAAGGCACTCATTGCAAGCCACGCAATGAGCGCCAAAGGTGCTCAGAGGGCCCATAGCCTTGCATTGTGTGCCAAACAGCATTGCTACCCTTACAATTTCACTCCCGTCACTTTTGACGAGCAAGTAGCTAGTCTTTTATATGGATAGGTTCCATTGGCTTAACCATAGCAGATTTTCTGCTCACCATAGAGTTTGTGTCCCTGGGTTTTTGCCTAGTTGGCTTTGTATAAATAAGTTTATACACATAATTTGCAAGTTTTATGAAGCAGATTTTTGCTGCTAGCTTGGCGTAGTAGTGGTTATCGTGTATATTTTTGTATTTGGAGTTAATATAACACGGGCACTTTATTTACCCTTACAAGCTTCTTATCTGACTTGTTAGTCATAACTAACGATTTTATAGCCCATAAAACATTATAATGACGTGTTAATATGGGATTTGCACTAAAGGTTGTTTTTTTGGGGCGGCTGATGTTATGATATATGGGTCAATTTTTCCACCCAGCTCTAGACATACTCACTGTGAAGGACGTCTTTCCCTGGATATGACTGGGAATTAGTAATCAGTGATATTTTATTTGATAATAGGAATTGGATCCTATATCACTTTTCTACACTTTCTTTTCTTGTACTTTATTCCTTACCATATCCATTTGTTATTATATGAGGTCGTTAATTCCTCGGCCATTGCTCTTATTGTTGTTTGTTTGACACACTTTTATTATTTTCATTAAAGGTTATGTTTTATTTTAAGATATATTTTATTATATAAATCATGTGATCAGCTATGATTTGGGGTGTCCATGACCTATAACAAGGCTATATTTTTAACAATCTTGTGGTCAACCTTCTGAGCTGACGGACTAAATCCATCTTCTAATTATTACAAGATTGGGTATTATGGTGTTTGGTTGTCTTCATATTATTAATTGCCACTATTTTCTTTTCTTTTCCATATAGGTTTATATAGCAACTATATGAAACAGCAAGCATACCCTATGATGGATTTTGTCAACCCTTACGTTAGAGAGGTTACCAAAGTGGATTTTATTATCTCAATATAATTATATTTGTGTTTGCAAAGGCAGATATAAGACGTCCTTTCTAGTAATTAGGTTAATTTGGCTTTCTGATCTACTGCTCTTAATTATATTACCAAGTAACAGTGTTTAAAGGCACAATTGTTTCATTATTTTTAATGTTTTTAGTTACCATTGTATTTTCCCTGTAAATATGCTTTACCCTGTTCAATAAACAAGTCAAGGTGTTACAACTGTCTCATCTTATGAAAGGCTACCAAAATTCTGCTGTCTGTTCCAGCTGGTGAGGTGTAGAATGGAACCCTGTGCATGGACAGAGAGTTGACGACATATAATAAATTATTTTATGTAACTAGCTTATAAAAATGACAAGATAGTATCAGATAAAATTTAATGATTTAATGATAAGGTGTAGTACGCCTATAAATAGTAGGCAAAGCTAAACCTCTAGATAAGCTGTGCTTTCCATAAAAGTGTTTTAATGTGCAAACTTAAAGCAATGAGTTAGATGTATTACTGGAAAATGTACTCAGCAGAATGTTGTTATCAATTATACATAGAGACTTTAAATATCCCATTACTTTAAGAAGTGGAGGCATAGAATATATTTCCTTGACTAAAAGGAATGAATCAGACATTCTAAATTGATACTATACCTTACGTTTGAAGTCACACAGTAAAGATACATTTTATCTACTTTCATCGTCTGCCATACCATGAAGATATTATTTTATAAAATATTACAAATGTCTTTAAAATGAAAAGACCCTTGTAATAAAATATTTAAAAAATACTGTTATAAACAACTGAATATTAAATTATGCAATCTTTTTTATAAGATTTTTATGAACATTTATGCAGCTGTGGAATCTACAATTTTGATTTGATTGATCTACCATTTTGAAGTTTCTATCTATATAATGATAATATATAATCTACAGTTGCCAGGGGTTTCAGTAACAGTAACAGAAAGATCATTAGGTTACAAGGACACACACTTCCAAGAGACTAACACAGATAATTAGTTGATCAAATAAAATGGATGCCTGTAGAAAAGACTAATCAAAGATTAAAAATGCAAAAGCATATTATTAATGACTTAGTTTAGTTCTTAAGTCTCAGTGGGAGAGCTAAATAGTACAACTGGATGGAGAATGGAAACATCATGTAATTTTTTTGTGTGTTTATATTGCTAAATATTATTTAATAGCTGCAAAGTATCTGATACTTCCAGCCTCTGGAAGATACACGCAAACAGTTTTTCTTGCCTTGGTAAATAGAAAACTGTATGGGAAATTGATCTATGCAGCAAAGCCACTTAAATCCTCCTTGGACTGATTCAAGAGGGAATAAAATGGAAGCCGTTATATCCATAAAGCATTCTGTGAATGCCTCAAGAAATATGCTCTTGTAAGATTGCATTCATACCCTTACTATGCTTATCACATGTTTCCAAAGTGGTTACATAAATTCAGATATATAAATATGCTTTCTACCTGATACTGTAAAGACGAGAAGTAAGGAGAAGCTAACTAATGGCTGGTAGATTAATGCATCTCTATGTTGGTTGTTGACATTACATGTCCCTTACTGAATTTAAAAGATATACTGAAAATATTCAAATAATTTAATACCGGTATTAAAAGAAAGTTTGTGAAAATTAAACCTTTTTCACTAATGCTTTATTATACATTTTTATTAGTGGCACTTTTCAGAATTTCTTCAAGTGTATTGGGGAAATGGAATGACACAATGGGGTACATTTCTCAAACAAGATATAATCGGGGATAAGCATTAATAAACAGTCAAGTGAAGTTAACAAAAATTATTATTATTATAATCAGAGCTGGTTCAAATGTAATTGAGTTATGAAGTATGCTACTAATGTGTGCTACAGTGGAAGAGAATACCTAATACCAACTAGGACCCAGGATAGTGCTCCCTCTTGTTATATAACATCTAGCATAAATTAATTAATATAATACACCATGGGCCTCATTCTATTAGCGGCCGCAGCCGTTGCGGGGCCGCAAGGACCGGCCGCAAGCTATTCGGCTATTCTATTCCCTTACGGCCGGAGGCTCCGGCAGGCTTGCGGCCGGTGCCTTGCTATCTCTTGCGGCCGCTCGCGCCAGAGGAAAGCCTTTGATCTAAAACGGCCGCAAGAGTTTCGGCCGTAAGAAATTCCTATTTGCAATTCAATTGCTCCGGGAAACCTCTCTGCAAGGCTAAAAACGAGCCGCAGCTTACTTGCAGGAAAGAGGTCCCGCTAGCACCAATTAAGCACATAAAATAGCTCAAATAAAGCCATCCTGCACTTTGAGAAGACTATAAAGGGATTTTAGGTGTTAGAAAAAATAGCACATAATTATCCTATACTCAAATCCGTAAAATATTTTATTTTTAATATCCGTAAAATATCCATGTAAAAAGTCCAGAGTGCTTGGAGCACCTCAGACCCGCCCACGCCGCAGCCGGCAAATAAACAGTTAATTTGAACTCGGGTTTGGGCTGATGTGCAAGCTTGAGAGTGGGTTCCTTTTAATCCTCATGTCCCCCAATATGATCCCTAGCATTTACAGAGCAGTACAGTGCAGGCTTGAATTTATTTTTGAGTTTTTATATTTCACAGCTTACGGCCGGTTTCAAGATATGCGGCCGGCCGTAAGAGGAGATCCTTGCGGGCCGTATAATAGAATCGCGAGTTAACAGAACCCCCGCAAAGAATCGCAGCCTTACGGCCGATTTACGGCCGCTAATAGAATGAGGCCCCAAGTGTCCAGTGCAAAATATTAGTTATACAGTTTTTAAATATAACATTGCTAGAAATATTTAAAATCAAGTGCAAACAGTATATGTAAAATATGTATCCACTTTGAATATAAAAATAATTGTTATTATCCATTCAAAATTTTGAAATAAAATAAGATAACAAACAGCAATCTATGTCAATAATAAATAACTGACAAATAATGAAAAAAAAAAAAACGGGATATGCAAACCACCTTCTTAAGTGTGCATATAGGGTAGTGCAAGTTTGGTTGAACTCAGCTCCACAAAGAATAAAAATGAGAAAAAAAGGGACTAATTGTAAGTGTAGATGCTTCGTGTTTAAACAAGAATATTACACAATCACCATAAAACTCACAAATGTACAATACACTTTCACCAAGGTGATTCAGCTTTACATGTTTCTGGCCACGCTACTACCCAAGGCAGGTGTTAGCTTTCTCCTTGAATGTCTGTAGTTCTGGTTGCCTCTGTGTTGCCTTTCAGACTTAGGCTTCCCAATGGATAAGCCAAATTACCTCCTGTTATTTCACTCCAGGGTAGAATTTTGATGCTAACAATTTAGGCAACTTGTAATCAGGGACATACCACTAGCCAACTGACATGTTTCATCAAAGGCCCCTATAGCAAATATAGGACGTGCAGATACTTAACTCCATGTTTGTAAGTTTTCCCCACTTTGATAATCCTATCCCAAACCTAATAAGGTTCATAGTGTAAAAAATAATATATAATAATATATAATTAATAAATAATTTAAATGCCCATAAGCATATTTTGATTTTACTATTTAATTTTGAAAATGTCACATCTCAATTGCTTGCTCTGCTTTTCTCCTGGCTTTATGCTCTAAACCTTTTATTTCACTGTACTATGTGTGATTTGTCACAGAGCTAAAGTCATAATAGGAAAATGATGTTATCGGTTTTACAACTTGACATGGCAGATACAGTACTAGACTTGCTTTGAAACCTTTGACAATAGAAGCTTTTGCCAACTACAAGCCATTCATCTTCTTTGTGTCAGCCAACATGTCTAATAGACACAATATTCTGCTGTTGACTTTGAACTCCTTTTCATGGTCTGTAAGAAAAGAACAAGTGAAGTTCTCTTTGTAAAGCTATCAATTCACACAAATAAATCTAACCTCTGATAAATGCCATGTTGTGCGGGTGTTTGCATTGTTCAGTCATGTCCGACTCTCATGGATCTCAACACACCATGCTGATCCACTTGGTATTCATGGCAGAGATACTGGAGTGGGTTGCTAGTTCCTTCTTCAGTGGGTCACAGCATACAGCTCCTGGTATTCCTAGGTGGTTTCCCATTCAAGTACTGCCCAGGCCTAACCCTTCATAGCTTCAGGTTGGTGTGACCTCTTAAATCCCTGACTGAAATAAAACCCAGGCCACAGCGGTGAAAACACCAAATCCTAACCAATGGAACACCAGGGAACCCCCGTGATAGGAGCGTTCAAAGTGTCCCTAATGCCTTTATATCCTAAGCATTGAGAAGCTGTGCCATAATTATTTTAATAATCGCTGTGACATACCTCCTGTAAAGATATCTGATCTCTTTAAGAGAAATGACTCAGGGAAGCTGGGATGCATCAGTACCTTTTGCTATGAAGAAGCTAATACCTTAATTGTGTTGGATTTGAGGTTTGATTGCTAAAAACAGAAACAATTAAAAGGATAATCCCCCCTCAATACCTGCTACCCCCTATGAGCTTGGATATCCCCTGTGATTCCACCTTCATACCCTTTACCCCTTATTAGTCCAGATATCCCCAAATAACGTATAACTGCGATTATCAATATGGGCATCCATGGAACCAAATATTAACCAGTTACTATGAGAATCCCTATGGACCCCCATTGTAATCTAAAGTATAAGTATTTGAATCCCTATGAACCCCCCTCCATGGAACCTAATATTAACCCCTATACCATGGAGGTCAAAATGGACCCACATGATATACTAAGCTATGATCATGGGGTCCTCATGGACCCCCGTGGCTCACTAAATTATGGAGTTCCATGACACCTTATAGTAACACCTTTATCATGGGGGTTTTATGGGGGTTTAGGGTGCATGGGAGATGATTATGGACCCCTGTGGTGGTAGGAAGGGTGCCATTGCTGTTATTGCGGATATAAATGACATGATCACTTGATCACTATATGGGCGAAAATGGAACAAAATACTGTCCACATTTTAATTACTTTAGACATAATTATAATTAGTATAGTAATTGAGGCTGAAAAAAATACTTTTAGTCCATCAAGTGAAAATGTGTTAGATTTCCTCTGACCTTTGTAATATGCAGATTAATTGTTACTTGTTAATTGTTAATTATCACATAATTAGTTTTGATGAGCAACTATGTATGTCTATATTGATAGATAGATAGATAGATAGATAGATAGATAGATAGATAGATAGATAGATAGATAGATAGATAGAATTTATCATCATATTTTATAAAAGTGATACAACTGAACATTTCATTTTAGGGGTTACAAAATTAAAACAAGGAAGATGGGAAAATTAGGATACATATACATAAATTGTACCACAGCTAATGAAAAGGAAAAAAGAAACAAAATCTATAGTACATGAGAATTAATGTGAAGACATTGGGGGGGATTTACTAAAGCATTGCCAGTGCTTACACAGCCACGATTGTCCATGTTAACCTGCGGTTTAACATCTCCCTAGTAACAGCAAGCCGTATGTGGGTCTATTGCGAGATATCATGAAGTGGATGTTTAGTGCGAGTGTTAAGACTTGTTATGGCCTTGCTACATGTAGCATACTAAAAATAAAATTTCTTCAAATATATTAAGCACAAATCTTCCTTTTCACCAACGACAATTCTGATATTCAGCATTTCGTGTTTCAACCCCAAAATAGCAGTATATTTTATATTTAAATAAAATTACATTGCCATTGCCAACCATTTACATACAACATAAGCCTCATTTTCAAGATGAAGTAATCTTAGAGAGAGATACCAATTTATTGAATAAGAGGATTTAATGAATAACATAGAAATGGGAACACATTCTTTAAGAAATCTCTCTGATGAATCTATCTAAAAGAAAATCTATTAATTGGAATATGGAATCATGCTTTATTTTATGATTTGTTACTAAAATAATAAAATCTACCATCCATTTCAATTATAGTTATTTTAAGCATTATGATTATTTGAACCAATTATATTTTATTGTATGCTAAATTACAAACTCTGTAATTTAAATGTAATGTTCGATACAGAAGACATATTTCCCTTATGTATATTTAGTGAAGTATCTTCACAAATGAGCAAATAAGCAATTTCTGAAAAAATGCAGTTAAAAAGCTTGTTATACCTTTTTTTGTTACATTTAGATTGTATGAGACTGATGTAACATCTATATTCTCAAAAAACATTTAAAACATTAAAATGTTACCTGTTTAGCCTAAACAGTTAATATGGCATATTGTACTTGTCTCTACTTAATATGAGCCATTATTTAAAGGGATTATTAGGCAGCATTGTAACTCTACATAATTATGAAGGAGTCAGTATAAGACACATTACATACATTTAAATCAAAGAAGCACTATGGCAAGATAATGGAACATCTCAGACTAATGTGACAATGCGTTACATGCAATTATTTGTACATGGTATGTCTCATTCTCCTTCTTAAAATGTTTGCTTGTATCCATATTTTATAGCTTCTTTTTATAAACTATATATTTTTCTTTAGGGTATCTGTTATTCCTTTTATAAACAATGTAGATAAGTCATAAGGCTACTATAAATGCTATATACCTTAACACTGTCTGTTTTCTAAAATCTGATTTGAATCCTAAGTGCAATGTCTCTTACCTACTGTATTAATTCCTTTGACTTGGCACATATTACACCATTTTGAAGAGGTAAACATGTGAGGTAACCTGGTAAGTGTTTAATCTAGTCATAGAAGTAAAAGGCCAATAGTTATTTAAGATCATTATTATTAATGTAGGGTAATAACATAGAGACATAGACACATAGATATAAGGACCATATAGTCCATTTAACTTGCCCCTTTTCTGACCGTTTAAAAAAAATGTATTTTTTAACTTATGACAATACTGTGTTTACAACCAGATTTTCTAAATTAGCAATTTTAGTCCACCACTATGTATGTTTTTTACCTTTGCTAAAAAGAGCGTAAGTGAAATATTCTGTTTAAATAATATGAGAATCCTGCTTGGAGAGCTTCCATTATATTACATGCTGCCGTTACATGTCAAAATCTTATAGTGCATAATCATTTATTACTGTAATTCTACTGTAAGTTTTTAGGGTTAGGTTTAAACCATAGCATTAAACCCTAACCCTAAGTCTAATACTATACCGAACCTAACAACAAATTGAACAAAGTCTTGGCGCCACCATTGCCCACCTACTGAAAATCTTTCAAAGTAATGCTTTTTAATGGAATCAATAAATAAGTTGTGTTAGAAAAAACAATACATTCTAATATGTTGTAGTATAAAGCAAAATGTCACCTTGTTTTAGTTTTAAATCCAGTAAATAATTTAATTTTGTTTGAAAAGTTTCTGACAATTTGATAAGGTTTTAAACAATTCAATATTTTATCAAAACAAGCAGCACATCCCACGGTTGAATAGGTACTTTATTTTACAAGAAAAAGCCTCTGCTTGTCCCAGAGACGAAATAATCCCACTCAACTTTTCCTGTTGTTCTCTCTCTAAATGCAATACATTGTGGCTTTTGTGTGTATATAATGAGATGATGAACATGTGTGTCTGGCAACATTATAGAGAAATTGAAGAAGTTATTCTGCTTTGCTGTGTATTAGTGTATTCAAAGACACAAATGTGGGTTTTTTTTAGCAATATAAAGTATGTGTATCATGATTGCAGAGAAGAGTGCCTATAATACTCTGTATGGCTGTTCAGAGAAAGCCAATGGTGTTTCTGTTTTGCAATATGTATTAAATGTGGTTAAAATCACACTTCATCTCGTTCTTCTAGTTGACAGCTACTACCCTGAAAAAAAGAGAATCACATATATAGTTGTGAGCGTACGAGTTGTTGCTAATGCTGCGGGCTCGCGTAGCGAGCCCGCGGACCTCGCTCCATGCCAGCACCTGAGGACCTCGCAAAGCGAGGTCTTCAGTTGCAGCAACTGCGACCCTTGCAAAATTTCAAAAAAAGTTTACGTCGCAACACATTACGACACTCGCAAACAACATACGACACACGTTCACACACATTACGACACTCGCAAACAACATACGACACACGTTCACACACATTACGGCCTCGCAACACTCGGACGCAACTCGCGAACATTACAAAATTAAAAACACAATACATACACACAGCACATACATAAAAAACTTACCTACACAAACAGGAAGCACCCAGGACCTCAAAAATGCAACTTACAACTTAATTGCACTCAAAATAAAAGAGTTTAGACACTAAATAGTTTGAAAAGCGACACAAAAAATGGCCGACGAATAAAACGAAAACGAGGCTACACACGCAAACACCATACGAGACACGTTACCACACATTACGACTTCGCAAACATCGGACGCAACACGCCGACATACAAACATTTAAAACTTAAGAAAGACACACAACAAACACATAAAAAGCTTACCTACAGCAAGAGGAACCAGCCAGCACCTAAAAAAAAAAAGTTACACCTACATTTAAATCAAAATAAAACACTTTAGACACTAATACCATCGCTAAGCGAGAGAAAAAATGGCCGACGAACAAAACGAAAACGAGGCTTCAGACGTAACTATACTACACTTACTCGCAATAATGAAACACATACTATGCGGAACGTATCACAATCATATTAAACACCATTTTGAACAGTAATACGCAGAAAATGGCGGATGGAACGCAAATTGTAAGCTGGAACGCAAATAGCGCATGCGTATTGCGTTCTAATGGTCTCACTTTCCAGAACTTTCTACAAGTTTATAAATACTGCCTATTTCAAACAAAAAAATACATTTCTCCTCAGGTGATCAACGGAGTGACTTCTGAGATAACTGCTGCTTTTACTTGAGAAGACAATTCTTTACTAATTTACTACTTTGCATTGTGCAAATTACAACTGAGAGGTAAGCTATAATATATTACATTTTATTATCAGGAAAGGTCAAAAAAAAAAAAAAAATATTAGCATTTATGTAGTGACATGTATGCCACATTTATGTGTATAGGCTCAAAAAAAAAATACGGTTCATTTAACAAAACAACAAAAAAACATAATTCAATATTAAACAGAGGTTTATGTATAGTGACATGTGACACGCACATATATGTCTATAATGTATAGTGACATCTGACATGCACATATATGTCTATAATGTATAGTGACATGTGACACGCACATATATGTCTATAATGTATAGTGACATCTGACACGCACATATATGTCTATAATGTATAGTGACATCTGACACGCACATATATGTCTATAATGTATAGTGACATCTGACACGCACATATATGTCTATAATGTATAGTCACATCTGACACGCACGTATATGTATAGAATGTATAGTGGCATGTGACATGCACATTTATGTGTATTGCCCCTGCATAGTGACATGTGACACGGACATATATGTGTATCATGTATATTGACATGTGACACACACATTTATGTGTACTGCCCCTTCATAGTGACATGTGACACGGACATATATGTGTATAATGTATAGTGACATGTGATACGCACATTTATGTGTATTGCCACTGCAACAAAATTAGCTTACAACAAAATCAGTAAACAACTACATTTAAATGACATTATATGTCATGTATACTGATATGTCACACGCACATATATGTGTATCATCTATACTTACATCTCACACACACACATTTATGTGTGTTGGAAAAAAAAAATATAAGGTTAATTTAACCATTTAAATATGAGTCATGTATACTGATATGTCACACGTACACAAAATAATTACATTAAACTATGGAATGTGCTTCATGTATGTGACATATGTGTGTAGCCCCCAACAAAAAATAAGGTTAATTTAAAAAAAATTACACTACTATATTTCAATGACATTCATTTACTTCAATTCAATAGATCATATAAAGCTGAATCTTTTTATTTCTTTGAATATTCAAACAGACTCTGCATCAATAGCGTCTCTCAACAATTTGCACCATCCCTTTTAAAGAACACCAACAAAGAAGAAGAGGTAAGATACAACAAGACATTACATGCTCAAAAGGCCATGCTTTGCTACATGAAAAATTATAAATATACAAATAACTATACAAATAACTATTTCACTTTCTTTTTCAAAAATACACTACAAGAAGACCGGCGGATTAAGATTGGCAGGAGGGGACCGTCTGTCATTCAAAACTTCAAGCAAGGTAAAGTATTAAGTATAAACAAGAAAGAACCATGAGCCTCATTCAATTGTGACTTCCTCAATTGAATAGGGCTCTATATAAGCACATAACATATTTTTTATACAGAACTTTTTAGTTACTGAACTTCTAACCACAATCAAGGTTTTCAATAACTAAAAACTTTGCTCAATAAATATGTTATGTGATTATATAGAGCCCTCTTCAATTGGCAAAATTGCAATTCAATGAGGACCTATATATCTTTAATGGCCAAGGGCCTCACTCAAATGTTATTTGCCCATTTCAATAGGGCTCTATATAAGCACAGAGCATATTTTTTAAAGGAACTTTTTCTTTTGTGAACACGTTGCTTTTGGATACAAGTTCACTAAATACAAAATTACGTAAAAAAATATGCTCTGTGCTGACATTCATCTCTATTCCATTGGCCAAAACACAATTGAATGAGGAGCTCACAATATAACAAATGCAGTAACCAAAGGCCCTCATTCAATTGCTATTTAGGGCAATTCAATATGGCTATAAATAAGCACTTTTAGGCCCTTATTCTATTTTAACAAATATATGTGATGTGCTTATTTACAACCCTATTCAATTTTCAACATTGCAATTCAATGATGGCCTTACAGTACTATTACATTGTAAAAAATGCAATTGAATGAGGGGCAAACTATGCAACATATGGTACACACAAAGGCCCTCATTCAATTGCAATTTGCCCAATTGAATAGGGCTCTAAATAACAACATAACTCTTTTTTTTAAATAAGTTTTTAGTTACTAAAAATATATCCAAAATAAAGTTTTTAAATGACTACAAACTTATTTCAAAAAATATGCTATGTGCTTATTTAGGGCACGATTCAATTAGCCAAATCGCAATTGAATGAGACACAAACTGCTACACACAAAACTGAATTTCTTATTCAATGTTTAACAACCTATAAGCCTTACAAAGAAGCAAAAATAAGAATAACAAAAGTGTTGCGCACCTAATAGCATTGTACAAAAAAACACACAAACTCATAGGAAACTAAATTAACATTCTTCTTTAATGTTTAACAACCTATAACCAGTACAATCAAGAATAAATAACTTTTGCACAAGTGGTGCGCACCAAACAGGATTGTCAAAAACTAAAACAAACACATAGCAAACTACATTCATTATATCATTTCATGGTTCACTAACTATAAGCATCCCAATAAAGGTTAAATAAGTATACCACAAGTGGTGTGCACAAAACTGGATTGTACAAAAAATAACATAAACACATAGCAAAATAAATTTATATTCTTATTTAATATATCACAACCCACAAGCCTTACTAAGAACCTTCAATAACAATAACAAAAGTTGTGGGATTGTACAGAAAGTTAAAAAAAAAAAAAGCTAGAAAAAAATAACCATAACTGATACAATACAGTCAAATTAATACATTTTTCAATTATTTAAAAGACATTTCACTCAAACAACATTTTCTATTTTATATTACAACAGATACTGCGTGAAGACAATCGGACGAGGACTTTTTCCACAGGACCGGACCATCGGACGAGGACTCGGACCAGACCAGCAGACGAGGAATTTCAACACAGGACCAGACCAGCAGACGAGGAATTTCAACACAGGACCAGACCATCGGACGAGGACTTTCACCAACGGACCACAACATCGGACGAGGGATATCGCCACAGGACCACAACATCGGACGAGGGCTATCGCCACAGGACCACACCATCGGATGAGGACTTCCAACAGAGGACTACACCATTGGACAGCAATTTTGAACCGAGGACCAACAAACATTCG
Source organism: Discoglossus pictus (assembly GCA_027410445.1). NCBI lineage: Eukaryota > Metazoa > Chordata > Amphibia > Anura > Alytidae > Discoglossus > Discoglossus pictus. The sequence continues at coordinate 311,059,387 of CM050166.1, read as the reverse complement.
GATTTAAATCACACTTCAACCAAGGTAAAGTATAATAAGGACTAAAGTATAAAACTAAAGAAAATGCTTTCAGTTGCATCTGTGTCAACAGAAAAATAAAATAATTATTTTAATATCTCCCTTATTTTATTTAAATTGCTACTATGCAATACATAGCTCAATAACCACATCACTTTTTTTTTTAGCAAAGAAGTTTTGCAGTGGAAAATATCTATCCACAAACAAAGTTTTTAATAAATAAAACCATTATTTTAAAAAAATATGTTACATGCTTATTTACAGCACTATTCCATTGGCCAAATTCTTAGCCAGTGAGGACAGGAATTATAAATTTAACTAAATATAAATGATACATTCTAAATATAAATGATACCTTAATGATTTGCCTTTTAGTTCACCAATTGTGCACAAGAATCTTTAACAGGAATTACAATTTTAAATATACACAATTACATTTACTTTTTTTTCCTTTACAGATTAATATGGCTGATAACGAGACCAAAGAAGAGAAGAAAAGACGTCAAACTAGAGAAAGACAAGAGAGATGGGCCGCCCAGCAGACACCGGAGGAGAAAGAAATTCAAAGAGAAAAAGAACGCAAAAGACTTGCAAATAAAAGAATATCAGCTGCAAAAATGAAAGATAAAACCAAAAAAAATAAAAAGATAATAAAGCATTTACAAACTGTTCCTAATACATCAGATGACATTTTACAAGATACCAGTCAAGACAGACCAAAAAAAGCAACGACAAAAACAAAGCATTTACAAACTCTTACTAAAAACTTACAGGACATTTCAACCAAACAAGTCCAACATATACCAAGAAAAGCTACGACAAATACTAAACATTTAGAACCTGTTGTTGAAACATTTCATGACTTTTCATCTGATGAATATGAAAGACAACATCCAATATGCTTTGCAAATTGTCCTTTACTGAAGTCTTTAGCAGAAGAGGTTCATAGTTGTGGGGACATGACTACTCAATGTCAATTTTGTGAGGCTTATTATTTTAAACAGGAGAGACCCCGAGATGGACAATTTATTAGTTGTTGTCAAAAAGGAAAGTTCAAACTTCCAGAAAGGAAACAATTTCCAAACTATTTACAAAATATTATGACTGAACCTACTTTTCCAAATTACAAAAATTTTAAGACAAACATAAGATCCTACAATAGTGCCATATCATTTGCATCTATGGGGGCAACATTGGCTGCTAATGTACCAGGACATGGTCCTTACTGTTTTAAAGTCCAAGGACAAATTTATCATCGGACTTCACATTTACATCCAGAGGAAGGAGAGCAAAAAAAATTCGCTCAACTATATGTCCTAGATACAATGGAAGCTGTTGACCAACGTATGCAGATGGAAGAAAATAAAAAATGCTTACCCAGTGTTTTTATAGAGCTAAATAACATTATGGACAACAATCCCTACAGTAAAGCTTACAAAAAATTGGCAGAAGTAGAAAATGAACAACTACTTCATGCACAAAGACATCAATTACCCATGCCAAAGGTTAATATTGTGCTTAAAAGAGACAGACATACTGATAAACGTCGTTATAACTTGCCAACATCAAATGAGGTTGCAATGGTCTTTCAGAATGATGGAGAACCACCATTTCAAAGAGACATTAGAGTATATCCCAGAAATGAGGACCAACCATTTATTAATATTAATATCTTAAGTCCAAATTTAGATCCAATGACATATCCCATCTTTTTCCCACACGGAGAAGCAGGTTGGCAACCAAAATTAACCCTTCCCAGTTACCCAAATGCTAAAGCCAGAATCCGAAATAATGTTTCTATGCTTGAATTTAAAGTTGCTCAAATTGCCATTAGAGATGAATTTAATCCAATTTTATGTGGTGGGAAACTAACACAACAATGGATTATTGATTCATATTTGCAAGTTGAGGCAAATAATTTAAACTTTATAAAATATCAACAAGATAAACTACGTGTAGAACAATATTGTGGACTTATGGACTATGTTGCTGACGTGGCTACAAGCAGAGACATGACAGCTGGCAAAGCCATCATTTTACCATCTTCCTTTCAAGGATCTCCTCGAAATATGAGAGAAAGATACAATGATGCTATGGCTATTGTGACAAAATTTGGAAAACCAGATTTATTTGTGACATTTACATGTAATCCACAATGGCCAGAAATTAATCAAAATCTACTTCTTGGACAAAGTGCTTCAGATCGACCAGATTTAGTAGCCAGAGTTTTTAAGATCAAATTAAATGAATTAATACGTGACTTCACTATAAATCAGTTATTTGGCAAATGTCTTGCTTATGTATATACCATTGAATTTCAAAAAAGAGGCCTTCCACATGCACATCTTCTCATAATACTTCAAGAGAAAGATAAATTAGATACTTCGGACAAAGTGGATGCAGTCATAGTTGCTGAACTACCAGATCCAGAACTATATGGTAGACTATATGAGATTGTTACTCATCGCATGATTCATGGACCCTGTGGAGACCTTAATCCACAATCACCATGTATGGAAAATAATCAATGTTCAAAAGATTTTCCAAAAGATTATAGAGACAAAACATATGCAAATTGTGATGGATATCCACTTTATAAAAGAAGAGAAGGAGATAGTTCCATTATTCGAGGAAAAAAAGTGGACAATAGATATGTAGTACCCTACAATCCACATTTACTCATGAAGTACAACGCCCACATCAATGTAGAAGCCTGCACTTCCATCAAATCCATTAAATATGTTTACAAATATATTTACAAAGGTTACGATGCAGCTACTGTAGTCGTCAAAAGTGCAGACAACCCTGAAAGTAGTGAGTTAGTACATGATGAACTTGCATCTCATGTAGATGCTCGCTATGTCAGTGCGCCAGAAGCTATGTGGTGGCTTTTAAAATTTGAAATGCATGATAGATCACATGCAGTATATAGGTTAGCAGTACATTTGCCACAACGACATTTAGTCTATTTCCATGCTGGAAATGAAATGAATGCATTGGCCCAAAGTGAAGATCGTCACACTACACTAACTGCATGGTTTGCATTAAATTCCACTGATGCTCAAGCAACACAATACTTATATATTGAAATTCCATATCACTATGTTTTTGTGAATGGATTATGGAGAGCAAGAAAAACCAGAGGCAATAAAATAATTCCACGAATTTACACAGTCAGTCCAAGAGATGTTGAACGATTTTGCTTACGGATATTACTTTTAAATGTTCCAGGAGCACAGAGTTTTGAACAATTAAGAACTGTTAATGACATTGTATATGAATCCTTCCATTTAGCTGCAAGACATAGAAACTTACTCGCTGATGATACAGAGTGGGAAAGATGTTTAGAAGAAGCAGCACAATGTCAAATGCCACGACAGATGAGAGAACAATTTGCTTTTATTTGTATCTTCTCAAATGCTCCAAATGCATTAGCTTTGTGGGAGACTTTTAAAAGTAATATGGCTGAAGACTTTATGCGACGATACAATGAACCCATTGCACACTTAAAAGCCTTAATGGAAATTCAAGAAGTCTTTTTAACTCATGGATTAAGTTGTGCAAGTTTTAATTTGCCTGATCCAGGTCTAATAGATGACATTAACTTTGAAGACTATGACATTCAACTACAAGCAGAAAGAACAGAAGAAAGACTTGCAACTTTAAATACACTACAATTGCAAGCATTTCATGCCATTAAAAATGCTATAGATGATGACATGGTGACAGAGCGTTATTTCTATCTTGATGGACCTGGTGGATCAGGGAAAACATATTTGTACAATTTATTAATGAGTTCAGTACGAGCACAAGGAAAAATAGCAATGGCGTTTGCCACTACTGGAATTGCGGCACTTTTATTAGAAGGTGGAAGAACTGTTCATAGTGGATTTAAACTGCCAGTGCCTATTTTGGAAAATTCTGTGTCAGATATTCGCATGACATCCTTACAAGCAAAGAAATTGAATAAATGTAAATTAATTATAATAGATGAGGCCACAATGATGTCATGCTATGCCCTCCAATGTATTGACCGTTTGCTTCGTGAAGTCATGGATAATATTTTTCCATTTGGTGGAAAGGTAATGTTGTTGGGTGGCGATTTTAGACAAACATTACCTGTCATTGTACATGGAAATCGAACAGACATTATTGAAACATGTATAAAGTCAAGTACAGTATGGAAACATTTTACCCATCTTCAACTGCAACAAAATATGAGATCAGAAGGCCAAACTGATTTCAATAATTGGCTTATTAAAATTGGAGAAGGCAGAACAGAAAAAATACTACATTTACCTGACGACGCTGTAGAGATCCCACCTCATATGATTTGTCAACAAGATATTATATCGGCTATATATGAAGGGAGCATAAATAACGAAGAATATTCCGAGCTTGCCAACCAAGTTATACTGACGTGTAAAAATAAAGATGCATTAATACTCAATAATGAAATCTTAAAAAAAATTAATGCACCACAAAGAAATTATCACAGTGCTGATTCTGTACTTGCTGATGACAATGAAAGTCAGGCAAACTTTTCAACTGAATTCATTAACTCTTTAACTCCTTCTGGAATGCCACCACATATTTTGCAGCTAATGAAAGGTGCAATGGCACAAGATTAATTGTTCAACAATTAAAGGACCATTTTATAGATGCTGAAATTTTAACTGGGACCCATAAAGGAGAGAGAGTTTTCATACCAAGAATAGATTTAGCACCAAGTGAAAGTAGTCTCCCTTTTATACTTCAAAGAAGACAATTTCCCATTATTATGGCATTTGCCATGACCATTAATAAATCACAAGGTCAAACTTTCAAATCTGTGGGTATTTACTTGGAAGAACCAGTTTTTGCACATGGTCAATTGTACGTTGCGTTGTCACGCTGCAAAAATCCACAGGCTATTAAAGTTTACATTGAAAACAATGAAATTCAAGGTGATTTATTAGAAGATGGACGTATTTTTACTAAAAACATTGTCTACTATGAAGTACTATGACTTTGCAGGATACAAACTAAAGCCATGCAAACATTTTGAAAAAACATTCAAAAATACAAAACAATTGGTTGTTTAATTCAGTCATAATTGATGGAAGTAATGTTTATGGATAATTTGCCTCACAAAATATTTGCCTTGCATTTCTATGAAAAATTATGTTAAAATGTTAAGTCACTATGTTAATGTTTCTAATGTTACAAGTTTAAAAACAATATTTTAAAGTTATTTCATTCAACATATTACAAAGTTCATGTTAAGAGCTCAAGCACCTTTTAATTCACAATGTAAATATTCTATGTTATCTTAAGATTACTACCTACATTAATGTTTATCGACAGTTTATGTGCTCTGTAATGAATTACTTTAATTACGTACGGTTTAAGGAGAGTTTTTACTGTAGGCCTTCCTCTACATTCAATGTATATTAAACTTAACAATTATTCTGATATAATTGCATGTTAATACTGATTAATTTAAAGTAAAACTGTTTTTATATTCAAATGTTAATACTTTGAATTTAAAATTATGTTACAAAATGTTTTAACTATGTTCCTGTTTATAATGTTCAAAATTAGACAAATGTTTGGCAAAAATTACAAAGTTACATAAAAAATAAAGTTCAATTTTAAAAATATATACTTTCAACGTTATTGCTTACATATATTTTAAACTTCATGTTAAAATTCTCCACGTTTAAGAAACTCTTTTTACTTTTTACTTTTCTCTGGATTCTATGTATATTAAAGTGAACAATTCTTCAGATACAAATTTCATTTTAAAAAACCATTACATCAACGTTTTAAAAAAATACATGTTCATATCACAATACTTACAAGGGTCAAAAATATATTTAAATAACTAAACAACTTCACAAACATATACATCACATTGCCGTCATTTTTTGACGGGCAAGTCGCTAGTATTAAATATCTGACACTATCTATAATAAATAAATATTTGTAACACATGAATATATATGAATTTCATTCAGTTTAGCAAATAGTCGTGTCGCTCTTTGGCAAGTGATTGGAGTTATGAAGGGGTAATATTTTTTAATCTACAAAATCAGTATATATACATATTACAAAATGTAATATTTCATTTTAAACCAATATACAAATCGAGCTAGAATTTTTTTCATCTACAGTGTTACTTATAGATCAAAAACTACAAATGTATATGTTTCACTCTGGTGTGCTTTATTTGTAGTGCTTGGGTCAAATGCCAGAAGTACCAATCAGTATTTTTACATTACACTGTACAGCCTATTGATGTAAGGTGATTGTTTTTTCAAGTAAACTGACTTTTTTCTATAAAGTACTCATAGAAACTTCAACTACATTAATTTTAATCAGCATATGTATGGGACATTGAGATAATTCCACTATGTGTATTATGAAATTCCCTGACTTGAGTATAGTAAGATGAGCAATTTCAGCTACTTTTTTTTTTTTTTAACATTACCTTAAATGTCAAATGGTCATCACACAAGCAGGAGCACATGGTTGTAAATTTGGTTAACTAGTGACTCTGAACATAGGCCAAGTTAACATTGATTAGTAATGTAAAAAGAAAGTAATAAAAGTGCTAAATTACAACTGCAATTACAGAAGGCAAGTCACTAAGTACAACAAGTCAATGTTTCAACAAGTTAATGGAGAGATGAGATGTCAGTGTTGTTTATGACTATGATATATTATAAACGATTTCAACTAATGTTTATAAGAAAACTAGGAAATTGCCAGTCAAAAATGACAGGAATAACATTTTAAGCGTGGCAATGCTGTTTGCCACACAATGTGAGCACATTCGGCACTCATCTTCATCCTCCCTTGTGTCTCATTTCCCCCCTCTCCCTCAGTTGTGTCTCATTTCCCCCTCTCCATCCCTTGTGTCTCCTTTTCCCCCCTCCTCTGCCTCCCTTGTGTCTCCTTTCCCCTCCTCTCCCTCCCTTGTGTCTCCTTTTTTACCACCTCTCCCTCCCTTGTGTCTCCTTTTTCCCCTCCTCTCCCTCCCTTGTGTCTCCTTTCCCCCTCCTCTCCCTCATGTCTCATCCTCCTCCTCCCTTTCCCCCCTATTCTCCCTCCTACCCACCCCCCACCACAAAAACCTCCCTATCCTCTTTCCCCTCTCTCTTTTTACTGGCTAAGTACCGTGTGCCTGGTCGACAACTTGCCTCGCAGTTGCGGCCCTGTGGGCCACAATGTGTGACCAACATTGTAAGCGTTGCCAATACTGACAACTATTATAGTGATTAACACACTGGGAAAAGTGTTTTGAAGAAATGTGATTTTTTTTTCATAATTGTCATTTATTCTGTGACACAAAATGCAGTGTTAAAAACCACTTAACCTATACAAGCCCATTTTGGCTTTACTGATGGAACCATTATTCCAAAATACTGCCAGTACAAGAAAGTGGCTTCCCAATATCTACATCAATTCACCAAGATATTATAGTAATGACTAGAATTCAAAATGAAGCACAAAAACTCCACCACAATACCCTCTGAACTGCATATAATGTTTGCCATAAATAAAAAAAAAATCCCATAAAAACCTGGCCATATATAATGGAACACAAGATACTGATACGCTTAAAGCTACATGGCAAAAATGCTATTCTTTATTAATCAACAACCTGTAAAACATTATATGAATTATTTAGAAAAAATAATAATAATTAATACATCTCATGCAAAGTAAAACAACCTGCTGGCCATTTTACACAATCACAGGTTGTATCCTTGGATATATTTTCATATGATTCCCTGTGATTGGCTTAAAGGCCAACATGACATTCTCACAGTTAGTAAAATCTGATGGTGGAGAAGTCAGAATGCATTGGGTGCTTCTCTAGAGAACAGCTTCACAGTAAATGTATGACCTATTATAAATCACTTTTTATATTTTGCTAAAGGCTTATTTAATCATTTAACATGATAATTTAAAAAAAATGCAATACAAATAATTTACATTCTTCCTTTAATTTAATCCTGAAATACAAATTCACTGTTGTAATTGATAATATGGATTATATCCCATTTATGGCTCACTATTTATGTAGTGCTATGTGGTCAATAAACTTCATCATTCACAACACAGTCATGCCTAAAATAGGTAGTTGATGTAATGATGAAATGGAAGAAACCTAGAGCCCCATTAAATTGCTACTATTTTAGAAATCGTAGCCCGTAAAGTAGCCCACAAAAGCTACTGCTATTAAATTGGCCTCTTTCAGCTACCCGCTAACAATTTGCGGGTTACAGGCAAAAAAAACCTACGGGACATCAAAATCTGAACTCCGTCCCAGCTAAGCCTTCAACTGTCAAGCCCGTAAATGTTATTATCGCAAATTGCTATTAAATTGCAAGTTTCCCCAGAAGATGCACTGGCGTTCAAACCCGTAAAACGGCAAATGGAGCCAAAATTATTACAGCCTCCAAATAGCACCCGCAGAGGGTTTACAGACAACACTATAAAACACTATAAAAACACTTTAAAAGACAATATAAACACACCAGTGGACTTTAAAATATGGGGAAAGTAATGAAAGGCATTACAATTACTTGCACAACAATACACTAATAAGAAATTGATCATATGTTGAAATGGTCATGCATATGCCAATAGGAAAAGCCATGCTGCAACATGCATAAAGCAACTAAAGACAGACTACCTGATTAAATTGCCACACAAAATCCCATATAAAGGCCATATTAACCCTCTCTAACTCACAGTGACTCTCATGTGGACCCTGAAATATAAATATAATTGCATATACATCTCGCACATTACATCTACATTGGAAAAATAAATAGTGGCCAAATTACACAGCCACATCACATATATCAAGTACCAGGGGAACATTTTATTATTTGTTGTTTAGTCCTTCAGTTGTGTCCGACTCTATGTGTCAAGATCCTCCTGATCACCAGTCCTTGGACCTCATGTGATCCGCCCAGAATGGTTAGGATTTCGAGGATGGCCATTACCCTGGCTGCTTAAAAACTCTTATCAGGACTGCCTCCTGGGAATATGTGGTGTGGGACTGGGCTAAATCTGTTTATAATTATTTAATGTTATATTAAGTTGATTACCACATGTATGTTAAATTACTGTATGTTATGTTATGTTGATTTCTGTATGTTTAATTGTATCCAGTGTACAAGGAGTTAACTGGCAGTTAGAGTGTTATGAGGTAGCCAGTAACTGACAGTTGGGGAGAGGGAAACAATCAGTTAGTCATGTAATGGTGTCTCTGAGGTAAAGTCTCTGCTGAAGGCAATCTGTGATACATCTTACAGGAGGAAAGGAAGGTAACAGCTTTAAGTGACTCTGATAAGCTTAATATATATAGATATACCTGGAATAAGATATCTGGAAGATATATATATGTATCAGAATCCATAGTGAAGATAGGATTAATATATATATGGGCAAAGATATCTGGAAGATGTATATGTGTCAGAGAAAATGGCTGCCCTGATCCTGTACAATTAATGAAGTTTGTACATTCTCCTAATCAAAAGGGAGGAAACGAAAGTATTTGTAGGCTCCCAATCAAAGGGGAGGAAACCTATCTAGAAGATATATGTATATGTCAAGATCATTAGAGAAGATAATAATGAAGAGGATGTTATGATGCCTTGCAGATGAAACCTTGTTGGTAGTGCTTAGCACAGAATCTAGAAGACACACAAACTGTTACAGAAGTTGAGCCTGTTTCCACAACAATAAAAGCAGTTCCTGAGTTTGTTCATGCTGAGCCTGCATTCCTATTTTTAAATACTGCATAAATAGTAAGGGCGATTTAAAGAGATATTAGCTGTCTTGGTCAAGGGATCAAAATAATCTGAAAGGTCTGCTGGATAAGTTTGGCCACAACAGCCTTATCCATCCAGACTGAAGAAGAAACTAATCATAACACTATGGACTGCAGCACATTAAGCTATTTCTCTATTTGTGCTGTTCCACAAGTTTGAATGGAAAAGATACTGGTGTGGATTGCCAGTTCCTTCTCCAGTGTCATTTGTCTGACCTCTCTGCTATGACCTACCCAAAAGCCACTTTCACCATCACAAGGCAGTATGTTGGCACATTATAAATAAAGGATAATAATAGTAAGAGGAACAGGGGAACATACACCACATTAATCTACTCTAAGCCATCAGGAAGAGCCGCAAACACACAAGGAGGCTGTGCAGAGGCATGTGGAGCAACAGACAACTCACATCCATCAGGGATAATCTCTGCTACGCTCATCCTGGAAAGTCCCATGCCATTGCTGGTAGCCATGTGCCAAGATGTATACCCATTATAATCTGGTGACATCCCATTAAGTGTTTTGCTATCAATCAATTCACATTATCACCTGTCATATTATTATCAGCCCTTTAGGGGAATGTTGATACTCCATACTATCACAAAGCGCACTTTGCATGTGTATTAACCCTTTAATATTATATATTTTCATATATAAATATATTATTATAGGATATCTTACCATGTTACTATTATTATCATTATTATTATCATTATTATATGCATTAATCTATTGCATAGTAAACAGGGCTCTATTAGTTTACTGATATAGGCAACTCTCCTACACTTTTTTATTAGTTTAGCAGAAGGTGGGGTCACTTTTGTTATTTTGGCTAGTATTTCCTGGCATTCTAGCCAGCTTGCTTGTTCTTTTTTTTGGGCCAGACTTATGGGGGTGATGTACAAGCTGTAAGGTAAGCCTTCAGAGTGAAGGACCTTTTTTCCTACTCAATGATATTTGTGCTCCTGAGCATAGGGACCTATGTTTATTAGGCACTGTATATTCATCCCCTTCCTAGAGGCCCTACCTGCTGCTCATTCTTGTATTATATGTAATATAGTGGATATTCTTTGTTTTTACTGTTTTTAATATTTAGGGTGCACTCTGCACTAAGTCCTATGATTTAGTGTACTTCTTCTATATATTTTCATATGGTCCAATTTTAGGACTTCCCTTTAATATTTTGTCCTCCTTTTACTATTACATTTGCTTTTATGTTTTGGTGACCATTTTAACGAGGTATTAATCACCAAATGTTTAGTTACTTTGTTATAATTTTTGAAATAGGAATGTGACACAAATGGATGTTTCAAAACTCCAACTATTGAAACACACTGACACTGTGAGAATGGTATAACAAAGCTTTATTTCATACACAGAGCACAATCAGAAATATACAAGACTGTGCATTAATATCATGGGCGTGGTGTGGGCGGATCCCTGGAAGCCAAGAGGCTCTTGGGGAAAAAGTGGATACCTAAAGGTGGTAATGTCATAGTCTAGAATAAGCATGATGCATAGCACCTACCAGGGTCACATGTGGTCACTTCATCACTGCAACTGGAATCTGATGAATAAAAGGATCATCAGAAATCACTCCATTTAATTGAATAAACCATTAATGTGCATAGCATTTACAACTTGTCTATATTTCCTCAATAAAACAGGTGCAAACACCTCTAGAGTATGTAATCCAATCTAGTTTCACACATACAATGTATTCACAAAACTAAAATCTGAAAAGAAGTGGTCAAAAAGAAAAAGGTTGGAGGAGGATAAAAAAAAAACATGCATGTACAGTACAGTGGTCAATACTGTAACTGTAACAATATACCAACTCACCTGATTCCCATCTGCAAGCATTACTAATCATTAGCTAGTTCTCAGCAGAACTCACTGGCCATGATCTCATGATCAGCATCATTGGTCAAGGTGTACTATCACCTTGTCCATATGAAACTGTTAATCAACATTGATATCGCATCCATCAGCTATACAGCTGTTAGCACATGTTAAAGTATACTCATGATATCAGCAAAAGAGGAAAATACCCAATAATACAGAGAGAACACAAAGGTCAGCAGCCAGATTCTATGTTACTTACATCAGACCCAAGGATCGATTCTCAGACTGATGTCATGTCTTAGATATCTGGCTATATGATAGCTGTAATATTGTTGGAGCTACATGTTAAGGGGGCTGTCATTGAAGGAATGTCTACCTGAGAGGCCTGACGGACTGGGAAACTGTAAACCTCATACATTTCTTTCACAATGCTTGCAGATGCAAAAGATGCCTTCATGGACCTGAATTGTACTAAATAAAGAAATATAACCTGCAAAATATGGTCTTCAAAAATATAGGGACTGCAGCATCTCTTCTTAACAGCATTCCTCAGTGACCATCAAATGGTGACATGTTCACCAGAACCTATGTGTCAAAAGAGCAGGGGATCATAGACCATGTGATGGGAGGTAGCCATCTGCATATAAAAGATCACCATCACATAGGCCAAGATGCACTTGCATGAAGAACCTATCAGGACGTATGTAAAAGGCACAGCCAAAATACAGCTATAGCATTCTAAATGTCAATAAGAGAATTGAAACTTCTAATGGTGGCTTCCATTCATGGATGAGTAACAGGCAAATCAATCAAGTTCAGTTTGATTTATAAAGGTAAAGGTCACACTATCATTTACTTTGGTCACTTTATGTTCATAAATGTGAAGACATCAGGAACAAAAGAAAAACTTAAGACTTCCAACCAACATGACTGCTCCACACAAGATATAAATGAAAATTAATGTTTTGTTAGACACTTCAATCCAAGTTAAGAATTTACTGTACTTCACTAGCTGTTGAAACATATAACTTGTTGAAAATATCATTACAGAAGTCTAGTGTTTTTGCCAACTCAAATTATGTAGGGAATTCTTCCTGCATCAAGTACACATACATATATCTGCAGTAGAGGGATCTGAGAAAGATTATTTTACTTTACATGAAAAACCTTTACCTAAAACTTATACACATGCTAAAACACTCATATTTACACCCATATATTATCTCCTTGGATGAAACTTATGAAGCTGCCAATTCTTTTCTGGCTGACATATTCAAAGCATTCTATACAACAAAAGGATCTTCATTTAAAAAAAAACACTAAAAACATTTTTAAATAAAGAAAGAAAAAATGTGTTTTCTATGTCTCTTTCTGAATGTTTTTTTTTTTTGGTTTTTTTTCCATAAATTTGCTAAAATACTTGAATACTACTGAAAACACCAGGAAAAACTCATAGTTCAATTTAATTTAGGTTATATCACCTTAGTGATCTTTCTCATATCTGTTATAATACCAAAAACAATCCAATCCTTGATATTTTTTGTAAATAAATGAAATCTTTATTGCCCCTTGTATGACATATATTTTATTTCACTCCATTAAATAAACAGTAAAAATCATAGATCAATATTTTTATGGTGCACAGGTGTTGAAGACAATTTAAAAGTGAATCGCGGCATAAAGTAGCAAAAAGCAGGTTTACTTGAATTGGTCATAAGGTATTTTACGGTGCTATAAAATGGTTTATGGCTCAGTACTGCTCTGGTATTATAGCCCTTGGCATTGAGGTAGCACCTTCTTGTCAGCAAATTCTACTTTAAGACATACTACCAGTTCTGTATAAAATTAGATCTACTGTATATAGTGCAGAGTAACATGCAGTAAACTAGCTATGATAAAATCTGAACAATTATATATATACATTTATGTAATTCTGCAAGGAATATTATTCATTTTGAGAATGCCCACAAATATTTAATTATTTAGGCTGCTACATAGTTTTTTCCCCAAAAAAAATATAATCTGAATTCAAAAGGTCTTATGGACAGAGAATAGTATCTTGTGTATTAATATCTTGGACACTTTTTCTAGCATTGTTGCCAGTTCTTTTGAGCTTAAACTGTATGTTGGTCAGCACAGAAGAGATGGAGCACACCATACAGAGTATGTGCAACATCCCTGATTAATATAACTGCTGGCTGCTTCAGTTACAGCTTAATAATTTCCTTCCAATTGACCCTGAACTGCATGGAGAAAAAGAGGGTGAAGGACGCTGCTGGTATGGTAGGTATGAGATCACTGAGGAGACCTCTCAAGGTTGACATTTTTCAGTTATATATTAAGTTGCTATTATTAGTTGTGTACCCTATTTGTTTTTGTTTCTTTTGTTTTTTTTTGTGGGGGGGGAGGTCATAGGTAGCTGAATCAGAAAGGGAACTGGAAGATAGAAGTAGAGACAAATATGAAAGGGATGAATGGAAAAGTTTAGAGAGGAATTCAAGACCTGAAGCTAATTGAAGCTAAGATTATTATCTTCTTATTGTAAAATTGTGATTTAAACAGAGGGAAAAATATTCCAATAAGAAATATAAGAAATAAACAATATCCCCAGAGAATATGCACTGAAGGTTAAAAATACATGTAAAGGACTAGACACTGTAAATTGAAGTCCTGTAGCACTTTTAATATAAGTTTGTGAAATTGTCCAGACAGCCAAAAGAAATATCACCAAAAGAAAGAAAACTAAAAAGGCAAACTGACAGATAAAGCTTGGAAAGTAGCACAGGAAAGAAGGAAAGCAAAAGGTACTGGAGAACATTTAACCAACTGCAGGCAGAATTCCAGAGCATAGCAAGAGGAGACAAGCAGACAATGTATAATGAACAATATAAAGAACATAACAGAGTGGGAAAGTCCAGAGATCTGTTAAAAAAACTAGGGATTTCAAAGAAAGTCTCCATGCAACAGTGGTGTGATAAAAGACAAAAATTGTAGCAGATAACCAGATTATGTAAAGACGAGGTGGCAGGTGAACAGAGAAGATCTATACAGGGAGGATCTTAAGAGCACTGATAACCTTAATAGTTTGTCCAATAAACTAGAGCCAGTCATCTTGGAGAGTGAAGTGAGATGGGCCCTAGGAAACCTTGCTGATTACAGGGCTGCGGGAGTTGATATAATCCCAGCTGAAGTGTTCAAAATCCTAGAAGATGATGCTGTGAAAGCGTTGCTTGCCAACAAATTTGAAAAATTAAATAGTGGCCAGTAGAGTGGAAAAGATCAGTCTACATGCCAATACCAAGAAAATGCAGTACCAAAAAGTGACCAATTATTGAATATTGCACTTATTTCACATGCCAGCAAGGTAATGCTTAAGATCCTGCAACAAAGAATGGACCAAGAACTACCAGATGTGCCAGCAAGATAAATAATTGCCAATGTCTGCTGGATAAAAAATAAATCAAGAGAGTTCCAGGAGAAAATATTAACCTCTGCTTCATAGACTATTCTAAAAACTTAGACGGTGTGAATCACAATAAAATGTGGCAAGATTTTAAAAACATTGGGAAACCAGACCTCCTGAGTAATCTGTACATTGACCAAAAAGCAAAGATCATGACTGAATATGGATCAACTGAATGGTTCAAGATCAGGAAAGGAATGGGACAAGATTGTATATTGTCAACTTATTTATTCAACTTATACATGGAATACATCTAGTGTAAGGCTGCGATTTATGAATTGAAAGCAGCAATCAATATTAGTGGAAAAAATATCAACAACCTCAGATACCTGGATAATACTACTCTGTGCTCTGATGCCTGAAAGTGAGGAGGTAGACAAGGACCAATGGCAGTCCTTGGTCTGCAAGAAGCTGTAATCAATCAATATTAGAACAACTTAAGCCAAGGAATAAATGATTATGAGGCTAAAGCTCAAACATTTTTGGTTATATCATGAGATGCCATGATTCCCTAGTGAAGATTCTGATGCTGACCATAGGTTCTAGGGGTGCAACACACTAATTTAATTTTTTAAATGCATAGCTGTTAAGGTAGCTGTTTATTACTTTTTTAGATGGATTTCCTTTCCAACAACAACCAGTGTATATGGAAAAATATGTTTACCTCTCCCTCATACAGTATATTTAAAGATGATAGTCTGTCAAGTGAGTGAAATCTCCTTTCAGGGATACTGTCTAGAGAAATATTTAATGTTCCTTTACTCAAACGAGTGTAACATCACTATATTAGTCATTTTAAATATGTGTATTTTGAATGACAATGTTATATGATGCATCCACATTGACTTGATGACTGTGGCAATAGAGAAAGTATCATAAATAAAAATGTATAACATAAACCTAGTGTTTTACAGGGATCATGCCTCTTCACTGTTCCACATTAATATATTAAAGTTACCTAAATTAGAAACTCACTATACATATTACTAATTCTATATGCATACTATTATTTTCAAGATAACTTTAAACATTGGATAAACAGTTGCTGCAGTTTCTTCAGGGGTTGTATGCCAATAAACATTGTTTTACTTTCTGAAGTAAATTTTGATATTTAAACTATTTTTAATGAACAATGAAATCTAGACTATATTGAGGAACCATTTCATCATACTCAGTACAAAACCAAAATGGTATTTGTTTTTGTAGTGAAATGGAGAGGATGCTTCTGTTGTGATTTTAACAGAGGCCGAATTGGTCAAGTACAATGGGTTTCACAAAGACAGTGCTACAATGTTGAAAAAATCAGTTTGCGTGTATCTAAAAAAAAATGATTTTAAACATCAAGGTCACTTTTTGGAACATTTGTTTATTAGTATACAATATACAAAGTTAGATTGTATATGATAAATACCAAACATTTTTCAACACTTAGTAATAGAAAAATTGTATCTGTTTTTCCACCCAATGTTTCATATTATGTCTTTTCCAAACTCTTTCTCTTCCATTTATCCATGTCCATCTACACCTGTTTCTACGGACATATCAAAGCTCTTGCTTCCTACCACCTCTCTATTTCACTGCCATCCAAATATGAACACTTTATAAACAGACAACAGATCAGAACTTAGTAGATCCAGGCATGGGGGCAGACTCACTAAGATATTATAGAGGAAAGTAATTGCATTTTCTTCATATGAGACACAGCACATCCAAGAACAGTGAAGATATCACAGACCATGCAATGCTTAGTGAAATCCACATGTCCATTAATTACTGATTTACTATGAATTAATTTATACAAAAACTGCTATATCAACATTAACAGTTGATATGTAAGCAGATAATCTGAATTGAAATATATTGACTGTACAGATAATGATGTTGATACTTGCTTTGTTATATATTTCTAATGTATTGTTGAAAGAAACTATTTATTGGACGGCATGTTTGCTGATTTTCTCTGATTTAGAAAATGAAGCATAGGGAATCAAATAATAACATATGCCTTACAGATTCTGAACTTGATCCCTTTGCTTAATAAAAATATAACTTTCTATCATTTTCTCGATATGGACAGGATACTCTGAGATACCATGTATACATTATCTGCTTTATCTTGAGTAAGCATCATATCTGTAATATCAAAAAATATAGCACCAAATGACAAACTTTGTTTTCTTGAATATTCTTGAAGACATGCCGTAAAAGTTTTTGCAATGAGTTAATTCAGAATCTCAAAATTATATCATTACTAGCGACTTGGCCGTCAAAAAATTATGGCAATTTTACACTATGGCAATGCTGTTTGCCACACAATGCGAGGCTATGGTCCCTCAGAGCACCTTCGGTGCTCATCTTGAGCCCCGTGCTGAGCGTCTTAGGCGCTCATCGCATGGCTCGTAATAAGCACCCTCAACGCTCATTGCAAGCCTCTCCCCCCGTGTACTAATACTGTTTGCCACACAATGCGAGGCTCTGCCCCCTCTGAGCACCTTCGGCATTCATTGCGAGCCCTGCAATGAGTGTCTTTTGTAGTTTAGGGGCCTCGCAATGAGTGTTACTGACTTTGGTTAATTGTTACTGCCTTGGGTTAAGTGTTACTGGCTTGCATCAAGTGTTACTGGCTTTGGTTCTTTTTTAGTACCTTCGGCCTCATTTTCATCCTGTTACATATTTGCTGCTGCCATTTTTTTTCTCGTTTAGGCAATTTTCGATTGTGTAAAAATGCCAAATATGGCTCAAATTAACTTGCAAGGCTCCCTGACTCTCCCCCTGTTCTGTGTGTGAGTGTGTAAGTTAATTTGAGGCATATTTGGGTTAAATCCATGAGTTTGGCAAGGTCCGCAATTTTTGCATCCTACAGGGCTCACGATGGCCTTCGGCACTCATTGCAGCTAAGTCCCAAGGGCCTTGCAATGAACACCTGTGGCACTCATCTCCACCCCTGCAATGAGCACCGTCAGCGCTCATTGCAGCTAAGTCCAAAGGGCCTTGTGATGAGCACCTGTAGTGCTCATCTCCACCACTATAATGAGCGTCTTTGGCACTCATTGCAGCTAAGTCCAGCGAGCCTTCACCAGTGCAAATGCATCCCTCACTTTATAAGGGTCGCAGTTGCGGCCTGCAATGAGCGCCAAAGGCGCTCATTGCAGCTAAGTCCCGCAGGCCTTCACTTAAGGAATGTTTTGATGAGTTTCTTAAATTGAAGATCATATTATTCTGTAGGGTCCTGGTTCAGTTTCTTGTAGTAGGTGTTGTCTGACAGTTGTCTGTTGCCTTCATTTATGTAGTCCTGAGTATTCATGATAACCACTGCACCTCCTTTGTCTGCCGGTTTGATGGTGATGTCGGAATTGTTTTTTTTAAATCTTTATGGCAGTTTTTTCTGATGGAGTGAGATTGTGTAAGTCTCTATTATATTGTGTTGTTATAATGGATGTAGGTAGTTCTCAGGTGAAAGCTTTCTATATAACTGTCCAGTCTGGTGTTACGACCAGGTGATGGGTTGTACTATGTGTTTTTTTCTTGTTACAGTCTAATGATGTTGTGGTATGTCCCGTGTTGTGGAAAAACTCTGCCAGTCTTAATCTCCTTAAAAATTCTTCTATGTCCAAGCCTAGTTAAATGTTATCAAGTTTTATGTCTGGACAGAAAGACAATCCTTTGGAGAGAACAAAAGGTCTCTGCTTGTGATAGTTGGTAGCTTGGGAGATAATTCTTGTGTGTTTTGTATATTTTTCAGAAAAAAATATTTGTTTTAATTAGTAGGTTTTTAGATGTGTTGTTGTTATCAGAATTAAGGGCTTAATTTTGGTATTTTATTTTCTCTTCTTGTTGCTGTTGTACGTTGATTTGTTGGGAGAGGCAGTTTTTTATTTAAATTTTTTATAAATTCACATTGTTGTTTCTTGTGAAGATGTTGTATTTCTTTTTCTGCATGATCAGCTTCTTTGATGTTGCCTTTCTTTAGTTGTTGAAGGAGGCTTACTCTTTGGTGATTTAGATGATGTTTCTTTGTATAAAAATGATGTATTAGGTGGTTCCTTAGTTTTTCACTTGTGCGTCTGCATACATTTTCAGCATATATTGAGTTATGTGTAGATCTTAGTGAATTTTTGATTTTAAGTCCAATTGGTATAATATTCCTTTTCTTGCATTGTGACAAAAAATAAATTTCACTGTTTAGTTGCAAAACAATAAATATGACCCTGATGTTATTGTTAAACTAAAAGAATATATCCTTACCCACAACTATTTTACTTTTAACCAAGATACCTACCTACAGATGATGGGAACTGCAATGGGTGCCAAAATGGCTCCTCAATACGCAAATATTTTTATGGCCAATCTAGAAGAAACATTCTTATCTGTTCCATTTACAAACCATACAGATACTACTGTTGCATAAATGATCTGTTCATCAAATGGACAGAAGAAGAAAGCAAACTCAGAGACTTACACAGTTCATTCAACACCTTCCATTCATCTATAAAACTTTATAAGGATTTCTCCACAGAACAGATAAACTTTCTAGACACTACTATATCTATCAACAATGGCACTCTTCACTCATATGTGTATAGGAAACCCACAGACAGATGTAATTACCTACACAGCTCCAGTTAGATACCATTAGCTTTGCTCAAACATTGGAGACTGTGATAAAAAGTTAAAAACAATGTCTGAATTTTTCCAACAAAAAGGTTACAAAGCCCATATTATTATCCAAAAAATAACCACTGCCATCAATATACCCAGTGAACACCTGTTAAAGTAAAAAACAAAAGAAGCTACTTCTCGTATACCTCTAGTGACCACATACCATACAATTTTAGAAAAAATATGAAAAAAAATCAAAGATTCACACCGTTACTAACAGAAGATACTGAATTAAAAAAATATATTTCCCAAACCTCCGATTCTTGCATTAAAACAACCACCAAACCTGAAACAAAAACTTGTCAGCAGAAAATTGGCCAATGAACAACTGAATATAAAAAAATGGAACTAAACCTTGTAACAAATGTGCCTGTAAATTATGTCAACACATTTGTAATGATGATACAGCCACACATAACAACAAGACCTATAACATCAAATGATCATATTCATGTACATCGAATAATGTGGTTTATATAATACAATGTACTTTATGTGACACATTCTGTTACATCGGAGAAACCACTTAAAAATGCACTTAAAGATGAATTTACACAGACATTCAATAAGAAAGCATAATGAAGACAGTTATTGTAGCCCAGTGGGACACCATTTTAGCCAGAATGACCATTCCATCCAAAGCATCCAAGATGTGATTGTTTCTTATTTTATAATAACAGTCTTAGCACTCTTAGTGAGATGTTTGTCCGTCAGGAAGGATATCACTGTGGTCTACAGTGCTCTGTTTTTTCATTTATATATTGATGTATATATAGTATGTGTATATATGATTCCTAAACTATGCCGTGTTTATTCCCCATATATGTATTTACCTGATGATGTCAGATGCTGTCTCCACTCTCTCTGCACCTGCTGTTTTTATTCAAACTGAGGTTTCCATCTCATGTTAGTATTGCTTCAGACTTGATAAAGAGAGGTTGAACCTCTCGAAAGCTTGTCAATTTAAATAACACTCTTGTCCAAAACAAAAGGTATCAAATTATACTTAAATACTCATTATTAATATATATATATATATATATATATATATATATATATATATTTAATTATTCATGTATGGGTTGCAAAGCTAATGTACAGCATAATTACAGAAACACATTTTTCTCTAATAACTTATAACTAGTGATGTCGCAAACATCAAATTTTCGGTTCACGAACAGCGGACGCGAATTTCCATCAAATGTTTTCGCGAACGGGCGAACCCGGCGAACCGCCATAGACTTCAATGGGCAGGCGAATTTCAAAACCCACAGGGACTCTTTCTGGCCACAATAGTGATGGGAAAGTTGTTTCAAGGGGACTAACACCTGGACTGTGTCATGCCGGAGGGGGATCCATGGCAAAACTCCCACGGAAAATTACATAGTTGATGCAGAGTCTGGTTTTAAGCCATGAAGAGCATAAATCACCTAACGATCCTAAATTGTTTGGAATAACATGCTTTAAAACATCAGGTATGATGTTGTATTGATCAGGTAGTGTAAGGGTTACACCCGCTTCACAGTAACAGACCAATCTCCCCGTTTAATGCACCGCAAACAACTGCAAACAGTCCCTTTGCACAACCGCAAACTCCCCATTTGCACAAGGTTGGATACCAAGCTAGCCATGTCCCGTTCCTTGTCCTCACTGATGTCATTGAAGGTCTCTTCCTCCACCCAGCCACCAAGGGTCCCCGAAAGGTGACAAAAAGCCCCCTGGGATGCCTGCTGTGTTTGGTCTTCCACCTCCTCAAAGCCACCTTCCTCCTCTGACTTCTCTTCTTCAGACTCCCAGAGTCTGGGGGCTTCCACTGCCCAGCATGGAAGATTATACATAGGTCAGAGTCTGGGGGCTTCCACTGCCCAGCATGGAAGATTATACACAGGTCAGAGTCTGGGGGCTTCCACTGCACAGCATGGAAGATTATACACGTTGCCTCTGTCTGCATTATTATAAGGTGTGTACTGTTAAGTAGTACTACTCCTATTGGTTTAATCCCTGTTACATCCCCTATCAGGGGACGTGTATATGGCATGGATTTTTGGAAGCGGGAGATGGAAAAAGATGCTTGGTCGGTCGTCCCACTTCAAATTTGGGGCACTGTGCGTACAATCTAAGGTACCACCAGATATGAGTCTCACTGTGCACTGGCAAAAGTTGGCAGAGTAGATGCAATAGGCTTCACACACACGCCTGTAGGCAGGCAATTGCTATTCAATCTATTACAGTCAAAAAAGTGTTGTTTTATGTCACTGAGGACAATATAAGCTGTGAGCCTGACACAGGCAGGCAACTGAAATTAGATTACAGGAAAAAAATGGTTGTTTTCAATGTATGTTACACCACCAGGTATGAGTAGTGAAAACAAGTACAATATAAGCTGTTAGGTGTTAGCCTGTCACACACACACGCTGGCAGGCAGGCATAGATTACACACCAAAAATTATAAAATAAAATAAATGATGTTCAAAGTTTCCTCAATGATAAAGTATCGGGGGCGAACCGAAAAGCGCATGTGTTTGCCGTTCGCGGCGGACGCGAACATGCGAAAATCGCTGTGAATAGTTCTCCGGCGAACTGTTCGGGACATCACTACTTATAACCTACATGTTTAGTTAAAAATATTGGTCAAATCATAAAGCACGATATACTCACTGGCATGTCAATTAAAATCATAAATACATTGACACTATTGTATTGTTAGTTATTCAATGGACAGTTACACTTATCCAGCAAATGTTTCAATGTAATATTGCATTTATTACTATGTTGAGACTCTAGTTACTTCTCTTACTGATGTTTGTACAATTACAACATTTTCCCATTTGATTTACCTCTAGTTAACTATACTAAGAATTTTAAAAAAATGTTTCAGTACCACAGACAGCTTCAGGGCTACAGTCAATTGGCATTTCAGATTAAGGAATTGATGCACTATTTATATGTTTTGAATGAATGTTTAAGCTGTTGTTTCAGCTGCAAACTGTAGCAGTGCTCTTTTGTTAAGATTTGTACTAACACCTCAGGGGCCAATCTCCCCATCTGGGAACTAACTGTATGAAAATGAAATATGACAAGATGGTAACATTTGTCAATTTTCTATTTTGTCCAAAAAAAAAAAAAAATTTCTTACTTAAAAAACAGTGCAGTTTTTAATGTGTATACAAAACCCAATACTATAGTCTTACAAAGGTTAAAGTTGGATTACCTGTTATTCACACTAAAGAATCTGTGACAGTAATACTTACTTGTTTAAAATGGTATATATTCTGACATTTAAACTGCAAAACTACTGTGTACACTGTATCAACCATTCTTACATATTCTTACAAAATAATAGCTAGTAACACAGTATCTGTGTTATAACAAACAATTGATTAAACTAACTGATTTTTTTCCCCTATTACTCAGTTATTGATAAATACAGTCCCTTCTAGCAATCTTCAAATAACATCAAACACATTTTGAAACAAAAAGAAGAGACGTGATCACCTACATTTTTTAATACCCACAGAATAGAATGAACACTTATCATTTCAGATATCAGAATTAGGTTACCTAGTCCAACTTGTCTTCTACTTTTGAGTGGCAGAAGTCTCAGTTGTCACAACTGGAGCACATGTAGGATCCCAAGTTGTCCTTGGGTTATAGGAGCATTGGCTTAGAGGCAACAAGAATACCAGGAACTTTAGCTTCAATCATAAGCACTGCTTTAAAACACTATTTTTTCCTCTGAGCATCGTTCCACAGCTAAACTCAATGCCACCTACTGAGAAGGAAAAAGTAAATATTGATCTGTCAGCATTTACACTGGGTACTTGCTGTGGCAATCTGTAACCAATGAACCGCTAGTCCTGGTAGTTATAACATTACAAAATAATGTACATCTCATAAATAGAATAATAATGTATCACTGACTTATTGTACAATATATATTTATTCCGATAGAAGACAGGTGCTATCATTTGTTACCTCCAATAAACAGCTCATTATAAAAAATATCTAACCTGCCTAATAAACAGTTGAAGAAACTATTTTTAATGAAAATTTATGTTACTATTTTTTGTCCAGTGATGACCCCTCCTGGTTGACTTCTTCCTTCTACAGATATTATGATACTAAAGTCTAAAAATGATTGTAAACATATACTGTATTTGAACTTATTAGGAAACCTTTGAAATTAATATTATGTCTAGTCCTACATAAACTTCTTTAGCTAGCATTTTTTAAGTGTTGCAGTGCATCCAACAGTTTAGACTTATTGCTCGTAGATAATTCACATTTTTTAAACTATGAACTATCCTATGTGATGTGGCTAAGCTGAAATCAGATTATAATACAATTTCATTATAAAATATTCATTTATAGCTTAGTGAGATATCATCTCATCCTGCTTTAAGTACCAAAAAGGTAAATTATCCATACTTTAAGACTATATATTATTATTATTATTATTTTATTAGGATAATACATACTAAGGGCCTCATTCTATTATCGGCCGTAAATCGGCCGTAAGGCTGCGATTCCTTGCGGGGGTTCAGTTAACTCGCGATTCTATTATACGGCCCCGCAAGGATCTCCTTTTACGGCCGGCCGCATATCTTGGAACCGGCCGTAATCTGTGAAATATAAAAACTCAAATATAAATTCAAGCCTGCACTGTACAGCTCTGTAAATGCTAGGGATCATATTGGGGGACATGAGGATTAAAAGGAACCCACTCTCAAGCTTGCACATCTGCCCAAACCCGAGTTCAAATTAACTGTTTATTTTCCGGCTGCGGCGTGGGCGTGTCTGAGGTGCTCCAAGCACTCTGTACTTTTCACATGGATATTTTACGGATATTAAAAATAAAATATTTTACGGATTTGAGTACAGGATAATTATGTGCTATTTTTTCTAACACCTAAAATCCCTTTATAGTCTTCTCAAAGTGCAGGATGGCTTTATTTAAGCTATTTTATGTGCTTAATTGGTGCTAGCGGGACCTCTTTCCTGCAAGTAAGCTGCGGCTCGTTTTTAGCCTTGCAGAGAGGTTTCCCGGAGCAATTGAATTGCAAATCTCTTGCGGCCGTTTTAGATCAAAGGCTTTCCTCCGGCGCGAGCGGCCGCAAGAGATAGCAAGGCACCGGCCGCAAGCCTGCCGGAATCCCCGGCCGTAAGGGAATAGAATGGCAGAATAGCTTGCGGCCGGTCCTTGCGGCCCCGCAACGGCTGCGGCCGATAATAGAATGAGGCCCTATATATATATATATATATATATATATATATATATATATATATATATATATATATATATTGTTAAGTCATTCAGTTGTTTTTAACTCTCCATGACCCCAAGTCACATCTTGCCCTAATCCATAAAGTTTTCATGGCAAAGTTTATTTTCATAAGTATGCAGAATTTCACACACAATCACATACACACAACTGAAATATGTAGAGTTTATCTTCAGCAGTAAATTAACAAATTAAACTGAGTTTTAAAGGGCAAGTCCCACCTAAAATTATGTTTCAAATTAAATGTTACTCTTAGAGAAGATTACCTATCTATAGAATCTTGCCTAGCTTGCCAGTTAAAGCTCCATGTTTTTTTTTTTTTGTTGTTGTTTTTTGGGGGGGGTGGGATAAAAAAATGAATTTTTGTAGTTTACATTGAGTTCTGTGAGAGGATTGTGTCAAAAGTTCAAGAGCTAATTCAAGGACCTGGCTGAGTTCTAAGCTGTGACAGTTATTTTCATGTTCCTTGTTCCTCAGCAGGCCACAACACCCAATATACAGAAATCTTGTAGTAATAAACGACAAGTGCTCAATATTTTACACTTATATTTGAGCTTCTATAACTGAACTCTTCACATAAAAAAAACAACTTGTTTTTATGTGAAACTTGCTCTTTAATAAATAAAGCATTCTTTGGCAAACAGCACTGTGTATCTTATATAGATATAATACGCATTTTTTAAAACACACATTTATTATATAAAACACATAATTATTCATCTGTTTTGCATTATCGCCTTCAATAAAATGACTAAACCAGAAAATATGGATAGAACTGCAAATAAATACAATGAATTGCCAACATCCAGCCTTCAGTTATAAAGTAATGAATCTGAGTAATAATTGTCGATCAGTTGAAAGTGCATCACAGATCATCTAGATGCCATTTAGGAAGCATAACTAACACTACCTATCCCCTTGATGTGACTTATTACTAGTCCAGCAACAGCACAAGAAACACAACTGCTTGATGTCAAAATCACAGATAATACACAGAAAATGCTACTGAATTAGTTTTATTTCTTTAGAAACAGAAAAGTTTAAAAACTGTTTTAGTAATGGTATAACTTTATGGCAAAAAGAGACCTTTGGAAGACAAGTACCAAGTGCAACTTAAAAGCTTTATAGCATTTCATTAATTCATAACTCACATACCTTTGCATATATATAAACAACACATGCAGGAATAAATCTATTCACATTGGAATTAAAGGTGTACATGTACTATGGCCTTTGGTGTAATAATATCCAAACATTCCAATATTTTTTACATCATGCTTCATAGTCTATTCAGATGGGATACCATTAATAGACAATATTTTTCTCTTGTGTCTGTATATAAATCAGGAAGTAATTGTTCTGTTTCATACTAGGAAACCATCCTATTATTTTAACATTTGTTAGCAAAAATGATATCCTAATTAAAATTTCCCATCTGGATCATAAAGCTAAAATCCACCCTCTCTCATTGGATTCTTTCATACTGTAATTATTAATTACAAAATGCAGCATCAGGCTACAATACTATTGTTATCTGGGACCAATGTCTTATCAGACAGCTTCACATTGCAGGTGTAAGCCTGGCAAATATTGTGCTAACAATGTAAAGATGAATGAAAGCTGCAAATATACAAAACTTTCAGCAAATATCGTATGTGCAATGTGTGTCTGAAGCACCTATTAATGCAATGATGTCCCTTGAATGGTAACAGAACTCAACTAGAGAGAAACATACAGAAAGAAAGACTTACCAGATGTAGAGGAGACAGTCCAGGCACTGCAGGAGATACACATCCAAATACCCAGGAACTGAGCAGCTCCCCTGGCTCTGATAATCCAAACCATGTCTTCTGTAATACTCCCAGAATAAACTCCTGGTCCCAACAGAGTAACACTGGAACTTGTCCCTCTTTGGTAGATTTTGAGGGTGATGGTGTGGAATATTGGTGTTCTTATAAAGATGAGGATTGGGTACAACAGGGTTTCACTTTTTACAAAATATACCCACCATTTTATTGGTAACTTACACTCTAATTCAATAAAATTATGTGTAGAAGTGTGGGTCAGGTAAAAATGGGCTGGAAAATAATTATATTAATAGGAAAGTCCAAAAATGGTTATGAGAAAGCAGGTCAGGGTAAGAATGAGGAAGTGAGTGAAGGCAGAATGTGCAGGGGGTGATGTGAGTGGTGCTGATGCTGCCTCTGAGTCCTTCCTATTACAGAGATTGGAGCAAATTCAAATTAGCTCCCAGCTGAGATGCTCATAGACATACTGTATATATAAGCAGTCACAAATAAGACACTCCCCATACACAGTCATTGGCACAGTGCTAGATCTATTCTGCTCTCTAGGAGGATGCACAGCCACAACATTACAGCAGCATCAGCACCAGCAGCTCAGACACAATCCCAGCCCTCCTCCTCTGCTGTAGAGTCTAAATACCATCCCTAATCAATAGGAAAGAGAATAATATTCTCAGGTAGTGACTGGATGTCTTGTAGCAAAGCCCTGTATGGTTTTAATTTCTGCACCAGCTTCTGCAGACTGATGGATAGAGGAGGGGAAATATAAAAGGCTGATCAGGGAGCCTGGGATTCCTGGGTTACTGTCTGCAGTTCACTACATACACAGCAGATGGCCAGGTGACGTGTAGAAAATATATACAACAGATTAAGTTCAGAAAATCTTATTAAAGTTATTATATAAACAACAGCTATCAAATCGGTGCTAGTATTTTGAAACCATCAGAAATATTGTGAATGCTTTTAAAATACTAAAACTTGTTCCTTCAAGACTGTACAAGTGTAAATTATGCATTTAAAGGAATATGCTTTTAGTATTACAAACCTGTTTTTCAATGAAGACTGAGTGAGCTGTAGTTTGGCATATGTTCATTAGTTACATCTGAGTGAATTACTAGTTTATTTTTGTAGTGAACACATCTTGTGCTTAATTATCATCAGAAAATACTTTATAAGGCCTAACAATCACTTGACCTGGCTTCCTCTCATCTTTGTATAATTGAGAAGTATGCGGTGAGGAGTCTGGCAAGAGCCAAGTCACTGTGGCATCACCAGCTCCATCAGCTCCACCAGCTCCACCTCCAGTAATCTAGTAATCTCTATTGCACCTTCCTTACTGGCACCTATGACTTCTGACTATGTGATCTCAAGGGGTGCAAATTCAGCTAATAGTGTATGTAATATATTTGTTTTTAGGGTTTAGTTTGGTGAATAGATTGCAATGCATTACATCTGGGATGTATGGTTAGTAGGGGTTTACTTCAGCATGAATCATATATCCTTTCACTGCTAAATGCAATGAATTTGTGATTACTATCTATGAAAATATTCATAATGCACAAATGGGTTAAATGTTATTGTCCATGCTTTTCTGCAATATAATATCTCTATGTGATAGACAATGTTCCATACATGAAAACAAGTTAAAAATGTTTTACTTAAAGCACCACTGTAGTAATATGTTCAATACATTTGTTTTTAATGACTAAACTTACTAATAGGTAAAAATGTTTATAGAAAACAATAAATAAATAAAAATAAACTTAACCTTTAAAGTTTAACTTTTACATGAAACTATATTTTACTGATTGGTTAAAAAAATGTATGGGTTACTAATTTCTGCCCTTTCATTGGCTCAGTTGAAAGCACTGGTAGTTGTATCTGCTATATTCACATTGTTTGAAAGAAGATTGATTTGTATTCAAAGTTTGCTGCCGCTTTAGGAAGATGATCAACAGTAACCATCATGATAAATTCAATAGAAGCATAATTGCATAGAAAAGTGTACTATTTTTTTCTAAAACGTATTTTAGTGTAGTTCTTCAATATCTCTAAACTACTTACCAGTAGGGCGACAATGAAGAAAGGGTTACTTTTTGTGTTTGCTGACATGGGGCTGATGTGCTTAGATATCAGTTCCAGGTGTCATCGACTGTACATAGAGGTAGCACAGATGGTACAATGTCAGTACATGTGAATAATTAATAAGCAATGCTTAACACTTGTCCCTGGACACAATAGCTGGAAATAGTCTATCTGACACAATTGGATCCTTCAGGGCTGCTAAGATTTGAGGTACCATGTCCCAAAATATTGATTACAGAAATGACAGTTTAGCATATGGCAGCAGTAACAGGAGGCATGACATACATAGTTTCCAACAGAGGATTAACAGGGGTTAACCAAGAGCTGATACTCTAGCACCTGTGCTAATTACATATACAAATGCCATTTAGTGTTCATTTTCTGCAGAAAACATTTGCTAGTTTGCAAATAAAGTCTAACCCGCAATTGAAAAGAGTATCAAGATTCTGTCACATATATTGCGAGTACTCAAGAAGACTCGCAAGGGTTTTTTCAAGCAAGCCTTAAGAGCTATTAAACACATACTACTGTACTTTAAAAATATGGGAAATCATATAAATACAAACCTACCAGATATGCAATAAAAAAATGTAATGTTTTTTTGTGTGTGAAATGGATCCCGCATGGACTAGGACAGGTTTACTTCTTGACACTATTTAATCCATAATCTTTGCGTGACGTTTAAGTAAAACTCCATGTTTTACTGAAGTCATGATGACGGTCTCATTTACTGTTGGCTGTGTCTAAGAAGTATTGTGAGTGTTTAAGAAGTAATTACGGGATTGCTTAAATATTGTCAGGTCGTATGATCATACTCCCTGAAATCTGACTTAAAACGGCAGGGTTTACAAATTCAGCCTTGCGGTTTGAATTTGCGAGCTGGAGTCAATAAAATACATGTAAACATTTATAAAAGAAAAAGATATATAGATATATACTTTTAGAGCTTTTGATCTGCTTGCTCAGAATTCACATTATACAGAACTCCCTGTGTAAAAATATAACATTTGGTCCAGTTGGGAGTCTTATGGACTGCAACAAATATCTTAGGAATTAGAAAGAAAAATGTTCAAATGCCACATTTTGTAATGGCTTTTCTTTGCCACAGGTCTTTATTTTGACTTTATTGTCTGTTTCAACTTCCTTTCCTTTTAAATACTTGCATAACAAAGATTGTGTATTATATAAATACATTTAATAATTATCAAAGTATGGTTGTAATAATGAAGGAATATTTAAAAAAAAAACATGAGATTGTTGACTTGACATATTCCTTAGAGATCCCAAACTGTTATCTAATACTTTCCAATATTTACTGAAAGAAATAACTTTTTTCACTTACATGATTGTATCCCAGCAATCAGAAAATTGGGAGATCTCCCATCTAAAATTTGAGAGAAGGTGGGAACTGTTATTTTGCTGATTTAAGTTCTCTATTTGGGAATAAAGGATAGTAACAGGGACATTTTTGAATAATATAAAACATAGTTGCATAGGCCCTCATTCAATTGCAATTTGGCCAATTGAATAGGCCTCTAAATAAGCACATAACATATATTTTTTAAAGAAGTTTTTAGTTAGTAAGCATCTATCCAAAAGCAAGGTTTTCACTAACTAAAAACTTCTTTAAAAAATATATGCTATGTGCTTATTTAGACCCCTATTCAATTGGCCAAATCGCAATTGAATGAGGCCCATAGTAATTACATAGGGCCTCATTCTATTACCGGCCGTAAATCGTCCGTAAGGCTGCGATTCCTTGCGGGGGTTCTGTTAACTCGCGATTCTATTATACGGCCCCGCAAGGATCTCCTCTTACGGCCGGCCGCATATCTTGGAACCGGCCGTAAGCTCAGAAATATAAAAACGCAAAAATAAATTCAAGCCTGCACTGTACAGCTCTGTAAATGCTAGGGATCATATTGGGGGACATGAGGATTAAAAGTAACCCACTTATCAAGATTGCACATCAGCCCAAACCCGAGTTCAAATTAACTGTTTATTTTCCGGCTGCGGCGTGGGCGGGTCTGAGGTGCTCCAAGCCCTCTGGACTTTTTAAACTCTTGCGGCCGTTTTAGATCAAAGGCTTTCCTCCGGCGCGAGCAGCCGCAAGAGATAGCAAGGCACCGGCCGCAAGCCTGCCGGAGCCCCCGGCCGTAAGGGAATAGAATAGGCGAATAGCTTGCGGCCGGTCCTTGCGGCCCCGCAAGGACCGGCCGCTAATAGAATGAGGCCCATAGCAATTAAGGTTGAAAAAAGACTTTACGTCCATCAAATTCAACCTTTTAAGATCTCCTCTGATCTTCAATATGAGGATTAGTTATTAATTAATTAGTTGTTAATTGTTAATTAATTATTAATCAACTATTTATTTTATTTTTTAATTAATAATTAATCTAGAGGAAGGCAAACAGAAAAAAAAAACAAGTGAAACTTAGCCAATCGTCTCAAAGGGGAACATTTTTTAATTCCTTCCTGACCCCAGATACTGGCAATCAGATTTCTCACTAGATCAATACACTCTCTCTAATTAACCAGGATAACCCGGAATTCCCTTCTTAATTAGAAATAAATCCAGTCCCCTTTTAAAGTTATCTATCAAATCTGCTGTCACCACCTTCCTTGGTAGAGAATTCCACAGATTAGCCACCCTTACTATGAAGAACGATTATCTTTCTTAAAGGTGGAATCTTTTTACTTTTAACCTCAAGGGGTGTCCTCTTGTCAGTTGAAAACCTCTTGGTACAAAAAGCTCCCTTGACAATTCTTTATACTGACCCTGGATGTATTTATATAATGTAATCATATCTCCTCTTAGTTGCCTTTTTTCTAGTGAAAGTAAGCTTTATTTGGTTAGTCTTTCTTCATAACTTAGCCCCTCCATTCCCCTGATTAGTTTTTCTGCCCTCCTCTGTACCTTTTCTAGTTCTAAAATGTCCTTTTTGTGAAGTGGTGCCCAAAATTGTACTCCATATTACAAATGAGGGCGTACTAGACATTTGTATAGTGGCAGAATTATTTTTGCTTCCCCTGCTTCTATACCCTTCCTAATACATGCTAATATTGTATTTGCCTTTGCAGCTGCTGCTTGGCTTTGAGCACTGTTACCTAGGTGGTTGTCCACAAGTACTCCCAAATCCCTTTCAAAATCTGATACCCCTAGATTTGCTCCATTAAGGTTATAAATTGCATGGCTATTTTTCCTTCCCAAAAGCATAACCTTACATTTATTTGTATTAAATCTCATCTGCCATTTAGCCGCCCATTTCTCTAATTTATGCAAATCCCTTTGTAGGGAAAAGTACATCATTATCTGATTTTATTACCTTGCACAACTTAGTGTCATCAGTAAAAATGGAGACACTACTTTCGAGTCCTACTTCTACGTCATTAATAAATATGTTAAAAAGGAGAGGACCTAATACTGGACCTTGAGGAACCCCACTTACCACATTAGTCCAATCGGAATATGTTCCATTTACAACAACCCTTTGCTTCCTGTCTTTTAGCCAGCTCTCGATCCATGAGCAGATATTTACTGCAATTCCTGTATCCCTTAGTTTGCACAATAGTCTCCCATGTGGCACTGTATCAAAAGCCTTTGCAAAATCCAAATAGACTACATCCACTGAGTTGCCTTGATCCAAATTCCTACTAACCTCCTCATAGAAACTAAATAGATTTGTTTGACATAACCTATCCTTCATAAATCCATGCTGACTCCTACTTATAATCCTGTTCAAATAGACAAATTCTTGTATATTATCCCCTATTAACCCTTCTAAAAGCTTTCCCACTACAGAAGTGAGGCTCACTGGTCTATAATTCCCCAGATTTGCTCTTGCTCCCTTTTTAAATATAGGGATCACTTCTGCTTTTCTCCAGTCATCTGGTAGAGATCCTGTGTTGAATGAATCTTGAAAAATTAATTATAATGGTTTGGCTATTACAGAACCCAGTTCCCTCAGTACCCTTGGATGTATTCCATCAGGACCCGGGGCTTTATTAAACTTTTTTTTTTTTTCAACCTCTTTTGGATTTCTTCCTGTGTTAACCAGTTATTTGGTGAAGGTAGTGTATCCACATTATGTTGCAGTGTCCCAATCCCTTGTGCTTTTGTATTTACATTTTCTTTTCCTTTTATTATTTTTTTTATTATTATTAGTTTTAATAATAATAATAATAATAATAATAATAATAATGTTTACTTTCTTCAATTTAAGTCAATGCTTATGGACAGTAGCAGTCAGTATATGAAGTTATTATATATACAATTTGTGATATATACAAATAGCAACCCAATATCACAGGACTAAAGGGCCACTGTACATTATTTTTTGATAGTCCACTGTGAACAATTCCACTGTTCATGTTGTTTTAAAATATAAAAAAATTATTGTCAGTGTATAAAGGTACAATTTGATAGCGCACTAAAACAATAAGCTGGCGATCTCAGGGAAAAAACAGCAGATCTGGACAATAGCATATATGTAGGTAAAATATGTTACAACACATTCATGTATGTAAATGTTGATTATGCATTTATATGCATTTATGAAATGGGATAGATCCCATGATTTAACAAGCACATACAAGTTTAAAGGCTTGGACCTGTAATGCGTACATATCTTACTACGATAACCTACTATGTGTTTAAACAAAAAATTAGGAAATCTTTTATTGAAGCATATTGAATGATTCAGTAATTAAACACACGTGGGTGTCCTTGTGTGCAGATCCAATGCTTAAAGCTGTATGATCAAATAATAGAATGTGATAGATCACAAAAATGCAGTATGATTAATATAAACTAAAAAATGAGATAAACACCACTTGCACAAATGATATAAGAATTAAAAAAAAGAAGCCGAAAATGTTTTGACAAATTAGCAAAAAAATCATAAAAGACAAAAGAAGACAAAAAATAATAATATATCAGTAAAAGTTATGATATTGATCAGTTAACAAAAAAAAATCATGAAAAACAAGAGATAATATTTATCAGTAAAGGTAATCCATGGCTACAACCAAATCAGGAAAATAATCTGCAGAAAAAATGTATTGTAACCACAACAAAGTGAATGTAATAAAGATAGTTATGCTTTTCTAAAATATAGCCACAATATTTCAAGATAAAGCAATATGCATAGTTAAAGATCTACATTTACGTGTAATAATTTTGGTGGTTGCAAACTGTAATAGCCCTAAATTAACAATAATATGAATAAATCTGTTTCACTGCAATCCAAACAGTTTCCTCAGAAGCTCTCCATCATAAAGCCCTGCATGATGGTAAATTATGATGTTGGTGTCTACCAATATTCAAATCATCAGTGAAAAAATTATAACATCAGTAATTAATAAATATGACCGCGCAATATACCCCAAAAACAATGCAGAAAAGGTGTTAATAAAAAGATCATTATTCAAAGTAAATCATTCAAAGTTATCATTTAAAAATAAAATAGATTGCTGTATGATTTGGAATAGTTTAGGCATTCAGGAAAGAGCAGTATGTCAATAGTGACCATGCAACAGAGTTAAATAGATAGCACAAATAGTGTGATCTTGCATTTAAACAACTACTCATCCAGTCATAACATGCAGGTCAACCACACAAGAGGTATTCACATCAAACAACCTAAAACAACACAAAAACACACATACAGGGTCACTCTCATACATGCCACACAGGATGTGAATCACTTTGAACAAGACAAAGACAAATCGCTACATACATCTTGAACAACAGTGCAAAGACAAAATATACCAAATCACTGACACATACATGGCAAATTCTCACACTGAGTCAACAACACAAAAACAAAGTCAAAATCAGTTTGCTTCAAACATGTGAAAACTAACATACCAAGTCACTCACACATACACTGTGCATTCTCACACCATATCACTCCCACACATACCATCTTAAAAAAACAATCTTAATAATGACGCAATAATAAAGCATTTCAGACATAATGACAACATGTCTCAGGAAAGTGCTTGGATTGCAGTGAAACGGCCCGTCAGGCGTTCCTGCAGAAACCTACTATTGAGTATAATAACATAGGGGGATTGTGCGGTTCTGTTGTTAATTTAAGGCTGTTACAGCCTGTAACCACCATCATTTTTAAATGTGAATGCAGATCTTTAAAAGCTTACTAATTTGTTACTTGGGGAACAGTACTTTGTTTTTAACTGATTTTAATTCATCAAATATTTGGGTGACCCCATGATTATGCATTATATATGAGGATCATATGTGCTTTTATTTTAATTATTGACTATGCATATTGCTTTATCTTTAAATATTGTGGCTATATTTTTTAAATCCATAACTCACATACACTCACATTGTTGTGGTTACAATCATTTTTCTGATTTGGTTGTAGCAATGGATCAATATTATTACCATTACTGATATATAATATCTTTTGTTTTTCATATTTTTTTTTTAACTGATCAATATCATAAATATTACTGATATATTATTATGTTTTGTCTTTTATGATTTTTTACTAATTGGGTTGATATTGGTCACATTTTTTCTGTGTTTTTTTTATTCTTATATTATTTGTGCAAGTGGTGTTTTAATTTGCTACTAACATTTAATATATTATATCTTTTCTTTTTTAGGTAAAGTTTATGACTTCATTGGCTACCTATTCTGTATACCATATGGCCAATCTCCCTCAGTCTGCTCTTACAATACACAGGAGAAATTGCATTTTACTTTCTCAACATGAGTTCACTAAAATATGCTGATGTCAGTCATACATTTTTTGTGTGCTTTGTAACAGCTTTTAAGTTTATAGAGTAAAAAACCCAACACATATCCTGAAACATAACACAGTTACTGATTATTTGCATCATATTTTAATTTTAATTTATTTGATCTTTTCTGTCCGCAAAAGTTACGTTGGCTAAAACCGCAAATCACTATTCAATTGCTACAATTCCTCAAAATGTTTTCACACTTATAATTGGCAAATGTAGAAGAAAAGCCTATGAGAACTAGAGAGGAACTGCAAAGGGGTTAAAGACATGTCCGTAGCACTGTAAATGCATTAAAAAAATCAATACTGCACTGTAAATGATGGGGAAAGCTGCAAAAGATATTAGAATTAAGTCTCAATCTCGCAAATGGCAATCATTTTTTTTTGTTTATGTTTCAATTCAGGGTTATATCAATCTTGGGAATCAATTAGTTAATACATATCAGGCCACCCACATGGACTAGAACAGTATCGGCATTCTTTTTTATTATTTTGTATTTTGTGGTTTTGCGAGTCGGATTGCATATAGAACCTCTAAATGCTAATTAATTGACATGTAACCTCCATGTTTTACTGACGTAATGATGACGGTCTCATTTTCTATTGGCTGTTTCGAAATGGGTAGTTAAGGCCTTTCTTAATGGATCATGTCCCTGCCCTGTACTGCTACATACGAGTGCATGGTGTACGGTTTCGGCTTTAGGCCAGAAACTTGCAGGCTTGATCAATTGAATAGCACCGGAATTGTTGCAGAATTCAAGTCCGCAGCATGCCGGCAGACATACGGCCTGTATACTGGGAGATATGGGCTTCTAATTAAACGAGGCTCTATGGTTTTATACAATGAAATGGGGTTCCTTCTGCAATGTGTGCCTCTATCACCAGTGAAGTTGAACCAATTTTATGTCCTAAAGTTAAGACATTACTAAAATGAGAATTTTTGTTTTTTAAATTAAATAAGTCACATTATTTGTTCACCTTATATGCAGAGTACATCGTGTGTAAGGCATTCTGGATGGGATCAATATTGCTGGGATAAAGATCAACACCTTTAGATACACAGATGATACTACTCTGATGGCTGAACGTGAGGAGGATCCAAAGTACCCATTGATGAGGGTGAAAGAAGAGAGTGCAGTTTATTGGACTGCAAGAAGATCTAATAAATCAATACTTAAAGGTATATCTAAGTTTCCTGGATTAATAAATTTCTGCACTCCTTAGGCGAAAACCATCCTTAATATATGCAGGAAATCTCATCAAACATTTTATTTTAGTTAATATCTTAAAACTAGTGACTTGCCCATCAAAAATGACGGCAATAAAAATTTAAGCCTGGCAATTATGTTTGCCACACATTGCGAGGCTTAACCCCCATCTAATCAGCCTGCCTCGCAATGGTGTTCATTGCATGCCTTGAAAGAGGCGCCTTTGGTGGCCATTGCAAGCCTCTCAATGAGTGCCTTTGGTGCTCATTGCGAGCCTCTGCCCGCTCAACTTTACTGGCCTTGCGATGAGCGCCTTCACTCATCAAGGGCCTTGCAATGAGCACCTTTGGTGCTCATTGCAAGCCTCTCTGCCCCTCTACCTCTCCCACCATATACTTGATGGGAGACACTCATTGTGAGCCTCACCCCCTCTACTTTACTGGCCTTGCGATGAGTGCCTTCAGCGCTCATCATAGGCCTTGCAATGAGCGCCTTCGGCAATGATCGCCTTCCTTCCCCCATCTCTCTCCCCTGTGTCTCTTCCCCCCCTCTCCCTCCCCTGTGTATATCCCCCTTTCTCTTCACCCCCATCTCTCCCTCTGTGTCTTCAACCCCCCTCCTCCCTCCCCTGTGTCTCCTTCCCCCTCCCCTGTGTCTCTTCCCCCCCCTCTCCCCTGTGTCTCTTCCCCTCCTCTCTCTCCCCTGTGTCTCTTCCCCCCTCCTCCCTTCCCTGTGTCTCTTCCTCCGTCCTCTCCCTCCCCTGTGTCATTTCCCTGCATCCTCTCCCTCCCCTGTGTCTCTCTTTCCCCTCCTCTCCCTCCCCTGTGTCTCTCTTCCCCCCTCCTCTCACTCCCCTGTGTTTCTCCTCTCCCTTTCCTGTGTCTCTTCCCCCCTCCTCCCTCCCCTGTGTCTCTCTCCCCTCCTCTCCTTCCCCTGTGTCACTTCTCTCCTCCCTTCCCTTTGTCTTTTCCCCCTCCTCTCCCTCCCCTATCTAACTTGCCCACCTCCTCCCTCCCCTGTGTCTCTCTTCCCCCTCCTTTCCCTTCCTTGTGTCCCTCCCCCTCCCTCCCCTGTGTCACTTCCCCCTTTCCTGTGTCTCTTCCCCCCTTCTCCCCTGTGTCTCTTCCCCTCCTCTCTCTCCCCTGTGTCTCTTCCCCCTCCTCCCTTCCCTGTGTCTCTTCCCCCATCCACTCCCTCCCCTATGTCATTTCCCTGCCTCCTCTTACTCCCATGTGTCTCTCTTTCCCCTCCTCTCCCTCCCATGTGTCTCTCTTCCCCCCTCCTCTCACTCCCCTGTGTTTCTCCTCTACCTTTCCTGTGTCTCTCCCCCCCCTCCTCCCTCCCTGTGTCTCTCTCCCCCTCCTCTCCCTCACCTGTGTCTCCTCCCTCCTCCCTTCCCTGTGTCTCTTCCCCCTTCTCTCCCTCCCCTGTGTATCTTGCCCCCCTCCTCTCTCCCCTGTGTCCCTCCTCCCTCCCTCCCCTGTGTCACTTCCCCATTTCCTGTGCCTCTTCCCCATCCTCCCTCATGTCTCTTCTCCCCTCCACCCTCCCCTGTGTTTCTCTTCCCCCTCCTCTTCCTCCCTTGTGTCTGTCCCCCTTCCCTCCTTCCCCTTTGTCTCTCCCCTCCTTCCTTCCCTGTGTCTCTTCCTCCTCTCCTTCCCCTGTGTCTTTTCCCCTCTTCCACTCCCTCCCCTGTGCCTCTCTTCCCCTCCTCCTCTCCCTCCCATGTGTCTCTTCCCCCCTCCTTCCTCCCCGTGTCTCTTCCCCTCCTTCTTTCTCTCCCCTTTGTCTCTCTTTCCTCTCTGCTCCTTTCCCTTTGTCTACCTTTTCCCTCCTCTCCCTCTCCCTGTGTCTTTCTCCCCCTCCTCTCCCTCCCCTGTTTCTCTCTTTCCCCCTCCTCTTCCTCCTCTGTGTCTCCCACCCCATCCTCTCAATCCCATGTCTCTCCCCCTCCTCTCCCTCCCATGTCTCTCAGCCACTCCTCTCCCTACCATGTCTGTCACCTTAATGCGGAGCCTCGTGTGCACATGCCCCCCCTCCTCCTCTTCCTCCCATGTCTCTCAAGTTGCTGCTGCAGCCTCCTAGCATGCCCCCCACCCCTCTCTCGTGCACCTGCGCGCCCCCGGCCACGGAGGTCAGAGCCGGAAAGGTCGGAGCATGGAACAGGGAGGGCCATCAGAGCCGGAGTCCGGAGCATGGAGCAGGCACTTACAGGGGTGCCTACACAGACACCTGATACCCCCCAATCAGCATGGAGTATTTGAGAATCAATTTTAACTATTTAATAACCTGTTGTGTCTTCCTCGACCAATAGGAGAACACTGATGTCAGTCCCAAAGTTACTGCTGGGATGTGATCCCCCCCTGCTTCCTGATGCAAATGCTCTCTGCTGTGCAGCTGGTCCCCACCCACACCATAGATAGAGTGAATTGTGGGTGAGTGAGTGAGAAAGAGTGAGATAGTGTGAGTGGGAGTGATGGAGTGAGTGAGTCGTGTGTGAGTGAGTGAGTGAGAGAGAGAGAGAGAGAGAGAGAGAGTGCTGGGTGAGTGAGTGAGTGAGTGAATGAGAGAGTAAGTAGTAGGTGAGTGAGTGAGTGAGAGAGTGATGGGTGAGTGAGTGACAGAGAGAGAATGATAATAGAGAGAGTGAGTAATAGGTAAGTTAGTGAGTGAGTGGTGAGTGAGTAAGTGAGTGGGAGATATAGAGTAAGTGATGAGTGAGTGAGCAAATACTATTTTATTCTTAGCAGCCTTTAGTAATAAGTACAGTTACATTCAAAGAGAGACAGTGTGTACAGTAAGATCTTTTTCTGCAGAGGAATTGCTGGCAGAGATTGGCCCTTACAACCTCAGTTCATGTACTAAGCATGTCAGAAGCCACTGAGGTGAAAATGTATACAATGTATTAACCTATTTTTTATTGGGCACAACTAAATATGAATTTTATGCTATGGTCGTATTGCAACTGCTAAAAACCATATCAAATGTTACTCACTTCAAGGAAAGCTAATTAATATTTATTTTGGGATTTTTGTATGCAAAAAATATTTCCATACACTACTAATTCTTCTCTATCAGATGCATTCATAACCCAGGAAACTTAGATTTGCCTTTAATGAAATCAAGCCGGACTGTTAACTGGAAAGTATAGTCATAATGCTGAAGCTCAAATATATTGGCCATATCATGAAAAGACAGGATTCTCTAGAGAAAAGATTGAAGGAACACGAAAAAGGGAACTGCAGAGGGCAGGAGATGGATAGACGAGGTCATTGAATCAATGAACATAAGTTTAATGGAGCTTAGAGGGGAAGTGGCTGACAAATATTTCTGGCGTGACTGAACAACAACAAAAATGTTATCAAATTTGTTTGCTACTTTTAATGTAGACTACAAAATCTAAGGTGCTGTCCATAAATCTCCATTAAATCTGTAACTGCACAGGCAGTTGTAGATAATACATTATCATTGTGCAGAATTAAACTTTGTGTGTATTGAAACTTTCCTCCCAGCCAAGAAAAAAACAAAATGGTAGGTTTTACATTGCATATTGATTGCATATGAAAAAAATAAAGTGATATGGAAAGTTTCTGGCTTTTAGTAAGTAGGTAATACATGTTTATTTATATAATTGTAAGTAGTTTGGTTTATAAAGAAGCAATAAAAGGCTCTGTTTTTGCCAAAATCATGCAAATAGTCCTTGCTTGGATCTCTCCACTGCAGCATATACAGACTCTGTAGTGTTAGATGTACAGTATAGTGTCCTAGCCTATCAGGGTCTGTTTCATAAAATATGCTGCAATAAGCTGCTAAGACATGATCCCTGATAGGCTAGAAAACTACACTGCTTATCAATCACTACAAAGTTTCAACAACCTGCCTCTAAATAACACAAAGGGCTGTATTCACTAAAGGGAAAAGGCTCTAATTCTCAAGAGACCACAATGAATTTAAACTGACTGAAAGAAAACAAAAACTCAGGGGGCTTCTTCTATAGTGTAAATCTAATGCTTTACAGAAATATATGAATAATACATAAATATTCTCATTCACAGAGTAATGTGTGCACAAAACTATATGTATATACTGTATAATTAATTGACTAGTATTACTAGATAAATATCTAATATGTCTAAAACGTTCTATTATAACCTATTAATAACCACTTAAATTAAACTTGCACACCCTGAAGAATAATAACCCTAAATTAGGTGTATAGTGTATATATAAACAATTAGTTATAATAATGAAGAGGCCTTCAACCTCATGAATTGAATAGAAAATAAAGTATTCCAACATATACCTAGTGAAAAAACAGTGTAGAAAAAAAAAAACTGTGTAGAAAAGAAAACAAAAAAACTTTATGAATAAAGTGAAGGAAGAAAGAGAAAAAATATATTCCTCACGTGTGTATTAATTATATGGGGCTTTTGGCCCTATAGTGATGGTGACTGGATTATCCAAGATAAATAAATAAATGTATTAAAGATAGCAGAGTGAAACTATACCGTGTATGTATTATGGATGTACAGCTTAGTAATAAAGTTAAGTTAACTAAGAACTGTGTTATCCCCCTTATTCAATGCTCTCCTCATTTTAGGCATAAAAATCATAGGTTAGGCACATGTACAAAACTATTAAATGTTAAAATGTTTTAATGTTTGTAAAAAAATATTGTAGATTATTATGCAGATAGCCTATACAGTGTTATAAGACAGCATTCACTCTATAACATGATAGTTAAGCGAGTGTTGCCTGGCTGTCATAAGTATATACATAAAGGGTTCCGGACTGTACCTATTAACAGTGATAACGGTACCATCATGGGGCATGCAATCCACCATACGGTGCCTGAAAATGCTCAGGTCCCTGTGGAGCACCCAATAGCAACGGAGCCTCACGCTGACCGCATCGCCACATTCAGGATATCACACAGTGCACATCCTGCTTCAAGGTATAACACAGTACACACTTGAACAGTTGCTTTGATACTCAGCCAAGGCAAAGCAATGTAATGTTGCCACACTGTATCGCCGCCGACTGATGCTCAGTTTCGCCCTAGCTCGGGCTTTCTCAAGGCTTGTGCTCTGTCTGCTGCATTGTTAAGTTTTGCTTTTGCGGGTCTTTTTAAGACCGCCTCCCAATACTCCTATTGGTCCATCCTGTTTCACTAGTGACATCACTTTTTAAGGGGAGGAGTTTGTGGATCTCATCTTTCATTCTTAGGTAGCCAACCTCCAATTATATTAACATGGGATCTATCACATTTAGGACTCAAGTTTGAGTCTCGATTACTGAGTTCTATATAGTGATAATACACAAAATC
Organism: Discoglossus pictus; assembly: GCA_027410445.1. Classification (NCBI taxonomy): domain Eukaryota; kingdom Metazoa; phylum Chordata; class Amphibia; order Anura; family Alytidae; genus Discoglossus; species Discoglossus pictus. The sequence goes on along the minus strand of CM050166.1, from coordinate 311,017,088 downwards.
TACTCATATTTGTATAGAAAAAGCACTATGATATTTTACCTCCCAATTTTTATTCAAGCCCACCTATTTTAACTTCTATACTATTTCCTATACTGTCCAAATAATAACTGCTTCATAGGATCTATCTAATATGGATATAAGCTTAGGCTATTATTTCATATTGGGAATAAGAACATTAATCCTTATATTAGTACTAATTCTTACTTTAGAGTAAATTAATTTTTTTCTCCTATTATTATTTGTTCACGAAGCTTACACTACAGTTGAATTAAATTAATTTACCATAGTCAGGATGCTTTACATTCTATGGGATTTTTCTCATATAAAAGTCCATTTTGACTTTCTTAGCTTATATATTCTGTCACACCATTTTAAGAATGAGAGAATCAGTGTTTCCCTTCAATCTTTCCTATTGGTGCTATGCACTATTTAAGGGATAATTAACTTTTGGGACCTTTTAATTTTCATTGGACTATTACTTTTTTGGGGACTTTTTTTGCGCGACCACCTGACTTTGGCACATTATCTTTTGGCCATTTTTTAAAAAGATGGAAGGTAATCTTTACCTTTATCTTTGTCATATCACTAGATAAAGGGCAGAAAGGAAAAACCTTCATTTAGCCCGTTTGGTGCCTGGGCCCCCAAGTTATAAATCCACCTGCTTTCCAGCTGAAGCAATTGTGTTTTCCTATCCCCTCCTCTCAATTTTTGTGGCACATGGTCCACATCCAAATGTTTTCCTTGGCACAATCGTATGTGTCTTGACACTGGGGTATCCATTTCCCTGGTAATGAAGTACACATGCTCCAGTATACGTCGGCGTATCTGTCTCTCAGTTTTCCCCACATATATCATATCACATTTACACGTGAGTACGTATATCACATATGTCGAGAGACAATTAAAGAATCCTCTTAACGGATATCTTTTTCCCGTCTTGGGGTGTTCAAAGTCTTTTTCAAGCACTATATATTTACATGCCTTGCTTCTACTGCATTTTTATAGACCTTGTGTCTTTCTATCGCTCAGCCAGTTGGTTTCAGTTTTCCTCTCACAAACAGGCTTTTTACTAGTGTATCTTTTATATTTGGGCCTCTCCGGTTATGGAGACCCTTTCTGATAGGAAGTCCTTTAGTGCTCCATCATTTTTTAAAAGATACCAATGCTTATTCAGAATGGTAAGAATATTCTCACTCAGACACCCATATGTCATAATACACCTAACCAGGCCCTTTTGACCTTTTGATGCTTCTTTCTTGTGATAGAGGAGAGTGTCTCTCTCATCCATTATTGCTCTTTGGTATGCATGGATAGCCTCTGCATTTGAACCTTTGTTTCAGGTCTTTAGCTTGGCTCTTGAAATCCTCGATATTACTACAATTTCTACGTAGACGTAGATATTGCCCCACTGGTATTCCCATTTTAAGTGGTTTGGGATGCTGACTTTCCCAGTGAAGCAGCATATTGGTCGATGTCTCCTTCCTATAGGTAATTGTCCTGATTTCACCAGTATTTTCTTTCACAATTTTTAGATCTAGGAAATTGAGAGCTTAAGACCCCTTACGAAGTCTTCGAATTCTTCTTTTTTCCCGGCCCATAATATTAGGATGTCATCGATAAATCTGGACCACAGGAGTATCTTATTTGTAAAGGCTTTGAATTTCTCTGAAAAAACTTCTTCTCTTTCCCAGTGCCCTAGAAAGAGGTTGGCATAGTTAGGGGCACACACCGTTCCCATGGCTGTGCCCCTAATCTGTCTATACCAACAGCCATTAAAAACAAAAGTATTTTTTGTAAGAATTAATTGTAATAACTCAAGGATGAACTCATTCCAATCCTGGTTTTTATTGCCTTGTGTTTCTAAAAAGAAACGAGCAGCTCTTAGGCCCAATCAATGTGGGATCTTGCTATATAATTGTTCCACATCAATGCTAGCTAACATTGATATGGAAGGTACCCCAAGGTCATCCAATTGTCTCAATACATCAGTGGTGTCTTTTATAAATGATGGTAACGTGCATATCATGGGTCGCAGGTTCTGATCCACTAGAGCACTGATTATCTTGGTTAAGTTTTTAGTACCGGAGACTATAGGTCTACCTGGAACTGGGATCCTCTTCTTATGGATCATTGGGAGAGCATAGAATGTAGCCGAGAGAGGTTCCTTGGGCAGAAGATATTCTTAGTTTGATTGGAGTAATAACCCTTTCACAAGTGCTTTTTTGAGGATTATATCAGGTCCTCTCTGTGCTGAATGTCTGGATTATTCAAGAGTTTCTCATATGTATCGGTGCTCTTTATAATCCGTAGACACATCTCTTGATAGTCTGATTTATCCATCAATACAATGTTTCCTCCCTTCCCTGCAGGCTTGATCTCTATATAATAAGATTTCAATTCCCTCAATGCCTTTCTTTCCTCAGTTGAGACGTTATCTTGTCTTGGTTTCTTTTTCTTTTCTCTATACTTACTAAGGGCCTCAATCTCTTTACTCACAAGATGCAGAAATAATTCCAGGTTCGGATAGTTTTTGAATTCAGGTGTAAATCTCGTTCTTTGTTTACACTGCTCTTATATATTTCCGTCTGGCTCTTTCCCTTTTTCTCTTGTAATCACTCTCTTTGTTTGTTTTACAGGGGTTAGCTTAATTAATGATTGTTCCGGCGGCCTTTTGGTCTCCCTTGGCCCCGTCCCCTGGGTGATTTTTGGCCTTGCCCCTTGTCTAAAAACTCTCCATATTGGACTGATGATATCTAGCTTGAAGTTTTGAATGATCCACATACGGGTTTTGTGCTACTCTTCTAGATCTTCTCTGGGTTCCTTCTTGTTGTACACCCTCTGTTTTTGAGCATTCAGATGAACTTAACTCCATATGTTTGGACATTTTTTTCCTTCCCTTTAGGGCTATTATTCTTTAGGGTGTGCAAGTTTAATTTAAGTGGTTATTAATAGGTTATAATAGAACATTTTAGACATATTAGATATTTATCTAGTAATACTTGTCCCCTTTGTGCTATCAAACATCAAAGATAGAGTGGATTTTGTCACAATGTTTTTTCTAGTTTTAATTTGACTATTATAAAATAGTTCTTAGTTTATTAAATTAGAGCATATAAACCTTTAATAGTATTCTTTGTCTTCTGTTTAATTCGGTGTTAAGCACCATATGACCTATTGTCTAGGGCTCTACTATAGTCACTTTTAGTGACTAATACTTTTATTTATATAGCACCAACTTTCTGTAGTGCTAAGTACTTGGGATACTATGAATACATAATATGCATATGACAAAAGTTACATTCTGGTACAGAAGGTGTAGAGAAGGTGTAGAGAGCCATGCTCATTCAATCTAAGAGGATTAAGGTTATTAGACACAAAAGGAAAGGTAATTGCTTGTCCAATGAGGCAGCAGGAGCCATGAACATAAGGTGATCACAGTCTTGTTAGAATGCCTGATGTTAGGGAAAAATTTGGTAAGCTTCTATAAATGTATGGGTTTTCAAAGAAAGATTGAAACTGTAAAGAGCTGGGGAGGGTCTGACATAGCAGGATAGATAATTCCATAGAGGGGTTCTGCACAAGAAAAATCTTTGAGACCAGAGTATGAGAAGCTTATGACAGATGACGAGAGATGTAAGTTGTGGGAAGAGTGAAGGGTGGTTTGTTAAATCAGTATCTGGAGATTAGATCTGTATGATGGTGCAGTGTTATTGAGAATTTTCTAGGTGTGGGTCAGGAGGTTGAACTTAGAGCATATGGGAAGCCTGTGTATGGATGTTAAGAGTGGAGCAGCAGATGAGAAATGGCTGGTCAGATATATGAGAGTAGCAGAGGCATTTAAGGTGGATTGGAGTGGGGTGAGTTTCAGTAGTCTACGTGGGACATGATTAGCGAATAAATTATAATTTTGGTTGTTTCCTGTGTGAGAAAAGGACAGATTTTGGATATGCAATCAGCAGATTTTGGTAAGTGACTGCATGTGGGAGAGAAAGAGAGTGCTGAGTCCAGAGCAATACCAAAGCAGCAGACTTGTGAAGTAGGTGTAATGGAGGAGTTTTTGACTGTAAGGGTAATATCTAGAGCTGGGTAGGTGGTAGAAGGTGGGATTACTAAGAAATCAACCTTTTACATGTTTATTTTTAGGATGTGGGAGCCCATCAAGGACAGAGGTGTTGGATAGACTGGTGGTGGCATGAATAATGACTGAGCAGGATAAGTCGGGAGAGTAGATTTAAGTATCATTATTTAGACGAAGATCATGGCAAAAGGCAATCTCATTTCATGGCAAATAGATGGGCAAGAAGTGGAGGCAGTGACATATTTTATTTTCCTGGGATCAAAAATGTCTTTAGATGGTGAATGTAGCCATGAAATTAAAAGATGTGGTAAGCTTGGACAAGCTAGTAAAAAGTAAAGATATTACACTATCAACAAAGGTCCACATAGTTAGAACTATGGTATTCCCAGTAGTAACATATGAGTGCTGGGCCATAAAGAAGGTTGAATTGACACCTTTGAATTGTGGTGTTGGAGAAGACTGCCTAGAGTCCCTTGGACTGCAAGAAGATCCAATAAATCCGTACTTCATAAAATCAATACAAATGTATGATCATGAGGCTAAAGCTCAAATATTTTGGTGATATCAGGAAAAGGCATGATTACGTAGAGAAGACTCTGATGCTGGGAAAGATTGAAGGCACGAGAAGAAGGGGATGACAGAGATAGAGATAGATAAATTAGATCATTAAAGATTCAATTCTTGCATGTTGGTGCACAGAAATGCATTAAAAAAAATTACACTCTGGAATGAAACAGAACTTGGCAAATGTATATATTTAAAACAGTTTGATAAAACACAATGTAAGCAACTTTTAGTAAATTAAGTATTAATGCCAAGCTTAATTTTAAACAAATACATACTCAGAAACACATATAATAAAATAGTTATGTGACATTATTCCGCCCCTCATTCTGTTTCTGATGTTAGTTGACACCTGTATTTCACTTATAGCTGTGTATGCTGGGTATATCTTTGATTATTCAAATTTTTTTGCAAAATTTAATTATATTTTTATCACTTTTTAAATATTGGTTATGTTTTAAGTAGTCTGGATTTCCAATTTATGTTTGGTGTTTAAATAACAGAAAAAAAGACTCAATGTTTTGTGAACTAGAGCCTCTACTTCTCACAACATTGAGTCTTTCTTCTGATATTTTTTTTCCTTAAAACAGCATAGTTTAATTATACTGGCCTCTATGACTAAACTATACTGTTTTAAGGAGAAATGTACTTGATTTGAGTCACAAACAGGGGTTTAGAGTGTAATGTGCAAGAAAGTTCATGAATCTTATCTATAGTATAGCAATGGTTGCAGCAATATATGATATCACTTTAGCTATGCAGAACATGAATGTTGTTTAGGCTCCATGTAACAATATAGAAACTGTCTCAAATCAATTTACATGAGCTTGTAGAATTAATATGATATCTAAGACTCTTAGTGAGCGAGGAAGGTTTAAATGGTACATCTGACTTACTGATGTGGAAGACAATGGCAGGCACAGAAGCCTTGAGGTGTAAATGCTGGGGGAGTTAATGTAAAGATAAAAAATAATGTGCTACAATCTTTTGTGATATACAATGCATACAATGCACAGTTGGACTGTTGCTGCCCTGAGGAGAAAGTGTCATCAATGTCCCAACTGTGCATTAGAAATATGCTGCGCGCACAAGGGCAAACCGTTGGTTTAGTTGTGTAAAGCGCCATTTTAGATTCGTAATGTTATTAGTTGCAAGTTAGTTTTGTTAGTGTTGTTTGTCTATGTGCTACGTGGGTCTCAAGCATTTTCTGCGCTTCCCAACTGTGTATTTTTGTACCTTGTACATCCCTGGCAAAAGTCGTATGTGCCTGGTGGTGTTTTGCGTATTTCGGGGTCGTGTATCCTCATTTTCATTTATTTCAGCTGCCATTTTTTTTCTCGCTTAGCTGATTTTCAATTTCTTAAACTTGTTAAATTCAACCTCACTGGCAGATGTCGTGGCTGTCCCCCAATGAGGTGTGCGTGTTTATTTTTTTTGTTATTTTTGTATTGTTTTTGTTGTTTTTGAATGTATGTATTTCGGCCGTTAACTTCGTATTTTTGCAACCTCGTATTTTTCTCAGTGGGTCATAATTAAAAGTCGTATGTCCTTGTCATTGTTTTTTGCGCTTCGGGGTTGTGGAGCCTCGTTTTCCTTTTTTTCGACCGCCATTTTTTTCTTGTTTTTTTCTGGCGAAACTCCTTAAAACCGACTTTAATTTTCGTGTCCCCCAGTGCTGTGTGATGTTTTTGTTATGTTTTTTGTTATTTTTCAGTGTTTTTGGTGTTTTTTGATGTACGAGTTTCGTCCGTTAAGTTCGTATTTTTGTGACCTCATATTTTCTTTTTCAAAGTCCGTATTTCTTCTTTACGCGTTATTGTTTTTTTTCTAAGTCCTGCGAGTGGTATTTTGTTTTTCTAAGTCCTGTGGAGTTGTTTTTGTTTACAAAGTCCCGCTTTTCTGAGTTTTTTTTTATCGGTAGTGAGGCGCCGTAGAGCCTCCATCTCTACAAATGTGGCCCCTCGCTTCAGGAGGGTCCGCATTTGCGGCCTGCAATAAAACTTTAGTTCATTGCAGCCAATGCGGCCCTCGCTTCGCATGACGACGACTCTCAGTTTGACAACTATTATATGTAATTAAGTGTGGGAGCATAGTAAATAGTTTATATTTGGCATTTAAAACATATATGGGACTGTAGGAGTTTGGATGTGTTGAATTTTTGGTTTATAAAATACCTTAAAATGGTGTAATATAATATGAGCTGTGCGGTACTTTGCCTCCAAAAAATGTGTTGATTTGTAATCTGAGTAGGCTAAGGGCTATAGATTTTATAATATGTAATAGATTCCAAGTGAAGTAATGAGACTTTCATAATTTCTATGGCTTGAGAGGTGGGTTGGGCATAACAAATTCTTTTTATAATTATTATGCTAGAAGGTTCAGTTGTGGTTGTGAGATTTAGTATTTTATGTAATATATTAAGAAGGATTGCTATGTCAGCCATAGGTACTATACAGATAACTTGTCTTAAACTTGTGGGAATAGTTATTTTACAATTCAAGTGTAGATCATTACAAGGATAAAAAAAAAATCTGAAGCAGACACAAAAAGGCATTTAAATAATGTTTATATACAAATGTTGGATAATCTTTCAGCTTCAGGAATAATCTTTATGTGTATATATCTGAATTGTTAGCTGATTAGATATAGAATATTGGCCTAGATGATTTAGTCATTAAAGTGAATTTTGAGTGCCATGTCACTAAACATCTGTACAATTGTCTTGAGGGTGTGAAGACATCAGCCAATAAGCACTGATAAAATTCACGATTGCAGCATTCATGAAATTTGCAAAACAAGCATAAACAAGTTTTACTTAAAGGCATATCTAAGTTTCCTGGATTATGAATGCATCTGATAGAGGAGAATCAGTAGTATATGAAAACATTTTTCCCCTTAAAAAAATACAAAAATAAACATTAACAAACCAAGATGTTTGCTAAATCTCCTGAGTTTGCAAAAAGCAGCTTTTGCTAGTTAACACCCCTGAATATCCTTGAAAAATTTGCATGACATTCATAACTCGTTTTGGCAAATCACAGGCAGCTAATACATTTTAATACAATGTAACAATCAGTAATTGCAGTTTGTATAGGAAGGAATCGTGGCATGTGCAATCCCCCTGTAGAAGGAAACAAGAAGAGTCAGACACTGACCTGTAGATCTCTGCATTGTGCTGTTATTGGCTTGAAGGTTAATAAAGGGTTAAAATCTACTTGTGAATGTAGTGTTTCCATTGGTAGGTATCAGGTGCCCTTTGTTGGAGGCTCTAGGATGTGGAAAACAAGTTTTATTTTAAAATAAAATAAATATGTATGTGTATAGAATGACTTAATATAATGTGTGTTTCTGATATAAGCAGCATGTGTTAGATTAGAAAAAGGGAAACTTAGATATACCGTTAACAAACATGAAACACATTTTTGTTATTGAATAATAAAAATTAGCGACTTGCCCGTCAAAAATTGCGGCAATAAAAGCCTGGCAATGCTCTTTGCCACACAATGGTATCCTCTCCCCCTCTACTTTACTGGCCTCACAATGAGCGCCTTTGGCACTTATTGCAAGCCTCCCACCCCTGTCTACTTCCTCCCTTGTGTCTCCTTCCCCCCTCCTCTCGATCCCTTGTATCTCCTTCCCCCATTGTGCATGCGCAGCGCCTAAGAGGAAGGGGAAGACACACAGAGGCAGAGGGGGGAGAGACACAGAGGGAAAGGGGGGGGGAGAGACACAGAGGAAGAGAGGAAGAGGGGGTGAGAGACACAGAGACAAAGTGTGACGACAAATTCGTAGTTTGACAATTATAATATGTGATGGTAAGCGAAAATGTTTCACAGTATACTTTTTAAAGATGAGCATCCCATTTTGTTAGTAATAAAACATCTGTAAAATCATTGCATGCCCAGAAGAGGCCCAAGCACACACTGCTAGCTGAGCTAAAGATGTAGGCTAATATTGTTTGTATCTATTAATAGTTCACAAATTCTGAACTGAGTTCTGAACTTTAATGAAGATCAAGCACAGAGCATGACACAGTGAAACAAATTATTGGAAATCATTTGCAATGGATACTGGATTTATAATATTTACACTGCTAATTTCAGTACATAGAGCATCCTGCGAGGTAGGATGTGTTAATAAAAGGAGTTATCCTTCATTGCATTGATATTCAAGTGATGGACCAATTCTCCATGTGTTTGTGTAAGATACCAAAATAAATACACATATTAGTTCTAAGATCCACCATAAGTGCACACAAGTGTCTAACCTTGATAGTATTAAGAAGGCAGTGCAATCGACTGTGGGGTGATAAAAAATGTAGTTGTGCATGTATGTCATAAGAGCAGGCATGATGGGATCAAATATTAGAGATTTTCTCAGCGTGGGGCTTGCAATGTGTGCCGAAGGTGATCACTGGAAAGCAGGAAACTTGAAGTACACAGGGGGAGAAGCTCACAATGAGCGCTGAAGGTGCTCAGAAGTCCAAAAGCCTCACATTGTGTGGCAAACAGCATTGCCAGCCTTACAATTTTAATCCAGTCATTTTTGATAGGCAAGTTCCTAGTTATATGTATATCATTCTCAATTTTTGGGAATATTTTTCTCGCTAGTTGTTATTTCTTTACATGTCAGCATTTAATGTTCTACTCACTGTAAATTATTTTTTTCTTTCTTTCCTTTTTATTTTTTACTTCCAATAGCCAATTTTCATAACTTAAAATTTAAATATCCCAAAATTAAAACTAGTCTGTACTTTCTAAAAAAACTCTAATAATCAATATTATGTTACATTTTAAGATGAACAACTTTGTTTGATTAATTTTTTCTATTACAGGTACTAATTGTAGGAAAGTTGTACAAAATGGCTACCCAGTAGCCTTTTTTTTCCTAAGATGTCCAAAAAAACTTAACATTTTCATTACAAGAAATAAAAACCTTACAAATTTCATTCTTTGTCAAGAAAGAGTATGTCTTTGCAATCATTTTCAATATCAAAACCGAGAGTCTCAAGAGGAACAGACAATGCAGATTTAATGAAACTTTGAAGTGCTATAAAATTAAAAACGTTTGAGATAGAAGGAAAAAAATGAAGGGGGTTTCTTTCAACCATACGGGTGTACAAAAAGTTTCATCAAAATCCAAGTCGAAACACTTTTTTTTTTGCATTGATTTGATGTGGAATGTCCCTATTTTGAACTTGACAGTAGTGATGTCGCAAACATAAAATTTTCGGTTCGCGAACCGCGAACGCGAATCGCCGCAAATGTTTGCGAACCGGCGAACCCGGCGAACCGCCATAGACTTTAATGGGCAGGCAGATTTTAAAACCCACAGGGACTCTTTCTGGCCACAATAGTGATGGAAAAGTTGTTTTAAGGGGACTAACACCTGGACTGTGGCATGCCGGAAGGGGATGCATGTCAAAATTCCCACGGAAAATTACATAGTTAATGCAGAGTCTGGTTTTAATCCATAAAGGGCATAAATAACCTAACATCCCCCTCCATCATCATCCTCCCGTGTATCTCTTTACCCCTTCCCTCATCATCCTCCCCTGTGTCTCTTTCCCCCCCTTCCTCATCATCCTCCCCTGTGTCTCATCCCCCCTCCCTGATCATCCTCCCACCTCCCTCATCATCCTTCCCTGTATCTCTTTACCCCCTCCCTCATCATCCTCCCCTGTGTCTCTTCCCCCCTCCATCATCATCTTCTCCTGTGTCTCTTTCCCCCCTCCCTCATCATCCTCCACTGTGTCTCTTTTCCCCCTCCCTCATCATCTTCCCCTGTGTCTCTTGTCCCCATCCCTCATCATCCTCCCCTGTGTCTCTTTCCCCCCTCCCTCATCATCCTCCCCCCTCCCATGATGATTAGGGGGGGAAGAGACTAAGGGATAAGTGTGAGGGGTGTTAGGGTAAGGGGTGTTAGGGATAAGGGTGAGGGGGTTAGGTGTTAGGGTGAGAGGTGTTAGGGCTAAGTGTGAGGGGTGTTAGGGTGAGGGGTGTTAGGGATAAGTGTAAGGGGTGTTAGGGTGAGGCATGTTAGGAATAAGTGTGAGGGGTGTTAGGTCTTAGGGATCAGTGTGAGAATGTTAGGGTTAGGTGTGAGATTAATGGGTGTTATGGATACGTGTGAGGGGTGTTAGGGTTAGGTGTTAGGGTGAGGGGTGTTAGGGATAAGTGTGAGGGGTATTAGGGTTAGGGTGAGGGGTGTTGGGGATAAATGTGAGGGGTGTTAGGGTTAGGTGTTAGGGTGACGGGTGTTAGGGATAAGTGTAAGGGGTGTTAGGGTTAGGGTAAGGGGTGTTAGGGATAAGGGTGAGGGGGTTAGGTGTTAGTGTGAGGGGTGTTAGGGCTAAGTGTGAGGGGTGTTAGGGGGAGGGGTGTTAGGAATAAGTGTAAGGGGTGTTAGGGTGAGGCATGTTAGGAATAAGTGTGAGGGGTGTTAGGTCTTAGGGATCAGTGTGAGAATGTTAGGGTTAGGTGTTAGGTTGATGGGTGTTATGGATAGGTATGAGTGGTGTTAGGGTTAGGTGTTAGGTAGAGGGGTGTTAGGGATAAGTGTGAGGGGTGTTAGGGTTAGGGTGAGGGGTGTTAGGGATAAGTGTGAGGCGTCTTAGGGTTAGGGTGAGGGGTGTTAGGGATAAGTGTGAGGGGTGTTAGGGATAAATGTGAGGGGTGTTAGGTCTTAGGGATAAGTTTGAGAATGTTAGGGTTAGGTGTTAGGTTGATGGGTGTTATGGATAAGTGTGAGGGGTGTTAGGGTTAGGGTAAGGGGTGTTCAGGATAAGTGTGTGTGGTGTTAGGGTTAGGGTGAGGGGTGTTAGGGATAAGTGTGAGGGGTGTTAGGGTTAGGTGTTAGGGTGAGGGGTGTTAGGGATAAGTGTGAGGCGTGTTAGGGTATGGGTGAGCGGTGTTAGGGATAAGTGTGAGGGGTGTTAAGGATAAGTGTGAGGGGTGTTAGGGTAAGTGTGAGGGGTGTTAGGGTAAGTGTGAGGGGTGTTAGGGTAAGTGTGAGGGGTGTTAGGGATAAGTGTGAGGGGTGTTAGGGTTAGGGTGAGGGGTGTTAGGGATAAGTGTGAGGGGGTGTGAGGGGTGTTAGGGTTAGGGTAAGGGGTGTTAGGGATAAGTGTGAGGTGTGTTAGGTCTTAGGGATAAGTTTGAGAATGTTAGGGTTAGGTGTTAGGTTGATGGGTGTTATGGATAAGTGTGAGGGGTGTTAGGGTTAGGGTAAGGGGTGTTAGGGATAAGTGTGAGGGGTGTTAGGTCTTAGGGATAAGTTTGAGAATGTTAGGGTTAGGTGTTAGGTTGATGGGTGTTATGGATAAGTGTGAGGGGTGTTAGGGTTAGGGTAAGGGGTGTTCGGGATAAGTGTGTGTGGTGTTAGGGTTAGGGTAAGGGGTGTTAGAGATAAGTGTGAGGGGTGTTAGGGTTAGGGTAAGGGGTGTTAGGGATAAGTGTGAGGTGTGTTAGGGTTAGGTGTTAGGGTGAGGGGTGTTAGGGATAAGTTTAAGGGGTGTTAGGGCTAGGGTAAGGGGTGTTAGGGATAAGGGTGAGGGGGTTAGGTGTTAGGGTGAGGGGTGTTAGGAATAAGTGTGAGGGGTGTTAGGGTTAGGGTGAGGGGTGTTAGGGATAAGTGTGAGGGGGTGTGAGGGGTGTTAGGGTTAGGGTAAGGGGTGTTAGGGATAAGTGTGAGGTGTGTTAGGTCTTAGGGATAAGTTTGAGAATGTTAGGGTTAGGTGTTAGGTTGATGGGTGTTATGGATAAGTGTGAGGGGTGTTAGGGTTAGGGTAAGGGGTGTTCGGGATAAGTGTGAGGGGTGTTAGGTCTTAGGGATAAGTTTGAGAATGTTAGGGTTAGGTGTTAGGTTGATGGGTGTTATGGATAAGTGTGAGGGGTGTTAGGGTTAGGGTAAGGGGTGTTCGGGATAAGTGTGAGGGGTGTTAGGTCTTAGGGATAAGTTTGAGAATGTTAGGGTTAGGTGTTAGGTTGATGGGTGTTATGGATAAGTGTGAGGGGTGTTAGGGTTAGGGTAAGGGGTGTTCGGGATAAGTGTGTGTGGTGTTAGGGTTAGGGTGAGGGGTGTTAGGGATAAGTGTGAGGGGGTGTGAGGGGTGTTAGGGTTAGGGTAAGGGGTGTTAGAGATAAGTGTGAGGGGTGTTAGGGTGAGGGGTGTTAGGGATAAGTGTGAGGGGTGTTAGGGTTAGGTGTTAGGGTGAGGGGTGTTAGGGATAAGTGTGAGGGGTGTAAGGGTTAGGGTGAGGGGTGTTAGGGATAAGTGTGAGGGGTGTTAGGTCTTAGGGATAAGTGTGAGAATGTTAGGGTTAGGTGTTAGGTTGATTGGTGTTATGTATAAGTGTGAGGGGTGCTAGGGTTATGGTAAGGGGTGTTAGGGATAAGTGTGAGGGGTGTTAGGGTTAGGGTGAGGGGTGTTAGGGATAAGTGTGATTGGTGTTAGGGTTAGGTGTTAGTGTGAGGGTTGTTAGGGCTAAGTGTGAGGGGTGTTAGGGGGAGGGGTGTTAGGAATAAGTGTAAGGGGTGTTAGGGTGAGGCATGTTAGGAATAAGTGTGAGGGGTGTTAGGTCTTAGGGATCAGTGTGAGAATATTAGGGTTAGGTGTTAGGTTGATGGGTGTTATGGATAAGTATGAGTGGTGTTAGGGTTAGGTGTTAGGGAGAGGGGTGTTAGGGATAAGTGTAAGGGGTGTTAGGGTTAGGGTAAGGGGTGTTAGGGATAAGTGTGAGGCGTGTTAGGGTTAGGTGTTAGGGTGAGGGGTGTTAGGGATAAGTTTAAGGGGTGTTAGGGCTAGGGTAAGGGGTGTTAGGGATAAGGGTGAGGGGGTTAGGTGTTAGGGTGAGGGGTGTTAGGAATAAGTGTGAGGGGTGTTAGGGTTAGGGTGAGGGGTGTTAGGGATAAGTGTGAGGGGGTGTGAGGGGTGTTAGGGTTAGGGTAAGGGGTGTTAGGGATAAGTGTGAGGTGTGTTAGGTCTTAGGGATAAGTTTGAGAATGTTAGGGTTAGGTGTTAGGTTGATGGGTGTTATGGATAAGTGTGAGGGGTGTTAGGGTTAGGGTAAGGGGTGTTCGGGATAAGTGTGAGGGGTGTTAGGTCTTAGGGATAAGTTTGAGAATGTTAGGGTTAGGTGTTAGGTTGATGGGTGTTATGGATAAGTGTGAGGGGTGTTAGGGTTAGGGTAAGGGGTGTTAGGGATAAGTGTGTGTGGTGTTAGGGTTAGGGTGAAGGGTGTTAGGGATAAGTGTGAGGGAGTGTGAGGGGTGTTAGGGTTAGGGTAAGGGGTGTTAGAGATAAGTGTGAGGGGTGTTAGGGTGAGGGGTGTTAGGGATAAGTGTGAGGGGTGTTAGGGTTAAGTGTTAGGGTGAGGGGTGTTAGGGATAAGTGTGAGGGGTGTTAGGGTTAGGGTGAGGGGTGTTAGGGATAAGTGTGAGGGGTGTTAGGTCTTAGGGATAAGTGTGAGAATGTTAGGGTTAGGTGTTAGGTTGATTGGTGTTATGGATAAGTGTGAGGGGTGCTAGGGTTATGGTAAGGGGTGTTAGGGATAAGTGTGAGGGGTGTTAGGGTTAGGGTGAGGGGTGTTAGGGATAAGTGTGATTGGTGTTAGGGTTAGGTGTTAGTGTGAGGGTTGTTAGGGCTAAGTGTGAGGGGTGTTAGGGGGAGGGGTGTTAGGAATAAGTGTAAGGGGTGTTAGGGTGAGGCATGTTAGGAATAAGTGTGAGGGGTGTTAGGTCTTAGGGATCAGTGTGAGAATATTAGGGTTAGGTGTTAGGTTGATGGGTGTTATGGATAAGTATGAGTGGTGTTAGGGTTAGGTGTTAGGGAGAGGGGTGTTAGGGATAAGTGTAAGGGGTGTTAGGGTTAGGGTAAGGGGTGTTAGGGATAAGTGTGAGGCGTGTTAGGGTTAGGTGTTAGGGTGAGGGGTGTTAGGGATAAGTGTAAGGGGTGTTAGGGCTAGGTTAAGGGGTGTTAGGGATAAGGGTGAGGGGGTTAGGTGTTAGGGTGAGGGGTGTTAGGGATAAGTGTGAGGGGTGTTAGGGTTAGGGTGAGGGGTGTTAGGGATAAGTGTGAGGCGTGTTAGAGTTAGGGTGAGGGGTGTTAGGGATAAGTGTGAGGGGTGTTAGGGATAAGTGTGAGGGGTGTTAGGTCTTAGGGATAAGTTTGAGAATGTTAGGGTTAGGTGTTAGGTTGATGGGTGTTATGGATAAGTGTGAGGGGTGTTAGGGTTAGGGTAAGGGGTGTTAGGGATAAGTGTGAGGGGTGTTAGGGTTAGGGTGAGGGGTGTTAGGGATAAGTGTGAGGGGTGTTAGGGTTAGGTGTTAGGGTGAGGGGTGTTAGGGATAAGTGTGAGGCGTGTTAGGGTATGGGTGTTAGGGATAAGTGTGAGGGGTGTTAGGGTAAGTGTGAGGGGTGTTAGGGTAAGTGTAAGGGGTGTTAGGGTAAGTGTAAGGGGTGTTAGGGATAAGTGTGAGGGGTGTTAGGGTTAGGGTGAGGGGTGTTAGGGATAAGTGTGAGGGGGTGTGAGGGGTGTTAGGGTTAGGGTAAGGGGTGTTAGGGATAAGTGTGAGGGGTGTTAGGGTGAGGGGTGTTAGGGATAAGTGTGAGGGGGTGTGAGGGGTGTTAGGGATAAGTGTGAGGGGTGTTAGGGTGAGGGGTGTTAGGGATAAGTGTGAGGGGTGTTAGGGTTAGGTGTTAGGGTGAGGGGTGTTAGGGATAAGTGTGAGGGGTGTTAGGGTTAGGGTGAGGGGTGTTAGGGATAAGTGTGAGGGGTGTTAGTTCTTAGTGATAAGTGTGAGAATGTTAGGGTTAGGTGTTAGGTTGATTGGTGTTATGGATAAGTGTGAGGTGTGCTAGGGTTATGGTAAGGGGTGTTAGGGATAAGTGTGAGGGGTGTTAGGGTTAGGGTGAGGGGTGTTAGGGATAAGTGTGATTGGTGTTAGGGTTAGGTGTTAGGGTGAGGGGTGTTAGGGATAAGTGTGAGGGGTGTTAGGGTAAGGGGTGTCATGAATCACCTAGGGGCCATATTGGATTTGGTGTGAACTATTCTGGGGCCATTTTGTGACTGGCAGCAGTGGCCATTTTGGGCGGGGTTATCTTCCACATGCTGTTGCCATGTGGAAGAACAAAAGGTTTGGGTTGTGGTGATAATATGTTAGTATTATATTGTATATTGTATTGTGGAGTGATAGCTATGTTTTAATTAGTCAACCCTCCCCCATTGTATAAACTCTCAGTCAGGAGTTGCCCATATGGTCGTTAGTGTAAACAAAGGAGATAACAGACCAAATAGATTTGCCAGACTGCCAGGCACCGCAGGAAAATAGTATAGTATGGGGTTTCCCAACCACAAGCCCAGGGGGCATAGTTCAAGAGCTAATAAAGGATGTTTCCAATCTGAGATCCAGACCAAAATGAACTAGTAGCCACGCCTGGGGAAGGCCCTGGGGGAGGAGACTAATAAGTTCCCACAAATTACTTCTGTGAGAATGGCCAGAGGGGAATGAGGGTTTGACTAAGAGTAGCCACTCCCTCCACTGTGTGTGTGTGAAATGTTTTAAGTATGTGGTTCCAAAATAAAACGTGGTTCTTAATTTTCATCAAGACTTTGTGTGCAGATGTATTATTTACCCAGGGACATATGCTTGCAGTAAGATTCGTCAGACTTACTGTCAATATTGCTCAGTCTAAACCAAGGGCTGAGACATGATGTTCCTGTACTCAAAGCTACTCCAAGGTCCAGAGTAACCCAAATCAAGTCAGCAGACCCCAGCCAGAGAGTGGGTCGTGACAATTGGTGGCACAGTGGTGGGGTACTCTGAGAAGGACCAGAAAATGGAGCAGCAGTATGAGGACATGTCCAAGGAGGCAAGACGCAGGTTCAGTATAGCCAGGGAGTTTTGCCCCGGGGAGATAACGCTGGAAGAGGCAATTAAAGGACTGAACCTAATAAAGCAGCAAATACAGGAAGAACGTACAGGGGTGAGTGTCCAAGCTCAGCAAAGGCTTGGGGTCAACCCTGCAGAGATGCCAGTAAGAGTCAAACTGGCAAATCAGAATTTTAAACAGTCCCAGGATGATAAAGAAAGCATTGACGGATTTATCCAAGAGGACTACAGAGGAAGGGTCCTGCTAAGTCAATGGATGGCATTCCTGCAATTATGGCATGGCCATGAGCTGGCAAGCTGGTTGGAGGAACTGGTAGAGAAAGAGATGGACTTGGAGGAACAGTATCTTGCCAGGGTAGAGTCCTTTGGTGGCCGGAGAGAGGATCTCTATTTTCGTTTGGATCTACAATATGGGGTTGAGGAGATTCTGAATGGTGATCCGGAATGTGGCATGGGAACTGCAAGGAGACATAATAACTTGTTTGTTGAACGCTGCCGGGGTCTGGGACTGGAACCTTGGTTCCCGGAGGCTCCTTTGCTAGAACCCCTGGTTCGGCAAGAGCAGCAACTGGAGGCTGAATATGTTCAATTGTGGGATGCGATACCCAAGAAGTATTTTGGCCCATCCGGATGGGAGGACGGCTCACCAGACCCTTACAACTCAGACGGTATATACCAGAGTGAGTATGCTCACTGGAACTGGGGAGAGGCTTTTCTAGACTGTAAACAAAGTGAGGAGTGGGAAGGGGTAAACACTGTTCCTTTGCCAACTCCTGGGGATGGAGAATGTTTGCCCCTAGAACATGCAGTAACTGTGTCAGGGCCTAGTCACCAGCCCAAAGAGCCAGAGACCCAGTGGAATGATCCCTGGGTGGGGTCAGATAATCCATGTCTGCCCCCTGATACCCCAAGAGATTTAATCCCAGAGGAAGTGGGGACTGCTCACAAGCTAGGGCCAGATAACTTAAGTCTGCCCTCAGAAGTTCTAGGCAAAGTGTGTTGGCCAGAACTGTTAATGGAGCCAGAGGCTCGGGATGATTGTGTGATGGACGGTGGGAAGGGAGCCTTAGAGGCCAGGCTGGGTGGGAATGATGAGATTCCCCAGCCTGCATCAGATAACCACTGTCTGTACCCTGACACCCCAGGGGAGTTGTTCCCAGAGGTGCTAGTGAAGCACAGAGCCCAGGAGGGTTGTGTAAGAGACTGTGGGGAGGGAAAGGAATTGGTTTCTGGCTACAGGGAACCTGACCTCACACAGCAAGAGTGTGCCAGGGGCACAAAGAGCCAGGCCGGGGCAGCAAGCATGCCAGCTTTGGAAAAAGCATTATGGGTGCAGAGTGGCACCATAATAGAGGGTGTACAAAGTGGGGAGATACCATGGATAACCATTGCCCAGGGGCCCACTGGAACAGACACCACTCCAAAGACCCAGTTCAACAGAAAGGACTGGGATAAAGTTGCTCAACCCCGGGCAATGGAGGAGTTCGGCACTTCAGCTGGATGGGAGCAGCATAGCCCCCCAGCCAAGTCAGAGGAGTGTAAGCACAGCTTGGGTGGGAGCAGCGTAGCTCCCCAAGCTGCAACGGAAACAGCTGGATCAGAGGAAGAAAGCCAAGAGGAGCTGTCCCCTTGCAATCCCATAGGCCCAGAGACTGTTCTAGAGATCCCAGCCCAGCTGTGGGGACTGGCTGGGGGGAACAGGGTTGCTATGGGACAGAAACTGTGGCCCACCTGTTGTACTCTGGGATACCAGATTATTGGGGAGGTACCCTGGACTATTTGGGTGGGTGTGAATGGGAAGAGCAATTTGCTCTATACAGTGGGAGCAAGGCCAAGGGCTGGGGGAGGTTTTTACTCTGCACCTTGGGACAGACAAGAACTGGCATAGCATACAGAGGGCCAAACCAGCACATTCATGACTATCAGCGTAGCTGGAAAAATCAGAGATGTTTCCTGCCACGCTTGGGGAGGTGTTGTCATGAATCACCCAGGGGCCATATTGGATTTGGTGTGAACTATGCTGGGGCCATTTTGTGACTGGCAGCAGTGGCCATTTTGGGCGGGGTTATCTTCCACATGCTGTTGCCATGTGGAAGAACAAAAGGTTTGGGTTGTGGTGATAATATGTTAGTATTATATTGTATATTGTATTGTGGAGTGATAGCTATGTTTTAATTAGTTAACCCTCCCCCATTGTATAAACTCTCAGTCAGGAGTTGGCCATATGGTCGTTAGTGTAAACAAAGGAGATAACAGACCAAATAGATTTGCCAGACTGCCAGGCACCGCAGGACAATAGTATAGTATGGGGTTTCCCAACCACAAGCCCAGGGGCATAGTTCAAGAGCTAATAAAGGATGTTTCCAGTCTGAGATCCAGACCAAAATGAACTAGTAGCCACGCCTGGGGAAGGCCCTGGGGGAGGAGACTAATAAGTTCCCACAAATTACTTCTGTGAGAATGGCCAGAGGGGAATGAGGGTTTGACTAAGAGTAGCCACTCCCTCCACTGTGTGTGTGTGAAATGTTTTAAGTATGTGGTTCCAAAATAAAACGTGGTTCTTAATTTTCATCAAGACTTTGTGTGCAGATGTATTATTTACCCAGGGACATATGCTTGCAGTAAGATTCGTCAGACTTCCTGTCAATATTGCTCAGTCTAAACCAAGGGCTGAGACATGATGTTCCTGTACTCAAAGCTACTCCAAGGTCCAGAGTAACCCAAATCAAGTCAGCAGACCCCAGCCAGAGAGTGGGTCGTGACAAGGGGTGTTAGGGATAAGTGTAAGGGGTGTTAGGGTGAGGCATGTTAGGAATAAATGTAAGGGGTGTTAGGTCTTAGGGATAAGTTTGAGAATGTGAGGGTTAGGTCTTAGGTTGATGGGTGTTATGGATAAGTGTGAGGGGTGTTAGGGTTAGGGTAAGGGGTGTTAGGGATAAGTGTGAGGGGTGTTAGGGTTAGGTGTTAGGGTGAGGGGTGTTAGGGATAAGTGTGAGGGGTGTTAGGGTTAGGGTGAGGGGTGTTAGGGATAAGTGTGAGGGGTGTTAGGGTTAGGGTAAGGGGTGTTAGGGATAAGTGTGAGGGGTGTTAGGGTTAGGGTGAGGGGTGTTAGGGATAAGTGTGAGGGGTGTTAGGGTTAGGTGTTAGGGTGAGGGGTGTTAGGGATAAGTGTGAGGGGTGTTAGGGTTAGGGTGAGGGGTGTTAGGGATAAGGGTGAGGGAGTTAGGTGTTAGGGTGAGGGGTGTTAGGGATAAGTGTGAGGGGTGTTAGGGTTAGGGTGAGGGGTGTTAGGGATAAGTGTGAGGCGTGTTAGGGTTAGGGTGAGGGGTGTTAGGGATAAGTGTGAGGGGTGTTAGGGATAAGTGTGAGGGGTGTTAGGGTTAGGTGTTAGGGTGAGGGGTGTTAGGGATAAGTGTGAGGGGTGTTAGGGTTAGGGTGAGGGGTGTTAGGGATAAGTGTGAGGGGTGTTAGGTCTTAGGGATAAGTGTGAGAATGTTAGGGTTAGGTGTTAGGTTGATTGGTGTTATGGATAAGTGTGAGGGGTGCTAGGGTTATGGTAAGGGGTGTTAGGGATAAGTGTGATTGGTGTTAGGGTTAGGGTGAGGGGTGTTAGGGCTAAGTGTGAGGGGTGTTAGGGGGAGGGGTGTTAGGAATAAGTGTAAGGGGTGTTAGGGTGAGGCATGTTAGGAATAAGTGTGAGGGGTGTTAGGTCTTAGGGATCAGTGTGAGAATATTAGGGTTAGGTGTTAGGTTGATGGGTGTTATGGATAAGTATGAGTGGTGTTAGGGTTAGGTGTTAGGGAGAGGGGTGTTAGGGATAAGTGTAAGGGGTGTTAGGGTTAGGGTAAGGGGTGTTGGGGATAAGTGTGAGGCGTGTTAGGGTTAGGTGTTAGGGTGAGGGGTGTTAGGGATAAGTGTAAGGGGTGTTAGGGCTAGGGTAAGGGGTGTTAGGGATAAGGGTGAGGGGGTTAGGTGTTAGGGTGAGGGGTGTTAGGGATAAGTGTGAGGGGTGTTAGGGTTAGGGTGAGGGGTGTTAGGGATAAGTGTGAGGCGTGTTAGGGTTAGGGTGAGGGGTGTTAGGGATAAGTGTGAGGGGTGTTAGGGATAAGTGTGAGGGGTGTTAGGTCTTAGGGATAAGTGTGAGAATGTTAGAGTTAGTTGTTAGGTTGATGGGTGTTATGGATAAGTGTGAGGGGTGCTAGGGTTAGGGTAAGGGGTGTTAGGGATAAGTGTGAGGGGTGTTACGGTTAGGGTGAGGGGTGTTAGGGATAAGTGGGATTGGTGTTAGGGTTAGGTGTTAGGGTGAGGGTTGTTAGGGATAAGTGTGAGGGGTGTTAGGGTTAGGTTGAGGGGTGTTAGGAAAAAGTGTGAGGGGTGTTAGGGTTAGGTGTTAGGGTGCGGGGTGTTAGGGATAAGTGTGAGGGGTGTTAGGGTAAAGGTGAGGGGTGTTAGGGATAAGTGTGAGGGGTGTTAGGGTTAGGTGTTAGGTTGATGGGTGTTATGGATAAGTGTAAGGGGTGTTAGGGTTGGGTGCTTAGGTGAGGGGAGGATGATGATAAGGGGGGGAAGAGACACAGGGGTGTCCTTGCAGCAGAGATCAAAAGAGTCCTTCAGGACTGTATTGCACACTGTGTACAGTAGCCTAGCTATGGTTTTCCCTATTGATGCAGTATCACTCAGCCTCCTCTCAGTAAGACTGCCAGTTAGTTATGATTCCAAAATGGCTGCTGTCCATGAGATAGAAGGCTCTGGAAGGGAGTGTATGCTGCTGATTGGTTGGAATGTGTCTGCTGACTGTGACATACAGGGTCAAAGTTTGCTCAATTATAAAGTATAGGGGGCGGGTCAAATATTGCATATGTTCGCAGTTCGCCGCGAACGCGAACATGCTATGTTCGCCGGGAACAGTCCGCCGTCGAACTATTCGCGACATCTCTACTTGACAGTGGTATTTAAGAAGAATTCTCCTATTATAAATATTTCCCACTTTGAATCCCAGTCCTCAAGGGGAGAACTCACTTATTTCCAGATGCAGAATGTTTTCTATTTTTTTCTGTATTATCCTTGTCAATAAAGATACAAAATAAAATAAGAATATTATTGTTCAGGAAAATATATTTAAGAAGATAGGTTTCTAGGAACAAAAAATGTCAAAGAGCTTTACCATGACCCGAAAATGTATGCAGGCCTGCTCATAAACATCAGAACCAATGTACTGGTTCCCTGAAGGGATGGAGACCCAGTCTGCCAGAGTGAATAATTTTTTGCTAATAATAATGGGTATAGAGAGGACTCTTAGGGTGTGGAACAGCTTTTACAATTTGGGGTGAGAGGGTACTGTTGACCATAATACCTGTTTTCTTTTTAGCAAAACAATCTCCCTAAATTGTTACTCCTTGGTTCATTAGGATGCTCCACTGTTCCATTCCCAAGGAAAGCAGAGAAGGAGAAAGGCAGACGCTGTGCCAGAGCGTGCAGAAATTTGTCTGAAGCTACTGCTGTGTCAGCACCAGAACTGTCTAATAGCTACATTAAATTAGAAGCCATATCTGCAACATGAGCCCTTGCCACGGCTGCATGCTTGAAAATCTCCTGTGTTACGGGGCCATTAAATTGGAAGGGGCTGCGAGCCACAGGCCAGAGACGGCAACCCAGTCTGTCACACGTTGGATGTGCGGCTGTGATCAGAAACAATAGTAAAACCTGAAGTAATGGGTTAGATGTAGCCAATGGCAAGAGAGATTGCCAGCATGGCTAATGAAAGCCTGGGGAAGCCCCTGTAGGCTGCAAACAAAAGCCCTTGATGCGGGACCACCGCTGCAGTTAAACATTAAACTCCTGCTGCGAGGGTACTTCAAGTACCCCCCCAGAACCTAAAATGAACCCCCCTATACTGGGGGTCAGAGTCCCTACATAAACCCTTGCAGCAGGGGTCCAATCGGGACCCCTGCTGCATTTAAAAATTTACATTTCCAGCTGCCGGTCCTTAAAGAGCCCGCAGCACACAAATAGTGAACCCCTGTCACCGGGTACTGTAAGTACCCACGCAGCACCTAACAATAATACCCATAATGCAGGTATTGGGAACCCCGCTGCATTTAAAATGTGAATTTCACACCTCACAGGTCCTGAAAGGATCTTAAAGGTCCTTAAAGGACCTGCGCTAAATAAAACATTAACCTCTGCCGCGGGCGTACTATAAGTACACCCCTGGCACCTAAAATTAACCCCATCACTCATGAGGTTCTATATACACCCTCATGAGACTATAATTAACCCCATCTCTCCAATAGGGGTCTAAATAGACCCCTTTAGGATACTATTAACCTCTATATTAACACTATACAGGACCCTCATGACACAAAGTGTAAGCACTACACTGTAGACCCTAACTATACCCCATTAACCCATTAATCCTAACTATACCCCATTAACCCTTACTATACCCCATTAACTCTAACTATACCCAATAACCCTAACCCTAACTATACTGAATTAACCCTAGCTATTCCCAATTAACCCTAACCCTAACTATACCCCAATAACCCATTAACCCTAACTATGCCCCATTAACCCTAACTATACCTATACACCTCTAACTGTACCCAATAAACCCCTACCTTACATTATTAACCCTATCCTACCCTATGCCATTCTATTAACCCCCCTTTAACTAATTAACCCCCTAACTATTTAACCCTAATAATCCTTACCATACCTAATTAACCCTGTCACTAACCACTTAACCCTATCTAGACCCAGTTATCCCTATCTAGTCCTATTTAACCCTAACTAGGCTTATTTAATACCAAATGTACCCAGTAAAACTATATCCTATAAACCACCTCCTACCCTATTAACCCTTACACTACCTACCTAACCTCCTAATAAAATCCCTAACACCTCACTAATTACAAAAAAAATAAAACCCCCACCTAATTACACAAAATAAAAATAGCCTTCCATAAAATAAAAAAAACACCTAATTACACAAAATAATAAAAACTACATTACTGAAAATAAAAATCTACATTACAGAAAATAAAAAATACCCACAGTACATACATTAAAAAAAACACTGTACATAAAATAAACAACCCTACAGTAAATAAAATAAAAACAGCCTCACTAAAAATAGAAAGGGTAAATAAGATCACTTACCTGGCCAAAATGCCCCTCCAGCTATGCTGGTTTTCAGTACTTCATCCCAGACAGGACCCTTCATAAATGTCCACAGGTCCGGTCATACCTAAAGTGGGGGCAAAAAGTATTTGATCCCCTGCTGATTTTGAACATGTGTCCACTGACAAATAAATGATCAGTCTATAATTTTAATGGTAGGTGTATTTTAACAGTGAGAGACAGATTAAGAAAAACAAAAAATCGGAAAGACACGTCACAAATTTGCAGGTCAGTGGAGGAAATAGGTAGTTGATCCCCTATCAATCAGCAAGATTTCTGGCTCCCAGGTATTTTTAATACAGGCAATGAGCTGAGATTAGGAGCACTCTCTTAAAGGGACACCTGTCCACAAAAGCAATCAATCAGATTCCAAACTCTCCACCATGGCCAAGACCAAAGATCTGTCCATGGATGTCAGGGGCAAGATTGTAGACCTACACAATGCTGGAATGGTCTACAAGACCATCGCCAAGCAGCTTGGTGAGAAGGTGACAACAGTTGGTGTGATGATTCGCAAATAGAAGAAACACAAAATAACTGCCAGTCCCCCTCCATCTGATGGTCCATGCAAGATCTCACCTCGTGGAGTTTCAATGATCATGAGAATGGTGAGGAATCAGCCCAGAACTACACATGAGCATCTTGTTAATGATCTCAAGGCAGCTGGGGCCATAGTCACCAAGAAAACAATTGGTAACACACTACGCCGTGAAGAACTGAAATCCTGCAGTGCCCGCAAGGTCCCCCTACTCAAGAAAGCAAATGTATAGGCTCAATTGAAGTTTGCCAATGAACATCTGAATGATTCAGGAGAACTGGGTGAAAGTGATGTGGTCAGATGAGACCAAAATTGAGCTCTTTGGCATCAACTCAACACCCTGTGTTTGGAGGAGGAGGAACACCATCCCCACTGTCAAACATGGAGATGGAAACATTATGTTTTTCGGTGTTTTTCTGCTTAGGGGATAGGAGAACTGCACCGCATCAATGGGATGATGGACGGGCCATGTACCATCAAATCTTGAGTGAGAACCTCCTTCCCTCAGACAGGGCATTGAAAATGGGTTGTGGACGGGTATTCCAGTATGACAATGACCCAAAATACACAGCCAAGGCAACAAAGGAATGGCTCAAGAAGAAGCACGTTAAGGTCCTGGAGTGGCCTAGCCAGTCTCCAGGACTTAATCCTATAGAATATCTGTGGAGGGAGCTGAAGGTTTGAATTGCCAAACATCCGCCTTGAAACCTTAATGACTTGGAGAGGATCTGCAAAGAGGAGTGGGACTAATCCCTCCTGATATGTGTGCAAACCTGGTGGCCAACTACAAGAAACGTCTGACCTCTGTGATTGCCAACAAGGCTTTTGCCACCAAGAGCTAAGTCGAAGGGGTCAAATACTTATTACTGATCATTTCTTCATCAGTGGACAAATGTTCAAAATCAGCAGGGGATCAAATACTTTTTTCCCCCACTGTACAAAAAATAATAATATACTAAAAAATATCCTGACGTTCTAACAAAATTAAAAAACGAACAGAGCTCCTCCCTATGGGGTGTATCCCATTCTGAATGGCTAAAAGCAATAGCTCCTACTGATTGGATTAAATATGATTGACAGTTAAATCAGCCAATCAGAATGGGATATAGGGTGTATCCCACTTTGATTGGCTCACAAATTTGCGCCTTGAAATAGGATTGACAGCATTTCTATTTTTGAGTGGAGCATGCACAGGAACCTCCATTTGTGGTTTATTTAGAATGTCTGGATATTTTTTGGAGGGGCCCTGCTTGCAACGACTGGTTGAAGACTGGGGAATCGCTGGAGGGGCATTTTGGACAAGTAAGTGTAATATTTATAATTTAGTTTATTACATATTGTATGCGTAACTTTGATGTTTCTTTTTTTTGAAGGTGTGACTGGACCTGTGGACATTTATGAAGGGCCCTGTCTGGGACGAGGTACTGAAGACCAGCATCGCTGGAGGGGCATTTTGGCCATGTAAGTGGTATTATTTACCCTTTCCTATTTTTAGTGAGGCTGTTTCTATTTTATGTTCTGTAGGGTTGTTTATTTTATGTACTGTGTTTTTTTTATTTTATGTACTGTGGGGGGTTTGTTTTCAGTAATGTAGTTTTTTTATTTTCAGTAATGTAGTTTTTGTTATTTTTTGTAATTAGATGTTTTTTTATTTTTTTTATTTTTTTATTTTGTCTTATTAGGTGGGTTTTTTGTATTTTATGTAATGCTTTTTTATTTTGTGTTATTAGGTGGGTTTTTTGTATTTTATGTAATGCTTTTTTATTTTGTGTTATTAGGTGGGTTTTTAATTTTTTGTACTTAGTGGGGTGTTAGGGATTTTATTAAGGGGTTAGGTAGGTAGTGTAGGGTTAATAGGGTAGGGTAGGAAGGGGTTTATAGGATAGTGGTTTACTGGGTATATTTGGGGTTAAATATGCCCAGTTAGGGTTAAATAGGACTAGATATGGATAACTGGGTATACTGTAGATAGGGTTAAGTGGTTAGTGATAGGGTTAATTATGTATAGTGAGGGTTAAATAGGGTTAATTAGTTAGAGGGGGGATAATAGAATGGTATTGGGTAGGATAGGGGTTACTATTGTAGTGTAGGGATTAATATTGTAGGATAGGTGTTTATAGGGTAGGATAGGGGTTAATAGGGTAGGGGTTTATTGAGTACATATATATAGACCCCTAAGGGACTGAGGGAGTTAATTAATGGCTCATGAGGGTCTATACTGACCCCTATAAGTGTTTGGGTTAATTTTAGGAACCCCCATGGCAGGAGTTAACATTTTATCTGACGCAGGGGTCCTGATCGGGACCTCCACAGCCAGGGTTAATATGGGGACACTGCTGGGGTCCCGATCGTGACCCCCAGCATATGGGGTTAATTTTAGGGGATGTTGCGGTAATTGAAGTACCGCTGTGGTAGGGGTTAACTAGTGAACTGCTGCAGGGGTCCCAATCGGGACCCCCGCAGCAAAGGGTAATATTGGGAGCCTGTGGGGGTCCCGATTGGGACCCCTGCAGCTTGGTAATTTATTTAGTTAGCACAGGGAGGTTTAGGGGCCAGAGGGAGGTTTGGGGGCCAGAGTGGGTGTCTGTTTTGCTGCTCCAGCAGTGAGGAATGTAAGGGTTGTTCAAGCCTTTGTGAGTCCTCCCCAGCACTCATTGTTCTTTGGCCTTCATTAGCATGTTACGGGCTAGCTCCTGTGTGAGTTCTTTGCAATTTAATAGCAAAATTGTAACGTAATAGTTACAGGCTTAACAGATCAAAGGGTTTGCTGGCTGCGATCTTCAACGTTCCCTGTCCCGTAGGCATTTTTCGGCCATCCTGTGTTCTACGCTGAAAGCCGGCGGTGGGTCGGTTTACGAGGCTAATTTTTTCAATATGAGCTATGTTTTAAGACGTAGCCCCAATTTAATGTGGCTGTAAATATATATTTTGTGTAAAATCCAACCCCGTGCTTTGCTTAAAAGCTGTTTAATACAGCGGGCATATGCTTTAAGGGAGCAATGTATAAAGTTGCTATTTTTGGATTAAAAGGGTGAGGTACATTGTATTCTCATTTGCATGTCCCTGCCTTTTAGACATGCAAATGGGCTTATTAATGATTTATTTGTTTTCTGTAAAAATAATATAAATATATATATATATATATATATATATATATATATATATATATATATATATATGTGTGTTTAAAATAGTATTGCTTGATTACATGGGTACCATAAGGAACTTTGGAATTCAGATAAGTCAGATAAATCATAGTCCACTGGAGAAGGAACTTGCAACCCACTCCAGTATCTCTGCCATGAAAACCTTAGGCATCAGCTCAACCAGATACAAGATGTACAAAAAGTAGCTATTTGAATTAGTATCCTTTATTTGTAATGCGCAACATATTGTGTAGCGCTTTACAGGGGTTAAATACAAATCAATTTTTTTATCACATTGCAAAAGAATGGCGGGCCCTGTTATTGAGCTTAAAATCAAACATACATAGTGCTTTCCCTAAAGCACCAAAAGATTGAAAATTAGCAAATTTAGAGCCTGATTCAATTGCAAGCCCGTATCTTGTGGGATACAGGGTGTATGTCTGTGGGTGTGCTGTGGGTTCCCGTTTGTCTCCGATTCCGGAGCTATTCAATTGATCAAGTCCGCAAGTTACTGTCCCAAAGCCGACTCCATAAATCATGCACTGGTTCATAGCAGTTCACGGCGGGAACATGAACAATTAAGCAAGACTGTAACCTCCCACTTTGAATCAGCCAATAGAAAATGAGACTGTTATTAATACGGCAGCAAAACATGCAGGTTACATGTCAATTAATCAGGTTCGGGGGTCTGATATGCGATCAGACTCGTAAAACCGCAAAATACGGAATTATGAAAATGAATGCCAATACTGTTCTAGTCCATATGGGTGGTTTGATATGTATTAACTCATTGATTCCCAAAATTGATATAACCCTGAAATTACATAAAAATAAATGTTATTTCCTGTCGATTTGTGAGCTTGAGACTGTTGTGCAATTAATTCTAATGTCTTTCATCGATTTCCCCATTATTTATAGTGCAGTATTGAATTTTTATTTGCACTTAAAAGTACTGGTGTTTAACCCCCTTGCGGTCCCCTCTAGCACTCAAAGGATTTTCTCTTTCATTTGGCATATACGGGTGTGAAATCATTTGCAGCCTTGGGGAATTGGTGATATTGAATAGCGATTTTTGATTTTATTGCCATCATAACTCTTGCTGAATTGAAAGATCAAAGGCTTCGGGAGGCTGTAAGATCTGGGTTTAACCATCACAAAATTTTCAAGGCCATAACCCGGAACCCGTTTGGAGCCCACAAAAAAGATGCCAATTGAATATAAAATTAACTTGTGTGCTCACTTAAGGGCTACAGTAACTTGTGATCGCTCAATTGAATAGTCTCTTAGAGTCTAAAGGGTACTGGTGAGGTAAACAGGTAATAGATGCATTGTGCATATTAACAGCCTTATTAAATTGCAATTTGGCCAGTTGAAAAGGGCTCTATATAAGCACACAGCATATTTTTTTACAGAAGTTTTTAGTTAGTGAACTTCTATCCAACAACAAGGTCTTCACTATCTAAAAACTTCTGAAAAAAAATATGCTCTGTGCTTATATAGAACCCAATTCAACTGGCTAAATTGCAATGTAATTAGGCTGTAAGTCGGGAGTTGATACACTTCTTTAAACAGATACGTTTTAGTGAGATTTTTGAAGGTTTTGAGGTAGGAGGATAGCCTAGTGGAGTGAGGAAATGAATTCCAAAGAATAGGGCAGCACAAGAAAAAGTCCTGGAGGTGAGAGGAGGAAAGAATAAGGTCATTAGGAGAGTGAAGAGGGTGGTTGGGAGAGTATTTTGAGAGGAGAGTTGAGATATAAGAGGGTGCATTGTTGTGGAGAGCTTTATATATTAGGGTCATGATTAAAAATTGTGTAGGCTATGGTAAGACAGTGGAGTGACTGACAGAGAGGTGCTGCAAAAAACTGAGAGTTGAGTGTGGAAGCGTTCAGTATGGATTGGAGTGGGGGCAGATGGGTGATGGGGAGGACAGCAAGGAGCGAGTTGCAGTAGTCAAAGAGATATATGATGAGAGAGTGAATTACAATTTTAGCTGTGTCTTATGCTAGATAGTGAGTGATATTAGAGATGTTTTTTAGGTGAAAATTACTAAAAAAGAGGGTGTCTTCCAGCAGAAGCCCAAGACAATGGGCATGGAAGATAGGAGGATGATGGGAAGATTAGGAACTCAGTCTTTGACATGTTGAACTTGAGTTGACAGGCAGTGATCCAGGAGTATGGCAACTTGAGCTAGAAGAGAGGGGGTTAGTTCTGGTGCTGAGAGGTAGATTTGAGTATTGTCTGCATAGAGATGATACTGAAATCCAAAATATTTATTACGGTAACAAGGGAGGATGTAAAGATTGGGTGTAATTATTACATGTTTTAAGGGTAATGGAAACATGCCAGTGTTAAGGGAAAAGTTGAAAAGATGTGTGAGAGCTGGGATAAGTGTGGCAGAGAGGGGAGGAATCAGATGTGATGGAATAGGATCATGTGGGCAAGTTGTAAGAGAGTTTGATAGAAAACTATCGACTTCATCCTCAGTTACAAGGTCAAAAGAGTTAATAATAGATAGGGGATAGGGGAATGGTGAAGACAGGGTGCTATTAGTTAGTTGAGGGCATGATGAGGTAGGACCACGTTGAGTGGAGAGTTCATTACAGATAGTTTTAATTTTATTTTTAAAGTGGCTAGCAAAGTCTTTTGAAGTGAGACATGTAGGGGCAGTATGTGGTGGAGTGCAGAGGCTAGTGTTGAATGTGGCAAACAAACATTTGGGGTTGGAGGACAAGTTGGATATTGATGATGAAAAATATCTTTGTTTAGGAAGCCTGAGGTCATTGTAATAGGAGCTTAGAATAAACTTGTAGTGAAGGAAGTCTGCTAAAGTTCGCGAATTCCTCCATGATTGTTCCACAGCATAAGAGCACCTCTAGATGTAGCGTTTTTGTGTACTGTGCAATTGTTGTAATTGAGAGTGAGGGCATCTGCGTGTGGCTATGGGTGCAAGAGTGTCAAGGGTGGGAAGTGTGGTGAGGGGGTAGATTAGAAGATGATGAACAGAAAGAGGGAGATGATAAGGTTGGAAATATTGCAGTGATTGGTGAAGATGAGGTCAAGGGAGTGTCAATCAAGGTGAGTTTTGTCCATTGGGAGAGACCAAGGGAAGGGGGAAGTACAGGCAATTTTACGGCTAAAGGGGAGATGGGAGTGTCAATGGCAATGTTGAAATCAATATGAACAAGTATGTTAGAGGAGAGAAAGTGAGGGAGCCAGGTGGCAAAAGGATCCAAAACTTGAGATGATGGTCCAGATGGGCGATAATTCACAGCATCTAACAGAGAGATGGGTCAGGAGAGAATAATTGTGTAAACTTAAAAAGAAGAGAATTGGAGGGAGAAAATTGGAGGGATGCAGTGAAATGTGCAGCAAGGAGTAGTATGCCCACTCCTCCACCTTGCTTCCCAGGTCTAGGTGTGTGACTGAAGTGTAAACCACCTGACAGTAATACTGCAGGCAGTGCCAGATCTACCTTTTTGGAGCCCTTGGGCAGTGAAGTGGTGGTGAAGCTGTGCGTGTGCGCGCAAGGTATGAACGCACCCATTTTTCCATTTTCTGTGTATGTACGTCACTCTCTTGCTGTGTGAGCAAATCCCAGACATTTCCACATAACATTTTAACAACATGGCTACTCATATAGCCAAGCTATTACTTGTTTATTAAATGCATTTGATGGTGGGCCATATTATTTATATTTTTCTATGACTGTGAACTGCAGTATTTTGTTTTCAAGCCACGAAAGTATTTTTGGGGTTTTTTTTTAGCTAAAAAAAATGGTGCTCCTCACAGGGAAGCGCCAATAGACTGCTGCCTAGTTTGCCTAATGGGTAATCTGGCCATGACTACAGGGGAGACAGTATCTAATGGAGTGAGCCAAGTTTCAGTGATAGCTATTAGTTTGAGAGTGTTGGAAATAAAATGGTCATGAATAATAGGGAGTTTATTGCAAATAAATCTTGCATTCCAGAGAGCAGAATAGAAGGGTAAATTGGAAGGTTTCTGACAGGGGATGGGTATTAAGTTATGGGGGGTTTGAGTGTTTGCTGCCCTGGGGGGTGACAGTGGCTGATAATAGGTGAAAATGAATGAGGGGCCTGGATTAGTAGATATATCTCCAGCAGTCAGCAAGATAAGGAGTGAAATGTTAGGGTCGTGGTTTTAAATTTTATTCTGGAGACTATGGGAAGCCAGTGGAGTGACTGACATAGAGGTGCAACAGATATTGAGCATTGAGTTTGGTAGATGAGTCTGCTGGACCTTTTTACTGAAGTGGAGAGAAAAGAGTTGAGACAAGATATGATGAGAGAGTGGATAAGAATTGTAGCTTTGTCTTGTGAAAGATATGTTTTTAAGGTGAAAAAGATAAGATGTTGTTATCAATTTACATTTGTTTCTGGAAATATGCACAAAATGGGACCCACACAACAGAACTCTATAGGGACCAGCTTAGTGCAGGGCAACCCTTGTTTTTACTAATGACACCAGTCTCTTAGAATATTACAATTATATATGCAGGAGAATAGACTGCTCTTATAGATTTCTCTTATGTTACAACTTACAACTATGTTGCAATATCATTATGGACTGCAGCATGCCAAACACATCTGACAGCCACTGCCCATATGAGCTCCATCAAGCTCATATAAATTGCTTATGTAACCTCATCTATCTATTTCTGCCTCTGACATCCCCTTCTTTGTGTGCCTTCATTATTTTGCTGGATCAGAGTCTTCTACAAGGAATCTTGTCTTATGTTATGGCCAAAATATTTGAGCTTCAGCCTCATGATCATCCCTTCAGGTGAACAGTTTGACTTGATTTCCTGAAGTATCGATTTATTGGATAATCTTGCTGTCCAAGGGACTCTAAGCAGTTCAAAGGCATCAATTTTTGTCCAGACTTGCAATAGCTCTCTTCCCTAGAAGCAAACGTATTTTCATTTCATGGCTACAATCACCATCTGCAGAGATCTTGGATCCCAGAAAAATAAAATCTGTCACTGCCTCCTCTTCTTCCCTATTAATTTGCCAGTAACTGAGATTGCTGTTTGCCATGATCGTCTTCTTCTTCAGATTGAATAGCCGGCAAGCTTTTGCACTCTCTTCTTTTACCCTCATCAATAGGTTCATTAGTTCTTCCTCACTTTCAGGCATCAGAGTAGTATCATCCACGTATCTGAGGTTGTTGATATTTTTTACAGCCACATTGATTCCATCTTTGGATTATTTCAACTCTGACTTATGCATGATGTACTCTGCATATAAGTATAATAAATAAGGTGACTATATACAACCTTGTTGCACACCTTTCCCAATCTTGAACCATTCTGTTGTTTCAAGTACAGTTCTGACCGTGGCTTCTTGGTCCTCATACATATACCTCAGGAGGCAGATGAGATCATCTGGTATGCCCATCTATTTAACAACTTGCCATATTTTGTTGTAATCCACACAGTCAAAAGCTTTAGAATAGTCTATGAAGCAGAAGTAAATGTTATTCTAGAACTATTTTGCTTACTCTATTATTCTGGCAATTTAATATTTGTGCCTCTTCCTCTTTGGAAACCAGCTTGCACATCTGGTAGTTCCTTGCCCTTCTATTGTTGGATTTTAAGCATTACCTTGCTGGCATGTGAAATGAGTGCATTTGTTTGGTAATTGAAGCACTCCAATATATACACCTACCTATACACATTAATAAGAGAGCAGCATGGTATAAAAAAATATTTTAAAGGTTTTATAAAGGGATTAATCAAAGCTGTTAAGGCTGCTTAAGAAAGTATTAAGTTGGTAACAGCCCTATATCAGGCAAAATATAATGTAATCAAACAGCAGGCTTATGTAGCCCTAGCATGGCTGAATTAAATGAGCCTATGCTCTTTAATGCACTTTTACACTTTTTATGTAGTCATATATAGGGCACAGTCATATAAAAGGCACAGTGAGCAAGGGGTCCACGTCTGGAGTCCCCCATTAACCTTAGGAAGACTAATCCCCAAGGGTCATTTGCATAAACAAAAAACTATGGAATATACATATAATTAAAATTAAGCTGAAGTTTAAATGACTACTGCAGTTTAGGAAACAACTTTATATGTTTGTGAGTTTTGTAAAGATTTTAGAGAAATTCTTAAAATTAAAAGACTCTGCATACATAATGGGAGCTTTGATCTTGGACTGCTAGTATGTTTGTAGCCTACTGGGACTTGCTTAACTATAAAGTCTTATTTGCACATGTTTATTCATAGTGGCAGACCTTAATCAGCATTGAATACATGTAATCTGAATCCAAGGTTCCTCTTATTCCTCCCAGCTGTCTAATCCTGTTAGGAAC
Source organism: Discoglossus pictus (assembly GCA_027410445.1). Lineage (NCBI taxonomy): Eukaryota > Metazoa > Chordata > Amphibia > Anura > Alytidae > Discoglossus > Discoglossus pictus. The sequence goes on along the minus strand of CM050166.1, from coordinate 310,983,354 downwards.
AAAAGCAAATCCCTGCTGCTATTAAAGCAAAGTTCAACATGAAATTAACAAATTAAAGTCTGCATTTAACCAATGCACAATCTAAACAAAGAATAATTAAGCAATTTCTACAGTATGAATTATAAAGTTCCTACTGTAAAGTCAGATATTTGAAAGGAAAAAGTTTGTTTAAAATAAATATCACAACATTCTCTGCAATGTGCTGTTAGTGCAGTGTAATGAGAACAAATCATCATCAAGTGCTTAGGCAACATATAAAATGTTTTAGGGGTAGTTTAAATAGTGCTTCACAATCCTCTACAATTGCTCCCTCTCCAATGAAAAAGTATGTATTTTCTATTATTCTCTCAGAGCGGATTGTCCAATATGTTTGATGAAACGATCCACTCAGCAATGTGTATCATATTCCCATGAATGTAATCTTAACTAAATATGATGTGCTCTAATGCAAGTCAACCTAACTTATTATTTGCAATTTAATGCTTAGCCATTATTTATTTGCTCTTGTGTTACTTATGATGAGAACATTTGTCTGCTGGAATATTTCTATTACTTCCATAGACATGTATTTGGGTTAGTTATACTGTTGTCATTTTTCTTCATAGCTTGGTGTTCTCATATTATAGACTTTCTTTGCAAAACAAAAGCACAAATTGTACAATTGTGGGTTGTTTTATATATATATATATATATATATATATATATATATATATATATATACACAGAGGATATAAAAAGTCTACACACCCCTGTTAAAATGTCAGGTTTTTGTGCTGTAAAAAAAATGAGACAAAGATAAATAATTTCAGAACTTTTTCCACCTTCAATGTGACCTATAAACTGTACAACTCAATTGAAAAAAAAACTGAAATCTTTTTACGTGGAGGGAAGAAAGAAAAAAGAAAAATAATGTATTTGCACAGATTTATTACTGGATGTAGCTGTGTTCAGAATTAAGCAATCACATTCCAAGTCGTGTTAAATAGGAGTCAGCATACACCAGCCATCATTTAAAGTGCCTCTGATTAACCCCAAATAAAGTTCAGCTACTCTAGTTGGTCTTTCCTGAAATTTTCTTAGTTGCATCCCACAGCAAAAGCCATGGTCCACAGAGAGCTTCCAAAGCATCAGAGGGATCTCATTGTTAAAAGGTATCAGTCAGGAGAAGGGTACAAAAGAATTTCCAAGGCATTAGATATACCATGGAACACAGTGAAGACAGTCATCATCAAGTGGAGAAAATATGGCACAACAGTGACATTACCAAGAACTGGAGCTCCCTCCAAAATTGATGAAAAGACGAGAAGAAATCTGTCTGGGGGGCTACCAAGAGGCCTACAGCAACGTTAAAGTAGCTGCAGGAATATCTGGCAAGTACTGGCTGTGTGGTACATGTGAGATGTTATGGTCTGATGAAACCAAGGTTGAACTTTTTGGACATAATTCCAAAAGATATGCACATCACCAAAAGAATACCATACCCACAGTGAAGCATGGTGGTGGCAGCATCATGCGTTGGGGACGTTTTTCTTCAGCTGGAACTGGGGCCTTAGTTAAGATAGAGGGAATTATGAACAGTTACAAATACCAGCCAATATTGGCCCAAAACCTTCAGGCTTCTGCTAGAAAGCTGAACATGAAGAGGAACTTAATCTTTCAGCATGACAACGACCCAAAGCATACATCCAAATCAATAAAGGAATGGCTTCACCAGAAGAAGATTAAAGTTTTGGAATGGCCCAGCCAGAGCCGAGACCTGAATCCGATTGAAAATCTGTGGGGTGATCTGAAGAGGGCTATGCACAGTAGATTCCCTCACAATCTGACTGTAATGATATAGGAATCACAAGGTTTTGGAGACTAGCAGCCTAGGTCAGCAATAATCCAATTCAGCAAGTTGTAGGTGAAACAGGAACAAGCTTTATTGAAGGGAACAGGAACCACAATAATCTGGCAAGGTACATTGACAGGAAGTGCCTTATATAGGCCAAGGACCAGACACCTGACCAGGCACAGCTGAAGAGACTTAGGCACTGATACTATTGCTAGCAGAGTCAAGGTTATCAGATCTCAATGTAATTCACAAAGGCAGACTGGCGCAGTGGTAGGGAAGAGGTTCAGCAGCCTGGGGACCAGGGTTCAAAACCCAGCAGAGTCAATTCTTCACACTGACAGATTTGGAGGGTTTTTGCAAAGAAGAGTGGGCAAATCTTGCCAAGTCAAAATGTGCCATGCTGATAGACTCATACCCAAAAAGACTGAGTGCTGTAATAAAATCAAAAGGTGCTTCAACAAAGTATTAGTTTAAGGGTGGGTATACTTATGCAACCATATTATTTTATTTTTATATTTTTTCTTCCCTCTACCTAAAAGATTTCAGTTTGTTTTTCAATTGAGTTGTACAGTTTATAGGTCACATTAAAGGTGGAAAAAGTTCTGAAATGATTTATCTTTGTCTCATTTTTTTACAGCACAGAAACCTGACATTTTAACAGGGGTGTGTAGACTTTGTATATCCACTGTATATATAGATATATATATATATATATATATATATATATATATATATATATATATATATATATGTGTTTTAGCTTGTTTGTTGATTGAATTTGAGGGTTATTTTCCAACTGAACTGATTTGATTTATTATATAACTCAAATACATCTTATGAATAAAAACAAAAGTCTAACACTATTAAAAAGATTGCAAATAATAGAAATTAAAATTTTTAAAATAATAGTTTGTCCATTATCAATGTAATGTCAATGTAAGATAGTACTATATATGTGATGGTGTGGTTTCCTAACTTTACATAATCTATGTAGTTGATTTAAGGTACAAGCATTTGATTATAATTATGAACCCATTAAACCATTTAAAGCTTAATTAGATTACAGCTGAAAAATATGTTGAAAAACATTTGTCATTGAAAAACAGGTGTTTTTATTAATGGATTTCCATGAGGTGAAGACAATACAGAGACTGATAAAACAATCTTGCTAAAATGACTTCTCCACCAACATTAAGCACTATAGAGAGTATGAACTAGTGGAGGAGCTAGGGAATGGAGGACTAGTAATGTGCAAGACAAAGTTAGGTTTAGAATACTTTGCTTGTGTCATGGTCACCTGCATCTAGGACAGTTAGATTGCCTGTTCTTATCTCACCTAAGATATCCTCCACTTTACCTCACTTGTTCACTTGTTTTTTTCTATCCCTGCAGACTCTAGAGCTCTTTTGGTCCTGTATCTTTCTGCAATATAGCTGATACTTCTCTTACAGCTGATCCTTACCAGACACCAGCTCTTATACATCTATGGGATATGAGAGGTACTTGTTTGAAGATTTATGTATTAGGAGAAAGAAAAGAGAGGTGGAGATATAATAGAGTGAAGAAACAATATATGAGGATTGAGACGGTAAAGGGAAAATAACTTTGATAAAGACAAACGAGGGATAAAAGACAAAAGTGGGAAAATACAAAGGAGAACAGAGACGACACTTGAGGAAATAGAAGAGAAGCATAACAAGAAAAATACAGAAAATACAAGAAATGAGACAGTTCAACCACCATAATAAACAGAATGAGTGAAGTGAAAGGAGGAGCAAGATAAGGGAATAGAGAGGAGAGAAATTAAGGTATAAAAATAAGGGGAGGCGGGAAAGAGAAGAGGGGAAGAGGTAGAGAGGTGGAGAAGTGGGTAGAGGGGTATGGGAAGAGAGAGGGTGAGATGGGATGAAAATGAAAGACTAGAGGAAATAGAGAGGGGATTGGGAGAAACAGGAGAGGAGGGAGTAAGAGGAAAGGGGTAGAAGTGGTGGTGAATGGGAATGAGAAGGGGAAAGAATGTGATAAACAGAGAAGAGATGGTAAACAGAGGGGGGGAGATAGAGAATGGGGTAGAGAGAGAAGAAAGGAAAGAGAGGAGAGAGAGAAGCAAGAAAATGGTGAGAGGGGGATAGAGAAGGGAAGCTAAAATAAATACGAAAGAGATGAGTAAGAAAAGGGAGTAGATAGAAAAAGCAGGGAGCTAGAGAGTGTAGCACAGTAACTTACAATTGAATAGAGGCCTATGTCTAACAAACAAACTTAAGGAATTTAAATTAAAATACTCTACAGTTATCCTTTAAATAATATGCTTTTTTCCTCATATTTTAGTACTTACTTTTCACCATTTCCTGTAAGTTTTTTTTTCTGCCTCTTATTTTCACTGCATGATGTGATAAACTGCTGTCCAATAAGACTCAAAGGGACACCAGGCAGTATCAATAGTATCAATAGCCAGGGACACAATCATGTGGGGAGATGCAGACAGAGATAAGAAATCCACTTGACACAAGAGGTTTTTTATGACCCAACACAAGTAGGTGCTGAATGGTAAATTATTAACCTAGGGAACCTGGGGAAGCAAACTTAATTGGTGTTTTGAAATGTCATTGTTTTTCTGGGTATATTATCTAACCTATTAGTCAAATATTCAGTCATATCCTACCCTTGAGCAATAGCTAGTGCCGGTGGTATGGAGCTATGTATTACTGGCATAATGCAATATTGTCTTTATATTTTAGTTGTTTTTTACTTTATTATTTTATTTGCTTTGTAAAGTGTTGTGCTATGTTTATTTAATAAAAATAAAAAAGAAAGTATATATATATAAATATATATATATATATATATATATATATATATATATATATATATATATATAAATATTTATAGAGTGTGTGTACAGGTCAACAGTATTCAACTATCAGGATGAATATTATGATTTTTTGAATTGTCAGGATGTTAAAAGACCATTTAATATTTATTAACAGTGTATTAATGTTGCATTGTTTATAAAAAAAATGATCTGATATATTTATCCATTAAAGTTGTACATAACATTTCATCTGTCCTCTTAAAGTTCACTTCTAAAACAAAGTGATAGAAATATACATTTCGTTAAGTCCTATCTCTGTAGATATTCTCTTTACTTGTCAATATACAGCATACCGATTTTAAATACCTTTATTTTTTCAAATTTCTTTTGATTTAAAAAACAGCAGTGTTCTACATGTGCCAAAATAGTCTGTGCACAATGTTTTGGCTTTATTTGCTTCATCTTCAGGTATTACCATAAAAAAGTTCCAATTATGTAAATGGTTTAATCGTTCCAAGACACTAATGAAAATAATTAAATGTTCTGATCATCTCTATGCTTGCTGTCCCCAGGTTTTTGAATTTGCTGGCCCATTTTCAACTTTATATTGTGCACCTTCTTGAATGATTTACATATTTTCCTTAGAACCTCATATTTAGAAAATTGAGAATGGCTGTTGAAACGTCTTACTTTAGTCATGGGAAGATGTTTAATTTTGTTTACGTAAGTCACTGTATTTATGTTATGTCACAAATAAAGCTCTACTTGAAATTAAATGTTCTTTCTCATTCTGTCACTAGCAGCAACATTCTTTAGAATACATATTTAGTATTTCTAGTAAAACTGACTCAGATTAAAACTACCACTTGTGATGGTTGTTTATTACATTACTAGTATACTAAAAAGAAGAGCAGGTTGCAGGATAATCTAAATAATGCTTTTGTATAAAACAACACACAAACACACATTTAACTATGAATGTAAAATTTAATGGAACATGTCTACCTTTGCTTTTCCAATGCCCTGCTTGAGGAGTAATGGATATCTCATTTAATATTTCATTGGTGTCATTGGTGACACCAGTACATTAGAATTCTGAGCTTGTAATTGACTCTTGGATCCGAATTTGAATAAATCAGTGACACCACCATAACATACTTAATTGTAGCTCCTTGTCTGTATAAATTGGAAAAAGGAAAAATTGGCAAATTCTAAAGCTGTTCCATGTATATTTGATATTCTGAACATTTAGGTGAAGCTTCTCCTTTCATGAGACATAGGCCTCCATTCAATTGCAAGCCTGCAGTTGACTTTATACAGGCCGTAGTTACAGAGCAATTCAATTGATCAAGCCCTCTGCTACCTGGCCAAAAGCCTAAACTGCAAACCATGCACCCGTAAGTGGTATTTCAGAGCATGATCATGATCAATTAAGCAAGGCCGTAACTACCAATATAGAAACAGCCAATAGTAAATGAGACTGTCATCATGACATCAGTAAAACATGGAGGTTAAACGACAATCAATTAGCTTTTAGAATACTGATATGGAATCAGGCTCGCAATCCGAGAATGTATAAAATAATAAAAATGAATGGCCTTATATGTATTAGCTCCTTGATTACGGAGATTGATATAACATGGAAATGAAACACATAAAACAAAATATTTTTTTTTTAAGTTTGAGACTGTGCAATTAATTAGAATACCTTTCATCGCTTTCCCTGTCTTTAAAAGTGCAGTATTAATTTTTTATTTGCATTTGAAGTGCTACAATCAGGTGTTTAACCCCCTTGCGAGTCCTATCTTATACTCGTAGGATTTTCTTCTACATTTGACATTTGTGTGAAAACAATTGCGGACTTGAGGAATTGTAGCAATTGAATAGCAATTTGCGATTGTAACATTTTGGGCTTGAAAGATCAAAGGCCTAGATTTTGACAACCACAGGAATTTTCAGCCTGTAACCCGCAAATTGTTTGCAGGTAGCTAGTAGATGCCAATTAAATAGCAAATTAGTTTACAGGTTACATTACAGGCTCCAGTAACTAACAATTGCTCAATTTAATAGGGCCATATTGTTTACATGCTATAAGATGTACATAATCTTATATAAAAACTAGCAAATTGCCCGTCAAAAAATTACGGCAATGAAATTGTAAGTGAGCTAATGCTGTTTGGTGTATAATAAAATAAATAATAGATTAATAAAGTAATATACTTTACCTATTTTTAAGTAATATATGCAGGAAGCATTCTGTTGAAGAACTGACAATCTGTTTTGATGTTGCTGCAGCATTAGTGCTGTGGAGCTGCTGTGTAAGCGTGATGAATGTGTGCAGTGTAATAGTGTACGTGCACGAGACAAATCCGTTAGCGTAGCTGTGTACTTCCGCATTGTATAAGCTTTTGTTCTAAAATGGCGGCTAATGTGTGGTATGCGGCAGTAGCTGATTTAGCGTCCTTCGTTTTCTATGTCGTCCGACTTTTTCGGAATATCTGTAGCTGTTTTGTGGTGTTTTGTGTGTTTATGGTGGTGTTTTGCGTGTTTAGGGTCCTTTAGCCTCGTTTTCGTTTTGTTCGGCGACCATTTTTTCTCTCACTTAGGTGATCTTCGGGTGTCTAAACTCCGAAACTTGTACTTAAATCGAGGCAAAATTTGTATTGCACTAAAAACCTCTATCAGCTATGATGAGCTGAAATTTTGCAGGTATATAGCTGCTGAAGGTAAATAAATAAAGTATAGTGTATGTAAAGAATAGATGCTAATTTATGATTCTTTTTGTAAGTAATAAAATTAACACAATTGAACTATTAATTTAATATTTGTATATTAAGAAACATGTTACTATAAAAATATTGTGTCTTGAAAATATTTTTTATATTCATGATGTTTATGAATAAGGATGATATTCATGCACATATAAATAGATGTATTTCTGAAATTATTGAGAAATTAAATCTGTTTTTCAGATTAAAAATACATTGATATTTTATCCAAATATAATTTTCCGTTCCTACCTGCTGGATCTTCAAGATGTTTACCTTCTGGAATAAAAGAAAATAATTTGAATAAAACATCTGGTGTGTCTGAGATTTAGTGTGAGCAATCTATACAAAACAGACGTGTGCCCTTGCAAGAGACACCATCTTCATGTTTTATTACAATATTTTCCACCTGCTACCACACAAATCCAAGATCCTCTGATTTAAATCATGCTGAAATGGGTGTGTTGGCAGTTAAGTTAGTTATTTTACTTAGATAGATACCTTTTGGGAATTGAATCAGTTTCTAAGATCTGTACAAAAAAGTTAATATATTATCGAGCTAATGTACCACTGTTGAGAAAGAGATTATGCCATTGCTTTTCTATTGAATTCGACACCATAGTCAGATCTATATAATCCATATTTTGACTAGGTCATTCAAAGTACTGTAAAAAGAGCTGTTGATAGTTCTTCTAGTCAACATAAAATGTGATATGGTTTATTAGCTAGACATATTTTCTTAATTATTAAGATTTTAATTATGTTCTGCCCATAGGTTTCTTTGAAGTTCTATGCTGCTCATAATGTCATGGGTTATGTTAACTACGCTTATGGAGCAGGGTTGCAAGTAAGAAAATTATTGAGAATGTTGAAAATCAGATTTATATCTGAACACTGGGCACGATTCCCGGACCATACATGTATGTGCTGGACTACCAAGTGGCGGAATGAAATAAAGCTGAAAATGGTTGAAAAAATTAATGGTTTAACCTTAACTTCTTAAAAATACTCAGTGCAGTTACAGGCCCATAACTCTCAAAATAGGTCCAAAATGTGGAGTGCAATAGGTTCCCTTTTATCGATTTAGGGTTCAATCACATTCTCACTGCAATAAACCTCTTTAAGCTGCTATTGCTTTGTGGATGTTTTAACAAGCAAATTTGTAGAACTAGTACATTGCCCCCACAAACAAAAAAAGGCATAATTTTCTTATGTATTTGCACACTGGGAGCATTGCTCATTACAAACTAGCTATATCATTCACTTAGAACCTTTCTATGGAGGCCGTAACTTATTTTGCTATTCAATTGGCATCTTTTTGCTGGCTCCGATCGGGTTATGGGCTACGGTCTCCGATTCATTGCGATGGTTAACATTGCAAGTTAATGCCCCTCCAAGCCTTTGATCTCTCACGGCCGCAAGAGTTCCGAACGCTAAAATCACAAATCGCTATTCAATTGCTCTTATTCCCCCTCATTAAGCAAACCGCCAAGGTAAAAAATGGCAAAAGTCGAAACACAAGTTATGGGTTCAAAGGGCTTAAAGACATGTCCGGAGCACTTTAAATGCAAATAAAAATCAATATTGTACTTCAAAATAGGGGAAAGTAATGAAAAACATTAGAATTAATTGCTGTCTCAAGCCCACAAATCGTCAATCAACATTCATTTATTTTTATGTTTCAATTCGGGATTAGATTTATATCTGGAATCAATAAGTTAATACATATCAGGCCACCCACATGGACTATCACATATTAATTTGTATTATATTTTAGATTGCGGGTTCGAGGGACCCATCACATATCAGACCCGAATTTCTAGTTGAATGACATGTCAACCCCTTTTTTGTACGGACTTCATGATGACAGTCTCCTTTTCTATTAGCGGTTTCAGCATCAGGAGTTACAGTCTTGCTTAATTGATCGAGTTCAAGCTCGCAAATGCTACATACAATGTCATGGTTTATGAATTTTGCTATCGGCCCCTAACATGCGTTCTTGCCAAATTGACTAGCACCATAACACGAGCGCGCTGCGGGCCCCCAGGAGGCCCGCAGACATATGGCCTATATCTCAGCAACTTGTGGCCTCCTAATTGAATGAGGCTCAATGAATATGAAGCACAGTAGTCTCCATAACAACACAACCCACTAAATAAATATATATACAGTATCTCACAAAAGTGAGTACACCCCTCACATTTTTGTAAATATTTTATAATATATTTAAATGTGACAACACTGATGAAATGACACTCTGCTACAATGTAAAATAGTACGTGTACAGTCTGCATAACAGTGTAAATTTGCTGTCCCCTCAAAATAACTCAACACAGAGCCATTAATGTCTAAACTGTTTGCAACAAAAGTGAGTGTACCCCCAAGTGGAAATGTCGAAATCAAGCCACCATTATTTTCCAGCACTGCTTTAACCCTCATGGGCATGGAGTTCACCAGAGCTTCACAGGTTTCCACTGTTGGCCCAACCTTGGCCCCTTCTGACATCCTCCTCTGCTATTTTTGATCCCCCCCTGGACTCTTCCAACCTAACCAGCAGCACTTCTCCTGCACTGCATCCTTCCCTTGCAGTGCCTCTACTTACAGACAGGTAATTACTAGTTTGTGACGTCATTGGGATACCCTGCCTGAGACGCACAGCAAGGGAAGAATGCAGTGTGGGAGGGGTGCTGCTGGTGAGGTAGGAGGGGCCTAGGGAGGATCAAGGAGGGTCGGGGGGATCAAGAGGGGTGATCAAGAGGGGCAAAGGGGGGATCAAGAGGGGTCAAGGGGGGGATCAAGAGGTGGGGGATCAGATGTTTAGAGCTCTGGGGGCCCTCTTGACTGCATTGCTACCGGTGCGCCGGCGGTAGCTCCCCCACTGATGACACCATTTCCACAGCAAAATCTCACAAAACAATTAAATACCTTTTGATAATATTGGTCTATATATATATAGGACTTGACAAATCCCTAGACCCGGGAGCCAAGGCTTATAAACATTTTCTGCTGATCTCCTAAATCATACACTAAGTTGTGTGATTTTAAATATATAGCAGAGAAAGAAGGTGACTTTCAATAGGTATTCAAATATAGAGTGTTGCAACATAATTTGTAGAAATAATTGGAAATATACAGTTCGGTCTTCACTGGACCATGTTATAGCACACACAAGCCCCTTCACCACAACAAGGTACCGATCCAGAAAGGAAGAAAACATTTTAGGGGTCTCATTTTGCATAGTGACCCAATATTTTATGTTCCACCACCAGCAAAGATTGCAAGTAACTGACAAATTCAAATAAAATCTTGACAGATTAAAAATACAAGCTCTATATCGGAATTACACTCTTCAGATATCTGTGATATATGATCGTCACAAAAGTCTTAGAATATTCTGCTAGAAGTTAACTATGAATCATTTAAAAATATAGATTTAAAAAAAACATTATTTTTTTAGTATCTGTGCTGTTTTTGTTATCATTGCATCAAGAACTCCTATTTTTAATCATTCAGATAGCTTTTCCCTTACGTTCACTGTGTGGAAATGCGCAAGTTGTTGATTTCATACTGGACCTGTTTTGATCTTGATAAACATGAATCCACTATACTTTCTTGTGTCCATACCCCTTTAGACTGGATGATTTTATAAAGCAGTATTAATACTGACTATAGCTTCAAGTTTTTAAAAAACAACTATTCTTTGTTTAATTGCTGAACTACATTTTTGACAAACTTGTTTTTGCTGCCACTGAAGCTCTGACTATTTCTTTAAAGTGAGAGAACATCAAAACCTTCTCAATCAGTAGTTAATGCCAAATTAAAGACCCAGTTGAAAGATACTGTTCAGTGGTTAACTTAGGAGCTTATAACAAAAGGACTTTATGGTCACAACAAGGGTAAATTTGCAATAGATTACAAGTTTAGAGTCCCAATTTGATACAGAATAGGAGCCTCATTCATATGCAAGCCCAAAATTACCTCCAAACGGAACTTTTGGCTGTGGGTAAAAACATTTCTAAACATTTAGATGTATTCAACTGTCTCTAACACGTAATTACAGTCTCACAGCCTCCATACAAAATTCATGATCTCGTAGGTAGCATTTCAGGGGGCATGATCATGTGATATGGCAATAATTGAAGCAAGCCTGTAAGTTACATTTCAGATAGAGTCAATAGTAAATGAGACAGTCATCATGTAAATCATTAAGGTTACAATTAACCTGCAATTGTAGGCAAAGCATTGATACACACAAATACGTAATGTTGGTTAATCGGTTTAAGCTCAAGCAAACTTGAACTACATTAATGCATCTGTTTAAGTCCATGTGGGTGGCCTTATATAGCACAGAAAATAAAAGTGACAAATATTTATTTTTTATTGCAAATTTGCGAGCTTGAGACTGTTGAACAGGTGTTTAACCCACTTGCGAGTCCTATCTAGTACTCATATAATTTTTTGATACATTTGCCAATTACAGGTTTGAAGGTAATTGCAGGCTTTTTGAATTTGACTAATTGAATATGGATTTTGGGTCTTTAGCAACTGGTAACTGTTGCTAAATGTATCCAATTGTATATCAGTAACATTTACTGGCTGCATTACAAGCTCATGTAATTGCAATTTGGCCAACGGAATAGGGCCCTAAGTCAGGAAAGACATTTTAAAGATAGAATGAGAATAAAATAGTCTGAACTTTATCCACATAATGAGAAAGAATACATTATTTAAACCAACAATATTAATTATGATGATTTGAAGAGATTAATTATTTCTAAATGAAGAACAATATAGCAACAGAGATGTGGCATTTATCATATTCACTTTATTAAACCATAATTATTTTTTTTTGCATGGTGGGTTATAGCTTTTCTTAGAAGTAGGCATCCATATACTCAGACCGTTTGAAACTGCAAACACTGCAAACAAAAATAACATTTGGCTTGTGTCATTATATAATAGAAAGTCATTGACATTTCTGATTAAATATAACTAGCGACTTGCCCGTCAAAAAAGATGGGGCAATAAAAAAGTGTTGAAATGCTGTTTGTCACACAATGGGAGTGCACTGGGTGCCTCAACTATATAGATCCCTATAGGAGACTAATTAACCCATGTAATAACACTATAAGTGCCATGAGGGTCATCCAGGTCCCTCATGACACAAAGTGTAAGCACTACACTATTAACTCTAACTATACCCCATTAATCCAACCCTGGGCCTATTTACTCCTAACAGTATGCATTTAACACTAACAGTACCTATGTAACCCTAACTGGGCCTATTGAACCATAACTGGGCATATTTAACCCCCTATTTAACCTGGTCTATTATGGGGTCTATACAGACCCTCATAAGCCTCTATTTGTTGTTTTGCAATCTCAGGTATTTTTTTTCTAAGTCCCACGGCTTGTAATTTTTGGCTCACAGGCAAAGAGGGAGAGGAGGAGGGGAAGAGAAACACAGGGGAGGGAGAGTAGGATGGGAAGAGAGACACAGGGTAAGCAAAGGAGGAGGGGTAGAGAGACACAGGTTAAGGAGAGGAGTAGTGGAAGAGAGACACAGGGTAAGGAGAGGAGGAGGGAAAGAGAGATACAGGGTAAGGAGAGGAGGAGGGGAAGAGAGACACAGGGGAGAGAGAGGAGGAGGGGAAGAGAGACACAGGGGAGGGAGAGGAGGAGGGGAAGAGAGACACAGAGTAAGGAGAGGAGGAGGGGAAGAGACACAGGGTAGGGAGAGGATTTCTTTCTTAGTCCCGCGTGTTTCATTGGCTCGAAGGCGATGAGTGCCTTCGGCGCTCATCACCTAAGCGCTGCAAGTTAACATCTCGCCTCGCTACGCGAGACTTGCAGGAGATGAGCGATTCGGTGCTCATCAATTAAGTGTTGTGAGTTTACAGCTCACCTCGCTACACGAGGCTCACAGGCTAAGTCGGACGCATCACTCAAAGCGTGACGATGTGTCACAGTTTGACAATTATAATATGTAATGCACAACTAAAATGAACCCTGGGCCATGTGAGGCCCATAAAGGACCCGCATGGCACCTAAAAGTCAACACCCAGGATTCCCTAACGGACCCCTGTGGCATAAAAAGTTAACTCCAATGCCATGGAGGTCCTAATCCTCCTTACAGGAGTATTCTGTAAGGACCCCTTTGTAACCTAATAAAGATCTTATGTCTATGACCTTAATTGCAAAATAGACAGTTGATGCCATAGAGGTCCTAATAGGACCCCCATGGCATAGGAATTAACTGTTTCCACAGGGTCCATTAGAAACCCTAATGGTGGGTTGACCTTTAGATACAACAGGGGTCCTTTAAGTACCCAGTGACACAGGGTTATATTTTAGATGCCATCAGGTTCTCAATAAAACTCAATTGCTATATATAGGGGATCGGATTTGAAAGGGGGGAATTGAGTGTGAGTGGTAAGGGGATCCTCAGGTATTTCTTTCACTGAGTGCATAGAGGGTATCCCTGGGAATTCTCACTGGTGGCAGAGGTGTCAGAGCACCATAATAGTACCTAATCACTGCATTTTGCTTAATACTATCCCTTGTTTACTAGGCATGGGTTTAAGAATTTAACATTACTGAGAAAAGCTCCCACATCTAAAAATACAGGCCCCTAATTAATTGTCCAAATCCAAATTACTTGAACCGTAATGGAGCCGGTAAATATTACTGATATTTAATTGGCTACATTATTCTACTCGCAATCCATTTCCGAGTTATAGGCTCAGTATCACTTCAGTTGTCAAAAAAGTAACTCTGTCCTATTTTCTCCTTTGATGTTTCAAGCCCACAAATGTTATCAGTGCTAAAGACACAAAATCAATTTTCAATTACAACCGTTCATGTAGCCCGCAATTGCCTTCTAACCCGTAAATCACGAATAAATCAAAATGTATTCAAAAATTATATGGGTTCCAAATAGGACTCGCAAAGGCTTTTATAAAAATGTAAGAGTGCCCTAGCAGCCACTAAAAGACACTAAACCACTTTCAAACAATACAAAAGCAGGGAAGATTATCAGAATTAATTGCACAATTTTCTCCAAATTAACAAATAACCTAAAAAATATATATTTCTGAAAATATGTTCAACAGTAAATATGTTTAATTATTTGATAAGGATGGCACACAGCAAGCAAATATTAGTTGTTATGTGCAATAGTATTTGAAAGAATGATCTGTGCTCAGCCATATGACCCCGGTCTTGGGCCTCATGGTGCTGTTCCCCCTTGTATTATAGTTCTAGATGTATGGCGACATATATGCTGTTCCATTGCTCAGTTCCTGTAATGTATCATTGTTCCAATATATGCTGATTTTTACATGCATTACATGTAGGTTGTTGAAATATTATGTGGACGTTTGTTTTGAAACTGCTGGTCTGTCCCTAAGGAAGCTATTAAAGTAAAGGGATGGGATACCAGGGACAGGGGAAACAGAGTGAGAGATACTGGACATAAGGGGTTCACTATGAACAGAAAGACGTTGCCAGTTAAGAATATATCCATAGGAAATCAGATTAGAGCACCAGGGGCCTAATGAAGATAAACAGGTCATGTAAGCAAATAGGATAGATAGTCTCCAGAATTGTCCTACTTGATATACTACTGTAAGGTCAACAATTCAGGATAAGATAACTTGCCCTAATGATGTGGTTACTGCATCACAGGGGTATATTACAGGCCTGCCATCAATTAATGGTCAGGTGCCCCACTTGGATATACAGGAAGATGATCTCTGTATACAGTATATATATATGATTGTGAAATACATCTAATGGTTTATGTCCCAAAAACGAAACCATTGAAAACACACAGAAACATTGAAGATGGTATAACAAAACTGTATTATATACACAGTGAGAAATGTAAACGGCTGAGAAATATACGACTGAGAAATGTATACAACTTTGCATTAAATCATCAGTGTGGTTTGGGCAGATCCCGGAAGGGCTAGAGACTGTTTTGAAAAAAGGGGACACCTAAAGGATTAAATGAAATACTGTTTAATAATCATGATGCATAGCATCTACTAGAGTCACATGTGGTCACTTCACCACTGCAACCAGAATCTAATGAATACAAATATCATCATACATCACTCCATGTAATAGAAGTAACCAGTAATGTGCATTGCACTTACATCTGGTCTTCATCTGCTCAATTAAACTGATGAATAAACATCTAATCCAATCCAGTTACACACATATCGTGTGTTCCCAAAAACATCTAAAAAAAGGTGGTCAAAAATTTAAAAAAGGCAGAGGAGTATAAAAAACTAAGAAAAACCTGCATGTACAGTACAGTGCTAAAACTGTAACGATTTACCAACTTACCTGATCTTCATATGCAAGCATTACTAACTATTAGGTAGTTGTCATGATAAATCACTAGCCATAACCATTAATAATGATATGTCATCTCACAATGAATGCTTAGCTGTGACCACAGTGTGTGATCCAAGAGTGCTATCACCATCTCCATCTGATATTTGCTAGCAACATTTACTGTATATCACATTCATCTGTTATACAGGTATTATGAAATTGTAAAGGATTCTCATTATAACATAAGTTGGGAAAAGCTAGCCATTAATACAGAGAGAACACAACGGTCACCAGCCATAATCAGTGTTACTTACATCAGATGTGTATATATCGGTCACCAGCCATAATCAGTGTTACTTACATCAGATGTGTATATATATATATATATATGTGTGTGCTAACACACTACTTGTTAGCATGGATGTAGAGTCTATTTACAGTAATATCCCACACAAAGATGGCACTGAGGCATGCTTTAAGTTTCTTTCAACCAACATGCAAAACAATAAATATGGCCCTGATATTATTGTTAAACTAATAGAATATATCCTTACCCAGAACTATTATACCTATAACCAAGATACCTACCTACAGATGATGGGAACTGCCATGGGTACCAAAATGGCTCCACAATACGCAAATCTATTTATGGCCAATCTAGAAGAAACATTCTTATCTGTATCCATTTACAAACCATAAAATACTACCGTTACACAGATGATCTGTTCATCATATAGACAGAAGGAAAAGCAAACTTTCATAATTTATTTAACACCTTCCATTCATCTATAAAACTCTCTCCCCTAATGTATATATAGGAAACCCACAGACAGATGTAATTACCTACACAGCTCCAGTGTCCATCCCTTCCACAACAAACAAGCCATCATCTATAGTCAATCTATTAGATACCATCGGATTTGCTCAAACACTGGAGACCGTGATAAAAATTTTAAAACACTGTCTGAATCTTTCAAACAAAAGGGTTACAACCCCTGTATTATTACCCAAAAAATAACCACTGCCATCAAAATACCCCATGAACACCTATTAAAGTACAAAACAAAAGAAACTACTTCACGTATACCTCTAGCGACCACATAACATCTAATTTTAGAGAAAATTTGGAAAATAATCAAAGATTTACAACCATTACTAATTGAAGATACTGAATTAAAATATATATTCCCAAAACCTCCCATCATTTCATTTAAACAACCATCAAACCTGAAACAAAAACTTGTCAGCAGAAAATTGGCTAATGAACAACTAAATACAAAAATGGAACTAAACCTTGTAACAAGCATGCCTGTAAATTATGCCAACACATTTGTAATGATGATGCAGCCACACATAACAACAAAATCTATAACATCAAAGGATCATATTGATGTACATCGTCTAATGTGGTTTATATAGTACAATGTACTTTATGTGACACAGGCTGTTACATTGGAGAAAGCGACCAAAAAATGCATTTAAGGATGAATTTTTGCAGGCATTCAAAACATAATGAAGACAGTTATTGTAGCCCAATGGGACAACATTTTAGCCAGAATGATCACTCCATCCAAAACTTAAAAGTCAAAATACTCAGAGGAAAATTTAAAAACATCCAAGAGAGAAAAGCATTTGAAATAAAGATGATCACATTCTTCAACACTAAAAATACAGGACTTGGGTTTTGTAACACATTATCAGAATTTCATATGATTTTTTTCCTCTTATACCATAACAGACTTAGCACTCTTAGTGAGGTGTTTGTCCAACAGAAAAGATATCACTGTGGACTATGGTGCTCTGCTTTTTCATGTATATATTGATGTATATGTGTATATAATATGTGTATATATGTTTCCTTTGCTATGTTGTCTTTATTCCCAATACCTGATGATGTCAGCTGCTGTTTCCACTCTCTCTGCATCTGCTGTTATTATCCAAACTTAGGGTTCCATCTCATGTTAGTATTGCTTGAGACTTGATAAAGAGAGGTTGAACCTCTCTAAAGCTCGTCATTATAAATAAGACTTTTGTCCAATACAAAAGGTATCAAATTATATTGCAATACTCATTATTAATCTATTTATATATAGATTAATAATTACTAAATTACTAGATTACTGGACATTTACGGCTGCTTCACTCTTCTATATATATATATATATATATATATATATATATATATATATATATATACCGTGGATATAAAAAGTCTACACACCCTGTTAAAATGTCAGATTTCTGTGCTGTAAAAAAATGAGACAAAGATAAATCATTTCACAACTTTTTCCACCTTTAATATGACCTATAAACTGTACAACTCAATTGAAAAACAAACTGAAATCTTTTAGGTGGAGGGAAGAAAAAAAAAAGAAAAATAATGTGGTTGCATAAGTCTGCACACCCTCTCATAACTGGGGATGTAGCTGTATTCAGAATTAAGCAATCACATTCCAAATTGTGTTAAATAGGAGTCAGCATACACATGCCATCATTTAAAGGGCCTCTGATTAACCCCCATAAAAGTTCAGCTGCTCTAGTTGGTCTTTCCTGAAATTTTCTTAGTCGCATCCCACAGCAAAAGCCATGGTCCACAGAGAGCTTCCAAAGCATCAGAGGGATCTCATTGTTAAAAGGTATCAGTCAGGAGAAGGGTACAAAAGAATTTCCAAGGCATTATATATACCATGGCACACAGAAGACAATCATCATCAAGTGGAGAAAATATGGCACAACAGTGACATTACCAAGAACTGGAGCTCCCTCCAAAATTGATGAAAAGACCAGAAGAAAACTGGTTTGGGAGGCTACCAAGAGGCCTACAGCAACATCAAAGGAGCTGCAGGAATACCTGGCAAGTACTGGCTGTGTGGTACATGTGACAACAATCTCCCATATTCTTCATATGTCTGGGCTATGGGGTAGAGTGGCAAGACAAAAGCCTTTTCTTACGAAGAAAAACATCCAAGCCAGGCTACATTTTGCAAAAACACATCTGAAGTCTACCAAAAGCATGTGGGAAAAGGTGTTATGGTCTGATGGAACCAAGGTTGAACGTTTTGGCCATAATTCCAAAAGATATGTTTGGGGCAAAAACAACACGGCACATCACCAAAAGAACACCATACCCACAGTGAAGCATGGTGGTGGCAGCATCATACTTTGGGGCTGTTTTTCTTCAGCTGGAACTGGGGCCTTAGTTAAGATAGAGGGAATTATGAACAGTTCCAAATGGCAGTCAATATTGGCACAAAACCTTCAGGCTTCTGCTAGAAAGCTGAACATGAAGAGGAACTTCATCTTTCAGCATGACAACGACCCAAAGCATACATCCAAATCAACAAAGGAATGGCTTCACCAGAAGAAGATTAAAGTTTTGGAATGGCCAAGCCAGAGCCCAAACCTGAATCCGATTGAAAATCTGTGGGGTGATCTGAAGAGGGCTGTGCACATCTGACAGATTTGGCAGATTTGGAGTGTTTTTGCAAAGAAGAGTGGGCAAATCTTGCCAAGTCAAAATGTGCCATGCTGATAGACTCATACCCAAAAAGACTGAGTGCTGTAATAAAATCAAAAGGTGCTTCAACAAAGTATTAGTTTAAGGGTGTGCATACTTATGCAACCATATTATTTTATTTTTATAATTTTTCTTCCCTCTACCTAAAAGATTACAGTTTGTTTTTCAATTGAGTTGTACAGTTTATAGGTCACATTAAAGGTGGAAAAAGTTCTGAAATGATTTTTCTTTGTCTCATTTTTTTACAGCACAGAAACCTGACATTTTGACATGGGTGTGTAGACTTTTTATATCCACTGTATATATATATATATATATATATATATATATATATATATATATATAAAAAAATATATATGTGTGTGTGTGTATTTAGTAACATAAATGCCAACATATGCCTGTAACTAGGATTTAAATAGAATGTGCTTTATCTACCACAATTTATAACTTTAGTGTTATAGGGATCTGTCCCCTTTAACACTATGCAATATACTCTGAGGAACCTCCTTGCATTAATTTAGCTTGATGGGTCTTTCCGCATTTCAGTTTGGAATGCAGTAATATGATGGTTTTAGCATGCCCCTGCATGATGTCAGCATCAGTCTATATGTAAGGATGCACCCGAGCACAAAACTAAACTTCTGCGTTCCACCTTGGAACACGCAAACCCACGCAGGAGCATTTAAAAACTGTGAACGATTGCAGTATCACATCCCATGAGTAAGTCCCCAGAGGGGGGGGGGGGGCGTAACGGACCATGTGGAGGATTTCCTATATTCTATTGCAAAGTGGATAAACAGAAGATCACCAGGAAGGACCGGAACTTTGGCTTGCAACTCCTAAGCTGAGCAATACTACTGAATCGCAAGTATATGCGTTCATGATATCCAATGCAGCAGTGTGCTACTTGATACGTGATCCTATGTCCACTTTGCTAGTGTTATATGTATATAGTGCTTTTATATATTACTATTAAATGTTGTTTGTGTTCCTATGATTAAGCAAGTTATTGCTACATATGAGGAATGCTTCTACATTCATGGGTTGTGATTGTGAGATATGTTAACATATGGGTTAGCATTGTACTATAGGCCGTTATATGGTTGTCATTTTGACACAATAATTCTATATTAGTGATGTCGCGAACATCAAATTTTCGGTTCACGAACAGCGGACGCGAATTTCATCAAATGTTCGCGAACGGGCGAACATCAGCAAACCACCATAGACTTTAATGGGCAGGCGAATTTCAAAACTCACAGGGACTCTTTCTGGCCACAATAGTGATGGGAAAGTTGTTTCAAGGGGACTAACACCTGGACTGTGGCATGCCGGAGGGGGATCCATGGCAAAACTCCCACGGAAAATTACATAGTTGATGCAGAGTCTGGTTTTAAGCCATAAAGGGCATAAATCACCTAACATTCCTAAATTGTTTGGAATAACATGCTTTAAAACATCAGGTATGATGTTGTATCGATCAGGTAGTGTAAGGGTTACACCCGCTTCACAGTAACAGACCAATCTCCCCGTTTAATGCACCGCAAACAACCGCAAACAGTCCCTTTGCACAACCGCAAACTCCCCATTTGTACAAGGTTGGATACCAAGCTAGCCATGTCCCGTTCCTTGTCCTCACTGATGTCATTGAAGGTCTCTTCCTCCACCCAGCCATCAAGGGTCCCCGAAAGGTGACAACAAGCCCCCTGGGATGCCTGCTGTGTTTGGTCTTCCACCTGCTCAAAGCCAATTTCCACCTCTGACTCCTCTTCTTCAGACTCCTCTCTCTGCGTTGCCTGCGTTATTATAAGGTGTGTACTGTTAAGTAGTACTATTCCTATCAGTTTAATCCCTGTTACGTCCACTATTAGGGGACGTGTATATGGCATTGATTTTTGAAACAGGGAGATGGAGAAAGATGCTTGGTCGAACCTCCTACTTCAAGTTTGGGGCACTGCGCGTGCAATCTAAGGTGCCACCAGATATATTAGTGTCACTGTGCACTGGCAAAAGTTGGCAGAGTAGGCGCTGTAGGCCTCACACACACACCTGTAGGCAGGCAACTGATATTCAATCGATTACAGTCAAAAAAGGGTTCTTAAATGTCACTGTACACTAGGTTGCACCAGATATGAGTGTCACTTTGCACTGGCAAAAGTTGGCAGAGTAGATGCAATAGGCCTCACACACACGCCTGTAGGCAGGCAACTGTTATTCAATCAATTACAGAAAAAAAAGTGTTCTTTTATTTCACTGTACACTAGGTTGCACCAGATATGAGTGTCACTGTGCACTGGCAAAAGTTGGCAGAGTAGATGCAATAGGCCTCACACACACGCCTGTAGGCAGGCAACTGATATTCAATCGATTACAGTAAAAAAATGGTTCTTTTATTTCACTGTACACTAGATTGCACCAGATATGAGTGTCACTTTGCACTGGCAAAAGTTGGCAGAGTAAAATCAATAGGCCTCACACACACGACTGTAGGCAGGCAACTGATATTCAATCGATTACAGTAAAAAACGGGTTCTTTTATTTCACTGTTCACTAGATTGCACCAGATATGAGTGTCACTGTGCACTGGCAAAAGTTGGCAGAGTAGATGCAATAGGCCTCACACACACGACTGTAGGCAGGCAACTGATATTCAATCGATTACAGTAAAAAAAAGGGTTCTTTTATCTCACTGTACACTAGATTGCACCAGATATGAGTGTCACTGTGGACTGGCAAAAGTTGGCAGAGTAGATGCAATAGGCCTCACACACACGTTAGCAGGCAGGCATATGCACTTAGATTACACAGAAAAAAATAATAAAATAAAATAAATGATGTTCTAACCCTAAAAAGGGCTTTTTGGGTTGCTGTCCTTGTAGCAGATATCAGATGGGTCCTTCAGGTGTGTAGTGAAAGCTAAATACACAGCCTGGCTATCTATTTACCTATTAAATCAGCAGCAGAATATATGTCCTCTCTCAACGAATGTAGCTTCAGAATGATTCTAAAATGGAGTCTGTCCTTCAGATGGAAGGCCCTGGAAGGGAGTGTATGCTGCTGATTGGCTGGAATGTGTCTGCTGACTGTAAGGTGCAGGGTCAAAGTTTCCTCAATGATAAAGAATAGGGGGCGGACCGAAAAGTGCATGTGTTCGCCGTTCGTTGCGAACGTGAACATGCGAAAATCGCCGCTAATATTTCTCCGGCGAACTGTTCAGGACATCACTATTCTATATGTATTATACATCCATTAGGCTATTAGGTACCTAGGTCAATTGCATTTATTTATGGTTTTGGCCATGTTTTTATGTACATATCTCACTTTTATTTAACTATGAAGCTTTTAAATAATTTAGCATTATATTTTGCATCGCTGTCCTAGCATTTGCATCATATCCCACATGATTAAAGTTGCTTAATTACTATAGGTGTTAGGCACCAGGGATTTTAAGTTATATTTTTTGATAATAATTACTTACATCAGACACAAGTATCTGTTGTCATATTGATATTGAGGAGAGGATGAAGTGTTTTGTTTTCTAGTGCATGTATTAATGCTAGCTTTGATTAACATGTCATTTCGAGACTTTGCAATCCACCGCTATAGCTGTATTGGTCTAAATTTATGCTAACAACAATCATGTCTTATAATTCTGGATATATGACTTAAATAATATTATGTGAGTGACATTTTTTGGAGGGAATGCCATTGATGGAATATCTATCTGAAAACCACTGTGAATATCTTACATATTTGGAAAAATGCTTGCAGATGAAGAAAATGACTTCATGGACCTAAATTGTGCCTAAAACCAAAAACTAAAATAAAATATAGGAACTGCAGCATCTATTCTCAATGACATTCCTCAGTGACAATCAATTGGTGAAATGTCAAACATAACCCTACGTGTCCAAAGAAAAAAAGATCATGGTCCATGTGATGGGAGGTTGCATCTGCTTACAATATATCACATCACATAGACCATGATCAGATACTCTTTAGCCAGGCTAGGTTTATGTTAACATTTGGACCAAAAGATTGTCACTGAGGAGTGCGGTTGAGAGGGTCCATAAATATGTGCACCCCCTACATCTTCCTCCACCTTGCCAAAGGACCCCAAACCCACTTGGCTGTGAGTTGGGGTTGCAGGGAGGGGTTGCAGGGGGAGCCTTCCTCCCAGGAGGAAGTGCCACCAGAGGTAGCAGAGGCATAGATTGAGGTGAGGAGTGACCAGGCTGTGGGTGGAGGAGGCAACCAGAGCGAGCTGAGTGGCACCAATGTTCAGTTGGATGAGCACACTCTGGTTATCCAATGACTGTAGTAATCTGGCCAGGTAGGACTCTACCATAAGGTGGTACCTCCTCACCTCCCTATAGAACTATGGAGGAGATACTGGCCTGATTCCCCCGATTACTTTCCACCAGCTGACGCATCAGGAAGGTGAAGCCATACATGTTGTATGAGTTTGTCCGCAAATGCGGTCCCTCACGTATGTACGCACGACTTAGAAAAAAAAACCACCTCGGAACCAACCTTAAGGTAACAAAGACCCACACGCACTAAAAATACGACCTTAACAGATGAACCGCGCGCACCTAAAAACAGTCAAAACACACCAAATACTCACAAAAACTACATAAAAAGCTTACCTATAACAAGAGGGGGCACCCAGGACCTCTGAAAGTGAAGTTACACCTCCATTTAAGTCCAAATTCCCGAGTTCAGACACACGAAAATCCCCTAAGCGAGAGAAAAAATGGCAGCCGAAAAAAACGAAAACGAGGCTCACCTCGGAAACCTGCATTAACCTCAGAACCAACCTTAACGTAACAAACACCCACTCGCCCGAAAAATGGCGAAACCGCGCGCATCTAAAAACAGTCAAAACACACCAAATACTCTCAAAAACTACATAAAAGGCTTACCCATAGCAAGGGGGGGGGGGGGGGGGGGCACCCAGGACCTCTGAAAGTGAAGTTACACCTCCATTTAAGTCCAAATTTTCAGGTCTGCTTTCCAGGCTTTTAAAGGGCAGTCGCACTAATTAGGAGTTCTCCAGAAGTTTTAACTCCCTCACTTCTGTCCAGAACTCCGTACTCCACTTGCTTCTATAACTTCTAAGGGGCAAACGATCACAATATATATATATATATATATATATATATATATATATATATATATATATTAGCGTATTGCCCGTCAAAAAATGACGGCAATGAGATGTGTATGTTTTAAAAGTTGTTTAGTTATTAATATACATATGGAATTGTAAGGTAGCTAATGTTGTTTTCTGTGTACTACTGAAATACAGAATTCAAATTAATAAATTAATTTACGTATTTTTATGCATTGTGTTGAAGAGCTGGCAATCTGTGTTGATGTTGCTGCAGCATTAGTGGTGTGGAGGTTTCTGTGTAAGCGTGATGAATGTGTGCAGTGTAATAGTGTGCGTGCGCGAGCCAAAACCATTAACGTAGCTAATGGTGGATGGCAGATAATGTGTGATATGCGTCTTAGCGGATTATCGGTACGTGTTTTCCGTGGTTATAGTGCTGTAGCCTCGTTTTCGTTTTGTTCGTCCGGCATTTTTTCTGCGGCGCTCATTGCCAAAGTACTACGGTTTAACTGCTCGCCTCTCTGTGCGAGGCTCGCCGGGTGATGATCGCCTGAGGCGCTCATCGCTAAGCCCGCTAAAGTACTACGGTACTATACGGTACTATGGTCAATAAAGATTAAATGTTGTGAAATTTGTTTGCCACACAAAATGACGCTACATTTGTCCCTTTTTTTTTTTTCTTAAAATAAATACAAATTATTTAAAAAAAAAAAAAAATTTTGTAACTTGCAACTTATATTTCATCAAATGCGTTGGTTTAGGCGGGAAATCCGATGTTGCGCGAGACAAAGGCGTTAAATCTGTGTTAATGCGTAAATCTGTAATTGGCTTTCGTAAAATGTATTTGCTACTGTCTTTTTACTCATTGCGCGGTTAAACCGCATCCTTTATCTCGTTTTTCAAACACATACGTCTGTGGCTGTGTTTTACGCAGTTCGTAGTAGTATAGCCTCGTTTTCATTTTTTTCGGCGGCCATTTTTTTCTCGCTTAGCCGATTTTCGATCTTTGTAACTCGGCTAAATCGCTGTAAATTGGAGTTCCAACTCACTTTCAGACGTCCTGCCTGGTTCCCCATTCTGTAAGTGACCTTTATTTTATCTTTTAGTGTGTATTTAGTGTTTTTATTTTAGTGTTTTGGTTCCGCCGCTTATCTCGTAATTTTTTTCATCTCGTATTTTTTTTCTAAGTGCTAAGGTTTAACGGCTCGCCTCGCTACGCAAGGCTCGCTTGCAAGGAGCGCCTGCGGCGCTCATTGCCAAAGTGCTACGATTTAACGGCTCGCCTCGCTGCGCGAGGCTCGGCAGGCGATGAGCGCCTGCGGCGCTCATCGCTAAGTCGTACGCACTTCGCAACGCAGCGTGACGACGAATCGTAGTTAGACAATTATAATATGTGACTAGCGACTTGCCCGTCAAAAATGACGGCAATAAAAACTGAAGCGTGGCAATGCTGTTTGTCACACAATGTAAGCCTCTCCCCCTCTACTTTACTGGCCTTGTGATGAGCGCCTTTGGCGCTCATCACAGGCCTTGCAATGAGCCCCTTTGGAGCTCATTGCGAGTCTCTCCCTCTGTCTACTTCCTCCCTCGTGTCTTATTTCCCACCTCCTCTCCCTCCCTTGTGTCTCCTTCCGCCTCGTCTACCTCCCTTGTATCTCCTGCCCCCCTGTGTTTTTACCTCCCTCTCCCTCCTGTGTCTCTAAACCCCTCCCCTGTGTCTCTTTCCCCCTTCTCCCTCCCATGCATCTATTCCCCCCCCTGTGTCTCCCCAACCCTCCCCTGTGTCTGTTCCCCCCTGGCCTGTGTCTCTTTCCCCCTCCCCCTGTGTCTGTTCCAGCCTTCCTCGTATCTCCATTTCCCTCCCTTGTGTATCTTCCCCCCTGCACTCTCTCCCCTGTGTCTCTTCCCCCTCCTCTCACTCCCCTGTGTCTCTTCCCCCTACTCTTTCTGTGCCTCTTCCTCCCTGTCTCTTCCCCCTCACCCTCTGTGTCTCTCCCCACTCTGTGTCTTCCACCCCTCTCCCTCTGTGCCTCTTCCCCGCCTCTCTCTGTGCCTCTTCCCCCCTTTCCCTCTGTGTCTCTTCCTCCCTCACCCTCTGTATCTCTCCCCCCTGTGTCTCTTCCCCCTCTCCCTCTGTGCCTCTTCCCCCCTCTCCCTCTGTGCCTTTTCCCCCCTGGCCTGTGTCTCTTTCCCCCTTCCCCCTGTGTCTGTTCCCCTCTTCCCCCACATTTCCCTCCCATGTGTATCTTCCCCCTGTTCTCCCTCCCGTGTGTCTTTTCCCCCTCCTCTACCTCCCCTGTGTCTCTTTCCCGCCTATCCCTCTGTGTCTCTCCCCCTCCCTCTGTGTCTCTTCCCCACTTTCCCTCTGTGCCTCTTCCCAACTCTCCCTCTGTGCCTCCCCCCCTCTTCCCCACTCTCCCTCTTCCCCACTCTAACTCTGTGCCTCTCCCCCCCCCCCCTCTTCCCCACTCTCCCATCTGCTCGCGGCTCGGGCCGCGCTGCGCGCATGCTCTGCGCAAGCGCGGCTACTGCTGTGCAATGCGCAGTTTATCATTGTCAAACTGCGATTCGTCTCAAGCGTGACGACGAATCGCAGTTAGACAATTATAATATGTGATATATATATATATATATATTGTTAACTTTCCTTTGTAGTTTATTCTCATATGACATTAGTTTTACATTTATTAGTTGTGAAACTAAATATTTTTTCTATGCATGAGACAATAACCGATCATTTTGATATGTTATTGTAATTTGTCTATAATATTACAAATCTGAGAATAGTTTAGGTAATATATCAAAGGATCTTAAAAAATGTGATTGAATGTGTTAGTTTATTAGGCATTCTTGTTGTTTCAATGAGGGAGATTGATATTCACTATTAACTATAATTTATTAATTAATTTATTAATTATAACAATATTTATAGTAGTATGTAATAGGGCATGGTTAAGTATAAGAAAAGTGTTGCTTGATAATTATCATGCACTATTTTGACAAATGCAGGACAAGACAGAATTACCTGGAGAAGACTCTGGTGCTGGGAAAGATTGAAAGCACACGAGGAAGCGAAATGCAGAGGTGGAGATGGATACTTGAGGTCACTGCAGCAATGAACATGAACTTGAGAAAGGTCAGAGGGGCAGTGGCTGACAGATGTGTCTGTCGTGCTGCATTCCATACAGTGATATCGAGTCAGACACAACTAAATGACTGAAAGCAACAACATTTGAAGCAGATTTTATTAACTTCTTTCAGTTTGACATAATGATTGGCAATTTACTCATGAACAACTTGGATGGTTGATAAGACAAATTACTTTTTGTAATTAAATAATTTTCTGTAAAATAACACTATATTTATATGTATTTATTGTGACAGGGCCGGCCTTTGGCCACTGGTTGCTCCTGTGATTTTCCCATAAACCACTGAGTCCGATATACTTTTATCTTTGCTTTAATACAGGCTTTCAAAAACAAACAATAGCTTAACTTCAGCATAAAAGAAACATCTACAGAAATGGGCTTGCTAGTTTTAAGGAACACCCTGGCTAGCCCTGAGACTGCTTCTCGGTCTGCAGGTAAAACAATAACTGTTCACACAGAGGGGTGGTACCTTTAAGTTCAGTCTCTTTCTGTGTTGTTGCAGTCACACAGACTTTTTCTCTTACTGGCAACTTCCTGTGCTGCTCTGTAAGTCCTGGTAGGTCCTGTTCAAGAGCTCTGTCTCGTTCTTCTCTCAGGTCACACAGAAACACTCAGTGTCTCTTCTTAAGCTGCTGGCTGTATTCTCCAGGCAATCCAACTTACTTGCCAGTGTCTCTCTGTATTTTAATCTGTATTATAAGCAGTCTTCCTGATTGTCTTACTTCAGAGCTTATATCAGCTCAGCTCTCAGGATCCAGTCTTCCTGACTGTCTCACCTCACAGCTTGTCCCATAGACTACAGCTCCACACAGACTCCTCATGGCACTCAGGCCAGAGCCTAATCAGCCACTCCCCCATGTCTGCTTTCCGGGCTTTAAAGTGAAGTTGCACCTGCAACAATTATGAGTTCTTTAGAAATTTAACTCTTTCACTCCGGTCAAGAACTCTTTACACTACTTTACTTGGCACCATCCTCTAGGGGGCAGATGGTTACAGTATTAATTTATGTACTTGGTGATTATTATTATTTTATATTACTATTTAAATTTATTAGCACCATATAATATGGAATTGGTAGATGTAAATTGCCTATCAAACATCATGGATTAATTTCTGATATTATTTAAGGACAAAAGTGCATGTCTGTGAAGATGTGGTAAGTAGCACCATGAAACATGCCAGACAACCCCTCTGGATTTTTAACCCCTTGTGATTAATTAAACAACTGTTGTCCATCACCATTCTACTTGAGGTCCACATACAGCAGAGAAAAACACAATAAAAAAAGGGAAGCTGCTGGTCTACAAACATTTTACACACTATTCATTGTTTCTCAAAACTGCATAATGTAATATTGGACTACTCTGGTCATTAAGACAGCAAACTTACCACCAAAAAGCAGAATCACTCAGCACATTATTAGGTTTAAGTTACTTTGAATGTTCTAGCTGCCTTAATGTATTTTTTTGTTAAACTAATAAAGTAATTCTCAAGATCTGTAAACCTGTTCACACTCTTCTGCAACTGCTTTGTTGTGAGTAGAATAAAGATGATCACACAATCCATATGACATCACTAAACTCTATCTCCATAACATTGATAGATTGGTTTTACACAGTTTTGCCCTCAGAACTCTAATCTGAATCCAAGAGCCTGACAGGGAATATTGTGATTGCAATGCATTTGTTACAAGATTGTTTGCCTTTGATCAAGAAATAGCAGGTATCATTACTATGATGTCAACAACAGATACATGAAAGGTGAGTGGTGTTTGGCAAAATGTTGAGCAGTGCAGTGATCTGGAGGTGTGCCTGCATGGCTAATAGCAATGTAGTACCATATTCACAATATGCACTTTTAGAGAAATTCACTGGACAAAAAAATAAAACAGTCTTTCATTTATTAACTATTATACACAATAACATTGATCGATACGCCATTATTATTATGTGTGTCTATTTCTACAAGTGGAAGGAGCCCTTTAAATGCAGGTAAGGGTTCAACCGCTTCTACTGAAATGAGTAATGCTTAGTGCTAGCACTATCAAAAGTACTAAATGAAATGTTATAGTTTCCCAAGACCATTATTTTGAAATGTGCTACACACAAGTGAGTTATAGATGATTGCATATAAGAGGCAATGCATTTAACTCTGTATTTATTGTTTTACTTTCTTAAGATATATAACTATCAAGTTTAACACATCAGAAGGCCATACTGCAAGTATGGATCTTAAGTTGTTATTTAAATCCAGAATAAAAGCTAATTTGTAATGTATAGTAGTTCTGTGTTAACCAGTTTCTGCAGATTGGAGGAAAGTTGAGGAACTTTCCATTTACTAAAATATCACTACTCTTAATAAGTCTAGTTGAAATCTCATGAGGTCAGAGGAAACAACCTGCTCAAAAAGCAATGGAAAGAAACCAGCAGTATTTATTTAATTTCTTTGTACAATTACCAGGTGTAGTTGTTTGAAACAACATGTGGTTAAAACAAACTACAGTTACCCTTTAATGAAAAATGTGAATATTTTGATTTTAAACCTTTCAGCACAGTTCTGAGTTGGCAACACCAACAGATTTGCCAGATTGAGTGAAACTGTTGGGGGTGTCCATTCAGGAATGGCAATGCCAGATAGAGCTGTTCCCTCTAACAGCCGGGAAAACAGTTCTACTGGAGGAGTGGGAGGGCAGCATAGGCAGAGCAACAGACAGATTTCGGTGGTAGAGGACTCTATTATTAGGAAGGTAGGAAGGGTGATTTGTCACCCAGATCTCAGCAATCAAACAGTTTGTTATCTTCTGGGTGCTTGAGTTTGGTATGTTGTGGATCTGGTAGATAAATTATGGGAAGGGGCTGGGAATGAACCGGTGGTCTTGTTACATATTGGTACCAATGGAAAAATTTGTGGAAGATGAAGTGTCCTAAAGAATGATCTTAGAGAAATGGGTTTTAAGCTTAAAACAAGGACTTCCAAGGTAGATACTACCAGTGGCACTTGCTAGCCCAGGGAGACAGAAGGAGCTTAGGGAGGTTAATGCATGTCTAAAATGTGGCGCACTAAGGAGGGGTTTGGGTTTTTAGAGCACTGGGTGACTTCTCACTTGGGTACAATCTCTATAGCAGGGATAAATTGTACCTAAAGGATGAGAGAGCTTTTGTGCTAGGGGATATGATGTTAGAAAGGCTGGGGGAGTTTTTAAACTATTAAGTGTGGGGGGGCCTATATGAATGTAATGGGGTAGGAAGTGTAGAGGGTATAAGGGATGAATTAACTACTCATGGGATAGGAGATGGGGCAGGGTTAGTATAGTCAATAGGGAGGTATTACTAATTAACTCAAGTTCAGAAGCAGGCACCTCAAAACTACAAACTCATAACATAAGATGTATGCTTGCTAATGCCAGAAGCTTTCCAGGAAAAATGGGAGAGTTAGAATTATTGGCAAGTAATGAAAAATGGTGGGATGCATCTCATGACTGGACTGTTACTCTGAATGGTTATAACCTATTTAGGAAAGATAGGGGCAGTGGTAAAAGGGGAGGAGTGATTTGTCTGTATGTTAAACTAGCGGTAATATTGAATGTTTGTGGGTAGAGTTAAATAAAGGAGCAGCAAATTCAAAAATAATGGTGTATGCTATAAACCCCCAAATCTACCTGAAAGAAAAGAAATACAGTTATTGTTACAGATTGGAAATGCAACTAAGCATGGGCAAGTTCTAATAAAGGGAGATTTTAACTACCCTGAAATAAACTGGACGAATGAGACCAGCAGTTCAGCTAAGAGGAAGCAGGTTCTTCAGTACACTCAGGGATCTGTATCTGGCCCATGTTATACAAGAACCTACTAAAAATGAAGCTATCTTGGATTTAGTTATCGCATATATATACAGTGCCTTGCTGAAATATTCACCCCCTTGACTTTTTACCTATTTTGTTACATTACAACCTTAAGTTCAATGTTTTGTTAACCTGAATTTTATGTGATGGATCAGAACACAATAGTTTACGTTGGTGAAGTGAAATGAGAAAAATATATACATAAAACTATTTTTTAGAAATATAAAACAGAAAATTGGCATGTGCGTATGTATTCACCCCCTTTGTTATGAAGCCCATAAAAAGCTCTGGTGCAAACAATTACTTTCAGAAGTCACATAATTAGTAAAATGACGCCCACCTGTGTGCAATGTAAGTGTCACATGTTCTGTCAATACACATCTGTGATCTGTGATGGCACAACAGCAAACCTGCCAAGAGACGGCCGCCCACCAAAACTCAAAAGGTGGGCATTAATCAGAGAGGCAGCACAGAGACCTAAGGTAACCTTGGAGGAACTGCAGAGTTCCACAGCAGAGACTGGAGTATCTGTACATCGGACAACAATAAGCCATACACTCCATAGAGTTGGGCTTTATGGCAGAGTGGCCAAAAGAAAGCCATTACTTTCAGTAAAAAACTAAATGGCACGTTTTGAGTTTGTAAAAAGGCATGTGGGAAACTCCCAAAATGTATGGAGGAAGGTGCTCTCGTCTGATGAGACTAAAATTGAACTTTTCGGTCATCAAAGAAAACGCTATATCTGGCGCAAACCCAACACATCACGCCGGACTGGGAAACTAGTCAGAGTTGAGGGAAAGATTGATGGTGCTAAATACAGGGATATTCTTGAGCAAAACCTGTACCACTCTGTGCTTGATTTGAGGCTAGGATGGAGTTTCACCTTCCAGCAGGACAATGACCCCAAACACACTGCTAAAGCAAAACTTGAGTGGTTTAAGGGGAAACATGTAAATGTGTTGGAATGGCCTAGTCAAAGCCCAGACCTCAATCCAATAGAAAATCTGTGGTCAGACTTAAAGATTGCTGTTCACAGGCGCAAGCTTTCCAACTTGAAGGAGCTGAAGCAGTTTTGCAATGAGGAATGGGCAAAAATCCCAGTGGTAAGATCTGACAAGCTCATAGAGACTATCCAAAGTGACTTGCTGCAAAAGGTGGCTCTACAAAGTATTGACTTTTTTTTTGGGGGGGTGAATAGTTATGCACTTTTTCTGTTATTTTCTCCTATTTATTGTGTGTTTCAAAATAATAATAAAAAAAAAACATCTTCAAAGTTGTGGCCAGTTTCTGTAAATTA
The DNA here is from genome assembly GCA_027410445.1 of Discoglossus pictus. Lineage (NCBI taxonomy): Eukaryota > Metazoa > Chordata > Amphibia > Anura > Alytidae > Discoglossus > Discoglossus pictus. Next base: position 310,950,677 of record CM050166.1, on the reverse strand, counting down.
AATGATGCAAATCCTCAAACAATCCATGTTAATGACAGGTTGTGAGGCAACAAAACATGAAAAATGCCAAGGCGGGTAAATACTTTTGCAAGGCACTGTAGTTGTGAGCATTCCGCATTATAGCTAATGCCTGCGGGCTCGCTGTGCTAGCCTCCCGCAGTTGCAGACAATGGGCACCATAAGCGCTCATTGCGCTGGCGGTGATGAGCTCTGTAGGCGCTCATCCTTATGACCCGCGAGACAACAGATCAACAGAAAGCTCAATTATACAATTCACAGTGTGAGCCCCGTAGCAGTTTGAAAAAATCCTGTTGAAAATGTACTGCCCGTAACACTTTGAAAAGGAAAGCGGGACTTAGGAAAAAAAAATATTATGAGCCACTGGACTTAGAATTTTATTTATTTTTTATATACAAAGTGAACGGCCGAACCCTGCACATCGAAAAACACGAAAACCACAAACAACAAAAAAAAAAACCACACAAAGCACAGTGGGGGCAACCAGGACACCTGAGAGTGAGGTTGCATGCAAATTTAAGTTTTGACACTTAAAAATCGGCTAAGCTAGAAAAAAATGGGACCTGAAAAAAATGAAAACGAGGCCATGCACTTAAAAATCACCAAATTCGATAACACTTCATGAGGCACTACCACACATCCTGCGTCACGTAGCACATACAAAATTGAAGCCATTTTCTATGGAAGAAGTAAGTAACTTGCACGAAATGGCGGCTGGAATGCAAATTGATGGCTGGAATTCAAATAGCGCATGCGAATTGTGTTTTAACGGTTTCTACTTCCCATCACACTCTATAAATACTTCAAACGTTCTAGAATTTTCTCCATTTCTCCTCAGGTGATGAACAGTGTGACTGTAAATTTCACTGGTGGTGTTACTTCTGAAGCAACTTGATTATCACTTAGATCTGCAAATTACAGCAAATAGGTAAGCTATAATTAATTAATTAATTAATTAATTAATTAATTAATAATTACAAAATATATATATTGTTTTAAATATTGCCAATAACAACATTATTCATGTACAGAAGCATTTACAAGACATTATTCATGTATAGTAACATTGAAAAGATACATACATTTTTACAATTAATGAATACACTAATAATAAAAAAAAACATTTGGTTTTAAATAATGTCAAAAACAACAATAATAATGTACAGAAGCATTTAGAAGACATTAATCATGTATAGTAATATTTCAAAGACAGATACATGTTTATGTGGGGTATAATGGAGTAAATTTTAAAATGATTAAAAAGCTTTTATTAAGACATATTTGAAAACATAATTTATGCTTTTAGCAAAATAAAGAAATATTCATATTTACAGTGGATTTCAACATTTGCATTTTTTTCTAATTATCCACAGACTCTGCCTTAAGAGAGTCACTGACTAATTTGCAGCACTGCACTGTTAAACACAGACTGTAAACTCTGCAGAAATGTACAGACAACAAATTAAACCCAACAGGTAACGTACAAAAATACATTTGCTTAACAAAAATAGCATGGTCGATTGGCAGAAGAGGACCCTCAAGACAACAGGTACAGTATAACGAGTAAAAAAAAAAAAGATCTATCCTCTTTGTGTGCGCCAATGTGAAAACCTACTTCAACCTAACTAACCCTCTAAGACTAACCCCATAACCGGCACCCCTAATGCCAAATGTGCTGCACACAAAACAGGATACTACAACATATGTTGTTAACACATATAAAATGGAAAAATCTATCTTGTTTAGTGTGCAACAACCTCTAAGCCTAACCCCATAACCTAAACCTCTAATGCCAACAGTGGCACACACTAAACAGGATACTACAACAAATGTTCTTAACACATAATAAATGGAAGGATCTATCGTGTTTTGTATGCACCACTGTCTAAGCCAGGGGTCACCAAACTCGGTCCTGGAGGGCCGCACCAGGCCTGGATTTGTGGATATCCTTGCTGCAAACAGGTGAGAATCTGGTTTCTTCAGCCATCCTGATTGACTCACCAGTTTGCAGCAAGGATATCCACAAATCCAGGCCTGGGTCGGCCCTCCAGGACTAAGTTTGGTGACCCCTGGTCTAAGCTAACCCCATAACCTAAACCACTCTGAATACATACAAAATGGAAGAATATATCATGTTTTGTATGGTCTTAGTACAAAAACAAATTGATTGAAAAGTTATTTTAACATTTGCATCTCTTTCTCTAATTCTCAACAGACACTATCTGAAGAGTCTCATCATCTCTACAGGAATTTAGACAGTATTACAAGTAAAAAAAAAAAAAAATCAAGTACTGCTGTTTACACATATAAAATGGAGGGACCTATCCTGTTTTGTGTCTGCCTTTGTGGAAACATACTGCAGCCCAACTAAAACTTTAGGCCTAACCCCATAACCGTAAACCCCTAATGACAACATTAGCACATGCAAAACAGGATAGCAAAAAAAAAATGGATACCATAACCCATAATGCCAACAATGGTGCACACAAAACAGAAAAGGACAATGTTGTTAAGATGTACAAAACGGAAGGAAATATACTATTTTGTGTGCACCACCCTCTAAGTCCAACTCCGTACCCTAAACCCCTAATGACAACAGTAGTGCACAAAAAACACAACAAAACCCATAATAACAAAACTGCCACACACAAAACAGGATAACACAATAAATGCTGTTAACACATACAAAATAGAAGGACCTATCATGCTTGCTAGGCAGCTTTCACTAAATAGACTGCAACCTAACTAATCTGCTAAATCCAATCTCATAAAGGTAACCCCATAATGCAAACAGCGGTGCACACAAAACAGGATAAGAGAAAAAGAAAATAACAAAAAGTAAATTTAAAACAAATAAATAAACAAAGGAGCAAAAGTACTAATGTACTACTTTTATTTACAGATTAATATAGCAGATACTGAAAACAAAGAGGAAAAGAAAATACATCAAACTAGAGAATGTCAAAAAAGATGGGTAGATCAACAGACGAAGGAGCAAAAGGAAATTTGACGACAAAAAGAATGGGAGAGGCTCAAAAGCAAAAGACTAGCGGCTGACAAACTAACATCCAAGCCCAAGAAGGCAACTAAAAACAAAAGCATCCAGAAAATGTTGCTGTACAATCTGATACCAATTCTAATGACGATTTAGAGAGTCATATTGATATATGTTCTCAGAATTGTCCTTTAGTTAAATCTTTAACAATAGAGGTTCATATTTATGGTATTATGAACATTGTCTGTCAGTTTTGTGGGGATTATCATTTCCAACAGGAAGACCCAGAGATGGCCAGTTCATTACTTGCTGTCAAAAAGGCAAGGTAAGGCATCCACAAAGACAACACTTCCCAACATATTTAAAAAGCATTATGACAGAGCCTACTTTCCCTAATTACCAAAATTTAAAAACAAACATGAGACCGTATAATAGTGCCATATTCTTTGCATCTATGGGTGCAACATTAGCTTCCAATATGCCAGGACATAACCCTTACTGTTTCAAAGTACAAGGACAAATTTACCATCGTACTTCTCATTTGCATCCAGAAGAAGGGGATCAAAGAAAATTTACTCAACTATATGTCCTTGGTACAATGGAAGCTGTTGAATAACATATGCAGCTTCCAGAAGATAAAAAATGCTTACCCATTGTTTTTATAGAGCTTGATAACATTATGGCCAATAACCTCTACACTCAAGCTTATAAAAAAAATTCAGAAATAGAACGGGAACTAATTAATGCAGAATTACATCAATTACCAATACCAAAAGTAAATATGGTTCTTAAAAGAGATGGCCATACTGATAAACGTTGTTACAACTTACCAACATCAAATGAGGTTGCAATGGTCTTTCAAAATGATGAGGGAAACCACCATTTCAGAGGGATATTGGAATATATCCCAGAATATATCCCAAATAAGTATCTTAAGTACTAATTTAGATCCAATGACATATCCCATTTTTTACCGCAATCTGGAAGCTGGATGGCAACACTTGACAGTTACCCAAATTCTAAAGTACATGTCAGAAATAATATTTCCATGATTGAATTTAAAGAGGCTCAAACTGCCATTCGAGATGGATTTAATCCCATTTTATGTGGTGGAAAACTGACACAACAATGGATCATTGATTCATATTTGCAAGTTGAGGCAAATAATATAATTTCATCAAATATCAACAAGATAAACTACGAGTAGAACAGTATTGTGGACTGATGGATTATGTCGCTGAGGTAGCTACAAGCAGAGAGCTGTCAGCTGGCAAAGCCATCATTTTACCTTCTTCTTTCCAAGGATCTCCTCGCAATATGTGTGAAAGATACAATGATGCTATGGCTATTGTAACTAAATTTGGAACAACAGATTTATTTATTACATTTACATGTAATCCACAATGACCAGAGATTGTACAGACCATATTTAGTGGCAAGAGTCTTCAAAATAAAATTGACTGAATTAATACGTGACATAACCATAAGTCAGTTATTTGGCCAATGTCTGGCTTATGTTTATACCATAGCATTTTAAAAAAGAGGCCTTCCACATGTACATATTTTTATAATCCTTCAAGAGAAATATAAATGTGATACTGGTGATAAAGTGGATTCAGTGATTATTGGTAAACTACCAGATTCAGAACTACATGGTAGACTATATGAGATTGTATCTCATCGCATGATTCATGGACCATGTGGAGATATTAATCCACAATCACCATGTATGGAAAATAAAAAATGCACTAAAGAATTTCCAAAAGATTATAGAGACAAAACGTATGCTAATTGTGATGGCTATCCATTATATAGAAGAAGAGAAGGCCAAAATCCCATTATTTGGGTAAAAAAAAGTTGATAACAGATATGTGGTGCCATACAATCCACATTTGATCATGAAGTATAATGCATACATTAATGTGGAAGCTTGCACTTCTATAAAATCCATTCAATATGTCTACAAATATATTTACAAAGGCTATGACGCAGCTACTGTAGTGGTGAAAAGTGCAGAAAATCCAGAACACAGTGAGTTATTACATGATGAACTTACATCTAATGTAGATGCTCGCTATTTAAGTGCGCCAGAAGCAATGTGGCGTCTTCTCAAATTTGAAATGCATGATCGATCACATGTAGTATATACTGTAGATTAGGTGTACATTTGCCTCAAAGACACTTAGTTTATTTTAATGTTGGTATCGAAAGAAATGCTTTGGCACAAAGTGAGCATCGCCAAACTACACTAACTGCATGGTTTCAATTAAATTGTACTGACTTGGAGACAAGGGAATTGTTATACATTGACATTCCATATCATTATGTTTTTGTTAATGGATTATGGCGAAAAAGAAAAACACCTGGCAATAAAATTATAACTAGAATTTGTACTGTAAGTCCAAGAGACCTCAAACATTTACTGCTTATGTTTACTCCTTCTAAATGTTCCTGTTGCACAAAGTTTTGAACAGTTGAGTACTGTTAATGACACAGTTTATGACACATTTGATTTAGCTGTGTGACACAGAACCTTCCTGGCTGATGATACAGAATGGGAAAGATGTCTAGAAGAAGCAGCACTGTGTCAAATGCCATGGCAGATGAGAGAACAATTTGCATTATTTTGCATCTTCTCAAATGCTCCAAATGTATTAGCTCTGTAGGACAAATTAAAAAAAAATATGTCTGAAGACTTTTTGCAATGATACAATGAGCCTATTGCAGAATTAAAAGCAATAATTGTAATTCAAGAGGTCTTTCTCCCTTGTGCAAATTTCAATCTGCCAGATCCAGGGCTCATAGATTAAATAAACTTTGAAAGCTATGACACTGAGCTTCAAAAACAAGAAAAACCTGCAAATTTAACTACATTACAATTGCAAGCATTTAACACCATAAAAAATGCACTAGAGGATGACTTGCTCAAAGAGCGTTATTTCTATCTAGATGGACCTGGTGGATCAGGAAAAACATATCTATATAATTTATTGATGAGTTTTGTTCTCGCAAAAGGTCAAATAGCACTGCCATTTGCAACAACTGGAAATGCCGCACTTTTGTTAGAAGGTGGAAGAACTGTGCATAGTGGATTTAAACTGCCAGTTCCCATTCTGGAAACATCAGTGTCGGATAATCGAAAGATATTTTTACAAGCAAAAAAACATAAGAAAAGTCCATTAATTATAATTGATGAAGCTACAATGATGTCATGCCATGCGCTACAATGTATTGACCGTTTGTTGCTTGAAGTCATGGGTAATGATTTGCCTTTTGGTGGAAAGGTGATGTTGTTAGGTGGAGATTTTAGGCAAACAGGACCTGTTGTTGTCCATGGAAATCACACAGACATTGTAGAAACATGTATAAAGTCAAGTACACTGTGGAAAATCTTTACTCACCTTAAATTAGAATAAATATGAGATCAGAAGGACAAAATAGATTCAATGAGTGGCTCATCAAAATAGGAGAAAGAAAAACAGAACAAATTAATAATTTACCCGATGATACTGTGGAAATTCCATTGCAAATGATTTGCAAACGGGACATTATCAGCCTTATTAAATTGCGATTCAGCCAATTGAATAGGGCTCAATATAAGCACAGAGCATATTTTTTCAACTGAATTTATTAATTAATTAACTTCCTCTAGAATGCCACCATATATTTTACAGCTAAAAACAGGTGCAATTGTTATGTTACTCCAAAATATGAGCTTAAAAAAGGTCTATGTAATGGGACTAGATTAATTGTTCAAGAATTAAAAGACATTTCATAAATGCAGAAATTCTAAATGGTACCCAAAAAGGTGAGTTTGCATGCCAAGAATTGATTTGGCACCAAGTGAAAGTAGCTTTCCATTTGTACTTCAAAGAAGACAATTTCCCATCATCATGGCATTTGCTATGTCCATAAATAAATCACAAGAACAAACTTTTAAATTTGTTGGAATCTTTTTAGAAGAACCAGTATTTGCACATTGACAACTGTATGTTGCATTTTCAAGATGCAAGAATCCAGAGGAAATTAAAGTTTATATTGAAAAAAAACAAAGTCAGGGTGATTTATTAGATGATGGCCGAATTTTTACAAAAGAACATTGTCTACTATGAAGTACTGTAAATTAAATTAGAAAAAAGAATAACAATACAACTGATCTATAAATAACCCAATTTAAAAACGAACAGTGCTCTTATATCTAGGACACTTTCACAAAAAATACCACAACAAATATAGAGAACAGTGGTTTTATTTAGGACGCAATTTTATGTTACTCAGGCTCTTTTTAGAGGATCACTATTTCAGTAAGGAAACTCTATAAAATCTCAATAAACAGTGGTTATATCCCATAGACAAAATTACAAGTCCGCTGCGCTCATTTTAAGCGAACCACTTCGACATACAAAACAAAAAAATATTGGAATGTCTTGGAAGTCACTTTTGCCAGGATTGGCCCCACAATCAGTTACCTTGCATTTTGTTAAATTTCATGTTTCAATTTTAATAACTTAAGTTCATGTTTGTAATGTTAAAATTCTGTTTTCCAAGGACTGAATAGTTGTTTCATTGTATGTAATTAAGGGTTCATGTTAGTAGGAGGATGATCATTTGTTGTATAATTTAAATGTTTAATTACAGAGAGAATATTGATTCAGGGAGCAATCCGATTACCCGTTAATGGAGTCACAAAGAAATTCATTTTTTTTACCACTTTGAAACAATTGACCAACTTAGTCTCGTTTGAGATTGAATAAAAAAAAAGAAAACTGTAAGGGGCTAACAAAAACTCTTAATTTTAAAAAGGCAGATTTTAACAGTCTAAGGGCAGCAATACAACATATACAGTGCCTCCCAAAAGTATTCACACCCCTTAACTTTTTACCTATTTTGTTACACTGCAGCCTTAAGTTCAATGTTTTGTTAATCTGAATTTTATGTGATGAATCAGAACGCAATAGGCTAAGTTGGTAAAGTGAAATGATCAAAATTTACACATAAAACTATTTTTTAGAAAAAGAAAACAGAAAATTAGCATGTGCAAATGTATTCACCCCCTTTGTTATGAAGCCCATAAAAAGCTCTGGTGCAACCAATTATCTTCAGAAGTTACATAATTAGTGTAATGACGTCCACCTATGTGCAATCTAAGTGTCACATGATCTGTCATTACATATGATCTGTCATTACATTTTTTGAAAGGCCCCAGAGGCTGTAACACCTAAGCAAGACGCACCACTAACAAAACACGGCCATGAAGACCAAGGAACTCCCCAAACAAGTAAGGGACAATGTTGTTGAGAAGTACAAGTCGTTGTTAGGTTATAAAAAAATATCCAAATCTTTGATGATCTCCAGGAGCACCATCAAATCTATCATAACCAAATGAAAAGAACATGGCACAACAGCAAACCGGCCAAGAGACGGCCACCCACCAAAACTCACAGACAGGGCAAAGAGGGCATAATCAGAGAGGCAGCACAGAGACCTAAGGTATCCCTGGAGGAAATGCAGAGTTCCACAGCAGAGACTGGAGTATCTGTAAATAGGACAACAATAAGCTGTACACTCCATAGAGTTGGGCTTTGTGGGAGAGTGGCCAGAAGAAAACCATTACTTTCAGCAAAAAACAAAATGACACGTTTTGAGTTTGCAAAAAGGCATGTGGGAGACTCCCAAAATGTATGGAGGAAGGTGCTCTGGTCGGATGAGACTAAAATTGAACTTTCTGGTAATCAAAGAAAACCCAACATATCATATCACCCAAAGAACACCATCAGCAGGCGGGACTGGGAAATTGGTCGGAGTTGAGGGAAAGATAGATGGTGCTAAATACAGATATATTCTTGAGCAAAACCTGTACCACTCTGTGCATGATTTGAGGCTAGGACAGAGATTCACCTTCCAGCAGGACAATGACCCGATACACACCGCTAAAGCAAAACTTGAGTGACTTAAGGGGAAACATGTAATTGTGTTGGAATGGCCTAGTCAAAGCCCAGACCTCAATCCAATAGAAAATCTGTGGTTAGACTTAAAGATTGCTGTTCAGAAGCGCAAACCATCTAACTTTAAGGAGCTGGAGCAGTTTTGCAAGGAGGAATGGGCAAAAATCCCAGTGGTAAGATGTGGCAAGCTCATAGAGACTCATCCAAAGCGACTTGGAGCTGTGATTGCCACAAAAGGTGGCTCTACAAAGTATTGAATTTAGGGGGGAGTGAATAGTTATGCACATTTATTTTTTCAGTTTTTTTGTCCTATTTGTTTGCTTCACAATAATAAAAAAATTCTTCCAAGTTGTGGGCATGTTCTGTAAATTAAATGATGCAAATCCTCAAACAATCCATGTTAATTCCAGGTTGTCAGGCAACAAAACACGAAAAATGCCAAGGGGGGTGTATACTTTTGCAAGGCACTGTAGACTGGGACAGAGAACTGGCAGCTAAACATACTGAACATAAATGGACAAGATGTAAATCCTTAATAAATATACATACTTATCACCATATACTATGTGGGAATAAAAGTAAAAGGGGTAAATCGCAACCCATGTGGCTTAACAATGATTTAAAGATCAAGATACAGAGTAAAAAGCAGGCATTTAAATTATACAAGTAGTGATGTCGCGAACATCATATTATAGGTTCACGAACATCGTTCGCGAACGTCAATCAAATGTTCACGAACGGGCGAACATCGGCGTACCCCATAGATTTCAATGGGCAGGCGAATTTCAAAACCCACAGGGACTCTTTATGGCCACAATAGTGATGAGGTTAGTAGTAAAGAGGTTAGTAGAAACATGGATCAAGGCAACTCAGTGGATGTAGTCTTTTGGGATTTTGCAAAGACTTTTGATACAGTGCCACATGGGAGAATATTGTGCAAACTAAGAGATACAGAAATTACAGTAAATATCTGCTCATGGATGGAGAGCTGGCTTGAAGACAGGAAGCAAATGGTTGTGGTAAATGGAACATACTCCGATTGGACTAATGTGGTAAGTGAGGATCCTCATTGTTCAGTATTAGGTCCTTTCCTTTTTAACATATTTATTCATGACTTAGAGGTGGGACTGGAAAGTAGTGTCTCCTTTTTGCTGATGACATGAAGTTGTGCAAGGTACAGGTATATCCCGCTTAACGCTACTGCACTTAGCGTGGATTCACTATAGCGCTGTTTTTGCTCCAATGTCCCACTTAGCGATATACCGCGCTATTAAACTGATTTAGGTAAAAAAAATGAATTTAATGCTCTGCGCTGCACTAGAATACTTTTTGACCTTTTAAGACCCTATTTAAAGCTTCCAAATAGCTTCACAGCATTATCAGGGGCACCATTTTAGGGCAGAGATACAAATTGAGACAGGGAAAGAAGAGAAAGCTGGAGAAAGTGGGGAAAAAAGTTACAGAAGCCCTCTAAATACTGTCTACAACAGCCTGTGGCAAGGTACAGTATTTTTTTTTAATTTTTTATCACAATGTGATTTTTAATTGTTACTGTAATTACTGCAATTGTACTTGTAAAACCTCCATTTAATGTTTTTTTATTTTTGGGAAAAGACGTCAGTGTTGGTGGGAGAGATTGCTACCAGGGACCTCCAAATCCTGCCTACAGTAGCCTGTGGCAAGGTACAGTACAGTTTTTTTATTTTTATCATAATGTGATTTTGACTAGGGACCCCAAAACCCAACCTACTGCATCCAGTTTGAGGTAGGGTAAATTTAAATTTTGTAATTCCCTTGTTTCTCATATTATGATTGTTCATTGTTAACTGTCTAATCAAATCTACATTAATTGTATTTTTTCATACTGTTTTACAGATGTCTAAGGCCAAGGAGGATCAGGCCAAGCTAACACGGCAGAGCATCCCACTGGATGTGATTTTTCAGGTGCTGGACCGCTTGGAAAAAGGGGAGTGCCAACTAGACATTGGAGCAGACCTTAAACCGGCAACCTCCACCATCCGCACTATCCTTAAGAATAAGGCGAAGATTAAATCGTCAGCCACTACCAACACTTCATCCTTATCCAAAAAGATAACACGAACCAGATGCTACTCCTGGGACTGACAGGTAAGTGGAGCAGAGGGGACTAGTCTCAGTCATTGCAGTATAGGGATTTGACTCTGTACAGGGATAGGGGATAAATAGTGGGTCCCCATAGATTTAATGACAGGGCCATCCACTATATAACTTCAGACAGGGCCACAGAGGTAGTATATTGTGTCCCCTCTGTGTCCACTTAAGTCCTTTATTGTATATATATATATATATATATAGATTCTCTGTACTTTTTCAGTTGACCACTATACTATTTTGTATTCACTGATAATTATTTCAACTGGGGCGACCTTTATCCAATGGTATATATCAATAGCAATGGGTAGTAGACAATAGGATATTTTATTACGAGTATGAAATACCATTTGGACACTATTCTTTTAATTTATATTGTATATACATATTTTTTATCTTTGTAAATATAATAAAAGTTATATTTTAACATATACAGTATGGGTTTCTTTTTTTCAGAATATGCTAATATAAATGGCTGTCGGGGTCTATAACTTGTGATTGGAATTTAAAGGTGTCTGTTCTTTCCTCTACATATTGTTTCTAAATTATGGAAAAGACTGCAGAGGCCTTTCCCACGGAATTGAGGGAAATTGTGGAGAGAGGCAGTTACCCTCCTGATCCTGTGTTTAATGTGGACGAGACCGGCCTCTTCTGGAAGAGGATGCTGAGCCGCATCTTTATCTCCCATGACCAGAGGAGAGCACTGGGCTTCAAGGCAGCCAAAGACTGGCTAACCCTTCTTGTGGGAGCAAACTCCAGCGGTGACCTTAAGATAGAGCCATTGCTGGTGTACCAATCCCACACTCCAAGAGCTATGAAGCGCATACCCAAGTGCAGTTTGCCTGTCATCTGGCAATCCAACAAGAATTGTGTGACATATTTAAGGAGTGGTTCTCTGAGCATTTCTGCCCATCAGTGAAGCGCTACTGTAAGCGCAAAGGCCTTGAGCCAAAAGCTCTCCTCTTGATGGATAATGCTCCTAGCCACCCTACCAACTTGGCTGAGCTGGACAGCTGCATCCTGGTATAAGTGGTGTTGCTGAGACCAACACTATTTCGTTGATTCAGCCGATGGACCAGGGGGTGATAGACACCTTCAAGGCCTGCTATCTTCACCGCACATTCCGCCAGCTCATTGACTATGCTCATCGACGGACAGCCAGGACAAGCAATCAATGTTGGATTTCTGGAAGAGATACAACATCATGCAGGTGGTAACCAACATCAATCTGTCATGGAAGGAAGTGACACAGCAGTGTCTGAAAGGTGTCTGGCAGTAGATCTGGCCAGAGCTGTACACGGATGTGCAACATGAAGGTCACATCATAGTGGAGATAACAGGCCTTGTTACCACTGCTGGACTGTGGGATGCGGATGCCCAGGACATTGAAGAGTTGGTCCAGGCTTCAGGTGAGAGCCTGACAAATGAAGACCTCCAACAGCTGGGTAGTTGCAGACAGCAGTGACTCTGACACAGAGGATCTCAGGAAACTGACCACAGAGCTCCTAGCCAAGAACCTGCATCCCATCCATGATGCAATGGATCAGATTGTGGCTAATGACCCTGGCACTGTGCAAAGCATGAATGTCAGACAGAGCATTCATGCCTCATTGTCCTGCTACCAGCATCTGCTGGATGGGCGCAAAAAGGAGAGAAAGCAGATCCCCATGGACTAATTCACTGTAAAAAAAAACAGTCCGAGTGGAAGATGAACCTTCCACATCATCCACTTAAATAATTTGTTTATTTATTTATAAAAAAAAATATTTATGTTGTTTACATATGCTTGCATATGCTTGCAGTTAAGTAATTGTTGAGATACAGTAAAATAAATCAAATCTCTATTGGTGCTGTGTTTTTTTTTTTCAAAGTTGTTCCCCTACCCCTATCTTCCTCATGTTAAACTGCCCAGTTTAGCGCTGTTTTGCTTAACACTCATAGCGGTTGGAACCTATCTACAGCGTTAAGAGGGGTATACCTGTAATTAAATCAAATAATGATGTGCTTTCCCTCCAAAGGGATGTACATAGATTAGAGGAATGGTCATCTAAATGGCAGATGAGATTTAATATGAGTAAATGTAAAGTTATGCATCTGGGAAGGAAAAATAGCCATGCAATTTATAATATTAATGGAGCAAATATAGGGGTATCAGATATGGAAAGGGATTTGGGAGTACTTGTGAACAACCACCTAGGTAACAGTGCTCAATGCCAAGCAGCATCTACAAATGCAAATAAAATATTAGCATCTATTAAGAAGGGTATAGAAGCAAGGGAAGAACATTTAATTCTGCCTATATAGAAATCCATAGTATGTCCTCATTTGGAATATGGAGTACAATTTTTGGCACCACTTCATAAAAAGGATATTTTAGAGCTGGAAAAGGTACAGAGAAGTGCTATTAAACTAATAAGGGGAATGGAGGGGCTAAGTTATGAAGAAAGACTAACCAAAGTAAGCTTATTTTCTTTAGAAAAGAGAGGATATGATTACCCTATATAAATATATCCGGGGTCAGTATAAAGATTTGTCAAGTGAGCTTTTTGTGCCAAGAGGTTTTCAACTGACAAGGGGACATCCTTTGAGGTTAGAAGTAAAAATATTTCACCTTAAAGAAAGAAAAGGGGTTCATCACAGTAAGGGTGGTTAATCTGTGGAATTCTCTACCAAAGGAGGCAATGACAGCGAATTTAATAGATAACTTTAAAAGGGGACTGCATTTATTCCTAATTAAAAAGGGCAATAAGGGTTATCCTGGATAATTAGAGAGAGAGAGTATTGATCCAGGTAGGAATCCGATCGCCAGTATCAGGAGTCAGGAAGGAATTTTTTTTTGCCTTTGAAACGATTGGCTAAGTTTCACTTTTTTTTTTTTTTCTGTTTGCCTTCCTCTGGATCAATTAATTAACAACTAATCCACATATTTCAGATCAGAGGAGATCCTAAAAGGGTGAACGTGATGGTTTGAAGATCTTTTTTTTTAACCTCAATTACAAGTAACTAGTATGTAACTATGTATAATATACGTTAAACGTTACTGAGATTTTCAGATAAACAAACAGGTTTACTATCTATTCCCATAGCTATATGACAAGTTGTCCTATAATGCATCACATACCCTCTAAGGGGTACCACCTTTTTCACCATGTATTTCATGTACACTATTGCTTTTCCTCAGGCTGATATATCCATGCGTATTTCACACATTTATATAGTGACACTCCTATTGAGCCCTTTACTTCCCAAAATGAATCAGAAATCTAGAAAGCATTATTTTCTATTTCTTTAAGTCACATATTACAAATCCATAATTTACTAACTATAATTGAAATTTACATTCACCATAATTCATTTATTTTTTATAAAAAAATTACTTATGCTGTCATGACTCCTCAGGACTTCTGGACTTTTGGATCTCGCAACTAGACTTTGATGGACACTATCCACATGTCTAACTGACCCAAAGGCTATTATAATGACCATAAGACCCTTTTGAAAAGACTATGGGCCCTATTCTATTGGCCAATTCGTAAACTTATACACACTTAATACTGCTCTTTAAATGACCACAGATTTTATTTGCTACTCGCAATCTGACTACATGTTACCTGCTCACAATCACTACAGGCCAATCAAACCCACAAAACTGGCCATAGAATTTTATTGGTTTTAGCACAGCTTTAATATTACGAGGGCTAACTAATTAAAGTTACACAATATTGATATTCTATTAGACCTGTAGAGCTAGATCAAATTTAAAAAAAAAAGTATCATGTTTCTGTCAAAAATATTACGAGTACTAAATAGGACTCAAAAGGCAATTTTCAAACACATACTAGAGCTGTAATAACAATTAAAAACACAATACAGTACTATAAAAGCATGGGAAGGAATGGAAAAACATTGTAATTAATTGCAAACCCACAAATATGCAATTAAAAAAAATATATTTTTTAAAGTTATTTATGAGTAATATCGATCCTAGGACTCAAGGGGTTAATACATATCATAAAAACCCATGTGGACTAAAACAAATGATCTAAGCATTTTATAACGTGCTAGATTGCTTGATTGTGTGCCCAATTGGATGTGTCCAAACAGTAAATTGCAGGCTTCCTTAAATATTGTCAGATCATAGGATCACGCCCCCTGAAATCTGACTTAAAAAGGCAGAGTTTACAAGTTCACCTTAAGGTTGGAATTTGCGAGCTGGAGTCAATAGAATACATCTAAACATTTATTTAAAAAAAAAACAACCACAGTTAAATTTATGAGTTTGAGGCATTTGTGGGCTTCTAATAGAATAGGGCCTATTTGCAGCCTTGTTATTTTGTATTATGCTTACCCCAAGACCTGGTTGTATGGCCTGGATCCCGAAGACCCCATTTCCATAGGTCATTTGAGCTTAGAGCGCTCTGTATCAATTTTACATTTTTTTTTTACTTTTATCTATGTGTAGAATGTGTTTTGGCGTGTGACTATTGTATGGGGCCAATAAAGCTATTTTAGGTTTGGCATAATGTTAAGTGCGACCAGAAGTCACCTTTAATAGCCTACGGCAAAACCCAGTTCCCTCTCAGTCCCAGGGCCAGGCTAGGTTCCTGGTTGGCATTGAACTTGTGTCAAGTGTTAGAATAGGCCCCATAGACTTCTATGGGAAATTCAAAGAACTAATTGGGCCATCAAGTTTAATTAACTAAGTTGGTAACTGAATCTTTGATGTTGGCATATAAAAGTGGTATAAAAAAGGTGAACCAACCAATACAATTTACGCCCTGTTTGGGACACATATACATAGTGTATTTTATTTAGATGGAAGAACTTTGTTTTTTTTAACTAAATTAATTCCTGCAACTTGTCCTGAGACTTGGCCTAGAAACCGCAACGCGGCCTGAGTATTAGCAACTTGTCCTAGTATATGTTTAAAAGGTTCTGTGTGTGGGGATACCCAACCTAGACAACCTGTTAATAGGGTTGTGACATATGCTCTTTTAAAGAACTAGCTGTAATAATGGGAAAGGTGTTTTAGAAAAAAATATACAGTCTTTAGTCTATTAACTGCTTTATGCAAATGTTTTTACACTGTCCATTTATTGCTTTATTTGTCTTCCTGATTAAGCACCTGGGAGGATGATCATATTATATGTTACCTTACTGAGAAAATAGAAAATCTTTAGACCAATGAAATTTCAACCCGCATGAAAAAACATCAGTATGTTGTTGCAGTTTGAGAATATATTTCAAAACAAATACTTGATATTTAACTTTTATTAAGTAATTAAGATGACTTCCTTAAAAAATGTTGATCAAAATATAAAAAAGTAATAAATCAACTACTGTTAATCAATTAAACAAGGCCGTAACTATCCATTTAGAAACAGCCAATAGAAAATGAGACCGTCATCATTAGGTCAGTAAAACATGGAGGTTACATGTCAATCAATTAGCATTTGGGGGTCTAGCAAAACTGCAAAATACAAATTAATAAAAATGAATGCCAGTACTGTTCTAGTCCATGTGTGTGGTCTGATATGTATTAACTCATTGATTCCCAAGATTGATATAACCCCGAAATGAAACATAAAAATAATTAATTTTTGATTGCCTATTTGCAAACTTGAGACTGTTGTGCAATTAATTCTAGTGTCTTTAATCGCTTTCCCCTTCATTTACAGTATTGATTTTTTTACTTGCATTTACAGTGCAATGGACAGCGGTTAAACCCCCTTGCAAGTCCTATCTGGTACTCGTAGGATTTTCCCCTACATTACAAGTGTGAAAACATTTGCAAGCTTGGGGAATTGTAGCAATTGAATAGCGATTCATGATTTTAGTACTCAGAACTCTTGCGGATGTGAAAGATCAAAGGCTTTGGGAGGCTGTAAGTTCCCAGGTTTAACGGGCTGTAAGTTCCCAGGTTTCAAGGCTGTAACACGTAAGACTTCTTTGGCTCACAAAAAGACCCCAATAGAATAGCGAACTACGGTAGCTTACTGGCTCCATTACGGGCTCCAGTAACTTACAATTGTTCAATTAAATTTGGCTCAAGATCTTCTCCAAATAAAGCAAAATATATAGCAGTTAAATAAAAATGTATGCTTATTTTCATACTTTCAAATTTCTTTTACATTATTATGTCAAGCTCTTTGAAAGAGCATACTGTAAAATTATGACTCCAACGGCATAATACATGTGTTAATACATACTACATATTTTGCCAGATGCACTTATTTGTTATCACTTTTTATTCTGTTGTATATTTTTTCTACTCCACAATTATACTATACTATTAGATTAAAAAATATACTCAAATTATTTTAGTTTGCAACACAGTTGATGCCAGGCATGTATGATGAAAAGAGAAACTTAATCTAGCTCTGAACTAGTTTTAAAAAATATCAAAACCTTAAAAAAACTTATGAATGTTAAACACTGCATTAGTATATTTATTATGTCAATATAAAATAAATTAGAACTTGAGTCATTTGCATATATTACTTCCACACATTTTGTTGAATGTTGAATCAGCTCTGATGGCTTCCCACACAATTTCTTTTCTTATTTGCCTAATAGTTCTGTTATTCACTAGGTCACTACGTGTACAAAACTGCCAGCATTAATTTTAATGATTACATTGTGATTAAAGGTGGCAAGCATTGAGTTCATTAATTCCCATTGTTGGCAAGATTACCAATTCATGAGAGCAACTTTAGACAAAATGTTGTTTTTCACAAACTGAGTAATCATCTACCTGGAAAATACTGGACAACTGCCATTTTCATATCATTAAAAAAATATTTGAAAAAACACAATATGAGTGGATACATTTATTTTATAAATCAGATTGTAAATGACTTATATATAACTACATTTTGTCATGTTAGAGTTATGGAGTAGGTACACACATGCATGCCATTTTAATTTTTCTTTATTTAAGACTGTGAGAACAAAAGGCATAATTGCATGAATTCAAACTTTTAAATGACTACTGTATTCATTTATTTAAAATGTATTTTAGAATGATCTTCTATATGTAATTATACTGTTTTATTCTCTAATGATCCACTACTAAGGAGACTTGAATTCAAAGAGGAAGCTTCACAATCTATAACTTACCAGTGCTTCCATTAGTCCATTAGTTTACAAGGAAACACTATTCTGAGAAAGTGAAAGAATATAATGTATTTTATAATTAATTTGTCGAGTCAGTGCAGTTATGGCACTTTAGTCAAGATAACAAACCAAATAGAAAAAGAAAAATTATAAAGCCCATATATTAACACCCCTTGAGCGCTCCCTTAACTGACATGGAAGAACAAACAATCACAATAATTACAAGCTTTGTCCAATATCTAGAAAGGGGCTCTTTACTACTGTGATCAAACCATTCCTCCTATTGCCATGGATACAATCAGGACAAATCAAAGTCAAACACAGATAAGCAAGCAAAACCTAAGGATCGGTTGAGTAATCAGTTGAGAAAAAATAGGTATCATCCATCACACTGACATAAAAATGGACAAATAGAAAAACAGAAAAAAAACTCCAAGTCGTTATATGCAAAATTACATCATATTCTGTGTCGATCAACCCCTGTATTCCTAAATTCAACACATATATGAATGGAGATTTCCTTTAAAACTCCATTTATTATAACTAAAGTACATATAAATACCCGGGAGAACAAGATGCACTCCTCAAGTCTGCCACAAAGAATACAGTTACAAATTGTGAAGCATGCCTTTCCAAATCTCAAACATATTCTTAATCAGTGCTGATCAACAACAAATACCCATGTTCATAACTCCAACTAAATGTTTTAACTAGTAACATATATGTAAATGGCAGTAATGACATTTTTTTGTTATCTCCATAGTAGGAGCCATGGTTAAGATAGGGTTATCTATCTATCTATCTATCTATCTATCTATCTATCTATCTATCTATCTATCTATCTATCTACAGTATCTAAGAAACAATTCAATTGTGATGCTGCCTTCAATTCCATTGGTTGCAGGGTATTAAGTAATTTGGTGCCAGGATATAAGGCATATCACATATGTAGTTTTAAGTATGTGGGTTTTTGCTAACGCTTGCGGGCTCGCATAGCGAGCCCGCCACAACTGCGGCCCTCGCAAAGCGAGGGCTGCAGTTGCTGGCAAGGTGTGCCGAAGGCGCTCCTTGCACTGGTGGAGATGAGCGCCATAGGCGCTCATCCCTACAACCCCCTGTGACTTTCGGACCGCAAATGCGGACCCTCACAAAGCGAGGGGCCGCATTTGCGGAGGTGGAGGCTCCCAGGTCGGCTACAATGCGCTGCAGGTGGCACTTAGCCTAAATTTACGGACTTGGCATCAAAATATACGACACACAGGACTTAAAAAAAAAAACATTACGACCTCGCAAAAATACGACCTTAACGCCCGAACCGTGCGCAAATAAAAACATTAAAAACACAATAAATACACACAACAAATACATACAAAGCTTACCCACAGAAAGGGGGGCACCCAGGACCTCTGCAAGTGAAGTTACACCTCCATTTAAGTCCAAATTCCAGAGTTTAGACACACGAAAATCCCCTAAGCGAGAGAAAAAATGGCTGCCGATAAAAATGAAAACTAGGCTACAGGACCCTAAACACGCAAAACACCACCAAGCACATACTGATTTTCCAAAAAGCTGTACAAGGTACAAGATACACTATTAACAAGGATGCTACATCATCCACGGCCGTATACCACATACACATTCGCTGCCATTTTACAACACTAACTTACACAATGCGGAAGTACATAGCTACCCTAACGCTTCCCCTCGCGCTCGCAGCATATTTACACTACACACTGCTGACACTTACACCTCAGCTCCACAACAGTGCAAACCTACATTATATGCTGCAGGAACATCAAAACAGATTGTCAGCTCTTCAGCACAATGCTTCCTGCATATATTACTTCCAAATAGGTAGATTATATTAATTTATTAATGTATTCATTATTTCATTAACATACAAAAACAAATATAGACAAAAACAGCGGCAACGCTGCTCATAGCACAAAAAGCCTTGCAATAAGCGCAAAAAGCAGACCAACGCCGACAAAACAATAATAACAAAAGCGCCTATCAGAAACAAAAAATACAACAGCCTCCCAATAAGCGCCGAAGGATCTCGGACCACCAACAAAATTTATGTCTCCACCAAACAGCATTACCTGCGTTTTATTGCCGTCATCTTTTGACACGCAAGTCGCTAGTGTATATATAATGCAGTGGTGTGGTCATAAAGTTGTAAGTTCCTGGGGGAGCACTTCAAAGGAGGAGCTTGAAAAATTACAATCTAAAGGGTGTGTGAATAGTACAGGAAGATGATATATGTGTTGTGCATGTTAAGACAGTGAAGATGAGTTTTTAGTGATGTATTGAAGGTTTTGAAGCAGGAGCTTAGCCTAGTGGATCTAGGCAAAGAATTACAGAGTTCATCTAAGAATCAATTCAATACTGATGCCTCATTCAATTCCTTTGGTGTGAGGGTATTAAGTCATTTAGTGCCAGGACATTAAGCATATGAATATATAATGCAGGGGTGTGGTCATAAAGTTGTAAATTCCTGTTTGTGTACATCAAAGAAGGATCTCCGTAAATTGTTTTAGATTTATATTGGATTTTGTTGCTCTGTGAGGGCAACAGGGTGTTCAATCAACAAAGAATATGACAGATTTTATATAGAAATACTTTAGCACTTTTCCAAACTTGCTACTTTCAGATGTGAAAGATGTCATGCAGCAGGATGCCAGGCAGATCAAAAGTTATTATGTGTTATTTCTCCAATCCAAAATATTCCTGACCTCCTGTTCCACTTCTGACTTTATAGGTATATGAAGTCATACAGCATTCATACCCACTAAAACCGGTCACTCACTTGAAGCACATCAAAGAGTGCCAACAAGAAGGTAGCCTGAAAATTAATGCCTGAAATGCATATAAACATGCAATGTACAGGTCCTCAACAAGGTCTTGGAAAGAAAATGTATGAAAAAATATACTGCAAAAGATTTAGAAAATCCTGTTAAAATCTCTACCCTCCACTTCAAATGAAAGGTAGAGTTAGCATCTGTTGAGATAGTAGATAGTGTTAATATTGTGAAAGGATGGTTGTAGATATATAGGAAGCTGCTCTAGAGATGGAGTTAGTATTATTATTATAAATTATTATCTTTTAATGCTCCCACATATTCCTTAGTGCTAGACAGGAGTTAGGTTCAAAGCAAAAACAATATTAACACATTGCAAAGAATGGAATGCCCATTCTTTGTCTTTGTGCTTAGAATCTAGTGTGCATAATGCTTTCCCTAAAGCACCTTGAACAATTGAAAACTTGAAATCTTCCAATCTAAAGGGTTTGTGTGTGAGACAAGAGGGTGATTTATTTATTGTGGAGGTGAAATGCTTTTTTGAACAAATTAGTTTTTAGTGATGTTTTGAAGGTTTTGAGGCAGAAGGGTAGCCTAGCGGAGCAAGGCAAGGAACTCCAGAGAGTAGAGGCAGCACGAGAAGGATGATTTAGAAGAGGTGATAACAGAGGAGAAAAGAAGATGATCATTAGCAGAAGAAGGGGGCAGGTGGGAGAGTATTTTGAGACAAGAGCAGAGATACTGTATAATGGGGTGCACTGCTGATGGCTTTCTAGGTTAGCAGCTTGATTTTAAATTTCCCTCCGGAGCCAGTGGAGTGATCGACAGAGAAGAGCTGCTGACAATGAGCATTGAGAACAGTAGATGAGACTAGCAGAGATAAAATACTGTTGGTGGGAAGGTCAGCAAGGAGCGAGTGAGAGAATGTATTAGAATGTTAGCTTTGTCTAGTTTAGGAAGTGACATCTTTTGATGATTTTTTTAGTGAAAAAGGCAAGATTTTTTTAGTGGATGTATGTGAGGAATGAAAAAGAGGGCATCGACTAATAGAACCCCAAGACAACGTATCTGGGCAGGAGGGTGCGATGATGGCATTGTCGACAGTGAAAGAGATATGAGGAATTGAAGCTTTCTGTCTTCTCGGTAAATATATTGTAGTGGCAGGGAAGGATAGCAGTGGTGGAGGGCCGGCAGAGCAAGATCTGGCCCCTCCCTATTCATAGATTCCACCCATTTGTATAGACTCCACCCATGACATAATTTTGACCTTTATATGCCCCACCCAATGACCTTATACTGGCTCCACTCATTAAAATACACTCCAACTATGTTTTTTTATATATAGGCCCCAACCAGACATTATTAACCCACATTACACCAAGCGGGACCATATAGGCCCCAACCGGACCTTAAAAACCTTAAAATACCAAGCGGGACTATATAGGCCCAAACCAGACCTTATTATTCCACATTATACCAAGCTGGACCATATAGGCCCCCACCGGACATTAAAAACCTTCAGGCTAAAAACGTACCTAGAAAAACTTTAAATACTGCTCAAGACTATATAGGCCCCAACCGGACCTTTAAAACTTTAAAATACCAAGCGGGACTATATAGGCCCAAACCGGACCTTAAAAACCCACATTACACCAAGCGGGACTATATAGGCCCCAACCTCACCTTTAAAACCCACATATCAACAAGCGGGACTATATAGGCCCAAACCATACCTCCAAAACCTTAGAATACCAAGCAGGACTATATAAGCCTCAACTGGACCTTTAAAGCCTTAAAATACCAAGCGGGACTATATAGGCTAAAACCTTACCTAAAAAAACTTAAAATACCGCTCGGGACTATATAGGCCCAAACTGGACCTTAAAAAAAAACATACTACACCAAGCGGGACTATATAGGCCCCAACCATACCTTTAAAACTTTCAAATACCAAGCGGGACTATATTGGCCCAAGCCGTACCTAAATAACCTTCAAATACCACATGGAACTATATAGGCCCCAACCAGACCATATTAACCCACATTACACCTAGCAGGATCATATTGGCCACAACCGGACCTTTAAAACCTTAAAATAACAAGCAGGATTATATAGGCCCAAACAGTACCTATAAACCCACATTATACCATGCTGGTCTATAAAGACCCAAACCATACCTAAAAACCCACATTATACCATGCACGTCTATATAGAACCAAACAGTACCAAAAAACCCACATTATATCATGCACGTCTATATAGGACCAAAAAGTACCCAAAAACCCAACTAAATACCATGAACGTCTATATGGGACCAAACAGTACCTAAAAACCCAAATTATATCATGCACGTCTATACAGGCCCAAACAGTACCTAAAAACCCACATTATACCATGCACGTCTATATAGGACCAAACAGTACACAAAAACCCACATTATAGCATGCATGTCTATATAGGACCAAACAGTACTTAAAAACCCACAATATACCATGGACATCTATAAAGGATCAAACAGTACCTAAAAAACAACATTATTCCATGCACGTCTATATAAAACCACACAATACCCAAAAACCCACATTATAGCATCCACGTCTATACAGGCCCAAACCATAAAAAACTTAAATTACCAAGCAGGACTATATGGGCCCTAACCCGACATTAAAAACCCCACATTACACCAAGCTGGACTATCTAGGCCCCAACCGGGCCTTAAAAACCCACATTACAACAGGCGGGAGTATATAGGCCCAAACCATACCTCAAAAACCTTAGAATACCAAGCGGGACCATATAGGCCCCAACCGGACCTTTAAAACCTTAAAATACCAAGCCGGACTATATAGGCCAAAACCGTACCTAAAAAACTTAAAATACCACTCAGGACTATATAAGCCCCAACCAGACCTTAAAAACCCACATTACACCAAGTGGGACCATACAGGCCCCAACCGGACCTTTAAAACCTTAAAATACAAAGCGGGACAATATAGGCCCAAACCGGACCTTAAATACCCACATTACACCAAGCAGGACAATATAGGCCCCAACCGGACCTTTAAAACCTTAAAATGTCTGATTGAAAGCTCAATAACAGGGCCCTCCATTCTTTGCACTGTTTGAAATTGTTCTTGACTTGTACTTAACCCCCCGCTACAGAATATGTTGGCGCGTTGTAAATAAAGGATAGTAAAAAAATAATAATAAAAATACCAAGGTGGACTATATAGGCCCAAACCGGACCTTAAAAACCCACATTACACCAAACGGGCCTTTAAAGCCTTAAAATACCAAGCGGGACCATACAGGCCAAAACCGTACCTAAAAAAAACATAAAATACCAAGCGGGACTATATAGTCCCCAACTGTACCTTTAAAAGCTTAAAATACCAAGCAGGACCATATAGGTCCAAACCAGACCTTAAAAACCCACATTACATCATTGCGAGCCTCTCCCCCCTCTACCTCTTCCCCCCATAAAAGGTTAATTTAAAGTGATAGATGCATATTTTTAACAAAATCATATGAAAGAAGACATGAAAACTGATATAACATTTTATTATCTATATAAATTTTAATACAATATTAAATTGAGTGGTCCAGCCCGAAATACCAGGCAATTCTACCCTGAACAGGAGATATAGCAAACCTCAGACATACGTTTCAGCCTCCATAGTACAGAGCCGTAAGAAAACTAACTCAAGAGAGTGACCACTCTGAGAGACCAAACAATTAAGTTAGGAAGAGAATAGAGACAGTGGGAGTATTAGAAGAGGAAAGTGGTCAGATGAATTGGGATGTTGGCCTGAGGTGGGTCGTGATAGATAACTGTTACATGCAGAGATTGGTGAAAGTAGAAGGAGTAGTGTTCAAAAGATAGGAAGGGTAAGAAAAAGAGCAGAGGTTATGCAATGAAAAATAGAGTTGAGAGTAAAAGTTCTGAATAACTTCCCTGTCTATCCAAATACGCAAGCACATGACGACCGCGGGACTTAGAATAAAAATTATGACTCCAAATGGGAGTCGTTACACTTAGAAAAACCAAAATACGAGTCGTAAAAATACAAACTTACCAGCCGAGACTCGCAAACCAAAAAACAGTAAAAACACACTAAAAACACCCGAAAAAATTACAAACACATCACAGACAGCATGGGGCAACAGCCAGGACGTCTGTGAGTGAGCTAGAAAACGAATTTAACTCGAATTTAACTCATTCGAAAATCGCCTAAGCGAGGAAAAAAATGGGCGCTGAAAAAAATGTAAACGAGGCTACACGACCGTGAAGGGCGCAAAACATAGCCAGAAACGTAGCAGTTTGACAAGGCACGTATGAGGTACTAAAGCCGACTGTTACTAAAGACGCAAACTTCTTCTGACTCGTGTAACACATATAATATCGCCGCCATTTTACAACAATCTACACAATTACGCATCTGAAATGGTGGCTTTCCCGCCTAAACTAACGGTTCTGGCTCGCGCATGCAGCCTATATATAGGGCACACTTGCCACAGTGCTGACACTTTCTCCTCAGGTGATGACAATCTGACTGGACATTTTCTGCTGCCGGAAAATCCAAAAAGATTGTTAGCTCTTCAGGATATTGATTGATGGCTATTTATTATAAATAGGTAAAGTATATGAATTAATTAATTATTAATTAAAAAAATATTAATTAAAAAAATAATTACATTACTCCATTTTGCAATACCTGTACTTTATCAAGATATTAATCATTATCCATTTCAAATATGTTTATTAATTGATTAATTCATTTTTAATGGACATTAATTTATTAATTATTAATTATTTATCATTATGCTAAAAATTCTAAAATTGTCACTACCTTTACTTTATTATTACAATATTGATTAACTCTTTATAATATATATAGTCATTGATTAATTAGTAATGTTCATTCATTAATTAATAATGAATTAGTCATAATAAGAAAGTTAATAAAAAATTGATCAGAAAATATGTATATTTCACACTGGACTTACATTTTGGGGTTGCTGCTCAACTAATAATGTTCATTAATTACTTCATTAATCATTAAGATTAGTAATGTTCATTAATTATTAATTACTCATAATATCAAATTTAGTAAAAAAGGGATAGTAAAAAAAAGATTAGTAATGTTCATTAATTACTTCATTGATCATTCATAAGTAATAACAAGAACATTTTTTTTTCAAATGCCTGAAAAGATATGTACATTTTGCACTGCACTTACATTTCAGTGTTGCTGCTTAATTTTTACATTGCTGTTATATTTCTGTTTTCAGCCTTCATTATTAATGCATTTATTTTTATTATTACATTGCAGTTATATTTCTGTTGTCAGACTTCATTATTAATTTTTATATATTTTTTAATATTTGGTGTGTTAATGCTTAATTATTAATGTTCATGATTCATTATTTAATTAGTCATTTATTTTAAAGAATATAAAATAAAATGTGCTAAAATGCATCACAAAATAGGTAGATTTTACAGTGTAATTATATTTATCTGTTGCTGCTCATTGTCTCAAAGGAATAGGATCCTCAAACCGCTTAAATATTTATATCATTTTATTACATTTTATAGTGCATTTACTTATATTTTGCATGTATGCCAATTAAACATCATACAAACATTAACAATGCTTTTTATTTGATTTCACAGTTTGATCATCTGGGCACCTGACTACACAGAGTAACATTTGCAGCATTTGATCTGCAATAAGATCAACTTTACAGGTATATCATTTAATGATGCTGTTTTTTACAACAAAATGATTAACAGCCTTAGTACATTAACATTTTTATTACAGAAGTTGCCAGTTAGTGAACTTATATCCATAAGCAAAGTCTTCAGTAAATAAAACACTTCTTACTTACTATCTAAATAAATATGCTCTGTGCTTATATACAGCTCTAATAAATTTCCTGAATCGCAATTTAATAAGGCTGTAAGGATAATTCATTTTCATTGATCAATGTTATTAATTAGTTAATCAATATTAATAAATGTATTAATCATCATAAATCATTATAAAATATAGATTGTCTATTTCACAATGCATAGGACATTGTAAGCAATTCAATATTTTTTAATTCATTTTATTATATGCATGTATGACAAGGACAACAAGTACTTTCAATGATTCATACATCCATTCAAACAAAAAATTAAATATGATTTTTACATCATTTTACAGATTTCTCATATCTGCACCTGCCTGAACACAGGAGTCGCCTCTGCAGGATTTCACATTATAGAACATCAACTTCACAGGTATATGGTTTTGTGATGACATTCTTTAGAAATATAGCATTAAGTATTTTTTTGGAGGCCATTGATGACAGATATTGCCTAATTATTTAATGCATTCATTTAAAAAAATTAATCAGTAATTAGAAGGGAAAAAAAAGGAATACATATATACTTAGCTATTTATGTTTTAACTAATTACACTTTAACATCATATCTTAATTTATTGATTAATTCCGCATTTCTTGATTTCTTGATTAATTCATGTAATACCAACAAAAAAAAGGGTTTCACGACAATCTATACTTTGCTCATAGCTATTTCCGTTTGCCCTTCTTTACGAAAATATGTTTACCTGTTTAGATTTTGCAGTGATAACACTTTTACGTTATTTTATTCATGTGTATTCTTTCATTCATTAATTGATCATTCTGTTACTGCTCATTGTCTAAAAGGGATAGGACCTTAGAAGCAGCTAAATATTTAAATACATTTATTACATTAGGACACTTTTTAACATTTTACAATGCATTTGCCATATATGGATGATTAGGATTTACGTTTGCTATGTATGCCAATTAAAAAGTATATTTTCAATGATTTAGAAATTAATTTAAAAATAACACAAACCCTTTATATGTCATTTAACAGATCCATCATCTCTGCACCTCCCTGAAGACACAGATTGATGTCTGCAGTATTTCAGTTGATATCACATATAATTGACAGGTATCATTATTGATGACATTCTTTATAAAAACAGGATTAACAGCCTTATTAAATTGCAAGTTGCCCTATCAAATAGAGCTCTATATAAGCACACAGCATATTTTTTAACACAACTTCTTACTTACTAAAGACCTTGCTTTTGGATAGAAGTTAACTAACTAAAAATTTCCATAACCAAAATATGCTCTATTGTTATATAGAGCCCTATTCAATTAGTTAAATCACAATTTAATAAGTCTCTAAGTGTTTTTTCATCAACATTTTTTACAGGTTGTCATTCGTAATTTATGCAATTAAATTTAATAATTAATCAATAAGTAAAAAAAAAATACATATATGAAAACACATTTATGTTTACATGAATGAGAACTACACTTCAGAACTTAATTTATTAATTAATTAATTTCAGACAGATATTACTACTTTTTTTCATGTCAATCTATAGTTTGCTAATAGCTCTTTTGATTTGCCATTCTTTAGGAACACATGATTACCTGTTTATGTATTTGAAATGAATATATAGAGGAAAGAACAGACACCTTTTAGTTCCAATCACAAGTTATAAACCCCTTCAGCCATACAAATTGGCATGTATGTAATCATATTAAAGAAAAAGAAGGAATTGATTATAGAAATATATTAAAATATAACTTTTATTATATTTACAAACAATAAAAAGTGTATATACAGTATAAAAAGAAAGTTGATCCAAATGATTTATCCAATACACAATGACATCTATCAATAAGTAAATATCTCAATCTAATATCATGTAAATTTCTGACAGATGTTACCAAATATATACCATTGGATATGTATTGAGGGTTGCCAAATAAATAAATAAGGTAGCCAAAAAAATGCTGTCAATATGTACATAAAGGACTGAAGTGGAGACAGAGGGGACAAAATAAATTAATACTGTGGCCCTATCTAACACTTATAGTGGAAGGCCCGGATGAGAAATCTATGGGGACCCACTATTTATCATCTATCCCTCAAAGAAATCTAAGTCCTACACTATAAATAGCTAGAACTAATCCCCTCTGCTCCACTTACCTTCCAGTCCTAGTCACAGGCTTGCACATCACAGCACAATCTAGAATGGCTCAACGACAGCGTGCACACGCTGTTTGTGATGTCATCAACAGGCGACCCGTAACACAGCTGATCGACGCGCACGTTTCGCGTACTTCCGCTTCCTCCAGGATCAGTAATGTTAAGATAATAGCCTGGGTCTTTTATAGCTCCCAGACGAGTTCATGTGCACAAATGGAGACTCATTACGAATGCAGTAGGTCCTGCAAGGACAATAAAACATTAGACCAGTGTATTTATTTAAATGACACAAATATAAAGGATTACTTGCTCTAATATGAGAGATAACATCTAAAAATCAAATGTGTATATGATATAGTCTACACAATGATAAACTATATAATTGATTTAACACTTGCTAATGCAAATAAATGAGAAAACAATTTTAGATCTTACATGAATGATAAGTTATCATGGTTTGTGATTAATATCAAACATTTCCATAATATAAATATACGGGATATGTCTCCAAAACAGTGATTTGGGTACTATGACCCCTAGTTAATTTATTTAAATTGAGAATTTTGTTTTTAACGATAAGTTTTATCTACAGAAACGTGGCACTGCCATTGGGTCTGCAGTGGCACCCACCTATGCCATCCTTTATCTCGGATGGTGGGAAAGTGAGATGGTTTTCAATGATAGTAATATAATGTTCACAGAACATATATTACTATGGATAAGATATATCGATGACATATTTATTATATGGAATGATACAGTCCACAATCTTGACCAATTTATCTCAACTTTGAATAATAATACTCTCAAGCTCAAATTGACACACACTATTGATCCTTATAGGATTGATTTTTTGGATATTACCATAATCAAGAATGATATGGGGTATGTGACCACGGACCTATACAGGAAACCAACTGCCACCAATAGCACTCTGCACTTTGAAAGTTCCCATTTCTCTCCCACTTTAAAAGCCATACCGGTAGGCGAATTCCTACGTCTGAGAAGAAATTGCTCCGATACTCAGATCTTTAAGAGAAGAGCCCTGGAACTCAAGGACAGATTAAAGGATAGAGGTTATAGTAACATGTCACTGAAAAAGGCATATCAAAGAGCACTTCATACGACAAGGGAACATTTGCTGTGTCCAAAACCTAGACTTAAGAAAGATGGTCCTGTAAGATTCATTGGGACATACAGTGAGGATTCAAGTGACATCACTAGAATATTGAATAAACATATTAACACTAGCGACTTGCCCGTCAAAAAATGACGGCAATGTGATGTATATGTTTGTCAAGTTGTTTAGTTATTAATATAGATTTTTGACACTTGTAAGTATTGTGATCTGAACGTGTATTTTTGTAAATTGTTGATGTAATGGTTTTGTAACATGAAATTTGTATCTAAAGAATTGTTAACTTTAATATACATTGAATGCAGAGGAAAGCAAAAAGAAAAAAGCCTTGTTGAAACGTCCCAAATTTTAACATGAAGTTTAAAATATATGTAAGCAATAACCTTCAAAGTATATATTTTGAAACTTTAACTTTATTTTTTATGTAACTTTGGAAGTTGACAAAACATTTATATAATTTCGAACATTATAAACAGGAACACAGTGAATACATTTTGTAACTTAATTTTGTATTAAAAGTATTAACATTTGAATGTAAAAACATTTGAACTTTAAATTAATAAGTATTAACATGCAATTTGTATCAGAATAATTGTTAAGTTGAATATACATTGAATGTAGAGGAAGGCATACAGTAAAAACTCTCCTTAAAACGTACGTAATGAAAGTCATTCCTTACTGACCACATAAACCGGCGATAAACATGAATGTAGGTAGTAATCTTAAGATAACAGACAATATTTACATTGTGACTTAGAAGGTGCTTGAGCTCTTAACATAAACTTTATAATCTGTTTTATGAAATAACTTTAAAATATTGTTTTTAAACTTGTAACATTAGAAACATTAACACATTGACTTAACATTGTAACATAATTTTTCTTAAAAATGCTTGGCAAGTATTTTGTGAGGCGAATTATCCATAAACATTACTTCCATTAATTATGACTGAATTAAACAACAAATTGTTATGTATTTTTGAATGCTTTTAAAAAATGTTTGCATGGCTTTAGTTTGTACCCTGCAAAGTTATAGTACTTCATAGTAGACAATGTTTTTAGTAAAAATCCGTCCATCTTCTAATAAATCAGCTTGACTTTCATTGTTTTCAATGTAAACTTTAATAGCCTGTGGATTTTTGCACCGTGACAATGAAACGTACAATTGACCATGTGCAAATACTGGTTCTTCCAAAAAAATACCCACAGATTTGAAAGTTTGACCTTGTGATTTATTAATGGTCATGGCAAATGCCATAATAATGGGAAATTGTCTTCTTTGAAGTATAAAAGGGAGACTACTTTCACTTGGTGCTAAATCTATTCTTGGTATGAAAACTCTCTCTCCTTTATGGGTCCCAGTTAAAATTTCAGCATCTATAAAATGGTCCTTTAATTGTTGAACAATTAATCTTGTCACATTGCATAGGCCTTTTTTGGGGTTCATATTTCGCAATAACATGATAATTGCACCTTTCTTTAGCTGCAAAATATGTGGTGGCATTCCAGAAGGAGTTAGAGAGTTTATGAATTCAGTTGAAAAGTTAGCTTGACTTTCATTGTCATCAGCAAGTACAGAATCAGCACTGTGATAATTTCTTTGTGGTGCATAATTTTTTTTTAAGATTTCATTATTGAGGATTAATGCATCTTTATTTTTACACGTCAGTATGACTTGGTTGGCAAGCTTGGAATATTCTTCGTTATTTATGCTCCCTTCAAATATAGCCGATATAATATCTTGTTGACAAATCATCTGAGGTGGGATCTCTACAGTGTCGTCAGCTAAATGTAGTATTTTTTCTGTTCTGCCTTCTCCAATTTTAATAAGCCAATCATTGAAATCATTTTGTCCTTCTGATCTCATATTTTGTTGCAGTTGAAGATGGGTAAAATGTTTCCATACTGTGCTTGACTTGATACAGGTTTCGATAATGTCAGTTCGATTTCCATGTACAACGACAGGTAATGTTTGTCTAAAATCGCCACCCAACAACATTACCTTTCCACCAAATGGAATAATATTATCCATGACTTCACGAAGCAAACGGTCAATACATTGTAGGGCATAGCATGACATCATTGTGGCCTCGTCTATTATAATTAATTTACATTTCTTAAATTTCTTTGCTTGTAAGGATGTCATGCGAATATCGGACACCAAATTTTCTAAAAAAGGCACTGGCAGTTTAAATCCACTATGAACAGTTCTTCCACCTTCTAATAAAAGTGCAGCAATTCCAGTAGTGGCAAACGCCATTGCTATTTGTCCTTGTGCTCGTACTGAACTCATTAATAAATTGTACAAATAGGTTTTTCCTGATCCGCCAGGTCCATCAAGATAGAAATAATGCTCTGTCACCATGTCATCATCTATTGCATTTTTAATGGCATGAAATGCTTGCAATTGTAGTGTATTTAAAGTTGCAAGTCTTTCTTGTGTTCTTTCTGCTTGTAGTTGAATGTCATAGTCTTCAAAGTTTATGTCATCTATAAGACCTGGATCAGGCAAATTAAAACTTGCACAATTTAATCCATGAGTTAAAAATACTTCTTGGATTTCCATTAACGCTTTTAAGTGTGCAATGGGTTCATTGTATCATCGCATAAAGTCTTCAGCCATATTAGTTTTAAAAGTCTCCCACAAAGCTAATGCATTTGGAGCATTTGAGAAGATACAAATAATTACAAATTGTTCTCTCATCTGTCGTGGCATTTGACATTGTGCTGCTTCTTCTAAACATCTTTCCCACTCTGTATCATCAGCGAGTAAGTTTCTATGTCTTGCAGCTAAATGGAAGGATTCATATACAATGTCATTAACAGTTCTTAATTGTTCAAAACTTTGTGCTCCTGGAACATTAAAAAGTAATATCCGTAAGCAAAAACGTTCAACATCTCTTGGACTGACTGTGTAAATTCGTGGAATTATTTTATTGCCTCTGGTTTTTCTTGGTCTCCATAATCCATTCACAAAAACATAGTGATATGGAATTTCAATATATAAGTATTGTGTTGCTTGAGCATCAGTGGAAACCATGCAGTTAGTGTAGTGTGACGATCTTCACTTTGGGCCAATGCATTCATTTCATTTCCAGCATGGAAATAGACTAAATGTCGTTGTGGCAAATGTACTGCTAATCTATATACTGCATGTGATCTATCATGCATTTCAAATTTTAAAAGCCGCCACATAGCTTCTGGTGCACTGACATAGCGAGCATCTACATGAGATGCAAGTTCATCATGTACTAACTCACTACATTCAGGGTTGTCTGCACTTTTGACGACTACAGTAGCTGCATCATAGCCTTTGTAAATATATTTGTAGACATATTTAATTGATTTGATGGAAGTGCAGGCTTCTACGTTGATGTGGGCGTTGTACTTCATGAGTAAATGTGGATTGTAGGGTACTACATATCTATTGTCCATTTTTTTTCCATAAATAATGGCACTATCTCCTTCTCTTCTTTTATAAAGTGGATATCCATCACAATTTGCATATGTTTTGTCTCTATAATCTTTTGGAAAATCTTTTGAACATTTATTATTTTCCATACATGGTGATTGTGGATTCAGGTCTCCACAGGGTCCATGAATCATGCGATGAGTAACAATCTCATATAGTCTACCATATAGTTCTGGATCTGGTAGTTCAGCAACTATGACTGCATCCACTTTGTCCGAAGTATCTAATTTATCTTTCTCTTGAAGTATTATCAGAAGATGTGCATGTGGAAGTCCTCTTTTTTGAAATTCAATGGTATATACATAAGCAAGACATTTGCCAAATAACTGATTTATAGTGAAGTCACGTATTAATTCATTTAATTTGATCTTAAAAACTCTGGCTATTAAATCTGGTCGATCAGAAGCAGTTTGCCCAAGAAGTAGATTTTGATTAATTTCTGGCCATTGTGGATTACATGTAAATGTCACAAATAAATCTGGTTTTCCAAATTTTGTCACAATAGACATAGCAACATTGTATCTTTCTCTCATATTTCGAGGAGATCCTTGAAAGGAAGATGGTAAAATGATGGCTTTGCCAGCTGTCATGTCTCTGCTTGTAGCCACGTCAGCAACATAGTCCATGAGTCCACAAT
Organism: Discoglossus pictus; assembly: GCA_027410445.1. NCBI lineage: Eukaryota > Metazoa > Chordata > Amphibia > Anura > Alytidae > Discoglossus > Discoglossus pictus. Next base: position 310,916,378 of record CM050166.1, on the reverse strand, counting down.
ATTGTTCTACACGTAGTTTATCTTGTTGATATTTTATAAAGTTTAAATTATTTGCCTCAACTTGCAAATATGAATCAATAATCCATTGTTGTGTTAGTTTTCCACCACATAAAATTGGATTAAATTCATCTCGAATGGCAATTTGAGCTACTTTAAATTCAAGCATAGAAACATTATTTCGGATTCTGGCTTTAGCATTTGGGTAACTGGGAAGGGTTAATTTTGGTTGCCAACCTGCTTCTCCATGTGGGAAAAAGATGGGATATGTCATTGGATCTAAATTTGGACTTAAGATATTAATATTAATAAATGGTTGCTCCTCATTTCTGGGATATACTCTAATGTCTCTTTGAAATGGTGGTTCTCCTTCATCATTCTGAAAGACCATTGCAACCTCATTTGATGTTGGCAAGTTATAACGACGTTTATCAGTATGTCTGTCTCTTTTAAGCACCATATTAACCTTTGGCATGGGTAATTGTTGTCTTTGTGCATGAAGTAGTTGTTCATTTTCTACTTCTGCCAATTTTTTGTAAGCTTTACTGTAGGGATTGTTGTCCATAATGTTATTGAGCTCTATGAAAACACTGGGTAAGCATTTTTTATTTTCTTCCATATGCATACGTTGGTCAACAGCTTCCATTGTATCTAGGACATATAATTGAGCGAATTTTCTTTGCTCTCCTTGCTCTGGATGTAAATGTGAAGTCCGATGATAAATTTGTCCTTGGACTTTAAAACAGTAAGGACCATGTCCTGGTACATTAGCAGCTAATGTTGCCCCCATAGATGCAAATGATATGGCACTATTGTAGGATCTTATGTTTGTCTTAAATTTTTTGTAGTTTTGAAAAGTAGGTTCAGTCATAATATTTTGTAAATAACTGGGAAATTGTTTCCTTTCTGGAAGTTTGAACTTGCGTTTTTGACAACAACTAATAAATTGTCCATCTCTGGGTCTCTCCTGTTTAAAATAATAAGCCTCACAAAATTGACATTGAGTACTCATGTCCCCACAACTATGAACCTCTACTGCTAAAGACTTGAGTAAAGGACAATTTGCAAAACATATAGGATTTTGACTTTCAAATTCATCAGGTGAAAAGTCATGAAATGTTTGAACAACAGGTTCTAAATGTTTAGTTTTTTTCGTGGCATTTCTTGGTATATGTTGTCCTTGTTTTGTTGAAATGTCCTGTAAAGGATGCCATCCCCCTACTGGTGGAAATGCGGCATTGCGGGGCCACGCCGAGGAAGGGGTTAGTCTGTATGTGGGACTAGCCGGGCAAACATCGCCGAAGCTCTGCTAGAGTGTCGTTAAGGCTGTCCAAGCTTTGTATCTCAAACATGCTATACAACGGACTAATAGGCCTGAACCCAGACGCAACAACTCTTTGAGGCTGACCGCCTGAGGCCGGGTCCAAAACAAAGTTTATGGATATCTGAAACACACTACTGGGGCATAGCGGCCTAAAGTGCTGGTGGAAACTGACTGAGCCTGTGAGGAGAATATCCGGGGTGGTTCGTGAGAGGAGCCAGTTAAAGGAGACCTCAAACCATAAGGTGAACGTGAGCTTGTGTTATGCCCCAGGTGAGGGAAGCCAGTGTGCCGTGCTGATGTATTCTACTGGGCACCGGGGGCTAGTGAGCATTTGCCGCTGAGAGGGGGTTTACTCCCTTATTACCATTGTGGGGACTGGATTCAGGTTAATCTATCCCACAGCAGGTAACGCTGCCAACGCCCTGTTGCTATGAAAGTCTGACGTTGCAGAGGGTGAGTGCATGTTTGTATTGCTTCTGCTGCAATTACTCCCAGAATATAACACCTGCATGTAAGGGCCAATTTTAATGATAGAAGTGGAGGAAAATAAGAAAGCTGCTGTGAAGTGTCCACCATATGATGGGCTTTGAAGAATAAGATGTGATTTTTTTAGCCCATATAAATAGGCCCATTGGGTCTTATTATCCAACATTGTCCAAGTTACACCTATTGTGACATCTTCCATCGGTCTCATGAGAGGGGGTCTACTCCCTTATTACCATTGTGGGGACTGGCTTCAGGTTAATCTATCCCGCAGCAGGTAACGCTGCCAACGCCCTGTTGCTATGAAAGTCTGACGTTGCAGAGGGTGAGTGCATGTATGTATTGCTTCTGCTGCAATTACTCCCAGAATATAACACCTGCATGTGAGGGCCAATTTGAATGATAGAAGTGGAGGAAAATAAGAAAGCTGCTGTGAAGTGTCCCCCATATGATGGGCTTTGAAGAATAAGATGGGAATTTTTTAGCCCATATAAATAGGCCCATTGGGTCTTATTATCCAACATTGTCCAAGTTACACCTATTGTGACATTTCCCATCGGTCTCATGAGGCTGGGGTGAACTTGATGGGAGAAAAGCGACTCTGCAAGCAAGATATATTATATATGCCGTTTGGTATTTAAAACTGTTCAGCAAAGAAGAGCAAGTTACAAAGTGGACTATCTGTATACAATTTTTTATTCACTCCTATTCTCCCATTTCTCTTCTCTCTTTCCTTTGGTTTTTGATATAGCCCTGTGGTATCTATGCAAAGGTCTAAAGAACAACAAGCCCCTAGGGGTAAAGGCTCTAAAAAAACATTACAAAACAATAGCTCAAAAGCTATAGCTAATTTTCTCTCTCCTGTAGATAAAGAGAATAGACAGTACAAGACAGAATCATATTCACTCTCTCAGTCCACGTTAGACTTTTCTGAAACTCCTATAGAAGCTGAGGTTATTATATGAGATGAATCTGTGAGAGAGACCACTCCTGAAGAACCTCTAACAGCTTCAGCGTTAAAGAAAACTATGACAGCTCTTTTAATGGAGTTTCAGATATCCATCAGGGAAGAATTGATAGGCGAAATTAAAAATAATGCTAAGAATATAAAAACATTAACAGATAGAACAGAAATTGTAGAACAGACTCAAGAGGGTTATTTTGAAGAATAATGATGAATTAAAGAGAGAGATAATGGGACTTAAAGAGGAGATCCAGACGCTAAAGAGCCAAAATCTCAGATTAGCGGAAGCTGAAAAACGATATAATATTAGAATCCGTGGTATATCAGAGTCTGTTACCTTTAAAGACCTCCATCAATTTGTGGAAGCCTTTCTGTTAAGCTTAGTGGAGCGCCAGAGCGAGAAGCCTATAGAGAGATTATACCGAATTCCTCCTCCACCTAACATGGGCAAAGAAATTGCTAGGGATGTAATTGTAAAACTGCATCATATGTCCTATAGAGAAGCAATACTAAAAGCTTCATTCAATAAAAAATGTTTTGAGAGTCCATATGAAAATCTTAAAATATTCCCAGATTTGACAGGAGAAATTTTATTTCAACGTAAGAAACTTCAATTTGTGACTAAAGTTTTGAGAGACAAACAGATTTCCTATAGATGGGGAAATCCCCCAAAATTGATTTTTTGGTATGAGAATCACAGATACATTATTAATGACACTTTGGAAGGGGAGAATTTCCTGACAAAATTAAATAAAAGTCAGTAATTATAGGTTGGTTCACAGCGGTTATTTAAATATGTATTGGAATAGAAATATTAGATTGTCTTCAATCAAAAAAAAATTGTAAAGAGTAGTGTATATGTATTATTTTGATAGAAAAAGGGAAAAAAAAAAGGGAAAAAAATTGAATGGTATTTTTTGCTGCTAATTTAGAAGTAACATACAGATGGTACACTTTAATGAATTTAGATAAAAGGGAAAATACACCATGTTTTGATTAATATTTTTAAATTACTGTTTTACTACGGGAAATTTAAAGAGTAAAATATAAACTCACTAGTTGTTGGGTAATTTTTTAGATGTGAATATATATTCTCACTTTTTTATTATTAATACGAGGGAAACAATAAAGAAAACACTAACCTAGATAATTGGTAAAAATATATTAGTATTTAATATTGACACTAAGAAAATTTACTTTTATAAATTAGTGAGCAAAATACAATTCAGTAGTTGATTGCTATAAGGGAAGGGGTTCACAACTGGAGTAGGGAATTTAAAGGGAGAGTTCTGTTTGAAATTCTCTCAAATTAAAGGGAATAATATAAACATCTAGAGTAGGATTTAAAGCTTGGACACCCAAGATAGTAGTAAAAAACAGATAGAGGGTACAATAGAGCTTCGGCTAAGGCTTTCAGATGTATTTATCTGACATTGTTGCATCACAGCAGGGACTCTTCCTCTTCAAGGGGGACTGCCTCCCGATATGCCTCAATGAGTTGAGGAGGGATGAATGTTTTATGTTTGGTTTATGTATTGGTGTATATTTGTATTTGTGGACTGGAATTAAATTTATTCCAGGGGAACGGGGACTGACCATCATTTCTACTGTGATACTAACAGCATGTCATTAAAGATAGTAACGCAAAACGTTCAGGGACTGAATCATCCAGCTAAACGCAGTTTTTTTCTAAAGAGCTTTCTGCAGCAAAAAGCAGATATAATCTGCTTGCAGGAGACTCATTGGCAGGGAGCTCCAATTAAGTTTTTTAATACATGTAGCAGAACCCATCACTGTTTTAAACTGTTTTATGATTATTATGGTTAAAATATGATCCTACAATATGTATGTTGGTTGATGTTCTACAGAATATATTGGCTCAGAATATTAGCCAGACTTTTGCAGACCTAGGCTAATAGATAATCCTGTTACAGAGATTCAAGAGATAAGAAAGTTGTAAAGGATCCTTGCATTTTCCAAAGTGTTTTCATTCTTTGATAAGAACAAAGAAGTGTAATTGAATCAATGTCTGATTGTATCAAAGTTGCCAGGGAGGTGTGACTCACCTATTGTCCCTATATGTGTATTGTGTGGGGGATATGTGCAATGTCTGTGTGTTATGTGTAAAAACATACTTTTACTAACTTTTGAACCCCTGGTCTGATTCATGCCATTTTTTTATATGTTGTTCCCCTGGGTGAGAGCTATTGAATGGTGTGGGACTTAAAGGTGTACCCCCTGTATTTGGGGTACATCCAGAATGTGGTTAAAATTGTGTCTGTTTTAATTGTGTTACCTGTTATCTGAGGGGTGGAGAGGTGGGGGTTGAACCATGTATCTAATTGGCTGTGATAATTATGTGGGGGTAGCCCTTCAGAGGGCACCATTGCATAAAAGGAGATCCCCTGTCATTAAAGTTCTAGTTCCTCTTGACCCTTCAAAACGTAGCCTCGTCTCGTTATTTGAGGGGATCGCTATCATACTGGGGATTGCTATGCTTCTGCATACTCCCTTGAGCTGTAACTACTGAACGCTGTTCCTGATGTACTATCCTTGGAGTCTGTGGTGGTTTTGGTGTCCGGTGCGGTGCTTGTAGGCCTCGACGCAAGCTAGGACACATCCATCAACGGAGGTACCCGGTCGGGGTGCCAGTAGATCCGTTACATTGGCTGGCAGTGGTGGGATGGCGTCCTAGTAAGAGGAAAAGCAGCACGGAGACACCGGTAACGTTTGGAGTTACAAATTGAGGGCAACGCTAGTATCCGTACAGCGCCCCTGGCTACAGCAGGATGGAACCGGCTAGTTTTCAGACAGCGTTTCATGATGAGGAGGAGGAGGCGGCCGCGGACTACATGGATGCAGACAGAAAGGAACTCTGGTATGATGCCCTGGAAGATGCCCAATGGCGGAGAGGTGAGAGTCTCCCCAGTGATGAGCAGCGGCTACAGAAGCGTGTGGCGATGCGGATGTATCTATTGGGAGAGCAGCCCCTGGATGAGTGGGTGACAAGACTAGAAACCCTGGTATGGCGAGAGCTCTGGCTAGACAACGCATACTAGGCCCTCTGGTGGCATACCGTTCGACTTACCCCCTGGACGTCTGAACACGACTTACCGGAGGGGGATGATTATGATGGCCCGGGTTTATTATGGGATGCCTTGGAGGACGATATTGATCTTGGCAGCACGGAGGGGTCTAGGTTTTGGGACCTCTACGACTACCGGATGGGCATGTATGTCTGGGATGACGAAGGCGAGGTGAGCAAAGACATGACCCACCTGGTAACGAGAGAGTGGGAGCTGGAGCAGGACTACCAACACCTACTCAGCCTTGTGCAGCCCCAACCTACTCGACAAGCAGAACCAGACTTCATTGACTGGTCCTGGGATGACCTCCAGATGGCAGGTAGAGATGGGACCGAGGTCTCTCTACCGGCCCTACAGAGGGCAGAAGGTGTCGTCCTTCCCCTCCAGCGGCAGTGTGAACCCCAGGGGGCAGAAGGTGTCGTCCTTCCCCCCCAGCAGCAGTGTGAACCCCAGGGGGCAGAAGGTGTCGTCCTTCCCTCCCAGCGGCAGTGTGAACCCCAGGGGGCAGAAGGTGTCATCCTTCCCCCCCAGCGGCAGTGTGAACCCCAGGGGGCAGACGGTGTCGTCCTTCCCCCCCAGCGGCAGTGTGAACCCCAGGGGGCAGAAGGTGTCGTCCTTTCCCCCCAGCGGCAGTGTGAACCCCAGGAGGCAGAAGGTGTCGTCCTTCCCCCCGAGCGGCAGTGTGTACCCCAGGGAGCAGAAGGTGTCGACCTTCCTCCACAGCGGCAGTTGGTACCCCAGGGCGCCAAAGGTGTCGTCCTTCCCCCACAGCGACAGTTTACCCTAACCAGGGGAGACACCAATCTCCCAGACGGCGCAGATGGGACCGTGGTCCCTGCGCCCGCAGCCTGTCCAGATCCCCAACTACCCTCACTGGGACAACCGGAGGAGGGGGTAAGTACAAATTCCCCTGCCCAGCTAACTTCTAATGTGGCCCCAGGGTTAACAGAGGAAATGGTAACCCCCACTGACCCCCACGTTTCCCTGGCTACTGAGCCGGAATATGTCCCAGGTACCCCAGCAGAAGAGCTGACAGTGGGGCAGAGTGCAGTCGGCCTCTGCCCTCCCTTTGTTCCTTGTACAGAGCAGTATGTCCTGCAGGTTATACCAGCAGAAGACTTGGCATCAGGGCAGAGTGCCGCTGGCCTCTGCCCCTCAAGTCCCCTCAGCGTGTTGCCCCATCACCACAGCAAAATATCCAGGTACCTGGTTAGACTTCCCCCAAAAGGAGAGATGTGTGACGAAGTGCCCTTCGCCACTTTGGCTTGGAGAGGACTGTTTGCCAGCCTCCTGCCCTGCGACTATGGCCCTGGTACATATTGCCCTTTGGAACCAGTGTTCGGCCATACCAGAGTGTAAGTCACTCATTCTGGCCCTTTACATATAGGGGGGTCATTCTGTACTTGCCCTGTGTGAACCATGATACCCCAGATAACTGTGCCATGAAGCCCATTCATATAATGAAAGACTATGGGAAAGACTTTAGCTACATGGCAATTGAACTGTGTGAAGAGGATCTGAGCGCTATTCTGTGGTTTTGTGCGCTCAGATCCCAGCTATCTGGGGATATGGGAAATGTGAGTAAATGTGAATTGCAGTAATGCTGATGGGTTGTCAAACTAGAGAATTGACCAACAAATACTTTTGTCCGGACATCCTCAGGCCGATCCGTTGGGATCAGACCGTGTATGCCGGCTTATGGTCACGGGGGAGGTGTGTAGCGGAACCCATCACTGTTTTAAACTGTTTTATGATTATTATGGTTAAAATATGATCCTACAATATGTATGTTGCTTGATGTTCTACAGAATATATTGGCTCAGAATATTAGCCAGACTTTTGCAGACCTAGGCTAATAGATAATCCTGTTACAGAGATTCAAGAGATAAGAAAGTTGTAAAGGATCCTTGCATTTTCCAAAATGTTTTCATTCTTTGATAAGAACAAAGAAGTGTAATTGAATCAATGTCTGATTGTATCAAAGTTGCCAGGGAGGTGTGACTCACCTATTGTCCCTATATGTGTATTGTGTGGGGGATATGTGCAATGTCTGTGTGTTATGTGTAAAAACATACTTTTACTAACTTTTGAACCCCTGGTCTGATTCATGCCATTTTTTTATATGTTGTTCCCCTGGGTGAGAGCTATTGAATGGTGTGGGACTTAAAGGCGTACCCCCTGTATTTGGGGTACATCCAGAATGTGGTTAAAATTGTGTCTGTTTTAATTGTGTTACCTGTTATCTGAGGGGAGGAGAGGTGGGGGTTGAACCATGTATCTAATTGGCTGTGATAATTATGTGGGGGTAGCCCTTCAGAGGGCACCATTGCATAAAAGGAGATCCCCTGTCATTAAAGTTCTAGTTCCTCTTGACCCTTCAAAACGTAGCCTCGTCTCGTTATTTGAGGGGATCGCTATCATACTGGGGATTGCTATGCTTCTGCATACTCCCTTGAGCTCTAACTACTGAACGCTGTTCCTGATGTACTATCCTTGGAGTCTGTGGTGGTTTTGGTGTCCGGTGCGGTGCTTGTAGGTCTCGACGCAAGCTAGGACGCATCCATCAACGGAGGTACCCGGTTGGGGTGCCAGTAGATCCGTTACAATACACATTATAGTCGCATACAATTCAATGTATAAGAAAAAGGCAAGGGGTACCTCAATTTTTTTTAGTAACAAACTTATGGTCACAGAGGAATTTGTGGAAATAGATCAGGAGGGTCGTTATATAATATGGATAGGCACAATTAACCACCAAAAATACTCAATATTGAATGTATACGTGCCGAATAGATCCCAAATTAAATTTCTTAGTAAAATCTTAAAAAAGTTTAATAAACTGATACAGGGATCTCTTATCGTTTGTGGAGACTTCAATATGCTCTCAGACCCAATTAAAGATAGAAAATCTGAAAATCGTTCACCTCCAGACTCATCAGTTATAATATTGTCAAAACAGTTTATTTCTCTGATCACAAAATATCATTTAATTGATGTTTGGAGAGTACTGCACACCAATGAAAAGGATTTTACTTGTTTTTCTCCAAGACATCATACATATTCTAGGTTAGATTATTTTTTTGTTGATATCAATACACTTAAAAGAACTTTGAAAGTTGATATTGGGCTAAGAGTGTGGTCGGATCATGCTCTAGTTAACTTGGAATTGTTTTCGAAAAATTCTTCCATTAACTCCAAATCTTGGAGACTTGATTCCTCACTCATTGATTCAGAGACAAGTCGGGATTATCTTAAAAAAGAAATTGATTTCTTTTATCAAGTAAATTTGGATTCAGTAGAATCTAACATTACACTTTGGAACACACATAAGGCTTTTATAAGAGGGATCCTGATTAAATTGCAAAGTCAAAGGAAAAGAGAAAGAGGAACTCCTTTGAGAGAATTATATATCCAATTATATAATCTGGAACTAAGAAATAAAATTTATCCTAATGCTTCTGACTCGATGTTGATTAAAAAAATCCAATTACAGATTAAATCCATTAATCAGATGAGAACTGATAAGTCTATGTGGCTTTTACAACAAAAAAATTTACCATTATGGGAGTAAACCAAGTAAAATCTTAGCAAATAAACTTAGATCTCATGCTTCTAAAAAAAGGGTTGATTATATTTATCACAATGGAACCTATCTTAATAACCCAGTCCAGATAGCAGAAGCATTTGAACAGTATTATTCTAGGTTATATAATTTGGAATTGGATCCTTCTTTTCAGAAGCCATCTCTGGAGGTCATTCAACATTTTTTGAATGAAATAGATTTGCCGCAAGTTTCACCAGAGGAAGTTTTAACACTAAATAATGATTTTTCTGAAAAAGAGATTTGTGACGTTATTTCTAAATTGAAGTTGGGTACGGCGCCAGGCCCAGATGGTTTTGGAAATCATTACTATAAGTCTTTGGTAACAATCCTAGTCCCCCATTTAAAAAATCTTTTCAATGAGATTAAAAGAAAGGGACATATTCCTTCAGAAATGTCAGAGGCGCTGATTATCACTATACCAAAAAAAGACACAGGTATATTGGAATGTAAAGACTTCCGCCCCATTTCACTTTTGAACGTTGATGTAAAAATTTATGCTAAAATGCTGGTGGATAGATTCAGTGAGGTTATTCACAAACTTGTATCAATAGATCAAACTGGATTTGTACGGGGACGTTTGGGCTCTGACAATACCAGACGCATGTTGGATTTGATTTCATTTTCTAAACACAAACTTCTCCCAACAGTGTTTCTATCAATGGACGAAGAGAAGGCCTTTGACCGGGTCGGATGGGATTTTATCAGGTGTGTACTCCAGAAATATGGCCTGGGCTCTTTTGGGTCTAAGTCCATTGGAGCATTATACTCTTCCCCATCCGCTTCGGTCATTGGAAATGGGTTTAAAACGCAGAGATTTGCAGTTACTAATGTCCCCTTTCTCCGATAATCTTTGCATTGATAATGGAGCCCATGGCGGTTTCTATAAGAGATAACCCCTCTATTCATGGAATTACAGTTGGTGGGATACAGCATAAAATAATGCTGTATGCCGATGATGCGGTTGTGTTTGTGTCTAACCCCATTGACTCTTTGAAAACTTTGCATGTAATAATCACATATATAGTTGTGAGCGTACGAGTTGTTGCTAACGCTGCGGGCTCGCGTAGCGAGTCGCGGGCCTCGCGTAGCGAGGGCACTGTGCCAGGTCCTCAGTTGCTGGCAAGGAGCGCCTTCGGCGCTCCATGCCAGCAACTGAGGACCCTCGCGAAGCGAGGGCCTCAGTTGCTGGCTTGGAGCGCCGCAGGCGCTCCATGCCAGCACCTGAGGACCTCGCAAAGCGAGGTCTTCAGTTGCAGCAACTGCGACCCTTGCAAAAAAAAGTTGACGTCGCAACACATTACGGCACTCGCAAACAACATACGACACACGTTCACACACATTACGACACTCGCAAACAACATACGACACACGTTCACACACATTACGGCCTCGCAACACTCGGACGCAACTCGCGAACATTACAAAATTACAAACACAATACATACACACAGCACATACATAAAAACCTTACCTACACAAACAGGAAGCACCCAGGACCTCAAAAATGCAACTTACAACTTAATTGCACTCAAAATAAAAGAGTTTACACACTAAATAGTTTGTTAAGCGACACAAAAAATGGCCGACGAATAAAACGAAAACGAGGCTACACACGCAAACACCATACGAGACACGTTACCACACATTACGACTTCGCAAACATCGGACGCAACACGCCGACATACAAACATTTAAAACTTAACAAAGACACACAACAAACACATAAAAAGCTTACCTACAGCAAGAGGAACCAGCCAGCACCTCAAAAAAACAAGTTACACCTACATTTAAATCAAAATAAACACTTTAGACACTAATACCATCGCTAAGCGAGAGAAAAAATGGCCGACGAACAAAACGAAAACGAGGCTTCAGACGTAACTACACTACACTTACTCGCAATAATGAAACACATACTATGCGGAACGTATCACAATCATATTAAACACCATTTTGAACAGTAATACGCCTAAAATGGCGGATGGAACACAAATTGTAAGCTGGAACGCAAATAGCGCATGCGTATTGCGTTCTAACGGTCTCACTTTCCAGAACTTTCTACAAGTTTATAAATACTGCCTATTTTCAACTAAAAAATACATTTCTCCTCAGGTGATCAACGGAGTGACTTCTGAGATAACTGCTGCTTTTACTTGAGAAGACAATTCTTTACTAATTTACTACTTTACATTGTGCAAATTACAACTGACAGGTAAGCTATAATATATTACATTTTATTATCAGGTCAGGTCAAACTAATAAAAAAATAAACTAGGATTTATGTAGTCATCATGTATGGCACATTTATGTGTATAGGCTCACAAAAAAAAATAAACAGAGCTTTATGTATAGTGACATCTGACACGCACATATATGTCTATAATGTATAGTCACATGTGACACGCACATATATGTCTATAATGTATAGTGACATTTGACACACACATTTCTGTGTATTGCCCCTTCATAGTGACATGTGACACGCACGTATATGTGTATAATGTATAGTGACATGTGACACGCACATATATGTCTATAATGTATAGTGACATCTGACACGCACATTTCTGTGTATTGCCCCTTCATAGTGACATCTGACACCGACATATATGTCTATAATGTATAGTGACATGTGACACGCACATATATGTCTATAATGTATAGTGACATCTGACACGCACATTTATGTGTATTGCCCCTTCATAGTGACATGTGACACGCACGTATATGTGTATAATGTATAGTGACATGTGACACGCACATATATGTCTATAATGTATAGTGACATCTGACACGCACATTTCTGTGTATTGCCCCTTCATAGTGACATCTGACACCGACATATATGTCTATAATGTATAGTGACATGTGACACGCACATTTATGTGTATTGCCAATTCAAAAAAATTAGCTTACAACAAAATCAGTAAACAACTACATTTAAATGACATTATATCTCATGTATACTGATATGTCACACGCACATATATGTGTATCATCTATAGTTACATCTCACACACACACATTTATGTGTGTTGGAAAAAAAAAAAAAATTACGTTCATTTAACCATTTAAATTTGACTCATGTATACTGATATGTCACACGTACACAAAATAATTACATTAAACTATGTAATGTGCTTCATGTATGTGACATATGTGTGTAGCCCCCAACAAAAAATAAGGTTAATTGAATTAATTTACTGCAATTCAATAGATCAGATAAAGCTGAATCTTTCTATTTCTTTTAATATTCAAACAGACTCTGCATCAACAGCGTCTCTCAACAATTTGCACCGTGCATTGTGAAGCACAATCCCTTTTAAAGAACACCAACAAATTTGAAGAGGTAAGATACAACAAGACATTACATGCTGAAAAGGCCATTCTTTGCTAGATGAAAAATTATAAATATACAAATAACTATTTCACTTTCTTTTTCAAACAGACACTACAAGAAGACCGGCGGATTAAGATTGCCAGGAAGGCACCGTCTGTCATTCAAAACTTCTATCAAGGTAAAGTATTAAGTATAAACAAGAAATAACCATGAGCCTTATTCAATTGCAACTTTCTCAATTGAATAGGGCTCTATATACGCACATAACATTTTTTTTATACAGAACTTTTTAGTTACTGAACTTCTAACCACAATCAAGGTTTTCAATAACTAAAAACTTGGCTCAATAAATATGTTATGTGATTATATAGAGCCCTCTTCAATTGGCAAAATTGCAATTCAATGAGGACCTATATATCTTTAATGGCCAAGGGCCTCACTCAAATGCGATTTGCCCATTTCAATAGGGCTCTATATAAGCACAGAGCATATTTTTTAAAGGAAATTTTTCTTTTGGGAACACGTTCCTTTTAGATACAAGTTCACTAAATACAAAATTCTGTAAAAAAATATGCTCTGTGCTGATATTGAGCTCTATTCCATTGGCCAAAACACAATTGAATGAGGAGCTCACAATATAACAAATGCAGTAAACAAAGGCCCTTATTCAATTGCTATTTTGGACAATTAAATATGGCTATAAATAAGAACTTTTAGGCCCTTACTCTATTTTAACAAATATATGTGATGTGCTTATTTACAACCCTATTAAAATTTCTACATTGCAATTCAATTACGGCCTTAGAGTACTATTACATTGTAAAAAATGCAATTGAATGAGGGCCAAACTATGCAACATATGGTACACACAAAGGCCCTCATTCAATTGCAATTTGCCCAATTGAATAGGGCTCTAAATAACAACATAACAATTGCTTAAAACTAAGGTTTTAGTTAATAAAAATATAACAAAAATACAGTTTTTCAATGACTACAAAATTATTTTAAATAATATGCTATGTGCTTATTTAGGGCACAATTCAATTAGCCAAATCGCAATTCAATGACACACAAACTGCTACACACAAAACAGAATTTCTTATTAAATGTTTAACAACCTATAAGCCTTACAAATAAGCAAAAATAAGAATAACAAAAGTGTTGTGCACCTAATAGCATTGTATAAAAAAGCACACAAACTCATAGCAAACTATATTAACATTCTTCTTTAATGTTTAACAACCTATAACCTGTACAATCAAGAAGAAATAAGTTTTGCACAAGTGATGCGCACCAAACAGGATTGTCAAAAACTAACACAAACACATAGCAAACTACATTAATTATATTATTTCATGTTTCACTAACTATAACCATCCCAATAAAGGTTAAATAAGTATACCACAAGTGGTGCGCACAAAACAGGATTGTACAAAAACTAACATAAACACATAGCAAAATAAATTCATATTCTTATTTAATATATCACAACCCACAAGCCTTACTAAGAACCTTAAATAAGAATAACAAAACTCTTGGGATTGTACAGAAAGTTACAAAATAAATATTTCTAAAAAATAACCATAACTGATACAATACAGCAAAATTCATACATTTTTTACTTTTTTAAAAGACATTTCACTCAAACAACATTTTCTATTTTACATTACAACAGATACTGCGTGAAGACAATCGGACGAGGACTTTTTCCACAGGACCGGACCATCGGACGAGGACTCGGACCAGACCAGCAGACGAGGAATTTCAACACAGGACCAGACCAGCAGACGAGGAATTTCAACACAGGACCAGACCATCGGACGAGGACTTTCACCAACGGACCACAACATCGGACGAGGGATATCGCCACAGGACCACAATATCGGACAGGGGCTATCGCCACAGGACCACACCATCGGACGAGGACTTCCAACAGAGGACCACACCATTGGACAACGATTTTGAAACGAGGACCAACAAACATTCGGATTTAAATCACACTTCAACCAAGGTAAACTATAATAAGTACTAAAGTATAAAACTAAAGAAACTGCTTTCAGTTGCATCCGTGTCAACAGAAAAATAAAATAATTAATTTACTATCTCCCTTATTTTATTTAAATTGCTACTATGCAATACATAGCTCAATAACCACATCACTTTTTTTTTCAGCAAAGAAGTTTTGCAGTGGTAAATATCTATCCACAAACAAAGTTTTGAAGAAATAAAACCATTATTTTAAATAAATATGTTACATGCTTATTTACTGCAGTATTCCATTGGACAAATTCTGAGCCACTGAAGACAGGAATTATAAATTTAACTAAATATCAATGATACATTCATGATTTGCCTTTTATTTCACCAATTGTGCACAATAATCTTTAACAGGAATTACAAATTTAAATATACACAATTACATTTCTTTGTTTCCGTTTACAGATTAATATGGCTGATAACGAGACCAAAGAAGAGAAGAAAAGACGTCAAACTAGAGAAAGACAAGAGAGATGGGCCGCCCAGCAGACACTGGAGGACAAAGAAATTCGAAGAGAAAAAGAACGCAAAAGACTTGCAAATAAAAGAATATCAGCTGCAAAAATGAAAGATACAACCAAAATAAATAAAAAAATAATAAAGCATTTAAAAACTGTTCCTAAAACATCAGATGACATTTTACAACATACCAGTCAAGACAGACCAAAAAAAACAACTACAAAAAAAAAGCATTTACAAACTCTTACTAAAAACTTACAGGAAATTTCGACCGAACAAGTCCAACATATACCAAGAAAATCTACGAAAAAAACTAAACATTTAGAACCTGTTGTTGAAACATTTCATGACTTTTCATCTGATGAATATCAAAGTCAACATCCAATATGCGTTGCAAATTGTCCTTTACTGAAGTCTTTAGCAGTAGAGGTTCATAGTTGTGGGGACATGACTACTCAATGTCAATTTTGTGAGGCTTATTATTTTAAACAGGAGAGACCCCGAGATGGACAATTTATTAGTTGTTGTCAAAAAGGAAAGTTCAAACTTCCACAAAGGAAACAATTTCCAACCTATTTACTAAATATTATGACTGAACCTACTTTTCCAAATTACAACAATTTTAAGACAAACATAAGATCCTACAATAGTGCCATATCATTTGCATCTATGGGGGCAACATTGGCTGCTAATGTACCAGGACATGGTCCTTACTGTTTTAAAGTCCAAGGACAAATTTATCATCGGACTTCACATTTACATCCAGAGGAAGGAGAGCAAAGAAAATTCGCTCAACTATATGTCCTAGATACAATGGAAGCTGTTGACCAACGTATGCAGATGGAAGAAAATAAAAAATGCTTACCCAGTGTTTTTATAGAGCTAAATAACATTATGGACAACAATCCCTACAGTAAAGCTTACAAAAAATTGGCAGAAGTAGAAAATGAACAACTACTTCATGCACAAAGACATCAATTACCCATGCCAAAGGTTAATATGGTGCTTAAAAGAGACAGACATACTGATAAACGTCGTTATAACTTGCCAACATCAAATGAGGTTGCAATGGTCTTTCACAATGATGAAGGAGAACCACCATTTCAAAGAGACATTAGAGTATATCCCAGAAATGAGGACCAACCATTTATTAATATTAATATCTTAAGTCCAAATTTAGATCCAATGACATATCCCATCTTTTTCCCACACGGAGAAGCAGGTTGGCAACCAAAATTAACCCTTCCCAGTTACCCAAATGCTAAAGCCAGAATCCGAAATAATGTTTCTATGCTTGAATTTAAAGTTGCTCAAATTGCCATTAGAGATGAATTTAATCCCATTTTATGTGGTGGAAAACTAACACAACAATGGATTATTGATTCATATTTGCAAGTTGAGGCAAATAATTTAAACTTTATAAAATATCAACAAGATAAACTACGTGTAGAACAATATTGTGGACTCATGGACTATGTTGCTGACGTGGCTACAAGCAGAGACATGACAGCTGGCAAAGCCATCATTTTACCATCTTCCTTTCAAGGATCTCCTCGAAATATGAGAGAAAGATACAATGATGCTATGGCTATTGTGACAAAATTTGGAAAACCAGATTTATTTGTGACATTTACATGTAATCCACAATGGCCAGAAATTCATCAAAATCTACTTCTTGGACAAAGTGCTTCAGATCGACCAGATTTAGTAGCCAGAGTTTTTAAGATAAAATTAAATGAATTAATACGTGACTTTACTATAAATCAGTTATTTGGCAAATGTCTTGCTTATGTATATACCATTGAATTTCAAAAAAGAGGCCTTCCACATGCACATCTTCTCATAATACTTCAAGAGAAAGATAAATTAGATACTTCGGACAAAGTGGATGCAGTCATAGTTGCTGAACTACCGGATCCAGAACTATATGGTAGACTATATGAGATTGTTACTCATCGCATGATTCATGGACCCTGTGGAGACCTTAATCCACAATCACCATGTATGGAAAATAATCAATGTTCAAAAGATTTTCCAAAAGATTATAGAGACAAAACATATGCCAATTGTGATGGATATCCACTTTATAAAAGAAGAGAAGGAGATAGTGCCATTATTCGTGGAAAAAAAGTGGACAATAGATATGTAGTACCCTACAATCCACATTTACTCATGAAGTACAACGCCCACATCAACGTAGAAGCCTGCACTTCCATCAAATCCATTAAATATGTCTACAAATATATTTACAAAGGTTACGATGCAGCTACTGTAGTCGTCAAAAGTGCAGACAACCCTGAAAGTAGTGAGTTAGTACATGATGAACTTGCATCTCATGTAGATGCTCGCTATGTCAGTGCGCCAGAAGCTATGTGGCGGCTTTTAAAATTTGAAATGCATGATAGATCACATGCAGTATATAGGTTAGCAGTACATTTGCCACAACGACATTTAGTCTATTTCCATTCTGGAAATGAAATGAATGCATTGGCCCAAAGTGAAGATCGTCACACTACACTAACTGCATGGTTTGCATTAAATTCCACTGATGCTCAAGCAACACAATACTTATATATTGAAATTCCATATCACTATGTTTTTGTGAATGGATTATGGAGAGCAAGAAAAACCAGAGGCAATAAAATAATTCCACGAATTTACACAGTCAGTCCAAGAGATGTTGAACGATTTTGCTTGCGGATATTACTTTTAAATGTTCCAGGAACACAAAGTTTTGAACAATTAAGAACTGTTAATGACATTGTATATGAATCCTTCCATTTAGCTGCAAGAAATAGAAACTTACTCGCTGATGATACAGAGTGGGAAAGATGTTTAGAAGAAGCAGCACAATGTCAAATGCCACGACAGATGAGAGAACAATTTGCTTTTATTTGTATCTTCTCAAATGCTCCAAATGCATTAGCTTTGTGGGAGACTTTTAAAAGTAATATGGCTGAAGACTTTATGCGACGATACCATGAACCCATTGCACACTTAAAAGCCTTAATGGAAATTCAAGAAGTCTTTTTAACTCATGGATTAAGTTGTGCAAGTTTTAATTTGCCTGATCCAGGTCTAATAGATGACATTAACTTTGAAGACTATGACATTCAACTACAAGCAGAAAGAACACAAGAAAGACTTGCAACTTTAAATACACTACAATTGCAAGCATTTCATGCCATTAAAAATGCTATAGATGATGACATGGTGACAGAGCGTTATTTCTATCTTGATGGACCTGGCGGATCAGGGAAAACATATTTGTACAATTTATTAATGAGTTCAGTACGAGCACAAGGACAAATAGCAATGGCGTTTGCCACTACTGGAATTGCTGCACTTTTATTAGAAGGTGGAAGAACTGTTCATAGTGGATTCAAACTGCCAGTGCCTATTTTGGAAAATTCTGTGTCAGATATTCGCATGACATCCTTACAAGCAAAGAAATTGAAGAAATGTAAATTAATTATAATAGATGAGGCCACAATGATGTCATGCTATGCCCTCCAATGTATTGACCGTTTGCTTCGTGAAGTCATGGATAATATTTTTCCATTTGGTGGAAAGGTAATTTTGTTGGGTGGAGATTTTAGACAAACATTACCTGTCGTTGTACATGGAAATCGAACAGACATTATTGAAACATGTATAAAGTCAAGTACAGTATGGAAACATTTTACCCATCTTCAACTGCAACAAAATATGAGATCAGAAGGCCAAACTGATTTCAATGATTGGCTTATTAAAATTGGAGAAGGAAGAACAGAAAAAATACTACATTTACCTGACGACACTGTAGAGATACCACCTCATATGATTTGTCAACAAGATATTATATCGGCAATATTTGAAGGGAGCATAAATAACGAAGAATATTCTGAGCTTGCCAACCAAGTCATACTGACGTGTAAAAATAAAGATGCATTAATACTCAATAATGAAATCTTAAAAAAAATTAATGCACCACAAAGAAATTATCACAGTGCTGATTCTGTACTTGCTGATGACAATGAAAGTCAGGCAAACTTTTCAACTGAATTCATTAACTCTTTAACTCCTTCTGGAATGCCACCACATATTTTGCAGCTAAAGAAAGGTGCAATTATCATGTTACTGCGAAATATGAACCCCAAAAAAGGCCTATGCAATGGAACAAGATTAATTGTTCAACAATTAAAGGACCATTTTATAGATGCTGAAATTTTAACTGGGACCCATAAAGGAGAGAGAGTTTTCATACCAAGAATAGATTTAGCACCAAGTGAAAGTAGTCTCCCTTTTATACTTCAAAGAAGACAATTTCCCATTATTATGGCATTTGCCATGACCATTAATAAATCACAAGGTCAGACTTTCAAATCTGTGGGTATTTACTTGGAAGAACCAGTTTTTGCACATGGTCAATTGTACGTTGCGTTGTCACGGTGCAAAAATCCACAGGCTATTAAAGTTTACATTGAAAACAATGAAAGTCAAGGTGATTTATTAGAAGATGGACGTATTTTTACTAAAAACATTGTCTACTATGAAGTACTATAACTTTGCAGGATACAAATTCAAGATGCCAACATTTTTTAAAAGCATTGCAAAATACATAACAATTGGTTGTTTAATTCAGTCATAATTAATTAAAGTACTGTTTAGGAATGATTCGCCTCACAAAATACTTGCCTTGCATTGTTAGTAAAAATTATGTTAAAATGTTAAGTCACTATGTTAATGTTTCTAATGTTACAAGTTTAAAAAATATATTTGCAAGTTATTTCATTCAACAGATTACAAAGTGGATGTTAAGAGGTCAAGCACCTTTTAAGTCACAATGTAAATATTGTCTGTTATCTTAAGATTACTAACTACATTAATGTTTATCGCCAGTTTATGTGCTCAGTAATCAATTACTTTAATTACGTACGTTTTAAGCAGAGTTTTACTGTATGCCTTCCTCTACATTCAATGTATATTCAAGTTAACAATTATTGTGATAGAAATTGCATGTTAATACTGATTAATTTAAAGGTCAATTGTTTTTACATTCAAATGTTAATACTTTTAATAAAAATTAGGTTACAAAATGTATTCGCTATGTTCCTGTTTATAATGTTCAAAATTATACAAATGTTTTGTCAACTTCTAAACTTACATAAAAAATAAAGTTAAAGTTTCAAAATATATACTTTGAAGGTTATTGCTTACATATATTTTAAACTTCATGTTAAAATTCGCAACGTTTCAAGAAGGCTTTTTACTTTTTGCTTTCCTATTCATTCAATGTATATTAAAGTTAACAATTCTTCAGATACAAATTACATTTTAAAAAACCATTACATCAACATTTTACAAAAATACACGTTCATATTAAAATACTTACAAGTGTCAAAAATATATGTTAATAACTAAACAACTTGACAAACATATACATCACATTGCCGTCATTTTTTGACGGGCAAGTCGCTAGTAGATAAATATTCCAAAGCCTCTAACTATAAAATTAATATCTCCAAGTCACAGGTTTTGGCTCTTAATTTAGCCAGTCGGGAAAAAGATTACTTGAAATCCATCTACCAGTATAATTGGCATTCTAATACCATAACTCAGATGGGAATCAAATTTTATAATTCTATCCAGTTAATAATTAAAAACAACTATAAGGAGCTATTAAATAAACTTACGAAAATTGTTTCCTCTTGGAGACCTTTGAATTTAACTTTAACAGCTAGAATAGCAGCAGCCAAAATGTCGCTTCTTCCAAGATTAAGTTATATATTTAGATCTATTCCTATACGTTTATCCAAAACTTTTATAGTACATTTTCAACAAATAATAGACAAATTTATCTTTCAGGGAAAAAACAACAGAATAAAGAAAGTTATAATTTCCAGAACATTTAGAAAAGGGGGACTAGCATACCCAATGATTCAGACTTATCATGATGCTACAATGTTTTCACATGCAGTCAAATGTATAGAAAGTTTGAAAGTGGCAGGTTGGCTGCAGGTTGAAAGATGTTCAGTAGTTAAGGATTCTTTAGGCTGGTTGATGTTTAGGAAGGAGTTAAAAAAAGAACTCTTTTTAGATGGTTCTGATATTGTTCATGAAATACTTGAATTTTGGGATAAACATAAATTGAGATCTCAATTAATGCCTTTTCCTAGCCCTATCCTTCCGATTTTATTATTAGAGAGAGAATTGAACTTATCATTTTTGGGTGGATGGAGAGCATTTGGCATTTGTTGTTTGAGAGACTTATATATTGGCAACTCTTGGGCTTCTTTTGAAGACTTGAAGGAAAAATTTGGGCTTCCTCATAAAAGTTGGCTTGAATATAATAGACTTCTGGCTGTGTTCAGAGATTCAATCTATTCTAGTTTTAAAGTTAGATCTTTAACTTCTTTTGAAAAACTAATGATTCTAGAAGATAGAAAGCACTTAATATCTAATTGTTATAACATCTTGAGGGAGGAAATGGATAAATGCCCTTTTAACAAATCTAAAATTTGGCAACATTCTTTTAATCTCTCGTGGTCAGAAGAAGAATGGTCCGATTCATTTATTCTCACAGATCAAATAATTAAAAATACATCATACAGAGAGCTACACTTTAAATTAAGTACCCAATGGTATTATGTTCCAACAAAAATGGCTCAGATTACTAAAAAAGATAATCTGAAGTTTTGTTGGAGGAACTGTGGTTTGGTGGGTTCACATGCCCATATATGGTGGAGTTGCCTGATAATTCAACAATTTTGGGAAACTTGTTTTGGGCATATTAGGAATATTTTGGGCATTATCACTTCCTTTTCTGTAGAAAATATTTTATTTCACATTTTTTCGAATCAGCTTGCTCTGGATGTAATTGCGTTTTTACTTCAGATATTCATGGCATCTAAACTGTTGATAGCAAGGAGATGGGGTCAGTCTTCCGTTCCCTCTTGAGGTGAAATCACATATATGGTAGATAGAAACAGAAATCTTGAAAAATCTCTTCAAGAGCAAGGTCTTATAAAAATAAAACTTTACAAATGGAAAATTTGGGATCAAAATAAAGATCTTTCTCGGTTATGATCTAAGTTTTAATATCTCTGGGACTTAGCTCCCAGCAATTATAATTTCTGGTACAAGTTCACAATATGTATTGTAAATGTATGTCTTGTCTTTTTCTTTTGTCGTTTTTTTTTTTTTTTTGCTGTGTATTCTGTTTTATATATATATATTGTAATTGTCTACTTTTGATACCAATAAAAAAAAAAAAAAAAGAAAAAGAAATGTCCTGTAAGGTTTCAGTAAGAGGTTGTAAATGCTTTGTTTTTGCAGTTGCTTTTTTTGGTCTGTCTTGAATTGTATTTTGTAAAATGTCATCTGATGTTTGAGGAACAGGTTGTAAATGCTTTATTAGCTTTTTATTTTTTTTGTCGTATCTTTCATTTTTGCAGCTGATAGTCTTTTATTTGCAAGTCTTTTGCGTTCTTTTTCTCGTCGTATTTCTTTCTCCTCAGGTGTCTGCTGGGCGGCCCATCTCTCTTGTCTTTCTCTAGTTTGACGTCTTTTCTTCTCTTCTTTGGTCTCGTTATCAGCCATATTAATCTGTAAAGTAAAAAAAGAAATGTAATTGTGTATATTTAAATTTGTAATTACTGTTAAAGATTATTGTGCACAATTGGGGAAAAAAAGGTAAATCATTAATGTATCAGTTATATTTAGTTAAAAGTTATAATTCCTGGCCTCGTTGAATTAAAATTTGGCCAATGGAATCCTGCTGTAAATAAGCAGTTAACATATTTTTTGTAACTAATTTTTTAGTTCTTGAAAACCTTGTTTACCACTGAAAAACTTTTTTGCTAAAAAAAAGCATTGATGTGGTTATTGAGCTATGTATTGCATAGTGGCAAATTAAATAGAATAAGGGACATAGTCATTTTTTTTTTTTCTGTTAACACGGATGCAGATGAAAGATGTTTCTTTAGTTTTCTCCCTTTATACTTATTATACTGTACCTTGGTTGAAGTGTGATTTAAATCCGAATGTTTGTTGGTCCTCGGTTGAAAATCTTTGTCCAATGGTGTAGTCCTCTGTTGGAAGTCCTCGTCTGATGGTGTAGTCCTCTGTGTGAAATCCTGGTCCAATGATGTGGTCCTCTGGCAATAGCCCTTGTCCGATGTTGTGGTCCTCTGGCGATAGCCCTCGTCCGATGTTGTGGTCCTCTGTCGATAGGCCTCATCCGATGTTGTTGTCCTCTGGCGATAGCCCTCGTCCGATGTTGTGGTCCTTTGGTGAAAGTCCTCGTCCGATGGTCTGGTCCAGTGTTAAAAGTCCTGGTCCGCTGGTCTGGTCCTGTGTTGAAAGTCCTCGTCCGATGGTCTGGTCCTGTGCTGAAAGTCCTCGTCCGATGGTCTTCACGCAGTATCTGTTGTAACATAAAATTGAAAATGTTGTTTGAGTGAAATGTCTTTTAAATAACTAAAACATTTATTAATTTGGGTGTATTGTATCTGTTATGGTTATTTTTTTCTATGTGTTTTTTTTAACTTTATCTACAATACCACAACTTTTGTTATTCTTATTTAAGCTTCTTAGTAAGGCTTGTAGGTTGTGATATATTAAAGAAGAATATTAATTTATTTTGCTATGTGTTTGTGTGTTTTTTTTGTACAATCCTGTTTTGTGCACACGACTTGTGGTATAGTTATTTAAGCTTCATTGTAATGGTTATAGGTTGTTAAAGATTAAAGAAGAATCTTAATTTAGTTTTCTATGTGTTTGTGTGAGTTTTTCTAAAATCCTGTTTGGTGCACACCACTTTTGGTATGCTTATTTAGGCTTCTTTGTAAGGCTTATAGGTTGTTAAACATTAAGTAAAAATATGAATTTAGTGTGCTATGTGTTTGTGTTAGTTTTTGTACAATCCTATTTGTGCGCACCAATGTAGTTTGCTATGTGTTTGTGTTAGTTTGTTACAATCCTGTTTTGTGCGCACCACTTGTGCTAAAGTTATGTAGTCTTCATTGTACTGGTTATAGGTTGTTAAACATTAAAGAAGAATGTTAATGTAGTTTCCTATGTGTTTGTGTTAGTTTGTTACAATCCTGTTTTGTGCGCACCACTTGTGCTAAAGTTATTTAGTCTTCATTGTACTGGTTATAGGTTGTTAAACATTAAAGAAGAATGTTAATGTAGTTTCCTATGTGTTTGTGTGATTTTTTGTACAATCCTCTTAGGTGCGCACCACTTTTGTTATTCTTATTTAGGCTTCTTTGTAAGGCTTATAGATTGTTAAACATTGAATAAGAAAGTTAATTTAGTTTGCTATGTGTTTGTGTGAGTTTGTTCCAATCCTTTGTGTGTACCATATGTTGCATACTTTGGCCCTCATTCAATTGCAGTTTGGCCAATTCAATAGGGCTCTAAAACTGCTTATTTATAGCTCTATTGAATTGTCCAAAATATCAATTGAATGAGGGCCTTTGGTTGCTGCATTTGTTATATTGCCGAGGCCTCATTTAATTGCATTTTGGGCAATGGAATAGGGCTCAATATGAGCACAGAGCATATTTTTTACATAAGTTTTTAGTTAGTGAACTTGTATCCAAAAGCAAGATCTTCACTAACTAAAAACTTCATTTAAAAATATGCTATGTGCTTATATAGAGCCCTATTGAAATGGGCAAATTACATTTAAATGAGGCCCTCGGCCATTAAAGATATATAGGTCCTCATTCCATTTGAATTTTGCCAATTGAATAGGGCTCTATATAAGCACATAACATATTTTTTTAACAAAGTTTTTAGTTATTGAAGACCTTGATTTTGTATCGAAGTTCATTAACTACAAATTTCTGTATCAAGAATATGTTATGTGCTTATATAGAGCCCTATTCAATTGACAAACTCACAATTGAATGAGGCTCATGGTTCGTTTCTTTTTTATACTTAATACTTTACCTTGATTGAAGTGTCGAATGACAGAGGGTCCCCTCCTGCCAATGTTAATCCGCCGGTCTTCTTGTAGTGTCTGTTTGAAAAAGAAAGTGAAATAGTGAATTGTATATTTTTAATTTTTCATCTAGCAAAGCATGTCCTTTTCAGCATGTAATGTCTTGTTCTATCTTACCTGTTTTTCTTTGTTGGTTTTCTTTAAAAGGGATTGTGCTTCACAATGCACGGTGCAAATTGTTGAGTGACGCTGTTGATGCAGAGTCTGTTTGAATATTAAAAGAAATAGAAAGATTCAGCTTTATGTGATCTATTGAATTGCAGTAAATTAATGTCATTTAAATATACTTCTGTAATTATTTTCAATTGACCTTATTTTTTGGTGGGGGCTACACACATATGTCACATACATGAAGCACATTTCCATCATTTAATGTTATTATTTTGTGTGCGTGTGACATATCACTATACATGAATCATATTTTAATTGTTAAATGAAACTTATTTTTTGTTTTTTTCCAACACACATAAATGTGTGTGTGTGAGATGTAACTATAGATGATACATATATGTGCGTGTCACATATCAGTATACATGACATATAATGTCATTTAAATGTAGTTGTTTAATTATTTTGTTTTAAGATCATTTTGTTGCAGTGGCAGCAATACACATAAATGTGCGTGTCACATGTCAGTATACATGATACACATATATGTCCGTGTCACATGTCACTATGCAGGGCAATACACATAAATGTGTGTGTCACATGTCAATATACATGATACACATATATGTCCGTGTCACATGTCACTATGCAGGGGCAATACACATAAATGTGTGTGTCACATGTCAATATACATGATACACATATATGTCCGAGTCACATGTCACTATGCAGGGGCAATACACATAAATGTGCGTGTCACATATCACTATACATGATACACATATATGTCCGTGTCACATGTCACTCTACAGTCACTATACATGATACACATATATGTCCATGTCACATGTCACTCTACATAAACCTCTTTTTGATATTTAATTATTTTAATTTTATTTTTGGTTAAATGAACCTTATTTTTTTTACCTGTCTTGATAATAAAATGTAATATATTATAGCTTACCTCTCAGTTGTAAGTTGCAGAGTGTAAAGTAGTAAATTATAAAAGAATTATCTTCTCAAGTAAAAGCAGCAGTTATCTATGAAGTAACTCCGTTCATCACCTGAGGATAAATGTATTTTTTTGTGTGAAATAGGCAGTATTTATAAACTTGTAGAAAATTCTGGAAAGTTAGACCGTTAGAACACAATACGCATGCGCTATTTGCGTTCCAGCTTACAATTTGCGTTCCATCCGCCATTTTGTGCGTAGTAGTGTTCAAAATGGTGTTTAATCTGATTGTGATACGTTCCGCATAGTATGTGTTTCATTATTGCGAGTAAGTGTAGTATAGTTACGTCTTAAGCCTCGTTTTCGTTTTGTTCGTCAGCCATTTTTTCTCTCGCTTAGCGATTGTATTAGTGTCTAAAGTGTTGTAATTTTTATTTAAATGAAGGTGTAACTTGTTTTTTTGAGGTGCTGGATGGTTGGTCTTGCTGTAGGTAAGCTTTTTATGTGTGTGTTGTGTGTATTTATTGTGTTTTAAATGTTTGTATGTCGGCGTGTTGCGTCCTAAGTTTGCGAGGTCGTAATGGGGGTAACGTGTCTTGTATGGTGTTTGCGTGTGTAGCCTCGTTTTAGTTTTGTTAGTCGGCCATTTTTTGTGTCGCTTATGAAATTGTTTACTGTCTAAACTCTTTTATTTCGAGTCAAATGAAGGTGTAAGTTGCATTTTTTAAGTCGTGGGTGCTTCCTCTTGGTGTAGGTAAGGTTTTTATGTATGTGCTGTGTTTATGTATTGTGTTTGAAATTTTGTAATGTTCGCGAGTTGCGTCCGAGTGTTGCAAGGCTGTAATGTGTGTGAACGTGTGTTGTATGTTGTTTGCGAGTGTCGTAATGTGTGTGTCGTATTGTTTGGGTTGCGACGTGAACTTTGCGAAGGTCGCAGTTGCTGGCATGGAGCGCCTACGGCGCTCCATGCCAGCAACTGAGGCCCTCGCCCAGTGCCCTCGCTTCGCGAGGGCCGCGGGTTTGCTATGCGAGCCCGCAGCGTTAGCAACAACTCGTACGCTCACAACTATATATGTGATCTTACAGACTGATACAGTCATCAACAAATTTATAGGTGACCAAATTCAAATGGGATGGAGGAGATCTAACAACATCAAAGATACGTTGGTACGAAGCCATTTTGTTAAAAAGAAGAAAGGATCCACACATTTACTGAATGGAACCTTTGGATGCGGTCACTGTATGTTCTGCCCCTATATGAGCAAAATCAACAATGTGACTGATAGAATGGGTAGAAATATGCCCTTAAAAGGGCTGTTTAATTGTGGATCACAAGGTGTGGTTTACTGTCTGGAATGCCCTTGCATTTATATATATATATTGGGATCACGTCACGCAATCTTAAGAAAAGAGTGGGCGAACATATTCGTAACATCTGTAATAGCTTTAGGGACATCACTAATGGAAAGAAATTAACATCAGTTGCCAGGCATTTCCATGATGTCCAAACCCAAATTACGATGTTGGATGCTCCAAAAAATATCCTTAGGTATTAGGAGAGGTGATCTTAAACAAGAGCTTTTAAAATCTGAAACAAAATGGATTTCGATACTTGATACCGTTTCACCCAATGGTCTTAATGAATATAATAATTTTGGGGTATATATTTAAAGTTAGATCATATTGATACATAATTCATAATTGTTTGTCAATAAGACTATTTAGATATAACTCTACTACCTTGACCCTAATATCTGACCCTAGGAGAGTTTGGGGTATAGTGTTTTTTTTTATTTATATTTATGGTCGTAATGTGCAATGGATCTCTATATTTTATTTTTATTCATAATTCTCAATTTAAATAAATTAACTAGGGGTCATAGTACCCAAATCACCATTTTGGAGACATATCCTGTATATTTATATTATGAAAATGTTTGATATTAATCACAAACCATGATAACTTATCATTCATGTAAGATCTAAAATTGTTTTCTCATTTATTTGCATTAGCAAGTGTTAAATCAATTATATAGTTTATCATTGTGTAGACTATATCATATACACATTTGATTTTTAGATGTTATCTCTCATATTAGAGCAAGTAATCCTTTATATTTGTGTCATTTAAATAAATACACTGGTCTAATGTTTTATTGTCCTTGCAGGACCTAATGCATACGTAATGAGTCTCCATTTGTGCACATGAACTCGTCTGGGAGCTATAAAAGACCCAGGCTATTATCTTAACGTTACTGATCCTGGAGGAAGCGGAAGTACGCAAAACGCGCTCGTCGATCAGCTGTGCTGCGGGTCGCCTGTTGATGACGTCACAAACAGCGTGTGCAGGCTGTTGTTGAGCCATTCTAGATTGTGCTGTGATGTGCAAGCCTGTGACTAGGACTGGAAGGTAAGTGGAGCAGAGGGGATTAGTTCTAGCTATTTATAGTGTAGGACTTAGATTTCTTTGAGGGATAGGGGATAAATAGTGGGTCCCCATAGATTTCTCATCAGGGCCTTCCACTATAAGTGTTAGATAGGGCCACAGTATTAATTTATTTTGTCCCCTCTGTCTCCACTTCAGTCCTTTATGTACATATTGACAGCATTTTTTTGGCTACCTTATTTATTTATTTGGCAACCCTCAATACATATCCAATGGTATATATTTGGTAACATCTGTCAGAAATTTACATGA
Organism: Discoglossus pictus; assembly: GCA_027410445.1. NCBI lineage: Eukaryota > Metazoa > Chordata > Amphibia > Anura > Alytidae > Discoglossus > Discoglossus pictus. Next base: position 310,887,332 of record CM050166.1, on the reverse strand, counting down.
TATTAGATTGAGATATTTACTTATTGATAGATGCCATTGTGTATTGGATAAATCATTTGGATCAACTTTCTTTTTATACTGTATATACACTTTTTATTGTTTGTAAATATAATAAAAGTTATATTTTAATATATTTCTATAATCAATTCCTTCTTTTTCTTTAATATGATTACATACATGCCAATTTGTATGGCTGAAGGGTTTTATAACTTGTGATTGGAACTAAAAGGTGTTTGTTCTTTCCTCTATATATTCATTTCAGTTATATTATACACTGCTGATCACATTAGTTATTCCTTATGTTTAAGTATGCATGGATATTGACGCTATATAATAGCAAATCCCAATTTATATAAGGAGACTCCTATTATTGTTGTTCACCTAACCCAATTTTTCACTGTTTATGGTTTTGCAGTCAAGACAGAGAGAGAGAGAGACAGAGAGAGAGAGACACAGAGAGAGACAGTGAGAGAGAGATAGAGAGAGAGACAGAGAGAGAGAGAGACAGAGAGAGAGAGACACAGAGAGAGAGAGAGAGAGGGACACAGAGACAGAGAGATACACAGAGACAGAGAGATACACAGAGACAGAGAGATACACAGACACAGAGAGAGACACAGAAACACACAGAGACAGAGAGACACAGATACAGAGACAGAGAGAGACACATCAAGACACACACACACACACAGACACAGAGAGACACACACACAAAGACACACACAGAGACACACACACACAAAGAGACAGAGACACACACACACACAGATACACAGACACACAGACACACAGACACACACACACAGAAACACACAGATACACACACAGAGACACACGCACAGAGGCACACACACAAAGACACACACACACAGATGCACACACACAGAGACACACAGAGACACACAGACACACACAGAGACACACACAAAGACAGACGCACACACACAGATAGAGACAGATTACCACTATATTTTCTAGAAATATATGACAGGTTAAAAAATATGTATAATAAAACAAATGAAATTCTTACACCTCTATTTCCAATAACAGATTACAATGGTGGACAACGCAGAAGATAAGAAAGAATATTAAAGAAGAATGGCAAGGGAATGGAAGCAGAGATGGAGAGATGCACAGACCCCTTGAGACTTCACAACATTTAAGAGAAGATCGACAGAGACTTCTAAATAAAAGAAAAGTGGCTAAAAAAGCACAAAATGAGTCTGCTGGAGCTTCAAAGGAAAGAAAAGGTAAACAACAAAAATGTATTTAAAACATTTCCTAATGACCCAATATTGCCTCCAGACACCAATGTTGATAGAGATGACACCAATGTAGATATAGAAAGTTGTACTGAGATCTATATTGAGGAAGCTCATGATAGTGCTTTATTTACAGCACTAACAGTAGACACTCATTATTGTGGATTAATGAATGTGGTTTGTCTGTTTTGTGGGGCTTATTATTTTCTGAAAGAAAGACCAACTGATAGAGAGTGTATTAGTTGCTGTCAGAAAGGAAAGGTAAGACTTACAGAAAGACACACATTTCCAGAATATTTATCAAGTATAATGAGTGATCATACATTTCCAAATTACACCAATTTTAAGAAAAACATTCAGTCTTATAACAGTGCAATTTCATTTGCTTCAATGGGTGCAACATTAGCCGAAAATATCCCAGGACATGGTCCTTACTTTTTTTAAAGTCCAAGGACAAATATACCACCGGACTTTAAATTTACACCCAGAATCAGGAGAATAAAGGAAATTTGCACAGTTATATGTCCTAGATACAATGGAAGCTGTTGAACAACGAATGATGCTTCCTGAAAATAAACAATGCTTACCCATAGTCTTTGAACAGCTTGATAACATTATGGCCAACAACCCACAAAGTAAAGCATAAAAAAAAATAGCTGAGGTTGAAAAAGAACAACTGGCACATGCGCAAAGACATCAATTGCCAATGGCAAGAGTAAATATGGTTTTCAAAAGAGATCACCATACTGATCAAAGACGGTATAATTTACCAACAGTAAATGAGGTTGCCATGGTATTTAAAAATGATGATGCGGAACCAACATTTGAGCTGGATATTAGAATATATCCACACAATCAAGAACAACCTTTTATAAACATAAATATTTTAAGTAGTAATTTGGATCCAACGACATATCCCATTTTCTTTCCAAATGGGGAGCCAGGATGGCAACAAAAATTACAGTTACAAAGTTATCCCAACAGTAAAGTCCGTGTTAGAAACAATATTTCCATGTTGGAATATAAAGTGGCACAATCTGCTGTTCGGGATCATTGGGGACAAACTCACACAACAATGGATTATTGATTCCTATCTACAAGTCGAAGCAAATAATCTAAATTTTGTCACATTTCAACAAAAAAAGCTTTGAGTAGAACAATATTGTGGATTGATAGATTATGTCACTGAATTGGTGGAAACAGAGACATTCCTGCTGGAAGAGCAATGATGTTGCCATCCTCTTGCCAAGGATCTCCTCGCAATGATGCCATGGCTATTGTCACTAAATTTGGAAAAACAGATTTATTAATTAAATTTACATTTGCTGATGAAGTAAAATGCACATATCAATGTGGAAGCTTGCACTTCTATCAAATCCATCAAATATGTATATAAATATATAAATATATATATATATATATATATATATATATATATATATATATATATATAAAGGATATGATGCAGCAACTGTTGTTGTGCAAGGTACACAAAATGAAAAAGACAATCCAATTTTACATGACGAACTTTTGTCTTATTTAGATGCTCGCTATATAAGTGCTCCAGAAGCAATGTGGCGTCTTCTCAAATTTGAGATGCATGATTGGTCACATGCTGTGTATCGATTAGCTGTCCATTTGCCACAAAGTCAATTTGTTTGCTTCACTGCAGGCAATGAAACAAATGCTTTAGCATAAAGTGAACATAGAGCAACAATGCTTACTTTTTTATACATTGACATTCCAAATCACTATGGGCCTCATTCAATTGCGATTTGGCCAATTGAATAGGGCTCTAAATAATCACAGAGTCTATTTTGTTTAAAGACGTTTTTAGTTAGTGAAACCTTGCTTTTGAATAGATGTTTACTAACTAAAAACTTATTTAAAATAAATATGTTATGTGCTTATTTAGAGCCCTATTCAATTGGCCGAATCGCAATTGAATGAGGCCCTATGTATTTATAAATGGTGAATAGAGACAACGAAAAAAACATAATTATAAAATTATTGCAAGAATTTATAGCATCAGTCCACGAGACATTGAACAATTCAGTTTAAAATTACTTCTTTTACATGTTCCTGGTGCACAGATTTATGAACATTTACGCACAGTCAATGACATAGCTTATTATACTTTCCAGTTAGCTGCAAGGCACCAAAACTTTCTGCAGATAATACAGAATGGGAGAGATGTCTCGAGGAAGCAACACTATGTCAAATACCAAAGCAAATGAGAGAACAGAAGAATTTGCTTTCATTTGCATCTTTTGCAATGTACCTGGTGCATTAACTTTGTGGGAAACATTTAAATTACGTATGTGTGAAGATTTCTTGAAACGTTACAATGAGACCATTGCGCTATTGAAAGCATTAATGTAAATACAGGAAATCTTGTGCCAATTGTAATCTGCCTGATCCAGGAATAATAGATGAAATTAACTTTGATGAGTATGACACTGACATTGAATACCAAAAATATTGGAACTTTAAATGCATTGCAATTGGAAGCATTTAACGCCATCACAAACGCAATAGAAGATGACATGCTCAAAGAGCATTATTTCTATCTGGATAACCCTGGTGGATCAGGAAAAATGTATCTATATAATCTTTGATGAGTTGCATTCAAGCACAGGGTCAAATAGCACTGCCATTTGCAACCACTGAAATTGCCGCACTTCTGTTAAAAGGTGGTAGAACTGTGCATAGTGGATTTAAATTGCCAGTTCCCATTCTGGAAACATCAGTGTTGGATATTCGAATGAATTCATTTCAAGCAAAAACATTTAACAAGAGTAAATTAATAATAATAGATGAGGCAACTATGATGTCATGTCATGCCCTGCAATGTATTGATAGATTAATAAAATAAGTTATGGCTAATGATTTGCCATTTGGTGGAAAGGTGATGTTGTTAGGAGGAGATTTTAGGCAAACATTACATGTGGTGCCACATGGCAATCGGACTGACATTGTCAAAATGTGTATAAACATTAGAAGTAAATATGAGATCTGAAGGCCAAAATCAATTCAATGATTGGCTCATTCAGATTGGAGAAGGAAAACAGCCAAAACTAAATAATTTACCTGATGATGCTGTTCAAATTCCACAAGAAATGGTTTCAAAAGAACCACTAATTTCAACAATCTTCCTCAATACCATCAATAACGAGGATTACTCAGACATTGCAAGCAAAGTCAATTTGACATAAAAAAATATAGATGCCTTGAATCTAAACAACAAAATATTAAAATTAATCAATGCACCCAAAAAAAACTATTACAGTGCAGATTCTGTTGTGGCTGCTGACAAAGATAGTGAAGCAAACGTTACTATGGAATTTATTAATTCTTTAACTCCCCCTGGAATACCACCACATGTTTTGCAACTTAAAAAAGGTACAATTGTCATGCTATTGAGAAATATGAATCCCAAAAAAGGACTTTGTAATTGGACCAGATTAATTGTGAAGAATTTAAAGGATCATTTTATACATGCAGAAATTATGAGTGGTACCCATAAAGGCGACCCAGTTCTTATACCAAGAATTGATTTGGCTCCAAGTGAGAGTGGTTTGCCTTTTGTCCTTTACAGGAGAAAATTTTCCATTATCATGGCATTTGCCATGACCATCAATAAATCCAAAGGACAAACCTTTAAATCTGTGGGTATTTTTTTGAAGGAACCTGTGTTTGCACATGGTCAACTCTATGTTGCATTTTCAAGAGGCAATAATCCAGAGGAAATTAAAGTACATGTTGAAGAAAACCCAAGTCAGGGTGATTTATAGCGAACAGTGGTTTTACTTCCAGGACAACATTTTAGCTCACTGGGACTCTTTAAATAGGGGACCACTATTTCACTTAGGAAACTCTATGTGCCATTTGCATAAAGTACAACAAGAACAAAAAAAGTAAAAAAAAAAAAGAAAAACAACAGTAAACAGTGGTTATACAGATTGGAATGTGTTAGAACTTACCTTTTTACATGATTGGCACCACAAAACAATTAGGTGGCATTTTCTTTAAATTGAAGGATAAATGTTATTGTTTTATGTTACTATTTCATATGTTAACATTGTATTTTCAAAGTTGGGGAAAGTTGGTTCATTCTATATTGTATATAGTCAAGGATTTATGTTACTACAAGTTTCACCATTTGTTAATACATTGAACTGTATAATTAAATACAGAGTATTGATTCAGGGAGTAATCCAATCACCAGTTAATGGGGTCAGGAAGGAATACATTTTTTCCCTCTTTGATACAATTGGCCAAGTTTTAATGGGGGGTTTTATTGCTTGCCTTCCTCTGGATTCAATTCTGATTTAGTTTAACAAGATTTTTTTAAAATAAATGTTACAAAGCATGTAATTGTTCTAAATAGTTATTTACTGGAAGTTTACATAGTCTTCTGTTATTCATGGATAACTATCAATTCAAAATGTTAGTATTGTTAAAACAAATGATTCAAGATTGTTTAAAAAACAAGTTGCATGTTACAAACTTTTATGTTATGGTTTACAATATGTATTCATGAAAACGTCAGACATTTTTATATTGTTATTCCATATATGACAATTAAAAGAGTTAATATTGAAAAAAATATATAGTCTATACCTGTTGGTGAAATACAAGTTAAAAGTTACAAAAAAAACAGTTTTATTCAAAATGTTGTATTTCTTTTACAGATAAAAAAAAGGTTACAAATGTCAGACACTCACATTGTGTGGCAAACAGTTTTAACAGCATTAAAATTGTATTGCCCCGTCACTTTATCTTTAGTCTTTATTATAATAAACAGTGCAATTTTTAGTATTAATAGAGATATGCTGATCATGCATAGTATAAAACTACATTGCTGAAAACTTCTCTGCATAATTTTATATGAGTTACAGTCCTACAGCATAGTAATTACTGTTTTACTATATTTTTGTATGTCAAAACACACAAGACTGTGCATTTACCTTTATGTAAACGGCGCTTTAAAATTTGGAAACAACTGAGCTCTAAGACCATCATCGGCATGCAGATTATGTGAGCACAACTAAATTTACATTCATTTCAGTTTTGTAAATGACTTCTAACCAGCACAGTCTCCTAGAACGTCTCAGAATTGTTCTCCAAATGTTATTCACCATAACATATCTTGTTTAAATGACATGAAAAAAACAAATTTTCCGCTTATTAATCTGTACTAATTCCTCATATTGTTAATTAAAGAAATGATAGAAATAATTTTCTAATTTCACAACTGACATTAAAATGACATTTTCTGTGACTTTTAGTAATTTTTTGCTAATGTGAAATGTCTCATCTATATCCTGTATGCTCATTTACATAATTTTAAAAAGCCTGACAGCCACACAATTTATTCTTGGAAAAATGCATATTTTATAAAGATTTCAGTTTAATAAATAAGACAACTTATTTGTCTTGTGTCATACTATTATTTGTATGCCTAACAGAGCATAGACTATAGCTGTTAAGGTCTGAGAAGAAAATATTCCACAGTTTAGAAAAACATTAATAAATGCATATATACTGAACCAGGTTCTTAACAAGTGCCTATTTATATCAATGTATCCTAAAAATGACAACACTCACTGTGACTAGTTGATAATTAGAATTATACATTTTATTATTATTCAGTTGGTCTGCACTACAAAGCCAACATTGCCTATTATTTCAGTTATCTTTTGGTTCCCTACTTTAGCATTCCTACTATGAATATTTTTAATATGATGAGAGTAACATATTGTATTGAATTATGAAGAAATATAATTCATAATTACCTATATTCAAAACTTTATTAAAAATATTGTTAAATATTGTAAATTATTTAATAATACTGCCATCCACACTATTATTTTTTTTCTAGATTGACAACAAAAAATAGAGTTATATATACTTTTCATATGAAGAATATCATATTTATATATTCCTGTGTGAATGTGACTGTCAAGTTTTGCTGGTGCAGTTTTCTTGCTGTCCTGTTATTATAAGAGACAAATGTAGAACTCCAGATGAACAAAATAGCTTGTTTTGTTAGTGATTAAAGGAATTCTGTAGTCCTATAATTGCTGTATGTTCATTTGAAGACCTGGACTTGATAATGGCCAAATAATAATAAGATATGGATTACATTTGGCATGTGAATAAATGTAATGTGAAAAGGAAATAAAACACGATAAAAATGAATAAAATGAGAGACAAACTGCAATATTACTGTAGTCCATTGGTATTAAATATATTTTTTTGAAATGGTACAATTGAAAAATGTTTGTAGAAGGTAAAAAAATAAATAATAAAAATGACTACCTTGTAAATGCATTGTGCTGAATCAGAACCTACCATTTTGATTCATGCTGATCTATTTCCTTGGATGAAAGGAGACTTTGAATACAGTGAGGACATAGTAGATAAAATTGCTAGTGCTTTCAGAAGGACTAATATAAATCTCATCAGAGTACATAGCAGTAAGAATCAGGTCAGAAAATAAAACAGAACCTAAAGAATACAGTAACTAACTGCATAAAGAAAAGTAAAGGTTGTATTTATTTGTTTGTTGTGTATTTGGGAGTTCCCAAGTGTGCCAGTCCTGCTGGTCCCATATCATGACACTTACTTTCTTAATAGGCAATGGAAATATGTGAGAATTTAATCTTCTGATATCTCTATTATTGCTATAAACTTTCTCCTTGACAACATTACTCAGTAGTTGGTTCTAGTACATTTCTTTCTCGTAACCAAGATGCATAACAACCAGAGGAAGAAACTTCTCTAACTGTTTTTAATCATTACCTAACAGCAATCAGTATTCAAACATGCCTGCTCAATACTGTTTAATGCTAATTGCTCTAACACATAATGAAAAATAAATCAAAATAAATGCTGAAACATAATATTGAAAGATTAATAATACATGACTCAATAATGTAAAACATAATTTGACTGCTTTGAAATCTCATTATTTACATTACTGTTTTTTTGTTGTTTTTTTTGGTAAATATATTGTACTTCCAACACCACATTATTGTAATCAGGACATTTTTGAGATTTTAAGAAATATAGCATTCCATCTATTAACTGTGCATGTTTTATTTGGGAGGATTAGCTATAATATTGGAGATATCTTTTATTAGCCTAAACTCTAGTTGTCGATATGATAACGCACATTTTAGAAATGGACATGTTCAATTAAATGTAAATACCATAACATAATGAACGTGAACATCACAAATTGTGAATTATACTGTACAGAACCTAAACATAATTTGTGTTTTCCTTACTTTGTTGAAGTTCACATCTTTTTGCGAACAGTATCCAACATCCATCAGCAAGTTTTCTACATATAACTGAAATGTTTGCAAAGCATTTTATAGAATTCAAGTATTTCTTCTTCTTCTTATTATTAATATTGTTATTATTAATATTATTATTGTCATTACTACAAATGGCAATATGTGCAAGTACTTATGAACTGGAGCTAACAATAAGCTATTCTCCATTTAAACTCTTAAGTTATGATACATCCTATATTACCCTTGTTAAACTAGTTGTGGTTCTCATAACCCTTAAGGAGACTTTGAAGGCATAGAGGACACAGTAGATAACATTGTTTGTGCTTTCAGAAGGACTAATATAAAACTCAGCAGAGTACATAGCAGTAAGAATCAGGTCAGAAAATACAACTGAACCTAAACAATACAGTAAATAACTGCATAAAAAAAGTAAAGGTTGTATTTATTTGTTTGATGTGTTTTCAAAAACAATGCCTATAATTTTCCCTTGCTTGCACACCAGTGCCTACATGTAGTCTACACATACGGGGGGGGAGTTAGGATAAGGGATGATGTTTTGCACCACGACCCTGTCTGTTAATTCCCCTCTTCTGACATCAGCATCCTGAGCCTGTTGCCTATGTTAATTAGTGGACAATTGTAGAGAATCAATGGGGAGGAAAGTTTAAATTAGGTATGTGGATGCTTTGTATGCTTCCAGTTTAAAGTCTGACTGGCCTTTTTTCGGTCCCATATAAAACTGCTTATCCATCCCCAATAAAATCAGTTCTGGTAAACAATTGCAAACGTGAGAGCTGTATTTCATCACCTCAGGGAACTCTTTTATAAGACAGTTACACTATTTTCAAAAGAGAATATCTGTACTCTTCCTGCAGTCACTGAAGATAGGCATACCCAACCCGATATGAGGACCTAACCAGTGAGAGTTCCAGAGCGTGTCGATCCTGGTGGTTCCATATTGTGACACTTACTTTTCCAATAGACAATAGAATCAGTGTGAAGATGGTCTTCAGATATCTCCATTATAAACTCCTTGATTTGTTGTTTCTGGACATTCCTTTCGTGTAACCAGGATGCATAACAACCTGATATTTTTTAATCATTACCTAACAGTTAGCAATCAGTATTCAAACTTGCCAGCTCAATACTGTTTAATCTTTTGTAAGAAATTAATTTATAATTTCTATAAACAATAATTATTTTGGGCAGGCGAATAAGCAGACAGACAAATAAGGTATAATAAAAAATATATATTGTGCATAAATGTCAAGACTGTTACAAGATGGGCTTAAGATAAACAGATAACAGTCAATAAGTATAAAAACTAAATTTACAAGGAGAAAACTTATATGAATATTACATTATGTTATACAAAAATATATCATACTACTCCTATAGTCAGCGTTTTCCTCAAGTCCTCCATCAAGTCACTGCTCGGGACTGAACGCCTTCACACTGCTTTCTTTCTGGACTGCTTCCTTTGGCACGCTTCTCTTGGACTGAGACTGTATAGATTTTACATATTTTTATGTTAAAATTGGACTATTTCCACCCTCTACATCAATAGGATCTGGTGACACGATGGCCACCTGGCTGACTATCTCTCCTGGTTCGCACCATACCTAAAAGATTAAACATGTACAGCCTTATTAAATTGTGATTCTGCAAATTTAAAAGGGCTCTATTTAAGCAAACAGCATATTTTTTTTTCAGAAATATTTAGTTAGTGAACTTCTATCCAAAAGCAAGGTCTTCACTAACTAAAAACTTCTGTAAAAAACATATGCTATGTGCTTAAATAGAGTCCTTTTAAATTTGCCGAATCGCAATTTAATAAGGCTAATAAGACATAAGCACTTGCTGACTGAAGAGCTCAGACAGGTGTGTAGGGAACCAAGAAATCTTACACGTAGCTGGTGCCCTGATCATTTAGAGTTTTGAAGGTCACAACCTAGCTAAATTAACCATTTAGTAGATAACCAGTGCAGAGAATGAAGATTGGTAATATATAGTAATATCATCAGCATTTAGGAAAAACTTTTGATTTTGTGATAGTCACTAGAGTCACCAATCCACCTCACTAGCTTGGATGAGGTTGAAAGAAGATGGGGTAAACAACAAGTTAGCCAGTGAGTTCCAGATGCAAGACCCAATGCTGGATCCACTTTAATAACTACTCAACAAGGTGCTGTTGAAAAGTCATAAAAAAAAAACAAAAAAACAATGGTGAATTAGGGAACAATATGAATTACAAGGGGGAAGGAAGGAAGAAGGAACAACAAGGATTGAGGAACAGGTTGGCATAGGGAAAGAGATTAGAAGATCAAAGGTTAATCAATAGCTGCCACGTATGACTGTTTACCCAACTTCATGCCTCACCTTCTCTCAAATACCAAGGTCTGAACATATAGTTGGATCTCTACTACTCCTATTCTGGTCAAAGATCTCTCTGTGAAACTGCCACTCTAAGGTAATCTTAATGTAACTATTAATACCTTGACAACAAAATCCATTGTACAGTATATCCTAATGCAAACTGTTTACTATGGAGATGCACTATATTATTTTCTATATCATTTTCTCCTCAGAAAAATGAACACTGCATAAGCTATGCTGTTATGTATTTATACAAACCATTATTCTGCTACTCTCTGTTTTATGACTAGAATGTCTATGATGCAATAAATTAACTAATCAACTACCCCTCTCTTTAAAAGAGAGCAGTCTGTGAAATGTATTCTCCCATAATTTGGCCATGCATATAAGCTTAACTATTTTTATTGATAAAATAATTATAAATAAATAAGTGGGAAAAAATAATTATCTTGAGGCAAGCATGAAATCTAGTAAGCATGCTTGGAGTTACCTTTTTACTATCTTTAGTTTTGCTTTGATTCATGCAGGGGAGACCTGTGCTTTTTTAATAATATTAAGTAAAAAAGGAAGTGTGAAAGAATACAATTTATGATTTCACTTGAAATTGTTATATGGTATAAGTAATTCTGTGAAGCCATCATTTGCAATAGCAAGGGTGATCAATAAAATTCAACTAAAGTCATGATCTTTTGAATAACTTAACTTTTTAATATGTAGAAAATTAAGTTGAGAAAACAGCCTTTTAATCTTTTAACTTGTACATGTTATTATTATATTCATTGTGGTTCCACTAGCAAACACTAGTATATTTATTTACCACATTTCCATTATAGAAGTGATAGCTTCCTCTGCACTCAATGTATCCAACCACTTGTGGTAACAGATTACCAAAATAAAAATGATAGCCTACAGAGATCAGCAGGGTTTTAAGATCTCACTGCTGATCAGCCCTATTAGTGGCATATATACTTATTATAAGTATTATAGAGGTCCTGTAAGCCATATATGTTAGATTTAGATGTAATGTAGGTCCTTCCAGGGCATATCCTTCCAGAACATGTAATATTAAGTTATTGTAAGGACATCCATGTCATTGGGCACAGTTTTTGTGCCATGGAGATTTACAGGACCCTTTTGGCATAGAGTTTTTTTTAAATTGCTGCTGGGGTCCGTTAAAGACCTGCATGTTAGGGCTTAACTTTTAGGTGCCATGGAGCACATGGTTAATGTTTAGGTTCCACAGGGATCTTAAAAGACTCCCATGGTAATAGTTTTAATTGGGGATCAAGGATTAGCTGTGCACACCACTATTTTACTGTGTAAAGGTTATCATCTGACACTACCCTAGCTCTAAACCCTAACCCCAAATCTAGTACTCCCACTAATAAGAAATTTAAGAAAGTCTTGGCTGTGCCACCTAGTGGCTTGCAGGCAGAAAACAGGAAAGATCCTTATTATTATTTTCTGTTTGTAGAACATTAGCAGATTGATTAGCACTCATTACATTATTTCTGTTAGTGCCATAATGAACATTACAGAATCTGCTGATGTCACCTCCTTTATGACTTAACAACATCCGTTCTATTGGAGCTGGATTGAATGAAGTCAAAACATTATCACCAACATTGCTAAAAAAACTAAAAATCGAAAGCCATCTAAAAATCATGGCATGGCACCCATGACTAGCACATAATATAATAAGTAAAAAGGAACATGCTGTACAAATCCAGACTATTCATGTTCTACAAGGTGTGTGGTTCATTGTCCAAACATATGACTGTCTACCTAAATATGACTATTCAGTAGTAAAGCCTCATTGTTATAAGAGGGTTCAAACATATCATTGACTTGAAAGAAAAGCAGATTATTATGTGCATCCTTAACACAGTACTAAAACTACAGCCTACAGGGAGTTTTTTTAACTATCTGGTTGGCTTAGCTGGAAGCAGGAGACAAGTGAAATTCACAATTATATACACAGTAAGTTCTGAGGCTCTGTTCACCATTCTATATGCAATTTTTTTTTTTAATCATTTTTTATTGTGAGAAATGAAGATTACAACACATGTTAACATATATTAAAGTGTAAACCATGAACATTTGTGCTCTAAAATATAAATATTTTCCTTTGTCTTTTCTCAGATATATTTCCTTTTTTGTTTCTCTAACAATACATTCACCTTCTTGTCTTAACTCAACTTTAACAAATAGATAACAAAGTAAAAAATAAAATAAAATTAGGGGAAAGAGAGGGGGGAAATTCTATATGCAATTCTTGACATAAGGTTCCTAAAAGTTCAAATGTTATCCACTGAAATATGATTACCATATTTAAGTTTTAAGCAAGATTCACTGTCAATATTTTTTTTTTTTATATCAGAATACATACTGTAGTAGTTACACATATTAAGTCAGACATTTCTTCATAATCTTTATTATTCATCAAAGCTCTATTCCTATTGATTGAGTCTGCACCAATTCCATCACATATTATAATTGTCAAACTGCAATTTGTCATCATGCTTGAGACATAGAAGCCTGCCGAGCTCGGATGACTTGGGCAATGAGGGTCAAAGGCTCTCAATGCCCTGTGAGCCTGGCAAAGTGAGGCGAGCAGTTGAGGCATGGAAACATGCGAGACTTAGGCTATAATTAGCACCAAAGGCACTTCTACAACACTCGCAAAGTGAGGCGATTAGTTGAGGCATGGAAACACGCGGTACATAGGGTGAAATGAGTGCCAAGGGATCTCCTGCGATCCTTGAGTAGTGAGGTGAGCAGTTGAGGCATTGAAGCATGCGGGACTTAGGCTGCAAGTAATTGAGGATCGCTGGACTTACTTAGGCTGCAAATACTTGAGGAACGCAGGACTTAGGGGTGGAAACAAAAAAAAATTAATTAAACCACACTCACACACAGCACAGGGGGAGAGCCAGGATTCCTAGGAGTAAGGGTTGCAAGTGAATATAAGTCAAATTTGCTGTGTTTCATCACTCGAAAATCGGCTAAGCGAGAAAAAAAATGGCGAACGAAAAACGCCCAAAATTAAAAAACTGTCTGAAATCGAGGTTCTGCAATGCCAGGTTCGCAGACCTTGGAAAATGCATGACACGACACACGCCAGGCACATGGGACTTGAAAAGTTCACCAAGCTCTGTAAAATACGCGGGACTAAGAAAATACATGACAGCAAAGACACTAACACTTGCACGAACAATGACAGGCACGCAGGACTTATACTCAGACAAAACAACGGAAATATTCAGCAGACACAGAGGAGAAACAAACAGGGAAGGTAAAGGGGGGAGATGTTGGAAAGAGACACATGGCATTCCCAAGCACAAAACTTGCAGGTTAATGAACCCTGCAATGAGCGGCCCATACAGTAGGCAAGAGGAAAGGTTCGCAATAAGTTGAAGATGATCATTGCAAAGCAGGAAAGTTGAAGTACATGAGGGGAGAGGCTCGCAATGAGCGCTGAAGGCGCTCATTGCGAGACACACGATGAGCACCAAAGGCGCTCAGCGTGGGGTTTGTGATGAGCCCCGAAGGTGCTCAGAGGGCCAAAAGACTCACATTGTGTGGCAAACAGCATTGCCAGGCTTCACATTTTATTGCCGTCATTTTTGACGGGCAAGCCGCTAGTAACAACATAATTATGTTAGAGAAAAATATCTAAGAAACTATTCAAGTCATTATTGTTTCCAACCATATGCTTCTGGTCAAATTTATCATGTAATGTCATTAGTACAAAACATTCTGTCCCTGCATGTGTCGAAACATACCATGTAACTACTGATAAGACAAAGCTTGTATTAAAACCTACCTAATGTTCTATTTAGTATACTTGCACTGTCTATCAACTTCTGCTAATCAGAGAGATTTTTCTTAGAGATTTTAAAACAAAATAAACACAATGTACTTTGGAAATTATAAAGCATAAATAAAATGAAGAAGTTTTATTATTTCAGTGATGAGAAATGACCTATTAATCAAAACCTTTGATCAAGCATTTTGCCCATGACAAATATCAAAAACATTAGATTTTATTTGTAATCTTTTATTTCAAGCACCATTCAATCAAGAGAGAGTTACAGTTCACTAAATACTCATTTCAAATAATGAGTTTTTTAGCAAAACTTAATCAAAGTTGATGTTTTTTCAATCCAGTTTTATGAAAGATGTCAAGAATGCAAAGTATTGACATGTTATGAGTTGTTTTATTTTACATATGCTGCAATTTACTCCTCAAGTCATACATTTCAGACTAGGACATTCTCTTGTATAGTTAAATCTTCCTGCTCATTAGCTGATTTTCATATTAATTTTTTGTCAGTACAACTTTATATTCCTAATAACCAACGAAAGCAAAACATATTAAATACAAACTTCAGAGGATATCAAGAAGAGAAAAGGAGATAATTTAGAATGAGCAATGTAAATAGATAAAAGAACATAACAGAATGGAAAATTCAAGAGATCTTTTTTAGAAAAATTGGGAATCGCAAATGAACATTTCATGCTGAAGTGGGCATGATAAAATACACAAATGGTATGGATTTAAAAGAAGCAGATCAGATAAAGAAGAGGTGGCAGGAATAAACAAAAGATTTATACAGGAACTGCATTGATAACCTCAATAATTTGTCCAATGAACTGGAGCCAGATATCTTGTAAAGTAAAGATGGGCCCTAGGAAGCCTTGCTGATAACAAGGCTGCAGGTTTTAAAAATACTAAAAGAAAAGATGCAGTAAAAGTATTGCTTGTGTTACATAAACAACAGTGATCAGTGGCCTGGAAAACATCACTCTAAATCCCTATCCCAAAAAAGGCAGTGTTCAAAGAGTGTCCAAACTTATCCAACAATTACACCCATTTCACATGCCAGCAAGTTAATGCTTAAGATACTAAAGCTCAGCTCCTGCAATATATATAGACAGAGAACTACCAGTTGTGGAACTAAGGTTCTGCACAGGCACAAGAGATCAAATTGTCAGTGTGCGCTGGATAATAAAAAAATTGTGAGTTCCTAAAAAAAACATTTACATTTTCTTCATAAACTATTCTAAAGAAGTTGACTGCATACATCACAACATAATGTGGCAAGTCCTTAAATATATGGGGGTACCAGCCCATCCAATTTGCCTCCTAAGGAATCTGTATATGGTCCAAAAAGCCATGGTCAGAACTGAACATGGAACAACTGAATTGTTCAAGATTGTGAAAGGAGTGATACAAGGTTGTATATTGTGACCTTATTTATTTAACTTATACTCAGACTACATCATGTGTAAGGCTGGCCTGGATGAACCCCGAAGCCAGTGTCAGTATAGCTGGGAGAAATATCAGCAAACTCAGATGCATGGTTGATATTACTCTGATGACTGAAAGTAAAGAGGACCTAAGGGGCATATTAATGAGGGTGAATGAAGAGAGGGCAAAAACTGACCTGCTGCTGAGTGTTAAAAAGACGAAGATCATGGTAAACAGCAATCTGAGTTTGTGGCAAATAGATGGGGAAGAAGTGGGGCAGTTACAGATTTTATTTTCCTGCGCTCCAGGATCTCTACCGATGGTGAAATTAAAAGATGTAACCATGAAATTAAAAGATGTTTGCTTCTAGGTAGGAAAACTATGGTAAGTCTGATTACAGTAAATATATTACACTATGCCAATTAGTAACATATGATTGTGAGAGCTGAACCATAAAGAAGGTTGAGAAGGTTGAGAAGGTAGAATTGATGACTTTGAATTGTGGTGCTGTACAATACTGCTAAGAGGCCCTTGGTCTGCATAAAGATCAAACCAATAGTATAGGAAATCAAGCTGTTCACTAGAAGATATAATCCTAAGGCTAAAGTGCAATTATGTTAGCCATATCATGAGAAGACAGGATTCTCTAGAGAAGTCGCTGATGCTGTGAAAGATTGAAGGCACATGAAAAAGAGGATGGTATACGCAGAGACAAAGAGATGAGGTAATTGACGCAATGAACATGATCTTGTGGGATCTCAGAGGCTAGGTGGCTGAAAATTTCCCTAGCATGCTGCAGGCCATAGGGTAACAAGAGTAAGACATGGCTGTATGACTAAACAGCAACAACCAAAACTCCTTAGCTGCATGTGAAGTACTACATCCTGACTAATTCTGCAGGAACATGTAGATGTGCTCAGAATGGCTTTTTTAATCCTTACTGCATATACAGTGGAGGATATTTCAAGAGCCTTTCTATAACATGTTTTGACTGCTAATAACCTTCTCATGCATTGGCAAAATACATAAAAATCTACATTGGCCTGTGGCACTAATTAGAATAAACTGTGTAGGTTGAGTAAACAAAGTGTTACATTTTTAATAATAGCTGTTCATTAAATATATTGTTCCATTTTACCAACTTTAAAGCCTAGTTGCATAAGCACCTACAAGGTGGCAAAAACAGCTGCCCTTTCTGGTTTCAACATTAAAATATAGGCCCCTCTGTTACCAGCACAGCTATCTCAAGATCCATGAGAAGGTTGAAATCTGTGTGCTATGTGGAATTGTAATCATACTTAATTGAAAATGTATGTCCAATATTTATACTGTGCGCTCTTCTGTAAAACTAGAATTAATTATGGGCAAAATAAAAAGTGTCACAAGGCGGGAACAGCTGATACAGCCAGTGGATAGATCCCACTGGCTAGGTCTGCTCCTCTGCTGGTTTCTCTTTTAATGATTACCCTGGAAGGAGGTTTGCTTCAGAATCTGTGTAGAGCAAGAATGCAGTTCTGGAATGTAGATGCAGGATCCCTGGATAGCTTTACTGGCACACAGTGATTAAAAAGCTGTGTAGGACATTAGAGTAGCCTTCACATATTTAAAGGAGAAGCTCCTCCCCTAAGTATGACATCGATAGGATCATCCAATCACCACATTTGTCATCACATAGGTAGTAAGAAGAAAGGAACCATCTCTATATATTTTAACATTTTATTTATGTGAAAATCATCAAAAGTATCAACATATTATGCCAATAGTAGGTTTATTCTATGGGATGTGCACTATATGTTTACTAAACTTTAATGCAGGCATTACCAAACGATCTCCTGCGCCTACCTGTGTCCACTATACCATCATGTTGGCATATCAGCTTTATAATATGCAAGCAATATGTTATTTATTTTACAGTTTATACTCTTGTGTATAACTTTGATGTCTTCAAACACTTTTCAATAGTGTGTATTTGACATACTTTTTGTCGCACATATAAAACCACTTTTGTGCAGACATTACTAATTGATGGAACAAATATTTCTCTGCATTTACCTTCTGATGATATCAATACATAATTTGCCCAATGTTATGGGTAATATAATTAGTTATATTTCCCTTCACATAGAGTGGTATTGATCTGTGTATAGATTTTAACCCTATATTTTTACATTCTGTTGTTTGCTTTAACTATGATGTCTTGCTGCCCATGTTGTAGACTTTATTTTATACTTTATTTCTTAGCTGATATTTACCCTGATATATTTAATCCTATTCCTTGGACGTCTATTGACTACCATTTCCAGTATTGATCCTGAAAACCTGTATTCTCAAAGCATGAGCATCCAAAATGTACAGGTCATTGTTGCAAATTTTAAAGCATGTAGATATTGTCTTTTGTTATTATTTTACTTAAGGGTAATATCCATTCTAATATTACATACAGTTTTTAGGACACAATTGATAAACATGGTTTCCTCTAAGTTGTTCATCCCCAATGTGTCAGACTCAGAACCATTTATCCATTGGTTTACTGCATCAAATCTATTTAATTTATCTTGCACACCACCATGTTCCATATTACCACAGTGCCTCTCAATAATGGTTAGGTCCACCACTGACTGTGTGAGATCTACCTTTCCAACAACAATGGCTTCTATCCTCTGTTTCCTTGTTGGTATGTAATTACCAATAAATTACTGTTAACAATATGTATTGATGTATTTTGTTGAATGCATCTTTATGATTTAAATGCTTTTGGTGTATTTTGTTATAAAAACTGTGATACTTACAGTATGCTATCTTAATTGAACTCACAAGTAGTGGTCTCAGCAATTGACATATGCCAAAGCCCTTGCTCATGTAGGTTGCCCACCCTAGCCTATAGAGCAACTCATCAGAAGCATCAGTAGTCATTTTGTCAATTAGCCACCTATAGTTCACAAATCTAGGTGTTCCCATCCCTCTTAGGGACCAACACAAGGGGAAATCAAAGGACTATAGGATGGCTTGATGACCCCTAACACCAACATCATCCAACTACCCCCTATATATTCCCCTACACAGTCTTGGGGACCTTATAACAGAGCTGCTTCGGTGGAACAAGTATGGGTGGTGACTCATCACCCCTCAAGCTGCTGTTGCTGGTTAGAATAAGTTGGTCGGGATAAGGGAAACAGGGGATGCGTCAGCAGAGGAAGCATGTCTGCTATCCTCAGTATCATCTTGTGCTCTTCTGAAAAAACTAGAACTGATTATGGGCAAAATAAATAGTGGCACAACGAGGGACCAGCTCATCCGGTCAGTGAATGGATCGCACAGGTTAGGTCCGCTCCTCTGCTGGTTTCTGTGTATCTGTTTTAGGACTTACCCATTACATGTGGATTCTGACTCTGTTATAAATTCAGCATATTCACATGAATCACCTTCAGAATCTGCTGTTGTTCTTCCAGGGCTAGCACATGGGTGGTGATGGCTAGTTTCGAGACAATTTGGAAGGGAGCTTGTTCTGGGGTTTGGATACCAATATTACTACCCGTGGGCCTACCTGGAATTCCCTATCCCTGGCTTTCTGATCATACCAAAACTTCTTCTTGCCTTGGGCTGCAAGCAAAAGCTCCTTGGCTAGCCCAATCAGTGTCTTCAACCTATCTCTGAGCTGCAGTCCATATAGCATTTTGGGGAGTTCCTCACCCTGGTGATCCACTTTCAAAACTCCATTAATAGGTCAAATGGCCCCCTCTCTCATCTCCTGTAGAGTTCAAAGGAGGAGAACCACCTGGACAAGATTCTCATGAAAATACTTTATTGTGTAAGTGGAAATGTTGGTCTCATTGAGAGAAGATTTATAAACAGCCTTGAAAATCTGCCAATAAGTAAAAGGTATGTTGTACTAAAAACAACATTTATATTTCTTAGGGGCATGACAGGGTAAATTAAATAGTTTTTTCCTGTCATATCGAGAGCAAATTACACTTTCTGTTTTTATTTATATATTGTTTTGTACAGATTATATTTGTTTTCATGTTCCAAACAAACCATAGTCCCCATTAGGGTTTGAAGCATGTTGCCTCGGACTTAGTCTCATCCAGAATGCTTTTCATTTAATTTTAATTAGCTTCATTATTTTTTGAAGGCATAATGTTTGCTTTATCGTCTCCATTGAGTAGTCTGATTGCATTTTTCTTGCCTTAAGTAATAGCTTTTTATTCTTATAAGCCATCTTTTTCCAGGCCATCTACAGGATTAATGTGCTGCCTAGGTACTGATGTTAAGGCTTTATTGTAACCCCAAACTTTTCAATTATTATTTGTATAGTTCTACTGCTCATTTGTTACTTTTCTCTTTAAAACAGTTAATAAAATAAAAAAATATAATGATCTCATTTTCAAAGAATAATCCAAGTAAAGAAAAATCATAAACATAAGAAGAGCTTCTGTTTAAAGGATCACTGACAGTAACTACTGTATAGAAATGTGTATAATATAAACATTATTGCAATATGCTGTTAGCCTCTCTTTCAGTAAATTAGTTAATAATGCAGTTAAACCATCTAGTGAGTTAATGAGCACTATACCCAATATTTTCTTTATACTGCTGTTTAAAGACACACATTAATTACTTTTCATTCTGTGCTAAATGAGCAAGGATAAAGTTATAAACATCCTAGTAAAAATTTGCAAACTATATTAATTGAATAGCATCCAAATAATGCAGTTCCACAAGTCAATGCAGTAAATTGATTAATTTAACTTATTAAACCTTTACATATAAATGCAGCAATCATGTACAGTAGGGAGTTGTAATTTGTGTATTTTATAGCTAAAATAATCTGCTCACAATCAATGCTGTATTATAGCAACTGAAGATGAAAATCACCATCACATGTCATCAAAAGTCAAAAATGCATGTGGAACACAATCTAAAGCAACTTTATAGTAGAGTATTATTGTAAAAATTAAGTACAATGTTTTTTTATTGTAGACATAACATAAACACTTACCAATGCTACTTATATCTTTATATTTTAATCATATTATCTGTTTAAAATTTGTATTTCTTCTGACTGCATGTGTTCATGAACCTTTAAGTGAACAAGTGTTTATGCAAAATGTTATATTTCTGGTCTAGAACAGAGTAATATAAAACATGCTGTAATTTTATTTATTTTAATGTTGTCAATGACAAGTGATGTCCTGAACAGTTCGCCGGAGAACTATTTGCGGCAATTTTCGCATGTTCGTGTCCGCCGCGAACTGCGAACACATGCGCTTTTCGGGTCGCCCCCTATACTTTATCATTGAGGAAACTTTGAACATTATTTATTTTATTTTATAATTTTTTTTGTGTAATCTATGCCTGCCTGCCAGCATGTGTGTGTGACAGGCTAACACCTAACAGCTTATATTGTGCTTATTTTCACTACTCATACTACCTGGTGGTGTAACATACATTGAAAACAACCATTTTTTTCTTTTAATCTAATTTCAGTTGCCTGCTTGTGTCAGGCTCACAGCTTATATTGTGCTTAGTGACATAAAACAACACTTTTTTGACTGTAATAGATTGAATAGCTATTCCCTGCCTACAGGTGTGTGTGTGAAGCCTATTGCATCTACTCCGCCAACTTTTGCCAGTGCACAGTGACACTCATATCTGGTGGCACCTTAGATTGCACGCTCAGTGCCCCAAATTTGAAGTGGGAGGACCAACAAAGCATCTTTTTCCATCACCCGTTTCCAAAAATCCATGCCATATACACGCCCCCTGATAGTGGACGTAACAGGGATTAAACCGATAGGAATAGTACTACTTAACAGTACACACCTTATAATAACGCAGACAGAGGCAAGGCGTATAATCTTCCATGCTGTGCAGTGGAAGCCCCCAGACTCTGACCTGTGTATAATATTCCATGCTGGGCAATGGAAGCCCCCAGACTCTGGGAGTCTGAAGAAGAGGAGTCAGAGGAGGAAGGTGGCTTTGAGGAGGTGGAAGACCAAAGACAGCAAGCGTCCCAGGGGGCTTGTTGTCCCCTTTCGGGGACCCTTGGTGGCTGGGTGGAGGAAGAGACCTTCAATGACATCAGTGAGGACAAGGGACGGGACATGGCTAGCTTGGTATCCAACCTTGTGCAAATGGGGAGTTTGCGGTTGTGCAAAGGGACTGTTTGCGGTTGTTTGCGGTGCATTAAACGGGGAGATTGGTCTGTTACTGTGAAGAGGGTGTAACCCTTACACTACCTTATCGATAAAACATCATACCTGATGTTTTAAAGCATGTTATTAAAAACAATTTAGGAATGTTAGGTGATTTATGTCCTTTATGGCTTAAAACCAGACTCTGCATCAACTATGTAATTTTCCGTGGGAGTTTTGCCATGGTTCCCCCTCCGGCATGCCACAGTCCAGGTGTTAGTCCCCTTGAAACAACTTTCCCATCACTATTGTGGCCAGAAAGAGTCCCTGTGGGTTTTGAAATTCGCCTGCCAATTGAAGTCTATGGCGGTTCTCCGGGTTCGCCCGTTCGCAAACATTTGATGGAAGTTCGCGTCCGATGTTCGCGAACCGAAAATTTGATGTTTGCGACATCACTACAGTAGAGGAGATAGCAGAAGCTATTAATAACGCAAAGAAAAACAAAGCCCCTGGGTTTGACGGGTTTGACCAGATTTGCTACCAGTTACTCTCCCCAGTTCTCAATACACATTGATGCAATCTATTTAAGGAGATAAAAAAAATCAGGGATAGCATTACCCAAACTGCTTGAAACCAAAATAATTAACATACTGAAACAGGGGAAAAACCCAGATCTTTGTGGAAATTATTGCCCCATCTCCCTGATAAATTTGGATATTAAAACATATGCTAAGATACTCGCCAATAGGTTAAACAAGTTAGTGTCCAATTTGATTCATGTTGATCAGACTGGATTTGTCAGTGGACATCAAGCTTCTGACAATACCAGACATTTAATTAACATATTATCTTTTATCAAGAAAAAAGAGGAACCCAGTCTGATCATGTTAATTGAAGCTGAAAAGGCTTTTGACAGGGTCAGCTGGTATTTCCTGGAGGTGCTATCCCCTCTACTGTTTATTCTATTTCTGGAGCCCTTAACAATATTAATGAGAAACTACGCGGACATTAAGGGTATAAGAATTGGAAAGGAAGACTACAAATGTATGTCCTTTGCAGACGACATAGTCCTGACATTGAGCAATCCTGAGAAATCCTGCCTTCATTTAGATAACATTCTATCAGAATTTAGCAGGCTTTCTTACTTTAGGATCAATGTCAATGTTTTAAATACAATATGTCTTGCATACGTTTTTATTTAAGGTTACTTGAAAGTACACATTATAATAAATTTGAGAGGGGAGGTTTGGGCTCTCTATCGATAAATGATATACACAACAAAATATTCACTTCACATGCTGCTAGATGGGGTTTTAAAACTGATAAACCGAGTTGGATGTTCCTCGAGGAAGCCTTGGTTTACAACTGCCCAGTAAGTGTGTTAATATGGTTACCGAAGTTTGAGCCACGTTTATTTAATAAATTTCCAATTGGGGTGAGATCTGTTATAAGGTTTTGGTATGTGAATATCCATAAAAGGAATTTGGTTCAGACCTTCTCTAGAGCTGCTCCTTTGTAGTTAATCTCTCTATCAAATAAAAGCTTAAATATTCAAAGCCGCAAGAAGAAAGGGATGAATTTTGTATCCAAATTATATGTTAAAGGTAATCTGATAACCTGGAGTGAACTTCAGCAGGCTCCTGGTGTTGCCAAATTATCTTAGTTACATTACGAAGCTGTAAAAAAAACTTTGCTATTATTAGGATTCAAAATTTCAAATATTGGGCCATGTATGAAATTAGAAGACATATTCTGTCTAAATGTAGTTCAATAATATGGAGCTCTCCCCATTTGTGAAAACTTTAGGGATTATAAACTGGGAAATGGAACTAAAAACTGTTTTTGACTCAAAAGATTGGTTAGATACCTTAAAAATTGTAAAAAGATCTGCAAATAATGCATCTTATATTAAAACTTTTTCCAAGGTCCTTCAGAGATGGTACTATGTTCCAGCTAATATTGCTAAAATCAATCCACGTTCAAAAAACATTTGTACCTTTTGTATGTCTCCGTTTCCTACTTTGTATATTTGTAACTTGTATTTTTGTACTGAAAACAAAAAACAAAAAAAATGTATTGAGCAGTACTGAGAGATGTACCAGGGAAAGTTCACATATCTGTTCAGAGTTTAGGATGGGACATGGACAAGTACCAGAAATAATGTCCTATGAGTCTTTAGATTATGTTTAGATAAGAACATAATAGAGCACTAATTAAGGGCAGTAAATGTCACCCCAGTTTGGGGATAAGGACAACATCAATTGAACATGTGGAATGTGGTATAAAACATTTTGGGAACAAAACATTTTGGTAACGAGATAAGAATCCTAAATCCATATTTAAATCAGTATGTTTTGAATAATAAAATAAAAAAAATCTCTCAGTACTTGATAAAGAGAAGTTAATTCTTGAAAGCTTGTCATAATAAATGAATATGTTTGTCCAATAAAAAAGGTATCACCATATACTGCAATACTAAAATAAATATATATATATATATATATATATATATATATTTATTTATTTAGCCTCATCTCCTTTGCACACCTCATTTAATTTCTGAGTCTGTGCCTGGAGGGTGCTTCTTAACTTTCTCCTCCTGGCTTCACTGTTCACCTGTACCTCATGCTTGTATCCTTTCTTTTTTTGGCCATTTTACGCTTGTTTTTTTAGTTTTTTTACCAATTTCCTGCTTGTTTTGCTAGTTTTGAGAAATTGTTTTTGCTTTTGGGCCAAGCTGCACTATTTCCTTACTTCTCACGTTAGTTATAACCCTCCATCAGCCCTCTTTAGGGGATCTCGGCCCAAAACTACTTAGCAGCATCCTTGCCCATGCCCAAGGTTATGCTTTTAGCTTCTCATAGCTCCTTTCACAGTTTTTGGCCCAGAGTCTAATAAGCTGTGTTCTTGTCCCTGTCCAAGGCCACGCTCTTGGCTTTCGTAAGCCCTCCTTGGTGGATCCTGGTCCAAATTTACTAACTTAATTTTCCTCTAATCAGCTTCTGCTTGGATTCACCTTGATCACGCTGGCAATAAGTCTTATATCAGCCTTCGCTAGGTACCACCTCAATCTCGCCTTCGATTGCTGCTGGTCCTGGCCCAAATCAGCTGTCTTTGCCCTCACCCAAGGACTCATCTGGCCCCCTAAGCAAGCTGGATGTCCGGTAGCCCTCGGCACATATTAGCTACTTATGGCCACAATATTCCACTTGTCCGAAAGAGCATTAACATACCTGCAGAGTATTGGTTCCTTATCTCTAACCAACTGTTCGACCATTGAGAGAGGGTCCCTCCCACAAATAACAGGTACTTGTAATAACTGGACTTATATATATATATGTATATATATATATATATATATATATATATATATATATATATATATATATATATATTCCCATCTGAATTGTACTGTGCTCCACGTTCTATTCTTGGCATTATAAGTATTTTTAAGAAGGAAAATGCATGGTATGGAGCAAATATGACATTTGGTAAATTAGGTCATTGAGGGACTAATTAGGAAATACATGTTTAGTCTTACTATGTTAATTAAAAATCACAAACATTATTACTCAATGTGATGCGCAAGCAATTTAGGCACATCTTTTTCTAAATCCACACAATTTAAAGAACCACTGCAGTTTCAAATTAAGGCTAGGCTGTTCAGTAGAACTATTTTGATAATTAAAAAAAAAAATTTTAGGAAGTAAAAATGAATTGTTATACACGGTTAAGCTGCAGTGTAAACTGTTGTTACTGTTTTTGCTGAACTGCTTCTACAGGTGGGAGAAGATATTGAATACACAGAAATGGTTTCAGTAGGACTAATGGAAATATAATTAGTTTAAAAGGTGCCTTACTTCAAAAATCAGCTCAAATGGCTCAGTCAGGAGAATGAATTTCCACAGTAAATAATAATGGTTTATAAGAGTAAATTAATGGCAGTATTTATTTGACTATGTAAAATATTTTTGCACATTAACAAACTGTGGCAAAGTGGCTCTTCAGAGCCCTCTTCTCTTGTCCAAAGATACTTCTTATGGTGCATAAACACAAACAGGTTTTAGGCCCAAGCGGTGTTACAGAAATGGAACGGAACACCTACATAAACAAAACAAGCTACATTAACTGTAAAACACATTTCTAAACCTGTGCAGCTTGTCTGCTACAGGCAGTAAAAACCCAACAACCACAGTACAGTCTCTGGTGTCCTTTGCAACTGGCTGTACATGTAGAAATTTTACTTTCAGCCTCCAAACTCAAGACAGGAGCTCTTGCAGTAATTTCCACCTACAACCGGGTGAAGCACTGGCCCAACTTTCTTTTCCAAATGCTGCACCTCAGAGAACTTTAGTTAAAAAGAAATTTGCTTCTTCCCTGGCACTAACATACAGTCATTCCCCTGGGGTTTTATAATGCATCTCTTCCACACATATCCTTTCATTAGCAGCAGCTCTGTCAGACTCTGCAGTGTGACACGCTATCAGTCTCCACTTGGGGTGTGTCCTTGTTTCTGGTATTTTTGATGGAGAAACACAACTACATGAAGCTCTAATGCTTTTTCAAAAAATTCTATATTGTATTCACCAGTTTTACAAACTAATACCCCAAAACATATTAACGAAAACAACAGGCCTAGCTCCCGCCGGAGAACAACCTTCACTGTTAGACAGTTCCAAAACTAGCTGCTCTCATCCAGCTACATCTGAGTAGAGAAAAAAACAAAACAAAAACAGTCTAACAATTAATTCATAATTACTGCCTGAATGTCAGCTGTCTATAACTTACTTTAGATTCAGACACCAATATTGGAACTTCTCTCTTGGTGTCCCTTTTCCCAACTGAAAGCAGCTGTACACACTTCTGTGTCTTTTATCAGCATCAGTAAACACTGCTCCCTTTTATTTTCCATCCCCAGTAAAAAACATAAACTCCTGTGTCTATCTTCTTCTTTATGCAAACTGTACACACAGTTCTTTCAGGACCTCTATATAGGCCTCAAACACATCATCCAGGTCTCAAAAATAGCCTATCACACTGCTACTGCAGTGCATAAAGAGCTGCACCCAATTACCCGGCTTCAGTTTTTCGTCAGGTCTGATCAGGTGTGCTAAGGTGAGTTAACTCTTTCAGACCTCCTGGACAAAGGGAGATTTGTAAAATCTGTGGCTCATACAAATCTTTTGCATAACTCTTTCATATATTTCCCTCACCAGCTCGATACTATGGTGTCAGCAACTAAAGGCTGTGCATGCGGAATAATGCATTTGTATGCAGGACATTGCATTTGCTCCATGTTGACTCCCATCTCTGTAAATGCTTCCTTTCTCCTCTGCACTGGTTAGAATCTCTTGCAGTTGCTGAATCTTTTGCTGTTCCTGCTCTTTCACTAACCTCTCCAATCTTTTCAGAAGGCAAATCTGGTCTCCAAAACCATGGTAGTGGAGATGTGACTTTTGTTCCATGTGTAGATACTGCCGTTCACATTCCAGTAACTTCGGCACACTGTGTAATAGCTTACATCTCCAGTCATCTTCAATATCATGCACATCATTCTTTTTCTTCTGTGCCATCTTTATTAAGGCATTCCATAGTGACTGGATGGCATTTTGTAGATTCAGCTTCTGTTTATGCAAGATGTCAAGCTGCAACTGATAGTCTTGAGAAAATGTCTTGTTGTCAGCAGTGTTTCAAATCTCCTTATGGACCATCTGTAACATGTTCTGTAACTTTACTGAATGTTTTTTCTCAATTGAGAAGTTAGCCTTTTGCTTCTATGAGACTCTGTGTGACATTTTTTTGCTAGAGCATTATGGTCATAAGGTTTTATCTGCAACTCCTGTGTTTTAGGAATGATTATGGCCTCATAATTCACTATGGCAATGTGAAGCTTCTGCACCTCGATTTGTCCTTTTTCATCTCTGCTCTCACTCCTGCCTCACACTGCTGAAGACACTCTTATGAAGTTTGGCTTCTTTCTCCCTTACATATGATTATTGAAGAATAGTTTCCCTTTGATCGGAGCACTTAAACCCCTGAATTGTGCCTTATCATACATTTTTTATTTATTGTAACTTTATAAAAAATTGACAGCCCTCATTTAAAAATATATATTTTCTAAAAAAAGGTTAATTTGGTTTATAATGTAATAGAATTTTCAAAAATAGTTTTTCTCCTTTGCCAACACTTCCACATTATTCAGATGCTCCTTCAACACAACCAAATGGGGTTAGTGTCTGGCTCAGATAGCAATTGACTCTTTGCTACCAATCTGTCTAACTATTGACCAAACTCTGTGACACTTTGAGCTTGTTGGGTTCTCTCTCTCAGCTCTTTCTGTAGGTTTGTAATCAATTCATGTAGCCTCTACACCTTCTCCTCTTTAGGTTCATCATCATCATTATGGGACAGCAAATTCCTGGGCTGTTTCTCTTCCCACTTTGCATCACTGTCTACTTCATAGTCCTGTAAACTGTCTACGGGGACAGATGACCTGGCTCTTTCTGTTCCTTTTTTTTATTTTTATTTTTTAATTGTTTATTTTTCCAAATATACATAATATACAAAAATTGCAAATAACGTACATTAAACATTCAACTTAATAACTTAAAACTTACACATAAGTCATTATCCTATCTACTTTGTTAGGCATAATAGGATGAGTCCTAGAGCATTGTAACTAAATTAAACCTTCTCCCAACTCTTTTGTTTGATTTCCTTCTCAACTTCTTCTTCCCCTATCCGCTACTTTATGTCGAGGAGCCCGGCAGATATTTCCCTTCTGTCCTCATCTGCTCTGCCAAACCATTATTAGATCAATAGACCTATCTGGACCTTAATTGACTTTGTATGATGGTAGATATATGTGAAGGACCTTAATCTTTGTTTTAGGCTTTATTGTATTTATTACTAGAGTAAGAAATTAAGTAGGTCTCTGCATTTGATTATAGGACAGAGACTATAATTTAATAATTATCTTAATATATATTGAGTGGGGCATGTTAACCCTAGTAAGGATCTCATCCGACTAATCTTCCACCTCTAATTCCCTTTTCAATCACCCAGTTCCACAATACTTTCATTCCTCATACATTCTAGCCAGGTAGGAGTGAGAGGGCAGAATGGGGCCAAGGAGGCAGTGTCCTGCCGGGGAGGAAGAGTGTAGTAGTGAGGTACCTCCACAAGGGTTCATTGGAAATGGAATCCCATATGGCCCCTTTTACAGGGTCCTGTATTAGCTGAAATGCAGAAGTAAAATCTCTCTCTAATTCCCGATTGGACCCCAATTTGACCAGAATTTCTGATAGTTTGGTAAGAGCTTCTTTCATCCAATTTCTTGCAATTGAAGTTTTGATTGCCTGAAAAATTTGAGTCATAAGCGCTTTATTTTTTATTTCCATTTTTGGAGGAAATATATTGAACAACGCAGTCTGAGGTTTTGCTGTAATGTCTATCTTAAGTGTATTAGATATATATTAAAAACATTCCTCCCAGAGTAAAAGGGATATAGGACAATCCCACCATATATGGAACATATTAGCTGGTTTCCCACATTTCCTCCAGCATAATTTGTCTTCTGGGTTGAATGATAAGAAATACAGCTTGGAGGGATCCCAATACCATCTGTTAAGTAATTTAAATTGAATTTCTCTCTGGTTTACATTTTTCACAAACCTATTTAAAGTTTTTAGAGCTTGATGCCATGTCTCTTTATATACCTTTAACTGCATGTCTTTTGCCCAAAGATCCATGGGTTTAGTTGTATCCCTCTGTGTTTGCTTGTAAAGAATCTCACTACACTTTGATATT
Source organism: Discoglossus pictus (assembly GCA_027410445.1). Taxonomy (NCBI): domain Eukaryota; kingdom Metazoa; phylum Chordata; class Amphibia; order Anura; family Alytidae; genus Discoglossus; species Discoglossus pictus. The sequence goes on along the minus strand of CM050166.1, from coordinate 310,857,190 downwards.
AGATGTCTAGTATTTTGGGACACTATCAATGTTTCGAAATTATTTAAACTATGTTGGCTGGTGTCTTTAATTCTATCTTTCAAGACTTGTGACAGTTTGTATGAAGTGAACCAGAGTTTAGTTGAAATGTTATATTTCTTCTTTAACATATTATAATCTAATATTTTACCTTTATCTATAATATGACCCAATAAGTATATTCCCTTCTCTTTCCATTCTGGTTCTAGGTGAATATGATTTAATCGTGCCAATGTTGTCAGGGGAGTAAGTTCACTATATTTCTCTAGAAATGTAAATTTTTTATTCATTTTTATCCACTCTTTTACCGTTGCAGTCAGGAGAGTTGCTCTAGGGTCGATAAAGGGTATTGCTAGTTTTGGAGTAAACAAAAGAGCATTAAGATCAATGATTTTGAGCATATCACTTAACATCTGATTCTCAGGATGATTGGAAAGAGGTTGACTCCGCTTTATATATTGAGCTAGCTTAATTGCTTCCTGATAGTGGGAAACTATTGGGTATGCAATGCCGCCTTTCATAAATTTTCTACTCATTATTTATTTTTTAACCCTTATCTGTCCCTTATTATTAATATATCTATCGATCAACCTCTGAAATTTAGCTAACCAGTGGCTTGTAATTGGGAAAGGGAGGGATCTTAGTACATAATTGAGCTTAGGAAGAAAGGACATCTTTACTGATGCAATTCTACCAGAGAAGGAGATTTGATTGACCGGCCATTTCTCGATGAGCTCTTTAGATATTTTGTATAAGTTATTCAAGTTAGAATCCTGAATGCATTGTAGATCCAGACTAAACTGAATTCCCAGATGTGTGAATCCATTTGTATAAGCCAGCTGGTACATGTTAATTAGGCTCTCAACATCGTTCTCTGGAATGTTAATACTCAAGGCTTCGGATTTTTCTATGTTTAATTTATAATTAGACTTTACTATAATTAGCGATAATTTCCATCAGCGCCATCATAGATGATTGTGGCTGCTCCATACAGACGACTACATCGACTGCAAAGAGGGATATCTTATATTCCTTTTTACCTAATCTAATTCCTTTGAACTCCGATGAAGCCCTAATAGCTATAGCAAGAGGTTCTAAGATCAGGGCAAATAGAATGGGGGTTCCATTTGTTACCGCAAAATAATCTGATTGTGCTCCTTTTCCCAGGACCGATGCAGAAGGAGCCTTGTATAAGGCAGCTATGGCTTTAGATGCAAAGGCATCAAACCCATATCTATGGAGGGTCTGCATCCTAAAATCCCACCCTACCCTGTCGAATGCTTTTTCCGCACGCATTGACAGGAATAGGGTGGGAATACCTTTTTTTTTCCGCAAAGGTTATTAAATGAGTCAATTTATGGGAATTATCAGAGCCCTGCCTCCCTGGGACAAAGGCTGTTTGATCGCTCGATATTAATGATTTAGAGATTTCTGTAAGTCTTAAGGTCAAAACCTTGGCATATATTTTAGTGTCTTTATTCATGACCGAAATTGGTCTGAAATCTTTACAAGTATATGTTCCCTTATTTTGTTTTGGTATAGTTATTATATTGGCTCTAAGCATCTCTGGTTGAAACGTTACTGTGGTTTTAATTTCATTAAATGAGGATACTATAGTTGGCATTAACACTTCCCCAAATATTTTGTAATAAACTGTAGAAAACCCATCTGGGCCTGGTGCCGTATGATTTTTTTAATTTTTAATGACACGGCTAATTTCTACTTCCGTTATCGGGCTGTTTAATGCTTCCTTTTCCTCCCTTGAGATTACTGGAAAATCAATCTGATCTAGAAAGAAAGTTATATCATTTCTATTTGGTGTTATAAAATTTTCATCTGAGCTTAAATTATACAGGGATTGGAAGAATTTAGCAAATTGATCCACAATTTCTTTAGGCTTAAAAAAATGTATTCCCTGTTTTTCCAGATAGTGGATATTGTTTTTTTGATAATTTTGCTTTTTGATTTTGCTCGCAAGGTCTTTCCCTATTCGATTGTCGAAATGAAATGATTTTTGTTGTAAACGTCATGAACTCTTATCTGAGCGTTTTTGGTTTATTTTATTGATTTAATTTCGAATCACTTTTATCTCTCGGGTAAGGATGTCATTTGCTTTTATTTTGTTTTCTTGTTCCAGTTGATACAGTTTTACATGTAGGAATCGTAGGGACAAGCCTCTCTGTTTTACCCAAATGCTTTTTATCTTAATTAAAATGCCTCTTATATATGCTTTTAATGTGTTCCAAATTGTTATATTTGATGGAACTGACCCCAGGTTGATTTCCAGAAAATGTTTAATTTCTGTTCTAATAACGTTTAATCTTTCCTTGTCTTCAAAAATTCTGTCCTCCAATCTCCATGCCCTCCTAGAATTAGCTGCTCTCTTTTCCTGTAATTGGAGGGTAATTGGAGAGTGGTCCGAAATGGTTATTAAACCAATTTTAACTGATTGAATTGTATTTAACAAAGATTCATTCACTATAAAGTTGTCAATTTGTGAATACATCTTATGAGATACAGAATAGTATGTGTAATCTCTCTCAGTTGTATTTATGAGGCGCCACAAAATGGTTTCTCACAAGTAATTTGGAGAAGTCCTGTGATAATTTTTCTATTTGTTTATAGTTTTTAGGAGTCTTTGTATAACTTCTGTCCATTTTAGGGTCCTGAGTCATATTAAAGTTCCACCCAAAATTCGCCCTCCCATGGCAATCTTGTCCAGTTTCTTTAATACTCCCTTCAAAAATATGTTTTGTTTATTATTTGGAGCATATACATTTACTACTGAGATTTGTTCACCATTTATCTCCCCTACCCAAATAATGTAACAACCATTTTTGTCCAAAACCACTAATTCTTCTTTTAATTTTAAATTTTTGTTAAACATCATTAAAACCCCTCCTGAGTTTTTTTTTTGCCACGCATTATATACTTGTGGGAATTTATGTTTAGCCATGTAGAATGTCTTTCCCTTATCCCAATGGGATTCTTGGATCAATACAATGTCTGGGTTAGATTTAATCAGCATTCTAGCAATAGAGGCTCTCTTGGATGGAGAATTTAGACACCTTACGTTGTAACTCACTATCTTCAAACCCGACATTTCCCTCCCTCATCTGACTCCTCCCCACCCCCCCTGGCTACATCCACACTACCAGACTTTCTACATTCTCTCTTTAAACTGATTTGATCCAGTCTATCCATTCAATCCTCATCCCTTCGGGGGGGTTGCGATTCCAGCCAACTCCTCTCGTAAACCAGTGGGCGTAAACGGTGAAGGAATATGTAAGTTCCTCCATGGAGGTTCTTCCCACACCTATATATCTTTTTTTATCTTGTTTTCCCCTCTTTTGTTCCACCCCAATACCTCTTCCCTCCCCAACTATGTTTCTTTATTCTACTCTATCCGAGCATTTAGCCCAGAATAATCTCTCTTAGCCTTACCATTTGTATTGGGCTATTAGTATTTCGAAATTCTTCTAATGTAACTATACTCTGCCACCAAGTATCCTGGTCTTACGAACTTACAAAGCTCAAGTTTGTGTTCTCCCATAGTATTAAATGTGAAGGGAAACACTTGCCCCCTTCTCTTCATTCTACTCTATATTAGTTCCCCTTTCTCTTTTCTGTTCCCTGTTCTTCTTTCTCCCCTTTTTCCTTTTTTCCCCTTTTCCCTTGCTTTTCCTTCCTTCCTTTCACCCCCTCCCTCCCCCTCTCCCTCCCCATTCCCCCATGTCTCATTAATCTCTCTTCTTTCCCCCCCTTCCTTGACTGCCCTCTTCTGGTTCCCCCCTCCCCCTACTCTTCTTGGGATTCTGCAGTGCCAATTTATATTCACCCATTATCCCCTTCATTATATACTTCTATCTTTATTCTCTTTTATAATATTTGTGGAGAGTTTTAAAGTTTTTATAATATCAAGAAAAAATGTATGATATATTGAAACCCTTTGGTGTGCATATGATTCAATTACTTTAAATTAAATTGTTGGTGAAACTATAAATAGTAAATGTGCAAATTTCCCAATAAAGTTGAATGTGTAAATATTTAAATTCTTCCCTTATTCTAGCATTATCGCTCATATTAATTCATGCATTGACTAAGATGGTTCTACATAACCCCCTTGTGCTTTTAATACAAACATTTGCTACTCAACATCTAATTACATTTTATGTGTCCTCAATACATTTTAATATTAAAAAATCAATACATTCCATAAAAAACATTACCATATAAGTGTTTACTTCAATCCTATACCTTAAATTGTTTGCCACTTAACAAATTACCCCCCCCCCCAAAAAAAAGGGCCTTGCTAACTATTAACCATATTGCATCAATTTAACCACCGCATTTCATAATAACCTTGAAGTGCATTCACTCTCTCTCTTTCTGTTCCAATTGCTACGATAGGCTGAATGACAATTCTCACAGAACTTTATCAGCTTCATTCAGACAAACTGCTTCTGCTCTGGTACATTATCCTTCACAGGCTCCACATGCATGACCTCTCCAAAGGCTTCTAGCTCTGCTATGGTCTGCACCTCTTCTTTCTCAATGTTCACATTAGGCATCCTTGGCACCACTGTGCTTACAATCCTGTGAGGCCTGACTCAGGCTAGCTCCTGTCTTATGAGCCTTTTGAATTTTGGGTTTCTGAAAAAAACTGTGATTTCAGCACTCACTCCTCACATACAGCTTATACATGGGAGGACTCCCCCTCTGCTCCAGAAAATACATCTATGTCTTCTTCCTGTAAGGTGCCTTTTGCCCCCAAACACATGCTTTCTCATAGTAGCAGCAATTTGCATGTCTTTAATGTCAGTCATTTATTGGGATGGAGTCCATCTTTACTTTTTGCTGTATTATGGCCACCTGACAAAGAGTTGTCCAGTTACTTCACCATTTTAATGGGAACCATGTCCATGCTCTGCTTCATGTGTCCTCTCATGGACGGTGGTTTCACAGCATCATCCTCTTTAGAAGTATTCTAGTTTAATCATCAAAATCAATACATTCTTTCTTTGAAAGGGCATAGGTTAAATCATCTGTTTGATCTCCTCTTTCTCTGGGTTAGAGATCTTTATCAGGCATTTCCTTTCTATAGCACCATTCTCCACATCAGGAGCATTTACCAAGGACAGGTGGCTAGGTCTATCTGGGTTTCTTATGGAGTACTCTTCATTGCTCTCACATAAGGTTTCTGCAATGGTTCGGGAGCAACATCATCATTATAGTACAGCGACTTCATGGGCTATTTCTCCTACCCATAAGGTTTCTGCATTGGTTTGGGTTCAAATCTTCCACAGTGTCTTGATCAGCAACTGTCATACTGAAGCTGGTTTTGCACCCCCTGAGTGACAACACCTTGTCCTTTAATTTTTGAACTTTGCTTACAACATCAGCCACATTTGCAAATTTGTATTGGTTTCTTCCTCAACTCCTCTGGAAGAAGAGAATCATGGCAATTCTCAGGACTCCATAAACGATCACAGCAAAGTTACTGTTTAGAATACGGAAGCTGTTTGCTGTTTAGAATACGGAATAATACACCATAGAAAAAATCAAAGAAAACGACAGTAGACAGATCCCCAACTATCCGCTATCAAAACAAAAACAAAACAGTCTAATGGTTAATTCACAATTACTGACCTAGAAATTCACGTTTCCACTCTTCTGCATAATGAACATCTTCTCCTAGCTTCTGTATCTCTGTCTGTACCTTTATTTAGCTTCAGGCACTAGTATGGACACCTTTCTCTGGCTATCCCTTTCCCCAACTCACACTTCTGTGTTTCTTCTCATCTTCAGTAAACATCTCTCTGTGTTTCTCATTTCCACCTCCAATAAACAGCATTCACTCCTGTGTCTGTCTTCTGCTTCATGCAAACTGTAAACACAGAGCCTCTCACAGACTGTAGACCTCAAACACAGTCTGTAGGTATCAAACCTAGCCTTCCACTGCTGCTGCCCCACCCAATTCCCAGCATCAGTCTATCATCAGGTTTGATCAGGTGGAACTAATAAAAACAGCTCAGGTGAGTTAACTCTTTCAGACAGTTCAAAGAAAGGGAGCTTTGTAAAATATGTGGCTCATACAAATACCTTGCATAACTCTGTCACAACAGGTGCAGTTTGTCTATGGTGTCTGGCTTGCAGTGTTTGCTTTTTCTGGACAAGTCTCTCTCCTGAATACTTTCAGTCACACAGGCTCTCTTCACTTATTTTGAGTCCATCTCTCATAGATCCTCTGCAGGTCCAGCTACACCTAACCTCAGTAGAACTTCCCAATCCTTTTCAGGTGCTGCCTCATTATGATGCTAGAGACTGTTAATTCCTAAAGTTCACAGAAATGCCTTTGACTACTTTTACATATGTCCACCCCAGTCTAGCTTTGTCACACCAATAAAGAAACATTGGGAGTATTGATCAATGACATCAGAAGCTCTGTTACAAGACCTTGCCTGGTTCATTTTTGCACTTGATGTCTTAACATACCTGAGCTCTCCAAATGATGTATTCTAATGCAAAAGTTCTGAACAGCTGATGGTGGTCCACGAGGCATAATCTGCCTTATCCTAATGAGAAGAGTGGACAAGGATTAAGATGAGAAAGAGAGATTCAAATAAGAAAAAGGAATGAGAACTGAAGTGAGAAAGAAACATAATGAGTGAAATTAGTAAAATGAATGATGATTGTGAGTGACTATTACTTTAAAAGACCAATGTAGTACCATATTTACAACATGCTAATTTGGAGATTTACACTTGATAACATGCACAAAGATTTAATAATGTGAAACAAATACAGCATTATATTTATTAATTGTCATCTGTAATGGGCGCTATAATATTTGTTTCTGTTTATCACTTTCTACAAGTGGGCAGGGGTCATGCATAGAGAGAATCATTCAACTTATATAATTAAACTAATTGACTGGATGTAATAGTGACATTTATAAACTTTGATTTTAAATAATGTTATTGCCATTAACTATTTAAGTATGTTTGTTAATGTTTTCAAAACCAAATGGAAATTTTGCATACCCTTCATATTATCACTTTATGCATCACTTTAGGAAGGTAACTAGCAGGTACCTGTAACAAAAAGTCTAAGAATCACTCATGCAAACTGCATGAATAGTGCTATGAAAAGTGTACTTTGTGACTAGAAGTAGAAACAGATTGCAAACTAAATACATTGAAAGTAACAGAAAGTGATAAAGTGTAGGTCCCAAATATGGTATAACTTAAGACTCTAGGTAGTTATAAGTATTTTATCATTTTATTGTAATTTAAAAACAAGGATTTTCTTTCAGTAAAATATATTGTAGTTTGTAATTTTGAACTGTCAGTACACCTTTCTGATCCACCCACATTAGTTCTGTTTGTCTTGTAGACATTTGCACACTTATCAATAAAAAAACAAAATTCAAAATTCAAAATTCAGTTCAAAGGGCAGTGACACCTCTCATTAGCTTTCCTAAACTTTGTCATGGTCATCTTTCAAATGACAGTTGTAGCAGAGAAAACTAGAAATTATTTTTGAATGCTCAAACAAATGTTGAGAATCTGCTTTTCAAGTGTGGTGTTGATATTTGTGATTATAGTCACAATTGTGTTTATTTGGGGTTAAAGGAAAAAAGTTTATAAATTTAAGTAGATATGTACATATAATATACAGTACATATCCTCTTCTGGATCTCTACCTTGTCGCGGGGAAGGATTTTGTGTAATTCAATGAAACTGTGAGCTATACCATGTAGTGTCACCCAAGAAGGCCAGGTCATAGAAGAGAGGTCCACTGAAGAAGGAATTGGCAACCAACCTCAGTATCTGTGCTAGGTCACAGCCAGAGACACAGATAAATATGCCTGGCATGCTGCAGTTCATAGGGCCACCGAGAGTCGGACACGACTGAAGGACTGAACACAAATATACTTTTGTATTTATTTACTTGTATCACATTTATTTAATTAAGAAGTGCTTAAAAGCTCTTTTCTTACTGCCCAAAACCATACAAATAGTCCCTGTTTGGGTCTGTCCACTGCAGCATATGCAGATACAGACTCTGTATGGCTGAATGTGCAGTGCAGTGTACTTGCCTATCAAGGAGTGCATCACAGCAGCATGTTGCTGCATGTTTTTTGAGACATGGCTAAGACACTACTCTAAATATCCAGCCGAACAGAGTTGGTGACTCCTCCCTGCTATAATAAACATGTAAACACTGAGAAAAAAACAATATCAGGAGAAAATACAAGAGGCTGCATAAACTAGGCAGATTCAAAACTTTACACATGGGAAATTTGAGTTTATGGATAATGACCATTTTCTAAAGGTAAAGTTACTTGTGGTGACTGGGTTGAGAATCCCCATACGAAGCATAGCAGTTTAATGTGTTGTCCAGTATATGTTACATTTTAATCTGTAATGATCTGCATAATGTTGCTTGTACATGATTTGGTGTAAAATGCAAATGGCTTTCATCAATCATTGCATCAGCATAGAAAGAGGTATTTAGTTTTATAAATTAAAAACACTTTGAAAATATATTATAGACTGTAAAAAAAAGCACTTATATTATAAAGAGATTTATGAAATATGTTTCTTGCTCTGAGAACCCTCTCTCCATGAATATACATTTTCTTTGGGATTTTCTGTCTTACAAGTGATAGAACAAGTCAACGTAAATGTATTCAGGAGCTACAATGACTTTAAACAAAAGACAACTTTTCTTAAATTATACTGCATGCTTTTCTGAATAGCTTTAGGATTAATACTGGGAATAAACTGCTGTGTTAAAGAAGCATGACATGTAAACCTTAGCAGCTGTTTGATTTACCAGCACTGAAACTCTTCACATGCACTCAATTACTCTATTTAAAGGCATATCTGATAGACGAGAATTAATAGTGTATGAAAATATTTACTTGCATGAAAAAAATATCAAAATAAACATTTAAACACTTAACTTGAAGTTAGCAAAATGTCTTGTAAATTAGCATAACATTCAAAAATTAATTTTGGACTATCAGGAGAAAGCACTGCAGCGGATACATTTCAATAAAACTCTGGGGTTTCTGTTGGTGCTGCAAAGGTGTCTGGGATATGTAGTGTGTCTGTGGTGAAGGGCGTGGGCAGCACAGACAGAGAGCAGACTGCAGCAGGAAGCACATCCCAGCAGAGACTTCAGGGCTGACATCAGTGCTCTAATACTGGCTGAGGATGGCACAGAAGATTTGTAATGAGTTAAAAATTGCTCCCCTAATGCTACATGCAGAATGAGTGGGTATCAGGGGCTTGTATAGACACCCCTGGGGTGACAACAAGATCATTTAAAGGGGTTTTAAGATATTAATAAAAATAAAATGTTTTATGAATGTGCCACATACATAAATGATGCTTTTTGCATAGAGTGCAAAAATCTAATAACCCAGGAAACTTGGATACGCCTTTAACAGAACCTGATCTGATGCATTTTGAAACATGTCAAAAACAATATTTTGGATTATGTATTGCAGTTATCTAATATTTTTGAAGACATATACAATAGATTAACTTATATGAGGGCAAATCTTATCTATAGAAGTAATTGTGGCCTTTCATGAAAATGTCTGGCATCTTTGTTTATTTGCATAATGCTGCATAAACCTCACTAAAAATGTAATCTGCCATCAGATTTTCCCTTTTGTTAACATATCCAGTTTGCATTTTTGAGAGTTTACCAAACTCAAATGCCTCATTCAGTTGTGGTTATGGGATATCCAGTTGCCTGTATGTGAGGTTGCAAGCTAATTTGCTATTCAATTGGCATCTTTTTACGGGCTCCAATCGGCTTCAGAGTTATGGGCTTAAAAAAATGGTGATGGTTTAACGCATAACTTACAACCTCCAGATGCCTTTGAGCTTTTGCCAGGCTAAAATTGCAAATCGCTAATCAATTGATTAATTTCCACAAGCCCGCAAATGTTTTCACACCCGTAAACGGCAAATGAAGGAGAATTTCTATGAGCGATGATAGACATTAGAATTAATTGCACAATAGTCTGAAGCTCGCAAATCGGCAGTAAATTAAATTTATATTTTATGTTTCATTTCATGGTTAAATTGATCTGGGGTATTAATGGGTTAATACATGTCAGGCCAGCCTAAGAATGACAGTCTCATTTTCTATTGGCTGATTTGAAATTGGCGGTTACGAGCTTGCATAATTGATTATGTTCCCGCACGGAACTGCTCCGATCCAGTGCATGGTTTACGGTTTTGGCTTTGGGACAGTAACTTCTCGGCTCAAGCAACTGAATAGCATCTTAATCGCTGACCAACGGGAGCCCGCAACTTACTCGCAGACATTCGGCCTACAGCGATCAAGTTACGGGCTTAGAATTGAATATGGCCTTAAGTATTTGCTGAATCTGACCTTTACGCTCTGATAATTTGAAGTACCCTCTCTTGTTCATCTCTCATAATCACATGTCATTACACCACAGTGTTGTGATTGCACAGAGATTATGTTTGCATACTCATATTCCTCCCATTCCGGTTTCTGAAGTTACCAATTTGATACCATTCAAATAAACAAACAGGTTTTAAACTTTCCATTTTACATTTTTTTGTTTCCAAGGACAATAAGTGCTGTAAGTGTTAAAAACATTCCTTAAAAGTTAATCCTTATAAGAATTGCTTTTAGAAGAAAGACAGGACCATCTTCTATTTTTTTTTGCTGTATCATTTTAAGGCACTAGAGGAAGTAGCTAATTTTTCTTTAGAGCTCATGACTCGGCTGATTTAGGGCTCTGACACACTCTAAATAGAATTAGCGAGAAGGAGGTCCTGACACCCAAAAGCAGTTTGTAGAGAGATTAAAATAACATTTCATAAACCATTGCAGCATTAATGTTTCATGTAAACAAAAACATTGTAATTATTCAACACTTGCTCTTTTAAATTCATGATATCAAAATTTTTGACTTTACTGTGAAACTACAGAAAATATAACCTAACCTACATTAATCTAATGCAATAAGTAAATGAAACATGTAGAAATACATCTTCAAATAAACTTCAAAATAAATTAATGTAATTTTACCAACACTCCGAAATATGAATTCATAATGAAAAAACAAAAGTTGTATTGAAATGATTAGAAGCTTGACCTTGAAGACAACAATTGTATACACTTTGTGTAATTTCTGTTCACTTGACGTAGCAGGATTATTTCCCAATTTAAATATAATGTCTCACTTCAGAGTATAGCAAAGCTTTCATTATCTTCCAATACAATTTTTGACAATTGAATTTTTCTTGCAAAGCATGAAGCAGCCAGGGGATAATAAGCACTGTGGATCATCTTTTCTCTATTCCTTTTATTACCTTATTTTATTTTAAAACACATGGATTTTCAGTTCCTATTTCCCCCATTGGTATGTATTGGAAGATTACACTTAAGCACTGTTTAATTTAACAACAGTTCTCTTCAAAATGTGATGTGATCCAAGTTTTTTGCGAAGTCCATTCTTCATTTTTCTCAAGTTATTTTATAATCCTTCCTATGTTTCCTCTGTCACATGCCAGGAATGTTAGTGTTTATTATTGTATAAAATAAAACTATAACAAATACTTTATCAGTTGAATATTATAAAAAGAAATTCCTATAGTAAATTTGAAGTTTGCAACTTTTTTCTATCTGTCAGTCTACCGACCAAGCAAAGAGTCATATCGCGTGTTAATGGATGTCATTGCCAATCATTTCTAATGATCCTCTGGTGCTCTGAATATATTGTCTTCAGTGTAACCCATGTGCAAAACAAAACATTGGGCATGCTCAATTATTGGCAATGATGTATCATTTATAAGACATCTGTCTTTGTTTTGCCTGATGGGCAGGTGTAAATTGAATATGTTTCGGCCTATGAGACCAAAGTTTAGGATTTTTCTCCCTGTGAAGAGCACCAGTGAGCAAAAAGAGGCTACTTTTTGAGTCTGTTATCATTTCCATATTGAACAAACCTACTTAGATTGAGAACCTCTGGCTCTGTTTTTGAATGCATACAAATGTTCCTTTGGGTTTGGTCCCCCTAGGGTGCATTGAGGGCTCCAGCCCTGGACTCCTTGCTCACTGTGCTTTAAGGAGTGCAGCTATACCTCAGAGATAAAGCCCAACAGGTCAAAATATATGTCTACAGATTGCAGTTTCTCCCATTCAGAGAGGAATTGCTTAGCAATGTTGGTCTGAATCACTCTTTTGCATGAGATCAGAGTGGAATGCTACAGGATATTTCTCCCTTGTGAATGACACAAGTGAGTAAAAACGTACCTAGTATAGTTCATTTTCAGAAGGAGCTCTTCTGACCATTGTTGTGAAAGATCAATGTAAGCCTAAATGCATTTTAATAAAATTCAATTGATAAAGTACTTTTTTTTACCAATGGTTTAAAGTATAACATATTCTTTGGTGTGTAACTTTAAAAATAAAAATAGCACATACCATTGCTGGCTGCATGCATCTTCATATTAAGCAAACATCTTCAGATTATTTCTCAAGTGCACACCAGTAAGTTATTTAAGTTACTTTCTTGCTCAATAGAAGACACATCATAAAAGTCAAACACTTTAAACCATCTGCTGTAGTGATGTGAGGTTTGCTAATTGAATCAGACTGCATAGTTAATTACCTCATCAACTCTCATTATATTTTGTTAATTACCAGTCAATAGAAATACCACTCAGGGGTTTTACCAGTGTAAATATTCCACCCACAACTAAATATAGAACATCTAATAGCTGTTGGGTCATAATTTACTTAAATCTGCAAGTTCAGCACTTTCCAATAATTAAATAAAATAAAGGTGTTTGCTTTTCTGGGCTATGTAGTATTAGGCACAATGAAACACACTCAAAAAATCAAACTGTAAAGTTAACTAGCTACACACTTTAGATGCACACTGCTTATAAAACAGACAAACCTACATTAAAACAATTAAACCAAATTATATAACAAAAAACAAGTAGCCTAGTATCCAAATAAACACACTCTCTACCATATGCATTCTAAAAAATAAAGCTTTACACACTGACTCTCATTAAACACATACAAAGCATTTACTAAAGTGAACCCCTCCCTCCAAATAACTGGCATCCATAGATATATGCGCCAGTGACATAAGATATATAGGAAACATCTTTGGATCCCGTGCACTTATGCACTGGGCATGGTTGAAAAAAGATATATTTATTAATTAGGTTTTAGGTAGAAATATTGCTTCTTTAAAAAGATATGTTCTCCAAGATACTGAGTTACTTTTGCCAGGTTTTGATTTATAACATTGAAACACTAATGTTCCATATGTCATAATTAAGTCTGAAAGCTTTAGTGTTGAGACTGAAGGAGTTGGCTGAAAACACTGAATGAAAACAAGAGCAATTCCTTATAGTCCCATAACTAGCCTTTATTTACTGGCTTTGCTGTATATCTTCAGATAGGGGAGAGGTAGCTGTTCTAATTATACATAATGTAAGCTCAATACAGCACACCAAATAAATAAGCACACAGTAAAAATAGTTTGTGCTAAGGTTTTGTTGAAACGAAATGGGAGATCCAGTATGGAAGGTCAAAGACAATGTTCTAGTGAGTGAAGTGTGGGAGAACCTCTCAAGTCCTGTGTTACCCTTTGGGGCATATGTACTAAGATTTTACATATCAAAGAATTGTTAGGCCTTCACCCTTTAATGCATATTACAGATATAAACTATACCTTGGATATGAGTTATTCTTCCACCATAGACTTATATAATAATATTATAATATAATTTAATATTATTATTTATTTATAAAGTGCCAGTATTTTTCTTGCCACTATTTACAAAGTAGAATAAATTACAGTGGGTTCAATGAGCAAATTACACTATCCATTTGAAGTTCATCAACAAAAAAATTAAATTCAATACCCTGTGTATACAATTATAAAAAAACTCTCCAAATTCATACATTTCATTACACCAGAAACAAATTACAAAAGACTGTGTGAAAATCAATTCATAATATAAAAATAATCAAATCAATATAATAACTTTCACAGATTGAATAGGTGATGAGATACCCAAATCAAGGCAAAAGATCTTACTAACAATACTTCTGATAATTAATAAATACCCATATGATATAATTAATTAATTAATAACCTTAACTGCAGTAGCTTAATATGCTTTGTGCTTAAAGGATTCCTAATTCTAATACTTACAATATTCCAATATCTATCATACTTTACACTGTGTGTTGATCTAAATCTAAATGCACATCTCCTTGCCACCAGCTCCAATGAGCATGTGACATCATTAGAGCAACACTGAATTAAGTCGACGCAAGTTTCACATACAGCTTCTTCCTGGACTGAACTTGACTGGAGAAGAGGACTCCTTTATAAAGGGTTTAACTCTTTCTCTTCCGTTTATCATTACAAAGCTGCATTCACAAATGTAACCACAGAACTTCCATACAAGTAAGAATCCTAATTAACTCTTTTTCTTCTGTTGATTTTGCAGAGCTGCGATCATATATATAGTTTTCGTGATTATGATTAGTAGGTCACGCTATGTTAAAAGTTACGGGCTTGCGCAAGCGCATTGAGCCTTTGGTGCTCATTGCGAGGCCCACAATGGGCGCCAAAGGACGTAGGCCTTTGCTAATCATCGTGATGCCCGCACAACATAAAAAAAGGCTTGCAATGAGCACCAAAGGCACCAAAGGCGCTCATTGCGAGGCCCGCGATGAGCACTCATCGCAAGGCTTATACAACTTTGTAAAAGACAACTTTGTAAAAACAATTATGGCTGTAACGGACGCCATTTTGTTCAAGCCTATAACTCGTAAGCTGTTCGGAGACTCCCAATTGATTGCAAAATTAACTGACAACCTCACATACAGCACAGGGGGAGAGGCAGGGAGCCTTAAGCAAATTGTTTCTTCAATTGGCATTTTTTGGAGGCCTTAAAATGGCTAAGCGAGAAAAAAAATGCTGACCGTAAAGACGTCCTTTTTTTCAAGCACTTAAATCGGAAGACCATTTTGGACTTGGGGAAACTGATCAATTTACCAAGCTTGCAAATGGTTTCAGACCTGTACAGCACAGAGTAGGGAGAAGGAGGAGAAAGACACATGGGAGGGAGAGGGGGTAGAGGGTGGAAAGAGACACAGGGGAGGGAGTGGGGTAAAGAGACACAAGGGTGAGAGAGGGGGGAAGAGACACAGAGGAGGGAGATAAGGGAAAAAAATCACCTGGCAGGGAGAGGGGGGAAGAGAAAATGGGAGGGAGAGATGGGGGAAAAGACACAGGGGAGGGAGAGGGGGAAAAGAGACACCGGTGAGAGAGTGGGGAAAAGGCTTGCAATGAGCGCCACAGGTGCTCATTGCAAGGCTCAAAAGTTGTGGGTTGGACGACTCCTGCAATGAGCGCTCATCATGAGCCCCCTAAAGTAGAGGGGGGGAGAGGCTCGCAATGAGTGCCAAAGGTGCTCATTGCAAAGCATAAAAGTGGCAGGTTGGCCGAGGCCTGCAATGAGAGGGTTGGCCAAGGCCCGCAAGTTAGAAGGGGGAGAGCCTGGCATTGTGTGGCAAATAGCATTGCCAGGCTTCAAATGTTATTGCCATAATTTTTTGACGGGCAATTCCCTAGTATCATATTAAAAATGGAAAGCAAACAATCATATTCATAATTTTAAAGAATCATCTCACAAGATTGTAAATGGAAAAATGTTATCTGTCAAGAATGAAAAGTATCATACATGTAATTACAAATATCAAGCAGCCACTCAGAGCTACTAGGGGTAAGATAAAGACTCAGTTTGCTCAACTGGAAGCTCTCTTATTGGAGGTCTCCCAGATTCATTTACTCTCTCTGTTTTATTTCAATGGGCACAGGAAAGGATTCACACTGAGGTCATTATTGACTCTGGAGCAAGCTCCTTTTAAATTAATAATAAATTATTGCAAGAATGCGGGCCAGTCACAAAATAAACAGTTTCAGTAATGTTATCAACCACTCCTCATGGTCACTCAAAAACTCTTTCCTTTGACAATGTGTGACACATCTCTGTTGCCTCTTGTACTGAGATTACCCTGGCTGCAGTTGCATAATCCCTCAATAGATTGGCAACATCAGACAATATTGATTTTTTGAATATATGGCTCTCTGTCCTAGGAACAACTTTTGCCTCTGATACAAAACAATTGTTCTCTCCAGTTTACAAGTTCTTCACCGATGTCTTCAATAAAGTTCAAGTTGATGTCCATCTGCCACATCTTGTCTACTACTGTCCAACTAATTTCCTTCCTGGAGCCAACATTGCCTTTGGAATTATATATCCTTTGGCCGAACAAGAATTGCAGACCCTAAAGGAGTATCTGACAAAAAATAAAAACTTTCATTCATCCCCTTTCCATCTGAGGCCCAAACTTCCTTGTTAAGAAAAAAATGTGGTTCATTGTGTCGATGTATTGATTACAGGGAACACAATGTATGCATTAAGAATTGATACCAATTGCCCATAATCCAAGAACTGTTTGACCATTTTAAGAATGAAAAGTTATTTTCCAAGCAAGATCTGAGACAAGCAGACAACTTGGTCAAATCCATGAAGGAGGTGGCATTTTGCACAAGTAACACACTCTTCAAATACTGGTAATGCCATTTGGCCTATGAAATACCTAAACAAAAAGAGTTAGAGGCTCTCAATCTGAGAACAAACAAAAATCAAAATATCAGGAATTCTACCCTGAGCAGGAGAAACAGCAAATCCCAGATGTACATTTCGAACTCTTTGGGCGTCATCAGGGATGTGCAGTTGCACTCCCTAAGGCACAGTGATCCACGTCTAGTTCCCCCTATCACACTTGGGGTGAGAAAAACTAAACAAAAATTCAATATTTTTTTAATTACATTTTTCAAAAATCTGCTGGACCAAATAATCTTTATCTATTTAGATGACATATTGGTTTTCTCCGCTTTGTTGGAAGAACATCAACATCACATGCTCCAAGTCTTATCAACATTAAGTACTCACCATTTGTATGCAAAGTTAAAGAAATGCACTTTGAAACTGCTTTATTATTTCTCCCACTGGTATTTCAATGGATCCTAAAGAAATTAATGTAGAAGAAGAATGCCCTGCTCCTCAGACCTGCAAAGATGTCCAAAGGTTCCTGGGCTTTGGAAACTTCTATATAAAATTAATCAAATCATTTTCATATATTGTACAGCCCCTTACTGCCTTAAGAAAAACTACTATTTATTTACCACTAAAGTCCTTCTTTTCAACAAGCCATCTCAAGCAGCAATTTAATTCAACAACTTTATCTCAGCTGCTCAAGAACATACTACTGAACATACTACTCCCGATCAATCATGCCTTTTTCTTATTTCTTCACCACCAGCTTGCCTTTTCTTGAAAAGATTAAGAGGTTTATTTAAACCCAACTTTCTTTATCTAAGGGATACACTTTTCTTTCTAAGAAGAGACTATACTACTTTGGTCAAAGAATACCTCCATCTATATGCTTTGTACTACTACAGAAGTGTCATGATACATGCTTGACTAGTCATCCTACAACCCACAAAGCATATTATAATGAAATGTGACAATCCAACACTCTTTATGTCTTCTCCCTCCTCCTGTGAAACATTTACCAGATCCAAGAAATTACATGATAGATGCTATGTACTCCAAGCTATTCCTATCTTAACTCTTCCCTGGGCTTCTATTGATCAGGATTTTATAGTGGACCCCCCACCCCCCACCCCATGCTAATAGACTCATACCCAAAAAGAGTGCTGTAATCAACAAAGTATTAGTTTAAGGGTGTGCATATTAATGCAACCATATTATTTTATTTTTATATTTTTTCTTCCCTCTACCTAAAAGATTTCAGTTTGTTTTTCAATTGAGTTGTACCGTTTATAGGTCACATTAAAGGTGGAAAAAGTTCTGAAATTATTTATCTTTGTCTATTTTTTTTACAGCACAGAAAGCTGACCTTTTAACAGGGGTGTGTAGACTTTTTATATCCACTGTATGTATGGAGTTATCTCTGTTTTGTAAGGACCTTATAGTACCTTCAAACATATTACATTATATATGTAAGGATGATAAAAAGTAGTTGTGTATTGTTTTATATTACAATAAAGAGAATAAGCAAGTAAACTAAAAATACTTTATTATAATTAAATTGAGAAAAACAATGTAAGTGTATCGGCAAAGCTGCATCAGAGGATAGTTAAGATTGCAACGCAGAATATGGTCACTAAAGGCTGGAAAACTACAGGGAATTGGAACGTTAGCTTAAACCCTTAACATCCCTCCTTCCCCCTGTAAAGGTTTTTTTAATAACATCATTCATGACATCAACTATGACATTAGGTGACATAATTCACAACATCATATATCATATAAATATTGACAACAGCTAGAACATCACTCATTACATCACATACAGTATACTATGAAAAATGAAATCATTCATGATATTACTGATGACTTCACACTATACCCTTATGATGTCACTTAATATATTTATAATTGTACACTTAGTTCAATTGTTAACTTTTGAAGATTTACATATTTAAAAATTAAAATGATTATTTAAATGTATATGGCTACAAATATTATTGTTTTTCATTATTGTCAATTGTAAAAATTGTATGTTTATATATCTGCTTGTTACAAACCATTCATTAAAGTTGTATTTTTCATAATTGTTGCATGTTTCATTGTCTTACAGCTAATATACTTCATCAAAGAATCAACTATAAATGCATAATTGTGTTTCATATGGTATATACATTTAGCGCATTTTCTATAGTGATCAGTACACGTGAGACTATTTATATTCAACAGGCTGTTAAACTTGTATTTGTCTCATATGCATTTACATGGTGTGAGACCTAAAATCTATTGTGTCTGGTGGGCCTTGAAGAGAGGATTGCTCTGTAGTTAGAAAGTTAACAGCTTATTTGTTTGTATAGTTTATTAGATACAACTGAAAATTGTTTCAACTTTTTATCCTTGGCCATGGTCAACTACGGGAAATCAAGACAAACTGTTCACTGGAACGTATGATCATGAAGCCAAAACTCAAATGATTTGGTCATATCGTGGGAAGACAGGATTACCTAGAGAAAATTTTGATGCTGGGCAAGATTGAAGGCTTATGAAGAAGGAGACTGTAGAGGTAAAGATGAAAAGATGAGGTTCTTGAAAGAATGAGCATGAGCTTGATGAAGCACAGAGGGACAATGGCCGACATGTGCCTTGTATGCAGTTGTCCATAAGGTCATGGAGAGTCATACACAAATGAAAAATGAAACAACAAAAAAATGGGCAATTATATTGATTTTATTAAGTCAGCTTTAAATTATAGTGTACATTAAAGGACCAAAATTGTTTGATACAAATGATACCTTTTAATGGCTGCCACAGCTAGACATTATTATGTACCAACTCCATCAAATGAATTCTGTTTCAAGGCTAAACAGTACCACACCTTGCCTAAATCAAAACACTATATTTAACTTCTATATCTGATAGCACCAAATAACATTAATCAAACTATGTTGCTGTTTCACTAAATGTACCTTACATGACATAAAAATGAAATAACAATGTATTGATTGACAGCATTTTTTTGATCTGGTATACATAAAAAAGTGGTGCAGTGCAGAGGGTTTGGGGTTTTTAGAGCAGTGGGCTGACTTCTCACTTGGGTACAATCTCTATAGCAGGGATGGATTGCACCTTAATGATGAGGGCGCTTTTGTGCTAGGGGATAGGATGGTAGAACGGCTGGGGGAGTTTTTAAACTTGTAGGTGGGGGGGGAGGGACTATATAGAAGTATTGGGGTAAATAGGGTAGAGAGGGAAAGGGATGAATTATTTACCCATGGGGGAGGAGAAGGGGGAGGGTTACAATAGAAAGTAGGGAGGTATTAATAGGGGCCTCAAATACAGTGGCAGGCACTTCACAACAGCAGAGCCATAGCAACATAAAGTGTATGATTGCAAACGCAAGAAGTTTGCCTGGGAAAATGGATGAGCTAGAAATATTAGCAGTACAAGAAAAATGGGGCTTAATAGGCATTACGGAAACATGGTGGGATGAATCTCATGACTGGACTGTTAATCTGGATGGTTATAACCTATTTAGGAAAGATAGGGGAAATGGTAAAAGAGGAGGAGGGATCTGTCTTTATGTTAAGCCTGAATTTAAGCCTATAGTTAGAGAAGATATTTATCCTGGCACTAACGGCATCATTGAATCCTTGTGGGTTTAGCTAAATAGTGGAGGAGCTAATTCTAAACGCATATTGGTGGGAGTATGCTATAAACCCCTAAATATAGCTGAAAGTGAGGAAATACAATTATTGTTACAGATTGGAAATGCAGCTAAGCATGGGCAAGTTCTAATAATGGGAGACTTTAATTACCCTGATATAAACTGGATAAACGAGACCAGCAGCTCAGCTAAGGGGAGCAGGTTCTTGAGTACACTCAGGGATCATTATCTAGCCCAGGTAATACAAGAACCTACTAGAAATGGGGCCATCTTGGATTTAGTCATCACAAGTAATATTGATATAATATCAAATGTAAAAATAGGGGAACCGTTGGGGAACAGTGATCACAACACAGTCTCATTTGAGATTGAATACAAAAAACAGAGTTGTAAGGGGCCAACAAAAACTCTAAATTTGAAAAGGGCTAACTTTAATGAGCTACGGGCAGCAATACAACATATAGACTGGGACAAAGAACTTACAGGGAAGAATACTGAAAATAAATGGACAACATTCAAATCCTTACTAAATAAACATACTCATCAGCATGTATCATGTGGAAATAAAATGAATAGGAGTAAATCACATCCCATGTGGCTTAACAATGACTTAAAGATCATGATGAGGAAAAAGAAATATGCATTTAAATTATACAAGAAGGAGGGAACAGAGGCAGCTTTATGTGACTATAAGGAAATCAACAAGGCTTGCAAAAGGGCTATTAGACTGGCTAAAATAGAAAATGAGAAGTCAGTTGCAATGGAAAGTAAGACTAACCCTAAAATATTTTATAAATATATTAATGGGAAGAAGGCCAGGAAGGAATCGATAGGACCATTACAATGTGACACAGGCCATCTGATAATTAGTGACCAGGAAAAGGCAGATGAGCTAAATAGGTTCTTTTCGTCGGTTTACACAAGGGAGGTACCAGTGGTTGGGACACTGCAACATAATGGGGCTACACTACCTTTACTAAATAATTGGTTAAAGCAGGAAGAAATACAAAAGAGGTTGGAGAAAATAAATGTTAATAAAGCCCCAGGTCCAGATGGAATACATCCAAGGGTACTGAGGGAGCTGGGTTCTGTAATAGCCAAACCATTATATCTAATCTTTAAAGACTCACTCACTACAGGGTCTCTACCAGATGACTGGAGAAAAGCAGAGGTGATACCTATATTTAAGAAGGGATCTAGAGCAAATCCGGGGAATTATAGACCAGTGAGCCTCACTTCTGTAGTTGGGAAGCTTTTAGAAGGGTTAATAAGGGACAGAATACAAGAATATGTCTATTTGAACAGGATCATAGGTAGCAGTCAACATGGATTTATGAAGGAAAGGTAGTGTCAGACCAATCTAATTAGTTTTTTTGAGGAGGTTAGTAGGAACTTGGATCAGGGCAACTCAGTGGATGTAGTCTTTTTAGATTTTTCAAAGGCATTTGATACAGTGCAACATGGAAGACTAGTGAGCAAACTAAGGGATACAGGAATTGCAGTAAATATCTGCTCATGGATCGAGAGCTGGCTAAAAGACAGGAAGCAAAGGGTTGTTGTAAATGGAACATACTCCGATTGGTCTAATGTGATAAGTGGGGTTCCTCAGGGCTCAGTATTGGGTCCTCTCCTTTTTAACATATTTATTAATGACATTGAAGTAGGACTCGAATGTAGTGTCTCCATTTTTGCTGATGACACTAAGTTGTGCAAGGTAATAAAATCAGATAATGATGTACTTTCCCTACAAAAGGATTTGCATAAATTAGAGAAATGGGCGGCTAAATGGCAGATGAGATTTAATACAAATAAATGTAAGGTTATGCATTTGGGAAGGAAAAATAGCCAAGCAATCTATAATCTTAATGGAGCAAATCTAGGGGTATCAGATATTGAAAGGGATTTGGGAGTACTAGTGGACAACCACCTAGGTAACAGCGCTCAAAGCCAAGCAGCGGCTGCAAAGGCAAATAAAATATTAGCATGTATTAGGAAGGGTATAGAAGCCAGGGAAGAAGATATAATTCTGCCACTATACAAATCTCTAGTACGCCCTCATTTGGAATATGGAGTACAATTTTGGGCACCACCTCACAAAAAAGACATCTTAGAGCTGGAAAAAGTACAGAGAAGGGCTACAAAACTAATAAGGGGAATGGAGGGGCTAAGTTATGAAGAAAGACTAGCAAAATTAAACTTATTTTCGCTAGAAAAAAGGCGTCTAAGAGGAGATATGATTACGGTTTTTAAATACATCCAGGGTCCATATAAGGCTTTGTCAAGTGAGCTTTTTGTAGCAAGAGATTTTCAACTGACAAGAGGACATCCGTTGAGGTTAGAGGAAAAAAGATTTCACCTTAAACAAAGAAAAGGGTTCTTCACAGTTAGGGTGGTTAAACTGTGGAATTCTCTACCAAAGGAGGTGGTGACAGCGAATTCGATAGACAACTTCAAAAAGGGGTTAGATATATTTCTGAATAAAGAGGGCATTCAAGGCTATCCTAGATAACTAGCGAAGGAATATTGATCCAGGGAGAAATTTGATCGCCTGTTTCTGGGGTCAGGAAGGAATTTTGCTTTTTTTCCCCCTTATGAGACAATTGGCAAAGTTTCAATGGGGTTTTTTTTATGTTTGCCTTCCTCTGGATCAATTAACAATAATTAACAATTAACAATAATAATAAATAGTCCAAATTAAAAAGACCAATAGAGATCTAAAAAGGTTGAACTTGATGGACTAACTCTATTCATCCTCCAATACTATACTATTAATAATTATTTAATCAATAATTTAATTAATAACTAATCCGCATATTGCAAATCAGAGGAGATCTTAACAGGTTGAACTTGATGGACTGAAAGTCTTTTTTCAACCTTAATTACTATGTAACTATGTAACATCCTAATGTTTTCAATGTAATAGAGAACAAGAAACACAACCAAAGTTAATATTATGCATATATTTCTCATAATTAAAATGCTTTAACAAGTTGAACTGTATTGTACTAAACAATCATGAAAAAGCTTGTACTTGTATTAAAAATTAAATCTTAACATTCTCATAGGCACATATGTTGCATTTAAAAATATTATTTTTTATCCATATGTTTGAGTCAGTATACATCTGGGAACATCAACTATTGGCAATATATATGTCAAAGTCCATGGTAACATAGACCCCTGTACTTAAGAGCTTCATACAAATCAGGCAACCCATATGGCCTACAACAGAGGTCTAAATGCATCGCCTATGAAAGGGCTAGCCACACCGCAAACAATGGTCATCAACAGCATTGATCACAGCACTTCATGGAGTGATCATGGATGTCACATCCAAGGGAACGTATGTCATCTACATAATACCATTGGGTGTTATACACTGGGGTGTGAGAACTGTCATCATAAACAGCATAAGGCCTTACATAATTATTGGAACTAATTGTGGCTAAATGTTGGCCAGTAATCCATTCTGCATGTGAACCTTAACATGAATATTACTATATAGCACAGACCATGCAGGCCATGCACTGTATTGTCTTAGGGAGCATATAAGGGACAGGGTGTTATAGGCACATGGACATAGGGATATTGGGCCAAATCAGGGCAAGCGGTATTGCATCAATATATATTAACTGCTGAGGAAGGCCAACAACAGCACAAGAAGGTTGTGAAGACACAGATGGAGCCCCAGGAAACTTAGAATCAAAGGGAAGCTTGAGTAGACCTGTCCTGTGAAGTCCCACGCCATTGCTGTTGTGCATGTGATAATGTCTATACCAGTAATAAATATGTTAAAAATAGCTAGTGTTAGCATTAATTAATTATGAATATTACATGTTATTTGTTTAACACCCCTTCAGTGAAATGGTGATTCAGAATAGTGTTATAATGTCATTATTTGATAGTAATAACTGGCAAAAATCTGTATTTCTGTTATGAATTATGTAGAAATATGTGATAATAACATATAAAATAGTGCTTGAAAATACTTTGGCCATATTCATTCTGGAGACATCTGGGAAACCACGACTGTGTCACTGTTACACATGACAATGTTTGTCAGAGTAAATAAGGTTAAATATTTCATCATGATGTCACACTAATTGCAAATTTCAGGTGTTGTTTGCACCAATATGTGAACTGATTCTTAATTATGATGTTATCAACATCATATTTAACATTAAACACTTGACCAAAACAATGTTAATTAATAATTAACATAACTTTAGTTTAAAGTAATCAAATGCATGAAGACATAGTTGTCCAGACATATATTACCATCAACCATTATTGATATAAATATATTATGCTGTTATCCATATGTTAATTATCTCCTCATGCAGATGATTTCTAAAAATATTATTTATACACATTCTCTACACTTTAACACAGGATGGGTATTCTGAAAGATGATCTGGATACACAAATCAGATCATTAACTAAATGTCATGTATGTTTATGTCTCAAATCAGTAACCGTTAGAAACCTATGGACACATGAATTATGGTATAATAATAAAATATGTTTATTATATACTAAGAGCACAGTCATAAATATCGCTGACCGTGCATTAATATAATTTGTGTGATGCAAGTAAGGCCAAGAGGATGATTTAAAGGGTTACAGGTAATACTGTATAATAATAATGCATAGTATGTACTAGAGTGATGTGTGGTCTTTATAGCTCAGTAACGATAATCAGATGAATTCAAATCTAGCCATTCATTATTTCATATAATAAAAATAACCAGTAATGTGCAGAGCACTTACATTGTGTCTTCATCTGCTCACTTAAACAAGTGCTTTAACTTTGGCATTATGTAATCCAAATCAATTATACACATACAGAAAAAAATTAGAAAATTATCACTGGTCATGTTCTAACAAATGTGGAGGAGAAAAATCTAGCAATATCTGTATGTGCAGTGCTTTAAGTTGGTACTGTAACAATAATAAATCAACTTACCTGATGCTCATCTACAAGCAATGCAAACATTGCTGTATCTGTCATGAGAAATCAGTTGCCATGTCCAAATGCAGATATTTAGCAGTGACATGGGATCTCACAAAGATTGCTTAGCTGTGTCCACAATCACTAGGCCAAGAATATTATCACTATCTCTATATTTACATCACATGTTAAAGGCATACAGGTCTTATCCGATGGTAACTGATTGTTATGATATCATGATCTCTAAACACGTATACATGATTATTAATGGAGAACAAAGGTCATCAGCCTTCATGTCTGTTAATTAGATCAGAAACAAATGTTTCTAGCTTCATATTGTTAAGAGGATTACGTGCTTAACTCACAGATGTACAACTGCTGGGTATGATTACCTTATTATTTAAAGACTATGCAATTCCACAGCCATATGTGCACTGGTACTTATTAAATGTAACATTAATTATGGGGATTAAAACATGATATTTGTGTTTATTCATGGAGTGCAGGATCATTCAGCTGGGGGGGGGTTTATCAATGATGGCACGGCTATATGAAAGCCACTGTGTTTATAGTTTACTTACATTATTTTGTAGCACTGTTTGCAGATAAAATAACTGTCTTAATGAATGTGAAATTTCCCTAAAATATAAGAAAAAAACACAGATTATTCAGTAATAAAAATACATAGGAACTATATCATCTCCTCTCAACCGCATTCCTCAGTGACCATCAATTGGTGAAATGTTAAACATAATTATACTTGTCCACACAGAAGAGAATTATACTGTATACTATGTGATGATTCACAGAGAAGAGCATTATATATAATGTAATGGTGGGTAGCCCCATGGTTACTAGATGTCACCATCATATAGGACATGATCATCTGCTCTGTAGACACACATGAGTATATTTCATATTCTGACCAATAGGTTTTCACTGAGAAGTATGTTTGAAAAGGAATAAATGTGATGCAGCCCTTACTCCTCTGCCTGGTCACACAGTTCCCACTCCCGCATGCCCTCTCCTACATCTGGGAGGAGTTACAGGGGGGCATTGTGGATGGAGGTGGAGACATTGTAGATAAAGGAGAACGCCTGGAGGGTGATGGAGAGGGGCCAGACTGTTGATAACCAGGGGACTATTCTGTTGAGGAGGAGGTGATGCTTCTTGCCAGAGTGTCTATGTCAATGTTTAACTTGATGAGCGCGGTCTGGTTCTGGACCGCCTGTAGCAGCCTGACCATCAAGTTCTCCATTTGCAGATTATGCCTACTCATTTGCAGAAGGCTTAGCATCATGGTCTCCTGCCTCTGCTGATAATGATCGCTTGAGGAGGCAGTGGTGGTGGTGCTATGGGGTGGTGCTGCTGTGGTGGTGGCACTGATGGAGGGAATTATTGGATCTGCTCAAGGTAGATGGAGGAGAAGGTGGTAGTGGAGGAGCTGTTTGGCAGGCTGGTCGGTTCATTACAAGTGCTCAGGTGGTGATTCAATCTGGGGGAGGAGGGGGCCAGTGGGGTAGAACTCAACCTGAGTTGCAGGTTTCCCCATTGACCACATGTACAAATCATCTTCCTTCTCCTCTTCATATTCCGGGTCTTGATATTGCTGCTCCTGCTCACACTACGGATCCTGCTGGGCAGGGGCATAATTAAGATCTCAAGTTCAGCCTTTGCCTCCTTCTTAGTCTCCGTGGAGGTATCAGAAGTCCTGGGTGCTGGGATGAGATAACAAGATTGTTTGAGATAATAGCATTGGCTGATCATATGCAGTGGCGACTGGAGATTTTTTAATCCGGTGGGCAGGACTTTCCTTGGTATAAAAACGAAATCGAGTTGAATGGTTGTGTGCAAAATCAAAGCAATCTTTCCCCCTTTCTGTCATAAGTTTGGTAGCAATTGGTATATACCAGGGGTGTACAAGTTCGTTACTGGAGTGTGGGCCACACACATACAGTGCCTTGCAAAAGTATTCACCGCCCTTGGCTTAAATGTTCTTGCCCATGTTTGTTTTATCTTTTTCCAGGCAATTCTAATTAATCAAATACTTTTTGAAGTGGAAGTTCAGCATTACTTATTTTAAGGGAATGATTGGGATAATTTACCTTTTTTAGATTTCACTAAAGAAATGGACTAAATTGCAATATACTTTTTTTAAAACACATGATTTTATTTATTTATTTATTTAACTGCTGCTCTGGCAATCAGCAATGATTTTTAAAAACATTTGCGAGTGGTGTTTTATACCCCTTTTTTTCCTTCAGATTTTTTATGTTATTTGCAAGTGATTAGAAATATGGTGAAGTCTGTGATAGAGGGGAATAGAATGAGGCTCAGTGTTATTAATCTATAAAATTATTAAATAGTGTGACTCTTCTAAGGCTGTTTTGGAATCAACACAACCTATCATGAAATGTGATTTATGGTCAGCAGGTAATATTTGTGATTTTTATTCATGTTTGTATACTAGATCTGTATACAATTAACTGTTTGACTGATGAATCACTTAATGTGTGAATAATCTGGAAGAAATAATTTAATACAGTGTAGATTAGTGAACAAAAATTACATTAAAACAATGGATAATATAATGCATGGTTGGACATAATGGATTGAACAGTGGCAGATCTAGTAAGTGGATGGCAATTTAAAAAAAACAATTGATAAATATATATATATATATATATATATATATATATATATATAAAATGTTTTAATTTTATTTATTTCATTATTTATATTTTAATAACCCTGGGTACTGGAGGGGTATGTGCAAATAAACCCAACAGCACTTGGGGCCCATCCAATGAAGAGTATTCTACCTGTATGAGTCATGCTTGTATGCCAATGTTTTAATTATTTATGTATTCATTTATTTCTTTATTTACATTTATACAGTGGTTTTGTCCAAAGCACTTTAAATAGCTGCAAAAAAAGTGAAATCGCAAGTTAATAAAGTGGAACATTTTCAGAGAAGAATAGAGAATAAAACTAAGTTGCTGTTAGTAGTAGAAGTGGTAAAACTGACTAGATGGTGTGGCAGGAAGTACCAAAAGATAAATGGTAAAACAGAGATGGATGAAGTGATCTATAAACTGTTATTATGATTAAAATGTGGGTGTAGGAACAAGAAGTCAGAGCTCATGGTTTAGCAGGAAATATTATAAAGAGAGGTCTTCAGCGATGGGCAGTGTGCACAATCATGGTCAGTGGGCTGTAAAGATAGTATAAGCATGGGAGGAAATGTTAGATGTTAATAAGGATGCAGGTGCACTATCACATATATAGTTGTGAGCATACGAGTTGTTGCTAACGATTGCGGGCTTGCGCATTGAGCCCGCAAGAAGTGAGGGACGCAGTTCCACGCAAATGCGGATCCTCGCGAAGCGAGGGGCCGCATTTGTGGTGGTGGAGGATCCAACGTCGGCTGGTGGAGGATCCAACGTCGGCTGTGCAAATGTGGTCCCTCGCCACCATTTTGAAAACTACTACCATTTTGAAAACTACTAGGCATAAAATGGCAGGTGGAACGCAAATTGTAAGCTGGAACGCAAATAGCGCATGCGTATTGCGTTCTAACGGTCTAAGGCACCGGAAAGTTTATAAATACTGCCTACTTTCCAGAAAATTCTACATTTCTACTCAGGTGAGGAATGGAGTGACTGGATAGATAACTGCTGCTGTTACTTGAGAAGATAATTATTTCCTAATTTCCTACTTTACACTGTGCAAATTACAACCGAGAGGTAAGCTACAGTATAATGTATTACATTTTAGTATCAAGACAGGACAAAAAAAACAACAACTTTAACTATGAAAATGTGATTCATGTATAGTGACATGTGACACACACATTTATGTGAATAGCCCCTACAACAAACTAATCTTAACCCAAACTAATTAAACAAGTATATTTAAATGACATTAATTTACTGCTCATAGCAAAAAATAATATGACACTAATAGATATGGAACTTAAAGCTGAATCATTGCCCTTTTTTTACTATTCAAACAGACTCTGCATCAACAGCGTCACTCAAGAATTTGCACAGTGCACTGTGAACGAGAATCCCTTTTAAAGAACACAAAGAAAGAAGAAGAGGTAAGATAGAAAAATACATTATATGCTGAAAAAGACCATGCTTTGCTAAATCAAAAAGAAAAAATATACAATTAACCATTTCACTTTCTTTTTCAAACAGATACTACAAGAAGACTGGCGGATTAAGATTGGCAGGAGGGGACCCTTTGTCATTCGGACAAGAACAACACTTCAATCAAGGTAAAGTATAACAAGTAGAAAAAAATAAAGGAACTATATATATATATATATATATATATATATATATATATATATATATGGCCGCCAATATAACAATTTCAAGTAAAATAAAATAAAAAATACATATAAATTAAATAAGGAACAAAACACAGTTCAACAAACTTCACAAAGACCTATACAATTTATGAAGACAGACAGTTTCAAAGAAATTGGCCACAAAACAGCATAGCATCTGAAACATTAGCAACATACATAAAACAAAACTATTCCTCCTCTTCACTGTAAAATAACCTCCAGCCATCACCCACAAGCCAAATGCAGCAACCAAAAAGTGGTTAACACAAAACAGGATAAAAAAAAAGCACAACATTATATAGAAAAGGCAATTAACATTGATTTGTACTGTCCAACATGATTGAATACTCATAAAGAACACTAATTGAACAAATAAAGTAGACAAAATATGGTGGACACAAAAAAGGATTGTACCAAAAATCACAGAAACAGTTAGAAAAGTTAAATAATATTCTTCTTTACTGTTTAAGAACCTATAAGCCTTACAAAGAAGCCTAAATAAGCATATCAAAAGTGGTGGACACAAAACAGGATAATGCTAACAAAAATTGCGATCATATCCAAAATAGGAAAAACATTCATTTTCAATGTACAACAACATTTAATCCTCATAAAAAAGACTAATTAAGCAAATAAAGTATGCCACATATGGTGGACACAAAACAGGATTGTACCAAAAATCACACAAACACATAGAAAAGTTAAATAATATTCTTCTTTACTGTTTAAGAACCTATAAGCCTTACAAAGAAGGCAAAATAACCATACCAAAAGTGTTGGACACAAAACAGGATAATGCTAAAAACATTGCCATCATATCCAAAATAGGAAAAACATTAATTTGCAATGTACTACAACATTTAATCCTCATAAAAAAAGACTAATTAAGCAAATAAAGTATGCAACATATGGTGGACACAAAACAGAATTGTACCAAAAATCACACATACACATAGAAAAGTAAATTAATATTCTTCTTTACTGTTTAAGAACCTATAAGCCTTACAAAGAAGCCTAAATACCCATATCAAAAGTGGTGGACACAAAACAGGATAATGCTAAAAAAAATTGCGATCATATCCAAAATAGGAAAAACATTAATAATTACAGTATAAAAAAAGGATAACTGGAATATACAAATACAATTAAAGTATTTTTAAAAGGTTGCCCAAAAAACAGGCTAGCAGAAAAAATCACCATAACAGATACAATAGACCAAAACAATGAAATATGCTATTCATTACAAATACATTCAAATCAAATAACATTTTAATTTTTCTTTTACAATAGACACTGCGTGAAGATCATCGGACGAAGACTTTCAACAGCGGACCAACAAAGATTCTGCTTGAAATCACACTTCAACCAAGGTACAGTATAACAAGTAAAAAATGAGAAAACTAAATAAACATGTTTGCTCTGCATCCATGTCAACAGAAAAAACAAAATAATAACACAGAATAATTATAACCTTTACCAAAATATTAGTGACACATTTGTCACTTACCTATTATTTGTCTTTTACGGACAACAATGTTTAACATTAAACCCAAATTTAAATCTACACAAAAAAAAAATGAAAACAGCATAGACCACAAAAGTGTCAAAACACACACTGCATAACATTTATCATTCTCAATTACCAGTCGTAATGTACAATATTAAGCATAAAACCTTAACACACACATAAAATAGAATACTACAACAAATACCCCAAGAAAAAATAAAAAAGTTTAATTGCCCGAACATATAAGTCTTTAAATAAAATATCAAAATACTATTATGACAATCCCCTGTAGTAAAAATTACAAATAATATTTTTTGCCCTCTACTATGCCAGTAAGTTAAAAGTACAACAAAAAATAAATTGCCAAAACAACAAAAATATAAATTTCAATTAACACTAGACACCTACTACATGTAGAAGAAGGTATAGTGTTAGTTCCTTGAGTGTGCTATTCATGTAAGGCAAAAATTACAACGTACGACAGAATGTAAGAGCAAAAAAATTAAAAAACACTTATTTAACAATACATAGAAACAATACAATGAACTACAAGCACATATAAACAAACTGTTGATAATAAAAAATATAAAAAACAAACTTTATATCACAAACTAAACTAATTATACATTATTTTCTTTTACAGATTAACATGGCTACTAACGAGAGCAAACATGAAAAGTCAAACTAGAGAAAGACAAGAGAGATGGGCCAACCAGCAGACACCAGAGGAGAAAGAAATTTGACGAGAAAAAGAACGCAAAAGAATTGCAAGCAAAAGACTATCAGCTGCAAAAATTACAGATACACCAAAAAAAGCTACTAAGCAAACAAAGGATTTATAACCTGTTCCTCAAACATCAGATGACATTTTACCTGAAAAAATAAAACATATACCAAAAAAAGCCACCAAATAACAAAGCATTTAGAACCTGTTCTTGAAACATCACATGACATTTCACCTGATGAATTTGAAAATGAAACTGATATATGCTTTGCAAATTGTCCTTTACTCAAGTCTTTAGCAGTAGAGGTTTATAATTGTGGGGACATGAATACTCAATGTCAGTTTTGTGAGGCTTATTATTTTTAACAGGAGAGACCCAGAGATGGACAATTTATTAGTTGCTGTCAAAAAGGCAAGTTCAAACTTCCGGAAAGAAAAGAATTTCCAATCTATTTACAACATTATGACTGAACCTACTTTTCCAAACTACAAGAATTTTAAGACAAACATAAGATCCTACAATAGTGACATATCCTTTGCATCTATGGGGGCAACATTAGCTGCTAATGTACCAATACATGGTCCTTACTGTTTTAAAGTCCAGGGCTAAATTTATCATCGTACTTCCCATTTACATCCAGAGGAAGGAGAGCAAAGAAAATTCCCTCAACTATATGTCCTAGATACAATAGAAGCTGTTGACCAACGTATGCAGCTGGAAGAAAATAAAAAATGCTTACCCAGTGTTTTTATAGAGCTAGATAACATTTTGGACAATAACCTCTACACTAAAGCTTATAAAAAATTGGCAGAAGTAGAAAATGAACAACTACTTCATGCACAAAGACATCAATTACCAATGCCAAAGGTCAATATGGTGCTTAAAAGAGACAGACATACTGATAAACGTTGTTATAACTTGCCAACATCAAATGAGGTTGCAATGATGTTTCAAAATGATGAAGGAGAACCACCATTTCAAAGAGGCATTAGAATATATCCCAGAAATGAGGAGCAACCATACATTAATATGAGTATCTTAAGTCCAAATTTAGATCCAATTACATATCCCATTTTTTTCCCACACGGAGAGGCAGGTTGGCAACCAAAATTAACACTTCCCAGTTACCCAAATGCTAAAGCCAGAATCCGAAATAATGTTTCTATGCTTGAATTTAAAGTAGCTCAAATTGCCATTCGAAATACATTTAATCCAATTTTATGTGGTGGAAAACTAACACAATAATGGATTATTGATTCTTATTTGCAAGTTGAGGCCAATAATTTAAACTTTATAAAATATCAACAAGATAAACTACGTGTAGAAAAATATTCGGGACTAATGGACTATGCTGCTGAGGTGGCTACAAGCAGAGACATGAGAGCTGGCAAAGCCATAATTTTACCATCTTCCTTTCAAGGATCTCCTCGAAATATGAGAGAAAAATACAATGATGCTATGGCTATTGTCACCAAATTTGGCAAATCCGATTTATTTCTTACATTTACATGTAATCCCCAATGGCCAGAAATGACACAAAATTTACTTCTTGGCCAAAATGCTTCCGATAGACCAGATTTAGTAGCCAGAGTTTTTAAGATTAAATTAAATGCATTAATACGTGACATCACTATAAGTTAGTTATTTGGCAAATGTCTTGCTTATGTATGTACCATTGAATTTAAAAAAAGAGGCCTTTCACATGCACATCTTCTCATTATACTTCAAGAAAAAGATAAATTAGATACTTCTGACAAAGTGGATGCAGTCATTGTTGCAGAACTACCAGATCCAGAACTATATGGTAGACTATATGAGATTGTTACTCATCGCATGATTCATAGACCCTGTGGTGAGCTTAATCCACAATCACCATGTATGGAAAATAATAAATGTTCCAAAGATTTTCCAAAAGATTATAGAGTCGAAACCTATGCCAATTGTGATGGCTATCCACTTTATAAATGAAGAGAAGGAAATAGTTACATTATTCGTGGCAAAAAAGTTGACAATAGATATGTAGTACCCTAAAATCCACATTTACTCATGAAGTATAAGGCACACATTAATGTAGAAGCCTGCACTTCCATCAAATCCATTAAATATGTGTACAAATATATTTACAAAGGCTATGATGCAGCTACTGCAGTCATCAAAAGTGCAGACAACCCTGAAAGTAGTGAGTTAGTACATGATGAACTTGCATCTCATGTAGATGCTCGCTATGTCAGTGCGCCAGAAGCTATGTGGGGGCTTTTAAAATTTGAAATGCATGATAGATCACATGCAGTATATAGATTAGCAGTACATTTGCCACAAAGACATTTAGTGTATTTCCATGCTGGAAATGAAAGAAATGCATTGGCCAAAAGTGAACTTCGTCACACTACACTAACTGCATGGTTTGAATTAAATTCCACAGTTCCCGAAGCAACACAATTCTTATATATTGAAATTCCATATCACTATGTTTTTGTGAATGGATTATGGAGACCTAGAAAATAAAATAATCCCAATTATTTACACAGTCAGTCCAAGAGATGTTGCTTCCGAATATTACTTTTAAATGTTCCTGGAGCACAAAGTTTTGAACACTTAAGGACATAGTATATGAATCCTTCCATTTAGCTGCAAGACATAGCAACTTACTAGCTGATGATACAGAATGGCAAAGATGTTTAGAAGAAGCAGCACAATGTCAAATGCCCCGGCAGATGAGAAAACAATTTGCAATTATTTGTATCTTCTCAAATGCTCCAAATGCATTAGCTTTGTGGGACACATTTAAAAGTAATATGGCTGAAGACTTTATGCGACGATACAATGAACCGATTGCACACTTAAAAGCGTTAATGGAAACCCAATAATTTTTTTTAAATTATGGATTTAGTTGTGCAAGTTTTAATTTGCCTGATCCTGGTTTTATAGATGACATAAACTTTGAAGACTATGACATTCAACTACAAGTAGAAAGAACAGAAGAAAGACTTGCAAGTTTAAATACGTTACAATTGCAAGCATTTAATGCCATTAAAAATGCAATAGATGATGACATGGTCACAGAGCGTTATTTCTATCTTGATGGACCTGGTGGATCAGGAAAAACTTATCTATATAATTTATTAATGAGTTCTGTACGAGCACAAGCTCAAATAGCACTGCCATTTGCCACTACTGGAATTGCTGCACTTTTGTTAGAAGGTGGAAGAACTGTATATAGTGGCTTTAAACTGCCAGTGCCTATTTTAGAAACCTTCGTGACAGATATTCACATGACATCATTACAAGCAAAAAAAAAAAAAAAAAAAAGTAAATTAATTATAATAGATGAGGCCACAATGATGTCATGCTATGCCCTCCAATGTATTGACCGTTTGCTTCGTGAAGTCATGGATAATACTTTTCCATTTGGTGGAAAGGTAATGTTGTTAGGTGGCTATTTTAGACAAACATTACCTGTCGTTGTACATGGAAATCGAACTGACATTATCGAAACCTGTATAAAGTCAAGCACACTATGGAAATATTTTACCCATCTTCAACTGCAACAAAACATGAGATCAGAAGGCCAAACTGATTTCAATGATTGGCTTATTAAAATTGGAGAAGGCAGAACAGAAAAAATACCACCTTATATGATTTGCCGATCCCACCTTATATGATTTGTCACCAAGATATTATATCTGCTATATTTGAAGATAGCATAAATAACCAGGAATATTCAGAGCGTGCCAACCAAGTCATACTAACGTGTAAAAATAAGGATGCATTAATCCTCAATAATGAAATCTTAAAAATCTTAGAAATCTTAAATTACACTGAATTCATAAACTCACTAACTCCTTCTGGAATGCCACCACATATTTTGCAGCTAAAGAAAGGTGCAATTGTCATGTTACTGCGAAATATGAACCCCCAAAAAAGCCTATGCAATGGGACAAGATTAATTGTTCAACAATTAATGGACCATTTTATAGATGCTGAAATTTTAACTGGTACCCATAAAGGAGAGAGAGTTTTCATACCAAGAATAGATTTAGCACCAAGTGAAAGTAGTCTCCCTTTTATACTTCAAAGAAGACAATTTCCCATCATTATGGCATTTGCCATGACCATTAATAAATCACAACGACAAATGTTCAAATCTGTGGGTATTTTCTTACAAGAACCCATATTTGCACATGGCCAATTGTATGTTGCATTATCGCGGTGCAAAAATCCACAGGCTATTAAAGTTTACATTGAAAAGAATGAAAGTCAAGGTGATTTATTAGAAGATGGACGTATTTTTACTAAAAGCATTGTCTACTATGAAGTACTTTAGCTTTTCATTAAAGAAATAAAAGACATGCAAAACAAATTTAAATGCAAATGCAAAAATATTAAAAAACACAATATAACCACCACATTTTTAAAACAAATACACATAAATGTCCATTGCCATCAAAAGGTCATTATTATGCAAAAGAAATTACATTTACAAAAACAATATTTTCCTGTTAAACTACATTAAATTGTCAAACACATATAGAACAGTGCTAAAACAGCGTGCAACAAGTTTAAGTTCTTGCGTTCTCTTTTTAAAGAACCACTTTTCCAGAGACCAAACTATATGTGCGATTTAAAACAATTACTAAAGCAACAAACCATTGAAAAATACAAATCAATAAACAATTCAGTCATAATTAATGGAAGTACTGTTTATATATCATTAGCCTCACAAAACACTTGCCTTGCATTATTTTCACAAAATATGTTAAAATGTTAATTAACTGTGTCACTGTTTCTAATGTTACAAGTTTGAAAACAATATTTTCAAGTTCATTACTTAGACAGATAAGAAAGTTCAAGTTTTAAAAAATATACTTTCAAGGTCTTTACTTAAACATATTACAAAGTTCATGTTAAGAGCTCAACCACGTTTTAAGTCACAATGTAAATATTGTCTTTTATGTTAAACATTAATCCAGGGAGTAATCTGATCGCCAGTTAATGGGGTCAGGAAGGAAATAATTTGTTTCACTCTCTGATGCAATTCGCTACGTTTCAAGGAGGGTTTTTACTGTTTGCCTTCCTCTGGATTCAATGTATATATATATAATTTTCCAAGTTTAACAAAACATTTTTCAAGTTCCTTACTTACACAGATATGAAAGTTCAAGTTTCAAAAAATATACTTTCAAGTTTCTTACTTAGATATATTACAAAGTTCATGTTAAGAGGTCAACCACGTTTTAAGTCGCAGCAATAAACAAAGGTCAACTATTGAAAAATACAAATCAATAAACAATTCAGTCATAGTTAATGGAAGTACTGTTTATGGATGATTAGCCTCACAAAACACTTGCCTTGCATTATTTTCACAAAATATGTTAAAATGTTAATTAACTATGTCACTGTTTCTAATGTTACAAGTTTGACATTTTTTTATCAAGTTCCTTACTTAGAGAGATACAAACGTTCAAGTTTTAAAAAATATACTTTCAAGTTTCTTAATTAGACATATTACAAAGTTCATGTTAAGAGGTCAACCACGTTTTAAATCACAGCAACAAACAAAGGTCAACCATTGAAAAATACAAATCAATAAACAATTCAGTCATAATTAATGGAAGTATACTGTTTATGGATGATTAGCTTCACTAAACACATGCCTTGCATTATTTTTACAAATTATGTTAAAATGGTAATTAACTCTGTTACTGTTTCTAATGTTACAAGTTTGAAAAAAATGTTTTCAAGTTCCTTACTTAGACAGATAAGAAAGTTCAAGTTTAAAAAAATATACTTTCAAGTTACTTACTTAGACATATTACAAAGTTCATGTTAAGAGCTCAACCACGTTTTAAGTCACAATGTACGTGTTGTCTTTTATGTTAAACATTAATCCAGGGAGTAATCTGATAGCCAGTTCATGGGGTCAGGAAGGAATTCATTTGTTTCCCTCTCTGATACAATTGGGTACGTTTCAAGGAGGGTTTTTACAGTTTGCCTTCCTCTGGATTCAATGTATATTTAAGTTAACAATTCTTGAGATAGAACTTGCATTTAAAAAAACCATTACCTCAAGTTTACAATACTGATTAATTTAAAGTTCAACTGTTCTTACATTCAAATGTTAATACTTTTAATACAAAATGCTTTAACAGTTACTGTTCACCAAGAGAACATTTTACAAAAATAAACATGTTTAATATCACAATACTACTTATTTCATCATAACTAAAATCTTACAAGTGTCAAATATGTATATTAATAACTAAAAAACTTTCCAAACATACACATCTCATTGCCGTAATTTTTTGACGGACAAATCGCTAGTCACATATATAGTTGTGAGCATGCGAGCTGTTGGTAACGCTTGCGGGCTCGCGCAGCGAGCTTGCGGCCCTCCCAAAGCAAGGGCCGCAGTTGCTGGCAAGGAGCGCCAAAAGCGCTCCTTGCCAGCAACTGCGGACCACCAAAAAAAATACGAGACACATTACCACCAATTACGACCTTGCAAAAATCGTCCGCAACCCGCGCACATGAAAAAATGAAAAACACAACAAATACACACAACACATACATAAAAAGCTTACCTACAGCAAGAGGGAGCATCTAGGACCTCAAAAACTGAAGTTTCACTTTAATTTAACTAAAAATAAATGAGTTTAGACACTGAAAAATTCTGTAAGCCCCTTAATAAACTCTGTCACTCATGGGGATCAATACAGACTCCCATAACCCCTTAATTAACCCTGTCTCTCATGGTGGTAAATACAGACCCACATAAGCTCTTCATTAACCCTGTCAGTTACGTGGTCAATACAGACCCCCATAAGCTCTTAATGAGCCCTGTCACTCATGGGGGTCAACACAGACGCCCATAATCCATTAATTAACCCTGTCACTCATGGAGGTCAATACAGACCCACATAACCCCTTAATTAACCCTCTCTCTCATGGAGGTCAATACAGACCCCCTTAACCCGTTAATTTACCCTATCACTTATAGGGGTCAATACAGACCCCTATAAGCCAATAATTAACCCTGTCACTCATAGGGTTCGATACAGACCCCTATAAGCCCTTCATTAACCCTGTCACTCATGGGGGGTCAACCCCCATAATCCCCTTAAATAACCCTGTCACTCATAGGGGTCAGCCATTAATTAACCCTGTCACTCATAGGGCTCAATACAGACGACTATAAGCCCTTAATTAACTCTGTCACTCATGGGGGACAATACAGACTCCCATAATCCCTTCATTAACACTGTCAATCATGGGGGTCATTACAGACCCCCATAAGCCTTAATTAACCCTGTCACTCATGGAGGTCAATACAGACCCCCATAAGCCCTTAATTTACCCTGTCACTCATGGGGGTCAATACAGACCCCTATAAGCCAATAATTAATCATCTCACTCATGGGGGTCCATACAGACCCCCATAAGCCCTTAATTAACCCTGCCACTCATGGGGGTCCATACAGACCCCCATAAGCCCTTAATTAACCCTCTCACTCATGGGGGTCAATGAAGACACCCATAAGCCCTTAATTAACCCTGTCAGTCATGGGGGTCAATACAGACCCCCATAAGCCCTTAATTAACCCTCTCACTCATGGGGGTCAATGAAGACACCCATAACCCCTTACTTATCCCTGTCACTCATGGGGGTCAATACAGATGCCCAGAAGCCCTTCATTATCTCTGTCAGTCATGGGGATCAATACAGACCCCCGTAATCCCTTAATTAACTGTGTCACTCATCGGAGTCAATACAGACCACTATAACCCCTAATTAACATTGTGACACATAGGGGTCAATACAGACGCCCATAAGCCCTTAATTAACCCTGTCACTCATGGGGGTCAATACAGACCCTTATAACTCTCCATTTAACCCCATCAGTCCCATAAGGGTGTAGAAAGACCCTTATGGGGCAGTTACAATCTGAAAATTAACTATATAAGTGCCATGACAGTGCTCAAGGACCCTCATCACACTAACTACAAACACTACACTGCACTATAACCCCCAATAAACCATTCAATCTAAAATAATGCCCCTCTACAGTAACCTATTAACACCTACACTACCTACCTACACTACCTACCTTCCCCATAATAAACCCCACCAAACTAATTACACAAAATAATAAAAGCTAACTCACAAAAAAAAACCTAAGTCCCAGAAAAAAACAAATCTACATTACGCAAAATTAAAAACCTAAGTCACAAAAAATAAAAAAATACATTACACAAAATAAAAAACCTAAGTCAAAAAAAATAAATATGGAACATTATAGAAAAAAAATACATTACACACCTTAAAAGGAAATACTTACACAAAACATACAGTACATTACAATACAGTACAAATCAAATAAGATACAATACCCCCTATCTAAAATATACTATCTCAAATACACACATACCCCACTATCTAAAATATATTACATCCTATCTAAACTATACACATACCCTACTATCTAAAGTACAATAAATCCTATCTAAAATACACACATAACCCACTATCTAAAATACAATAAATCCAATCTAAAATACACACACATATCCCCCTATCTATCTAAAATACATCCCCCCTATTTAATATGCTATAGCCAAACCCCATTTACAAACCCTATTTCTAAAATAAAATAAAATAATTAAGACCACTTACCTTTGCAGATGTCCCTTCAGATCACCAACCTACTAAAAAAAACAAAAACTAATTACTACAACACATTTACATACAATAAATAAACATTCTAAATATTCTACTCACCTTTCCAGCATGTCCTACCCATACTTCCTTTTTTCTTCTCTGGCGAGGACCCTGTTAAAAAAAATATAACAATATACACACACACACACAAAATAAAGTAAAATAAAAAAAACTTATGGAGGTCCACCCTCGTGGACCTTCCCGATGCTAAGGAGCCTCCTAGAGACTTTTCTGGAAGAAAACTGGCAATTACGCATTCTGATTGACTGAAAACGCTGCCAATCAAATTTCAGCCAAGCAGAAGGTGCCAAGGTGTAAGCCAATCAGAAAGGGATACACCCCATATCTTATTCTGATTGGCTAATGCACCTGTCAATCTTTTTTAAACCAATCCGAAGCCTTTATTGCCTTCAGTCAATCACAATGGGATACACCACCACAGGGTGATTGGCTGGAGGAATGAGCACATTCTCATTGGCTGCACTCTAATTGACAGTCACAACAGCTAATAGCTAATCGAAAGGCACTATACCCAGGTGTATAAGGTGTATCAGATAAGGTGTATCTGATTAGATCAGGAGTGCAGACACTCAGAACCCTGATGTGTGAGACCCTCCACATGCCCAGCATGCTTCCCCATTCACACCTAAGTCCACTGTCCCCTGGTGCCAATCAGTTCTCCCCCTCTGTACTGGATCCCCTACAACCAAGCACCTCATAACAGGTGATTCCTATGTCTCAGAGACCCTGGTAATACACTTTATTAAACTCTCTGTGGGATATGCAGCATTTCAATACCAAACATGCCTGCGTACCACCTTTACATCAATATAGCTACACAATAATACAATAATTCTGATCATGCCATATTGTGGCCCTCTCCATGAACAACATGACTTTCCCATCTCACAAGTCACTCAGGCTGGGAGAACAGTGTCAGGGGAGAAATAATTCAAACAATCCATGTTAATGCAAAAAATAATGGATTTATAATTCTGAATTCGACTTTCGAAAAAATGTGTACACTACCTGCTTGCAAGAGACTGGAGCAGTCTGGGTGTTCATCTCTATACATCCCTAGTGAGAAGGAACCAGGACATATCTGAACAGACTACAAACAAGAAGACATGCAATAACCACGAATATAAACTCATTAAAGCAACATACATACCTCATATTATCAGGATAACAAATGTGAGTGCAAATGTTATATCTGTTTAATTTGTTTTATGGAATAAATTTTACTGTATTACACTATACAGTTTTATACCCCCCTTCCATTTTTACACTATACCCCCCCCCTTCCATTTTTCTCTTTTTATATGTTTATTGGTGCACACGTTAACTGTACCCATTCTGAGCATTTGATTGAATGTTTTTTGGACAGAATCTATAATAAGACCATAATAGATTCATTATTAGGACTTGAAGGTATACACTCCTTCATATTGGGAGGCCTAAGTGGCTAATCACCCATACATATTACTTTTTGCTTCAAGACTGGGAGGAGTAAATACTTTTTTTTCATCCATTCTGACATACAAATGCTTTTTGTTGTATACTTGTATTATAAGAACAACTGTTTAGGAGATACTGATTAGGACTAGGTTGCTCCTTTGTTTCAGTCCTCATTTATCTCTTAGATAGTTTGGATTCTTGGTGCATTTTACTTGAATTTAAGTGTTGTCTTGCAAATTAATGTTTAGTAGGAAAGTATAACGGTTACACTTTGTTATGGCAATAATGTATCACTTCCCAAAGAGTGCTGGAGAACAGTTAGAAACATTTCTCATATATTACTATATAATCGTTATTTAGATCCATCCCAGGTTGATTATACATTTGAGGCATTCAGTTTGACATAATCTAGTTTCTGAGAAAGTGTGAAGTAATACTTTTCAAATTCACATTGTGTTAAAACAATGCCACATTTTACACATAATCTGTAATGTGTTTAAAAGTGAACTGCTTTCAAATCATGTGTCTTTCCCTTACAATCTAAGACCCCTATTCTATTTGAGCCAAGTGAACTACTGACAAATGTAAATTTTGCTGTGGGAGCTTTTTGCAGCAAGGTTAAATGTTTTTTTAAAGCTCCACATGGTGGGACCCCATGGTGCTTCATGTGTTCATTTAGTTTACCATAAGGCTTTGAATAGACCCCCATGGAATTAAAGGGTTTAATTTAATATACCATGGGGTTCTTTATAGACCTATATGGTAGGTAGGGATTAATTGGGATACAATGCAGGTCTGCATAGGCCCCCATGGTAT
The DNA here is from genome assembly GCA_027410445.1 of Discoglossus pictus. Taxonomy (NCBI): domain Eukaryota; kingdom Metazoa; phylum Chordata; class Amphibia; order Anura; family Alytidae; genus Discoglossus; species Discoglossus pictus. Next base: position 310,814,320 of record CM050166.1, on the reverse strand, counting down.
CTTAGTGGTTTATAGATGTATGGGGTTAATTTATTAGTTGCTATGGGGGTCCTTATAAGACTTTCAGGGCAGGGGTTAATTATTTAGATGCTGCAGTCTTTTAAGGACCTTTGCTGCAAAGGGTTAATTATTTAGATGCTGTGGGGGTCTGTGTTGGACCCCCACCGAAAGGGCTAACTGTTTATATGACATAGGGGTCCATGTTGGATACACACAGCATCAGAATGACAAGTGCAATTCACTCCTTACTGGCCTCCCCATCTCTCGTCTGCCTCCACTCCAATCCATAATGAACGCCTCAGCTAGACTCATCTACCATACTAAACGCTCAGTGTGTGCGGCTCCACTCTGTCAATCACGTCACTGGCTTCCCATAGCCTCCAGAATCAAATTTAAAATCATAACCCTAACATATAAATAAAGCCCCCAACAACAGTGCACCCCCTTATATCTCTGCTCTTGTTTGAAAATACTCTCCCAACAGACCCCTTGGTTCTGCTATTGACCTTCTTCTTTCCTCATTTCTTATCACCTCCTCTCACTCCCACCTTCAAAACTTTTCTCATTTTGCCCCTACTATCTAGAACTCTTTCCCCTGCTCCATTAGACTATCTTCCTAACTAATAACCTTTTAAAAATAAATAAAACACACCTATTTTGAAAATGTGGTACACAAAAGTCTTTGTGAAAAGCTGAGGAGATTGAATCACAACAAAATACAAAAAGCAACTAACCAATCAAAACTCAAAAATGTTTACATGTTAAATAGAAAATACCAGTGCACCAAATTATGTGGGTACAATAATTATTTCTCTAACTACTTGTTACATGTTTTTCTGTACTTTTCCTTTCTACAGTAACTGGAACTTTTGACAGTAGAGTCTTAATTTTTCTGTAAATTAGCACATTCTAAATATTAAAGCATGTATTTCCATTAAAATAAGCTTCTGTGGTCCTAGAATCCTTTCTTGTATTCTGAACAAAGCTTTATGTTAGTACTTGCATTATATATGCTTAAACTATGGTTAAACTTCATCATAATCCCATTTCTCTTTGGTTCCATATTTACAGAACTTTCTAAATAATGTAACTTCTCAGATAAGAGATCAATTTGTATCTACTTAACATATAACTGTTCCCATAAGAAATTAGAATGTGTTTTAAGGAAGCATTCTATAAATATTTGTAGGAATATAATTTAATTCCAGTTAATTAACTGGAATAAAAATAGCCATTTTGTTTTCCAGTGGTAACAAGCTATATACTTTGTGGGCCAAAACGCATCAAAAGATTTTTAAGTGTTTTTAAGATCTACAGGCTGCTACATTCTTAGCCTCGCACTGAATGTTTTGAAATACAAATTATTCTTAATGCATGCTACCTATGGGCATCCCACAGCTTGGACATTATTATATACAGGAACAGATTAACACCTGTGGCACCTCTAGGCAAAGGCTCCTCAGAAGCCCATGATCTTTTTTTTTAACTAAGTCCTTTTTATTCATTTGGTAATTTTGCTAATTCGGACTTACATGCATCCATAACTAATATTGAATACAACTGTAACAGGGTTGTAATAATCAATGAAAATAGGCACAGTTTTATTATGTTTTAGAGTGTGGTATGCATAACTTCTGACTTACTTTGCAAATTCATTATTGGTAACTTATCACTAAAATAAATTACATAAGTAAAAGGTCAAAATATTATTGAGAATTACATATTATGTTATATATATATATATATATATATATATATATATATATATATATATATATATATACTTGATGGCATTCCAGAATTTTGCACAAGAGAATTGTAATACAATGTCATCATCTATTTGAACTGAATTTGTTTTATTTTGTTATACTTTTTAAACAAGAAATATAATAGAATATATATATATATATATATATATATATATATATATATATATATACAGTATATTTATATATATAGTGACAAGGCACACATCTCCCTTGTGGTCATTGGCCTGTTATCTGACACTTCTGGTGGAGAAACAGAAGGAGTCCGTTAAATGCTATCCAAACTTTAATTTGTTTCATCACCAGTGACAAAATTTTTTTTTAGAAAATAAATAAAATTAGAATTAAATAGACCTTGCTCTTTCTGAACACTACAGATAACTTCAGGACAGTTTCCTAACTATCCATATCAACTTCCATCTAGGCCTGGGAGGGACAAACAGTAAACAGTCTAATAAACCGCATATTTACCATACTGGCCTCTCTCCTCTGAAGTCCAGGTTCAGGTTTTGTGTTCTTTGCTTGACAGCTTTGTCTAGATCATTGTCCCAGTTTGGTAGCTACAATCTGAGTCAACCTATCTTGCAACTTATTAGAATGTCCTTTTAGGCTCTCTCCTCAGAGCCTGTGCCTTTACTGCTCCTTTCACATTCTCTAATTGGAGCTACACCCATCCCTCTGAGTGTGTCCTTCAAAGCTGTCAACTGCTCCAGAGTTAACTCTCTCTCTCTCTGGGCTCTGGCTGCAACTAACTCTTTAACAAATTGCCTTGACTTTTTCACAGCTGCAGCCCCATTGTGATGTAAGAGTTTTTAACCTGAAGTTCTAGATTCGGCGAATATACAGCTTCAGACTCACACACCTATCCTTTTCGACTCTCCCACATTTCTGCATGGCTTTGCTCTAATATATATATATATATATATATATATATATATATATATATATATATATAAAAGCACCCTGTCTTCAGCGCACATGCTAAATGCGCGCTGACACAAGCGTGCCAACAATTGCGCACCCAACAAATGCGTGCTGGGATAAAAGAGTGCACAGCCAATAGCGTGTTTCTGGTACAGGATGGAGTGTGATGTCACAGTGGGCTGCAGAGCATCCAGGAATGAAGAGGTCACACAGACCGAAGAACCAAGCAAAGAATACACCCAGCTATACATGCTTACATACACAAATGTAAAACATGCATATATGTAACATAACAGAACATAAATACATACAGAAGACACATGAATGAATGTATAAGTAAACTTATATACACACACATTCAATATATATATGCATATATGTGTATATATGTGTATATGTGTATATATGTATATATGTATATATGTATATATGTACAGCATATATGTATGCATATATGTATGTGTATGGATATATGTGTATATATATATATATATGTGTATGTATATATATATATATAGTTCACCACAGCAATCATTTATAATATGGTGGGCCAAATAGAGATAGAAGCCCTCCACCGTACAGTAGTACAGTAAATAAATAGTACACTTGAATGTCTAAAACAAGTTTAAAAACCTGCTTTCAGTTCAGAATTAAAGCTGTGTAATACAACATGCATAAGCTCAAATGAAGCCATGTTTGATAATGGCTACGGATTGAAGAGTGAGGCATTTTGTGGGCACATTTGCATGTCCCAGCTCAGCTTCCCAGAATGCAGTGTAATAACTGTTTTTCTTGGAATTCTGATTTGGAAGCATGTTTTTAAACTTGTTTTAGACATTCAAGTGTGAACACAGATGTACTATTTATTTACTATATAAACACAAACACATACACACACAAGTGTGAACTGTTTGAAGGTCTTCTCCTGTAGAGTAGCAAAGAACTCCGGGTCAGCAGGGTGATGTTCCAGGATCTTCCCATTGACATCCAACAGGGCCAGAAGCTCCCCAGCATGGTAAATGTCAGTGGGACATACACAAAGATGTGGTGGATCCCATGGAGGGTGGATGTGTGGGCAAAAATACTGGATTGGTTGAAGCTCCCCAAACTGTCCTCACTGGGGCTCTCCTTCAGATACATCATTTTGGGTGAGAGGTAGAGGCTGGGCACCTCCAGTTTGTGCTTTGCAAAGATAAAATATGAGGAAGACGCAAAGGACCCCTTCCCAGTTGGAGAAATGAATACTCATGTGCATGATGCCAATGTCAGAAGAGGTAAATGAAAAATAGCAATAATACTAAGGTAATGCTTTAAAATAAAAGAGCGACAGAGCAATCAAGTATAAAAGCTCAGTTGCAGGCAGGCTAAACAGGTGACAGTACAGGCCTTCACACTGCTTTAGCTAAGAGGCAGGATGAATGAAGTAGGCCCTCTAGACCTTCAGTGTTGCATAGCTCCAAAATAAGGGGCAAATACAGCATCAATTGGATGCATATGCAAGAGTCAATTACAGCTTATGATACAGCGTGAGTGGACCCAATGACTAAGGAAAACGAAGATAAGGGCTATGGAGTGCCTAGACTCAAGGAGCCTCATTCAATTAGGAGCCTGCAACTTGTGGTATATAGGCCGTATGTCTGCAGGCCTGCTGCAGACTTGCTGTCTGCTACAATTCCTGTGCTATTCAATTGAACAAGCCTGCAAGTTACAGACCGAAAGCCGAAATCGTAAACCATGCACTCGTGTGTAGCATTTAAGGGCGGGAACATGATCAATTAAGCAAGGCCATAACTAACAATTTTGAAACAGCCAATAGAAAATGAGACCATCATCATTATGTCAGATGGTGGTTACATGTCAATCAATTAGCATTTAGAGGTGCGATATACAATTGGAATTGCAAAACCTCAAAACACAAAATAATAAAAATGAATGCTGATACTGTTCTAGTCCATGTCTGAGATCGATATAACCCCGAAATGAAAATGATTTTTTATTGCCGATTTGCGAGCTTGAGACTGTTGTGCAATTGATTCTAATGTCTTTCATTGCTTTCCCCGTCATTCACAGTGCAGCACTGTTTTTTTTATTTGCTTTTACAGTGCTACGGATATGTCTTTAACGCCTTTGCAGGTCCTTTCTAGTACTCATAGGATTTTCTTCTACATTTGCTGTTTATGGGTGTGAAAACCTTTGTGGTCTTGTAGCAATTGAATAGCGATTTTATCGATCGTAACTCTTGTGGACGTGCAAGATCAAAGGCTTGGATGGGGTGTAAATTATGGTTGTAACAACTGCAAGGATTTCAAGCACGTAACCCCTTAGACCATTTGCCGCTCGCAAAAAGATGCCAAGTGAATAGCAAAAGAACTTACGCCATCCATTATGGGCTACTGTAACTTACAATTGCTCAATTGAATGAAGCTCATGGTTAGGATAGCTACATGTTTTACTGGTAAATATAGCAATGAGGAAATGGCTATTGGTTCTGGGAGACGTTTTCACAGATGCAAGTGCAGCTGCTTTGGTTTGGAGAGATGGTGGCTTTAATCCTAAGCAAAAAGGAATTTTTATTTAAGAGCTGCAGACTGTTTTAACCCCTCCCTGAAAAAATCTGTTTATATAATAATGATACAAACCAAGGCAGTGAAACCCATTGGGGTGTATAGTTTTTAACACTTACTTTTAGTCATTGTTAAGATAGCTTAGTGGTAGAATATTTTAAGTACAAGAGGTTACTGGTTCAAATCAAAATGTTCTCCTTTTATGTTTTAATTAATTATTATTGAGTTCATTTGATGAAACAAACTACTTAACATTTATTTGTACTTACTGTTATTCCGTTCAACAATTCTTAATGATTACAGTTTTTATTTGGCACTCATGGTTATTAAACTATTGATTGTCCTCTAAACTTTAACCTTTATTAAAGTATTTTTATAAAATGAAGAAATTTGAGGAACAAACAAGATAAAAAATATATGATATTTAAATTGTTATATTTTTGAAATTGTATTTTTAAGCATTTTCAAGCTTTTAATTTCTATATTACCTCCCTATAGTAGAATGTGATATTTTTAAAGAAAGGATCCACTATATTTTAGTGTCCTATAATGTTATATGATACTTTAGTATTTGCTTTTTGTACCTATGTCTGATACAGCAGCAAAGCTAAAGAATGGAAGGCCCCAGTGCAAAAAAAAATTTCCCCCCAAAAGGGGGTTGTAAAAATTATTTTGATTTGCCCCAATATGTACCAACTCACTCAGTTACTCACTCAGAAACTTTTCCTTAGCTACTCTTATATATACATATACTAGCTCTATATAGCAGCCAGTCCCTCGCAGCAGCCATCTTTATATAGCACCCACCACTTTTAGCATTCATTCCTACTTTGCACCCAGTCCTTGTCAGCAGCCATCCCCTCTTAGTATCTATCCCCACTCAACACCTACCTTATAGAACCCATTCCCTGTACTTTTATATAACCCAGCCCTTGCTCTGTTTCATCTCTTCCCTGATACATATCCCCAGCACACTGAAATGCTCCACACAGTCACCACATGGAGCTTCAGTAGAAATGCTATGTTGAAAATAAAATAATACACAAAAAACAAAAACACAGCTCTGGGCCATCCAGATGAGGGCCCTTGTGCATTGCACCATGTTCACTACTGGTAGCTCCACCCCTGTGGCTTCAGTCTAGAACCATGCAAGTTGCCCATTATCTTAATTAGCAAAATGAGATTTCTTCTCATGGGTGAATCTGTTAATGTTCACCTCATAATTACTTTATACATCCCCTCGTAACCATTTCTCCCACCTTCCCATTCTTTTCTCTCCTAATATAAAGTAATCTGGGATTTTTTAAACTAAACTCCACAGCTGTTACATGGAGATTTGAACGTCATATGTAATCAGGAGGAAGGTCACATCTATCATCAGGGCTGCATGGTAATCCACCTGCTCTAGACTGCACAATTTACTTTTACTGTATATAGATTGTACTTTTGCTGTATAAACCAGGGGTTGTCATTTTTTTTAATTCTCAAAGATTTAAAAAGCTTATTGAAAATCACATTAATGTATGAAATCCATAGTTGTTTTATAGATTCATACAACAGTAATTTATCATAATGGCATTTAAAAAGCAAATAATAAGGGAGAGTGCATAGTGAGTGCCAGAAAAAGGAAACAACTCAGCTAAAAACAAACCTTTTTTGACAGATAACTAGTAATAACTAGATAACTGTAATTTCCATAACACAAGTATGTATGTAACAAAAAAGGACTAAGAGAGTAATTTTGCATCTCCAATAGACCAAGAACTGCAATTAAGAGCTCCTCTGAAATTCCTTTAAATCCACATGCAAAGCTGATAAATTATTTTGTGAACAAAGCAAAATGAAAAATAAAGGGTCTTGTGGTCTCTAATGGATAATGCTGCCTTCTCATGTAGCATATTTCTCTTGAGGATTATACTGTACTAGCGACTTGCCCGTCAAAAAATGACGGCAATGTTATGTATATGTTTGTCAAGTTGTTTAGTTATTAACATATATTTTTGACACTTGTAAGTATTTTAATATGAACGTGTATTTTTGTAAAATGTTGATGTAATGGTTTTTTAAATGTAATTAGTATCTGAAGAATTGTTAACTTGAATATACATTGAATGAATAGGAAAGCCAAAAGTAAAAAGCCTTTTTTAAACGTTGCAAATTTTAACATGAAGTTTAAAATATATGTAAGCAATAACCATCAAAGTATATATTTTTAAACTTGAACTTTATTTTTTATGTAAGTTTAGAAGTTGACAAAACATTGGTATAATTTTGAACATTATAAACAGGAACATAGTGAATACATTTTGTAAAGTAATTTTTTATTAAAAGTATTAACATTTGAATGTAAAAACAATTGACATTTAAATTAATCAGTATTAAAATTCAATTTCTATCACAATAATTGTTAACTTGAATATACATTGAATGTAGAGGAAGGCATACAGTCAAACTCTTCTTAAAACGTACGTAATTAAACTAATTTATTACTGAGCACATAAATTGGCGATAAACATTAATGTAGGTAGTAATCTTAAGATAACAGACAATATTTACATTGTGACTTAAAAGGTGCTTGACCTCTTAACATCCACTTTGTAATATGTTGAATGAAATAACTTCAAAATATATTTTTTAAACTTGTAACATTAGAAACATTAACATAGTGACTTAACATTTTAACATAATTTTTACTAACAATGCAAGGCAAATATTTTGTGAGGCGAATCATTCATAAACATGACTTCCATTAATTATGACTGAATTAAACAACCAATTGTTATGTATTTTGCAATGCTTTAAAAAAATCTTGGCACCTTTAATTAGTATCCTTCAAAGTTATAGTACTTCATAGTAGACAATGTTTTTAGTAAAAATACGTCCATCTTCTAATAAATCACCTTGACTTTCATTGTTTTCAATGTAAACTTTAATTGCCTGTGGATTTTTGCACCTTGACAACGCAACGTACAATTGACCATGTGCAAAAACTGGTTCTTCCAAGAAAATACCCACAGATTTGAAAGTTTGACCTTGTGATTTATTAATGGTCATGGCAAATGCCATAATAATGGGAAATTGTCTTCTTTGAAGTATAAAAGGGAGACTACTTTCACTTGGTGCTAAATCTATTCTTGGTATGAAAACTCTCTCTCCTCTATGGGTCCCAGTTAAAATTTCAGCATCTATAAAATGGTCCTTTAATTGTTGAACAATTAATCTTGTGCCATTGCATAGGCCTTTTTTGGGATTCATATTTCGCAGTAACATGATAATTGCACCTTTCTTTAGCTGCAAAATATGTGGTGGCATTCCAGAAGGAGTTAAAGAGTTTATGAATTCAGTGGAAAAGTTAGCCTGACTTTCATTGTCATCAGCAAGTACAGAATCAGCACTGTGATAATTTCTTTGTGGTGCATAAATTTTTTTTAAGATTTTATTATTGAGGATTAATGCATCTTTATTTTTACACGTCAGTATGACTTGGTTGGCAAGCTCGGAATATTCTTCGTTATTTATGCTCCCTTCAAATATAGCCGATATAATATCTTGTTGACAAATCATATGAGGTGGGATCTCTACAGTGTCGTCAGGTAAATTTAGTATTTTTTCTGTTCTGCCTTCTCCAATTTTAATAAGCCAATCATTGAAATCAGTTTGGCCTTCTGATCTCATATTTTGTTGCAGTTGAAGATGGGTAAAATGTTTCCATACTGTACTTGACTTTATACATGTTTCGATAATGTCAGTTCGATTTCCATGTACAACAACAGGTAATGTTTGTCTAAAATCGCCACCCAACAACATTACCTTTCCACCAAATGGAAAAATATTATCCATGACTTCACGAAGCAAACGGTCAATACATTGGAGGGCATAGCATGACATCATTGTGGCCTCATCTATTATAATTAATTTACATTTCTTCAATTTCTTTGCTTGTAAGGATGTCATGCGAATATCTGACACAGAATTTTCTAAAATAGGCACTGGCAGTTTAAATCCACTATGAACAGTTCTTCCACCTTCTAATAAAAGTGCAGCAATTCCAGTAGTGGCAAACGCCATTGCTATTTTTCCTTGTGCTCGTACTGAACTCATTAATAAATTGTACAAATATGTTTTTCCTGATCCGCCAGGTCCATCAAGATAGAAATAACGCTCTGTCACCATGTCATCATCTATAGCATTTTTAATGGCATGAAATGCTTGCAATTGTAGTGTATTTAAAGTTGCAAGTCTTTCTTCTGTTCTTTCTGCTTGTAGTTGAATGTCATAGTCTTCAAAGTTAATGTCATCTATAAGACCTGGATCAGGCAAATTAAAACTTGCACAACTTAATCCATGAGTTAAAAAGACTTCTTGGATTTCCATTAACGCTTTTAAGTGTGCAATGGGTTCATTGTATCGTCGCATAAAGTCTTCAGCCATATTACTTTTAAAAGTCTCCCACAAAGCTAATGCATTTGGAGCATTTGAGAAGATACAAATAAAAGCAAATTGTTCTCTCATCTGTCGTGGCATTTGACATTGTGCTGCTTCTTCTAAGCATCTTTCCCACTCTGTATCATCAGCGAGTAAGTTTCTATGTCTTGCAGCTAAATGGAAGGATTCATATACAATGTCATTAACAGTTCTTAAGTGTTCAAAACTTTGTGCTCCAGGAACATTTAAAAGTAATATCCGTAAGCAAAAACGTTCAACATCTCTTGGACTGACTGTGTAAATTCTTGGAATAATTTTATTGCCTCTGGTTTTTCTTGGTCTCCATAATCCATTCACAAAAACATAGTGATATGGAATTTCAATATATAAGTATTGTGTTGCTTCAGCATCAGTGGAATTTAATGCAAACCATGCAGTTAGTGTAGTGTGACGATCTTCACTTTGGGCCAATGCATTCATTTCATTTCCAGCATGGAAATAGACTAAATGTCGTTGTGGCAAATGTACTGCTAACCTATATACTGCATGTGATCTATCATGCATTTCAAATTTTAAAAGCCGCCACATAGCTTCTGGCGCACTGACATAGCGAGCATCTACATGAGATGCAAGTTCATCATGTACTAACTCACTACTTTCAGGGTTGTCTGCACTTTTGACGACTACAGTAGCTGCATCGTAACCTTTGTAAATATATTTGTAGACATATTTAATGGATTTGATGGAAGTGCAGGCTTCTACGTTGATGTGGGCGTTGTACTTCATGAGTAAATGTGGATTGTAGGGTACTACATATCTATTGTCCACTTTTTTCCCACGAATAATGGCACTATCTCCTTCTCTTCTTTTATAAAGTGGATATCCATCACAATTGGCATAGGTTTTGTCTCTATAATCTTTGGGAAATTCTTTGGAACATTTATTATTTTCCATACATGGTGATTGTGGATTAAGGTCACCACAGGGTCCATGAATCATGCGATGAGTAACAATCTCATATAGTCTACCATATAGTTCTGGATCTGGTAGTTCAGCAACAATGACTGCATCCACTTTGTCTGAAGTATCTAATTTATCTTTTTCTTGAAGTATTATTAGAAGATGTGCATGTGGAAGGCCTCTTTTTTGAAATTCAATGGTATATACATAAGCAAGACATTTGCCAAATAACTGATTTATAGTGAAGTCACGTATTAATGCATTTAATTTAATCTTAAAAACTCTGGCTACTAAATCTGGTCGATCTGAAGCAGTTTGTCCAAGAAGTAGATTTAGTGTAATTTCTGGCCATTGTGGATTACATGTAAATGTCACAAATAAATCGGGTTTGCCAAATTTTGTCACAATAGCCATAGCATCATTGTATCTTTCTCTCATATTCCGAGGAGATCCTTGAAAGGAAGATGGTAAAATGATGGCTTTGCCAGCTGTCATGTCTCTGCTTGTAGCCACGTCAGCAACATAGTCCATGAGTCCAGAATATTGTTCTACACGGAGTTTATCTTGTTGATATTTGATAAAGTTTAAATTATTTGCCTCAACTTGCAAATATGAATCAATAATCCATTGTTGTGTTAGTTTCCCACCACATAAAATTGGATTAAATACATTGCGAATGGCAATTTGAGCTACTTTAAATTCAAGCATAGAAACATTATTTCGGATTCTGGCTTTAGCATTTGGGTAACTGGGAAGAGTTAATTTTGGTTGCCAACCTGCTTCTCCGTGTGGGAAAAAGATGGGATATGTCATTGGATCTAAATTTGGACTTAAGATACTCATATTAATAAACGGTTGGTCCTCATTTCTAGGATATATTCGTATGTCTCTTTGAAATGGTGGTTCTCCTTCATCATTGTGAAACACCATTGCAACCTCATTTGTTGTTGGCAAGTTATAACGACGTTTATCAGTATGTCTGTCTCTTTTAAGCACCATATTAACCTTCGGCATTGGTAATTGATGTGTTTGTGAATGAAGTAGTTGTTCATTTTCTACTTCTGCCAATTTTTTATAAGCTTTACTGTAGGGATTGTTGTCCATAATGTTATTTAGCTCTATGAAAACAGTGGGTAAGCATTTTTTATTTTCTTCCATCTGCATACGTTGGTCAACAGCTTCCATTGTATCTAGGACATATAGTTGAGCGAATTTTCTTTTATTTCCTTCCTCTGGATGTAAATGGGAAGTGCGATGATAAATTTGTCCTTGGACTTTAAAACAGTAAGGACCATGTCCTGGTACATTAGCAGCTAATGTTGCCCCCATGGATGCAAAGGATATGGCACTATTGTAGGATCTTATGTTTGTCTTAAAATTTTTGTAGTTTGGAAAAGTAGGTTCAGTCATAATATTTTGTAAATAAATTGGAAATTCTTTCCTTTCTGGAAGTTTGAACTTGCCTTTTTGACAACAACTAATAAATTGTCCATCTCTGGGTCTCTCCTGTTTAAAATAATAAGCCTCACAAAACTGACATTGAGTAGTCATGTCCCCACAACTATGAACCTCTACTGCTAAAGACTTGAGTAGAGGACAATTTGCAAAGCATATAGGATTTTGCCTTTCATATTCATCAGGTGAAATGTCATATAATGTTTCAACAACAGGTTCTAAATGTTTTGTTTTTTTCGTTGCTTTTCTTGGTATATGTTGTATTGTTTGAGGTAAAATGTCATCTAATGTTTCATGAAACGGTTCTAAATGCTTTGTTTTCTTTGTTGCTTTTTTTGGTATCTCTTGTCTTTTTTCTGGCAAAATGTCATCTGATGTTTGAGCAACAGGTTGTAAATGCTTTATTTTCTTTGTAGTTTTTTTTGACATATCTTTAATTTCTGCAAGTGACAGTCTTTTGCTTGCAATTCTTTTGCGTTCTTTTTCTCGTCGAATTTCCTTCTTCTCCGGTGTCTGCTGGCTGTCTGCTCTCTGTCGTCGTTCTCTAGCTTGGCGTCTTTTCTTTTCTTGTTTACTCTCATTATCAGCCATGTTAATCTGTAAAAATAAAATAATGTACCATTAGTTTATTTTGAGATGTTAAGTTGTTTTTCATGACATATAGTTATCAATAGTGTGTTAACATTTTATAGTTAATCAATTTCAATGCGTTCAATTGAATAAAAGTCTAAATAAGGGCATGAGATAATTATTTAAAGACATTTTTATTTATTAAACATGTATCCAAAAGCAAGTGTTTCAGTAACTAAAAAGGTATTTTAAAAAAGATGTTATGTCCTTATTTACAGCACTATTCAATTTGTCAAATGGCAATTAAATTAGGGTTTAGGACTGGAATGTTACAATGACAAATTATATAGATTCTGTGTTTTTAGACTTTTTTGGACTATGCCAATTTATTTTTTAAGTTTACATTGAAGTTTGTATTTATTGTTAAAGATTATTGGCCCTAAAAGACAAATAAGAGATAGATGATAGATATTACTTTTTATACTGTACCTTGGTTGAAGTTTGATTTCAAGCAAAATTCTTTGTTGGTCCTGTGTTGAAAGCCTTCGTCCGATGGTCTCGTCCTGTGTTGAAAGTCCTCGTCCGATGGTGTAGTCCTCTGTTGAAAGTCCTCGTCCTCTGGTGTGGTCCTCAGTTCCAACTCCTGTTCCGATGTTCTTGACGCAGTATCTGTTATAAAATAAAAATGAAAATGTTATGTTATTTGAATGTCTTTGTATGAATGAAAAAATGGCATTATTTCTGTGTTTTTCTACAATCCTTTTTGGTGCGCCACAATTTTGGTATGCTTCTGTAGGCTATTTTCTAAGGCTTATAGGTGGTTAAACATTAAAGAAGAATATTAATTAATTTTTCTCTTTTTTTACTTGTTATACTGTACCTTGGTTGAAGTTTGATTTGAAGCAGAATCTTTGTTGGTCCTGTGTTGAAAGCCTTCGTCTGATGGTCTGGTCCTGTGTTGAAAGTCCTCGTCCAATCGTCTGGTCCTCTGTTGAAAGTCCTCGTCCGATGGTGTAGTCCTCTGTTGAAAGTCCTCGTCCAATGGTCTGGTCCTCTGTTGAAAGTCCTCGTCCGCTGGTGTGGTCCTCAGTTGAAACTCCTGGTCCGATGTTCTTGACGCAGTATCTGATATAAAATAAAAATGAAAATGTAATATTATTTTAATGTATTTGTATGAAGTAAAAAATGACATTATTTCTTTGTTTTTCTACAATCCCGTTTGGTGTCCACCACTTTTGGTATGCTTATTTAGGCCTTTTTCTAAGGCTTATAGATTGTTAAACATAAAATAAGTATCTAAATGTACTTTGGTATGTGTTTGTGTGAGTTTTCATACAATCCTGTTTGGTGCGCACCACTGTTGGTATGCTTATTTAGGCTTCTTTATAAGGCTTATAGGTTGTTAAACATAAAATAAGAATGTAAAAGTACTTTGCTATGTGTTTGTGTGAGTTTTCATACAATCCTGTTTGGTGCGCACCACTGTTGGTATGCTTATTTAGGCTTCTTTGTAAGGCTTATAGGTTGTTAAACATTAAAAAAGAATCTAAATGTAGTTTGCTATGTGTTTGTGTGAGTTTTCATACAATCCTGTTTGGTGCGCACCACTGTTGGTATGCTTATTTAGGCTTCTTTGTAAGGCTTATAGGTTGTTAAACATTAAATAAGAATGTAAATGTAGTTTGCTATGTGTTTGTGTGAGTTTTCATACAATCCTGTTTGGTGCGCACCACTGTTGGTATGCTTATTTAGGCTTCTTTCTAAGGCTTATAGGTTGTTAAACATAAAATAAGAATGTAAATGTAGTTTGCTATGTGTTTGTGTGAGTTTTCATACAATCCTGTTTGGTGCGCACCACTGTTGGTATACTTATTTAGGCTTCTTTCTAAGGCTTATAGGTTGTTAAACATTAAATAAGAATCTAAATGTAGTTTGCTATGTGTTTGTGTGAGTTTTCATACAATCCTGTTTGATGCGCACCACTGTTGGTATGCTTATTAATGTAGTTTTGTAATGCTAATAGGTTGTTAAACATAAAATAAGAATGTAAATGTAGTTTGTTATGTGTTTGTGTGAGTTTTCATACAATCCTATTTGGTGCGCACCACTGTTGGTATACTTATTTAGGCTTCTTTCTAAGGCTTATAGGTTGTTAAACATAAAATAAGAATGTAAAAGTACTTTGCTATGTGTTTGTGTGAGTTTTCATACAATCCTGTTTGGTGCGCACCACTGTTGGTATGCTTATTTAGGCTTCTTTGTAAGGCTTATAGGTTGTTAAACATTAAATAAGAATGTAAATGTAGTTTGCTATGTGTTTGTGTGAGTTTTCATACAATCCTGTTTGGTGCGCACCACTGTTGGTATGCTTATTTAGGCTTCTTTCTAAGGCTTATAGGTTGTTAAACATAAAATAAGAATGTAAATGTAGTTTGCTATGTGTTTGTGTGAGTTTTCATACAATCCTGTTTGGTGCGCACCACTGTTGGTATACTTATTTAGGCTTCTTTCTAAGGCTTATAGGTTGTTAAACATTAAATAAGAATCTAAATGTAGTTTGCTATGTGTTTGTGTGAGTTTTCATACAATCCTGTTTGATGCGCACCACTGTTGGTATGCTTATTAATGTAGTTTTGTAATGCTAATAGGTTGTTAAACATAAAATAAGAATGTAAATGTAGTTTGTTATGTGTTTGTGTGAGTTTTCATACAATCCTGTTTGGTGCGCACCACTGTTGGTATACTTATTTAGGCTTCTTTCTAAGGCTTATAGGTTGTTAAACATTAAATAAGAATGTAAAAGTACTTTGCTATGTGTTTGTGTGAGTTTTCATACAATCCTGTTTGGTGCGCACCACTGTTGGTATGCTTATTTAGGCTTCTTTGTAAGGCTTATAGGTTGTTAAACATTAAATAAGAATCTAAATGTAGTTTGCTATGTGTTTGTGTGAGTTTTCATACAATCCTGTTTGGTGCGCACCACTGTTGGTATACTTATTTAGGCTTCTTTCTAAGGCTTATAGGTTGTTAAACATAAAATAAGAATGTAAATGTAGTTTGCTATGTGTTTGTGTGAGTTTTCATACAATCCTGTTTGGTGCGCACCACTGTTGGTATACTTATTTAGGCTTCTTTCTAAGGCTTATAGGTTGTTAAACATAAAATAAGAATGTAAATGTAGTTTGCTATGTGTTTGTGTGAGTTTTCATACAATCCTGTTTGGTGGGCACCAATGTTGGTATGCTTATTTAGGCTTCTTTCTAAGGCTTATAGGTTGTTAAACATTAAATAAGAATCTAAATGTAGTTTGCTATGTGTTTGTGTGAGTTTTCATACAATCCTGTTTGTTGGGCACCAATGTTGGTATGCTTATTTAGGCTTCTTTCTAAGGCTTATAGTTTGTTAAACATGAAATAAGAATCTAAATGTAGTTTGCTATGTGTTTGTGTGAGTTTTCATACAATCCTGTTTGATGCGCACCACTGTTGGTATGCTTATTAATGTAGTTTTGTAATGCTAATAGGTTGTTAAACATATAATAAGAATGTAAATGTAGTTTGTTATGTGTTTGTGTGAGTTTTCATACAATCCTGTTTGGTGGGCACCAATGTTGGTATGCTTATTTAGGCTTCTTTCTAAGGCTTATAGGTTGTTAAACATTAAAATAAGAATGTAAATGTAAATCCTGTTTGATGGGCACCACTTTTGTTATACTTATGTAGTGTTTTTTCTAATGGTTATACATTGTTAAACAATCACATTTGAATGAGGCCCTCGGCCATTAAACATATTTAGGTCCTGAATCAATTGCATTTTGACCAATTGAATAGGGCTCTATATAAGCACATAAAGGGCCTCATTCAATTGTGATTTGGCCAATTGAATAGGGCTCTAAATAAGCACATGGGGCATCATTCAATTGCGATTTGGCCAATTGAATAGGGCTCTAAATAAGCACATAGCATATATTTTTTAAAGAAGTTTTTCGTTAGTGAAAACCTTGCTTTTGGATAGATGTTTACTAACTAAAAACTTCTTTAAAAAAATATGTTATGTGCTTGTTTAGAGCTCTATTCAATAGGCCAAATTGCAATTGAATGAGGCCCATAGTATATTTTTTTAAAGAAGTTTTTAGTTAGTGAAAACCTTGCTTTTGGATAGATTTTTACTTACCCAAAACTTCTTTAAAAAAAATATGTTATGTGCTTATTTGGAGCCCTATTCAATTGGCCAAATTCTAATTGAATGAGGGCCAAAATATTTTTTGACAGAAGTTTTTAGTTAGTGAAGACCTAGGGCTTCATTCAATTGCGATTTGGCCAATTGAATAAGGCCCTATATAAGCACACAGCATATTTTTTTACAGATGTTTTTAGTTAGTGAACTTCTATCCAAAAGCGAGGTCTTCATTAACTAAAAACTTCTGTAAAAAAATATGCTATGTGCTTATATAGAGCCTTATTCAATTGGCCAAATCGCAATTGAATGAGGCCCCTATTATGTGCTTATATAAAGCCCTATTCAATTAGCCAACTCACAATTGAATAATGCTCATGGTTCGGTTCTTTTTTATACTTAAATACTTTACCTTGATTGAAGTGTGGAATGACAGAGGGTCCCCTCCTGCCAATCTTAATCCGCCGGTCTTCTTGTAGTGTCTGTTTGAAAAATAAAGTGAAATAGTGAATTATAGAATTTTTTATTTGTATTTAACAAACCATGGCCTTTTCAGCATTTAAAGTATTTTTGTATCTTACCTCTTGTTCTTTGTTGGTGTTCTTTAAAAGGGATTGTGCTTCACAGTGTACGGTGCAAATTGTTGAAAGACGCTGTTGATGCAGAGTCTGTTTGAATATTTAAAAAAGTAGAAAGATTGAGTTTTAGGTGATCTATTAAATTGCAGTAAATTAATTTCATTGAATTATACTACTTGTCAGTATACATTATACGGCTAAATGTGCGTGTCACTTGTCAGTATACATTATACGCATAAATGTGCGTGTCACTTGTCACTATACATTATACACATAAATGTGCGTGTCACTTGTCACTATACATTATACACATAAATGTGCGTGTCACTTGTCAGTATACATTATACGCATAAATGTGCGTGTCACATGTCAGTATACATTATACGCCTAAATGTGCGTGTCACTTGTCAGTATACATAAACCTCTTTGTCTTCTTTAATTTTTTTTTTTGATGTCCTGTCTTGAAAATAAGTAATATATTATAGCTTACCTCTCAGTTGTAATTTGCACAATGTAAAGTAGTAAATTAGGAAAGAATTATCTTCTCAAGTTTTAGCAGCAGTTATCTCCGAAGTCACTCTGTTCATCACCTGAGGAGAAATGTATTTTTCTCTGTCAAATAGACAGTATTTATAAACTTGTAGAACATTCTGGAAAGTTAGACCGTTAGAACGTAATACGCATGCGCTATTTGCGTTCCAGCTTACAATTTGCGTTCCATCCGCCATTTTGTGCGTAGTAGTGTTTAAAATGGTGTTTAATATGAGTGTGATCCGTTCCGCATAGTATGTGTTTCATTATTGCGAGTAAGTGTAGTGTAGTTACGTCTGGAGCCTCGTTTTCGTTTTGTTCGGCGGCCATTTTTTCTCTCGCTTAGCCGATTTTCGGTCGTTTAAACTGTTTGTTTTCACTTAAATGGACGTGTAAATGAACTTTTGGAGGTGCCGGATGCCCCCCCGTGCTGTAAGTAAGCTTTTTATGTGTTTGTTGTGTTTATTTCTTGTGTTTGTGATGTTTTGATGCGCGGCGGTTGGAATGGGTCTTTCGCGGCCGTATTTTTTTCCGATGCGGCCGTATTTTGTTGCGAGTAAGTGTAGTGTAGTTACGTCTGGAGCCTCGTTTTCGTTTTGTTCGGCGGCCATTTTTTCTCTCGCTTAGCCGATTTTCGGTCGTTTAAACTGTTTGTTTTCACTTAAATGGACGTGTAAATGAACTTTTGGAGGTGCCGGATGCCCCCCCGTGCTATAAGTAAGGTTTTTATGTGTTTGTTGTGTTTATTTCTTCTGTTTGTGATGTTTTGATGCGCGGCGGTTGAAATGGGTCTTTCGCGGCCGTATTTTTTTCCGATGCGGCCGTATTTTGTTGCGATATACGCAGTTAGCTTTTACGTGTACGACGCAGTGTATTTGTTTCTAAGTCGTGCGTATGTGTGTTAAGAGCGTGTGAGGGGCCTTTTTTACTGTTTTTTTGTTAAGTCTTGCGTCTGTGTGTCTGGGTGTAAGCGGGTGTGAGGCGACTTTGATTTTTTTTTTGTTATGAAGTTATGTGTGTGTGTATGTGTGTGTTAACACAGCCGATGTTGGGATGCTCCCACCACCGCAAATGCGGACCCTCGCTTCGCGAGGATCCGCATTTGCGGGGACGTTGTTTGTTTTTTGTTGGCTGGGCGGTTGGGTTTATTCTGTTACAAAAGTCGTGTGTGTGTATGTGTGTGTTAACACAGCCGACGTTGAGCCTCGACAACCGCAAATGCGGGCCCTCGCTTCGCGAGGACCCGCATTTGCGGCGAACTGCGTCCCTCGCTTCGCGAGGGACGCAGTTCTTGCGGGCTCGCTACGCGAGCCCGCAAGCGTGAGCCGACGTTGAGCCTCGACAACCGCAAATGCGGGCCCTCGCTTCGCGAGGACCCGCATTTGCGGCGAACTGCGTCCCTCGCTTCGCGAGGGACGCAGTTCTTGCGGGCTCGCTACGCGAGCCCGCAAGCGTGAGCAACGACTCGTACGCTCACAACTATATATGTGATTTCCTTTAATTTCAAGAGCTATGTTAATTGTTGAAATACAGTTTTCTGAAGTAGTAGCACGTAGACATAGGAATTTAAATATTTCCAGTCTGAAAACTGATTAGAAAATAGAATCTTGTAGATGAAGTTCAGAATATAGCTGAATGTATGATCAAGATAGTTTAACTTGTTATAAATGAATCCATATATCACTTTTACTTATTTATAATAACATGCATTGACAGCAGATGCCATCAACCTACCAGCTGACACTGATGTAAACCTTATGTAGGCAAATGTAAAAATATTTTTTTTAAAGTAACAAATCCAGTTACTATTTAGATTTTAGAAAATGTTTTTTTATCAAAAAATAAAAATATGTAAAATTGAAGAACAAAATAGTGTCCAACACTTGACCAAGTCAGAAGAGATCCCATGTTATTCTGGGACTACAGTGTACTGTAATTAGAACCTTTTGAGGATATTTTTCAACTAGCCAATCAAAATGCACAGATGCCACCAGCCAATCACCCTGTGGGGTGTATCCCATTGTGATTGGCTGAAGGCAATAAAGCCTTATGATTGGGTTAAAAAAGATTGACAGGTGCATTAGACAATCAGAATGGGACATGGGGAGGTTTCCCATTCTGATTTACTCACACCTTGGTGCCTTCTGATTGGCTCGAATTTGATTCACAGCATTTTCAGCCAATCAGAAGGCACCATTGCCAAATTTCTTCCGGAAAAGGCTCTACGGGGCTCATTAGCGTCAGGGAGGTCTGCAACTGCAGACCGCCCTTAGTTGTTTTTTTTTTTAGACCGTGGATACTTCCAGGGCCCAGCCGGGGCAAAAGAGGAGGAGCATGGGGACATCACGGGGAGGTAAGTTCTATGTATATTATGTTTATTGTATTTTATTTTTGTATTTTATTTTTTGTGTATGTATTTAGTAGTAACGTAATGTTTATTTTTACCACGGTCAGAGCCGGAGAAGAAAAAAAGAAGGATGTGGACATGCTGGAAAGGTGAGTAGAATATTTAGAATATTTACAATGTTTATTTATTGTAGGTAATGTGTTGTACTATTTTTTTTCCTAGGTTGGCGATCTGAAGGGACATCTGTAAAAGTAAGTGGTCTTAATTATTCTATTTTAGGTTAGATTTAGGGTTTATGTATGTAGACATGATTTATTGTATGTATAGGGAGTATTGTATTTTATTTTATTTGTATTTGTATTATATTGTATTATATTATATTGTATTGTAATTTTTTTTCTGTAGTGGGGGTTGTAATGTAGTTTTTTGGGGGTTTTAGTATTTTTTGTGAGTTAGGTTTTATTATTAGTGGGGTGGGGGGGTTATTTGGGGATATGTGTGTATTTGAGATAGTATATTTTAGATAGGGGCTATTGTATTTTATTTTATTTGTACTGTATTGTAATTTACTGTATGCATTGTGTATGTATTTCCTTTTCAGGTGTGTAATTTTTATTTTATTTTCTGTAGTGGGGCGTGTAATGTATTTTTTTTTATTTTCTGTAATGTTCCTTTTTTATTTTTTGTGACTTAGGTTTGTTTATTTTGTGTAACGTAGATTTGTTTTTTTCTGTGACTTAGTTTTTTTGTGAGTTAGCTTTTATTATTTTTTGTAATTAGTGTGGTGGGGTTTATTAGGGGGTAGGTAGGTAGTGTAGGTAGGTACTGTTGGTGTTTATAGGTTAGTGTAGAGGGGGGTTAGTTTAGATTTAATGGTTTATTGGGGGGTATAGTACAGTGTAGTGTTTGTACTTAGTGTCATGAGTCTCCTTGAGGACCGTCATGGCACTTATATTGTTAATGTTAGGGTTGTAACTTCCCCATAAGGGTCTTTATATACCCTTATGGGACTGATGGGGTTAAATAGAGGCTTATGAGGGTCTGTATAGACCCCCATAAGAGGCCATGTTAAATAGGCTTTGATGGAGTTAAATAGGCCCAGTTAGGGTTCAATAGGCCCAGTTAGGGTTACATAGGTAACCCTAACTGGTCCGCGAGGGACGCAGTTCTTGGGAGCTCGCTTCACGAGCTTGCAAAGCGTGATAACGTCTCGCAGTTTGACAACTATTATATGTGACTTGTGACTTGCCCATCAAAAATGATTGGGCAATAAAATTGTAAGGCAGGTAATGCTGTTTGTCACAGACATTAATTTTTTGGGTGGTCTGAAAACCTTTTGCGCTCATTTAGAGGCTGTTGGTTGTTGTATTTTTTTTCTGAGAGGCACTTTTGCTGTTATTGTTTGGTCGGTGCTGATCTGCTTTTTGCACTTATTGCAAGGCTTTGTGTGCTATAAGCAGCATTGGCACTCGTTGTGAGGCTCGCGGTGAAAGGCTTTTGTGTTTATCGCTGGACACCTCCTATAGTGCATTTGTAAAGTTGAAGAAATTGTTACCGTACAACTTTCCTTTTATTATCAGTGGTTGGTAAAATGTCCAAAAAAACATTAACACGTAGCACTTAGGCGATGAACGCCAAAGGTGCTCATCGCCTGCGAGCCTCACGTAGCGAGACGAACTGTTAAGGCAATTAAACATGCAGGACTTATAGATGAATATAAATCTCTAAATATAGATGAATATATATCTCTCTTTAGAATGAGTGCCGAAGGTGCTCAGAGGAGCAAAAATAGACGAGACAAGAGGCTCGCCATGAGTCCCGAAGGCTCTCAGCGCGAGGCTCGCAATGAGCACCGAAGTCCCTCACAGTACAAAAAGGTTTACATTGTGTGTCAAACAGCTTTCCCATGGCTTCAAATTTTATTGCCCAATAAATTTTGACGGGCAAGTCGCTAGTATACATAATAAGTATAGTAAATCAGAATAAATATCTTAATATTCCACTCACATGCTCAAACCTTATAGCTATGAGGTATTTTAGCAGCTTGTATGTAGGCGATGCACTTCTTTCAGACAGTTTGATGTTATGTCCCTCCACATACCAGTAATGTGGTATATACAAAAAAGATTATGGGGTTCAACCCACATCAAATGTGATCCAGTATTGTTCTGGATGAGTGAAAGCAGACTAAGCTGCTAAAAGAATAGACCAAATGTGTTTCAGTCCTAGCTGGACTTTTCTCAATGGTATAAAAAAAATCAACAAAACAATGATACAAAAAATAATAATAATATAAAAATATTAGTGATACAATCACATAATATAATTGTCGAACTACGAGACGTCGTCATGCTTTACGCGGTGCGTACGACTTGAACGAGGCGTAAAACTTGAAGCACTTATGCTTCAGCGTTCATTGCCTGTGAGCCTTGCGTAGCGAGGCGAGCAGTTAAGGCACTAAAACTTGCAGCACTTGAGCTATAAGCTCCAAAGGTGCTCATCGCCTGTGAGCCTGCAAAGGCGCTAATCACCTGCAAGCCTGCAAAGGCGTTCATCGCCTGCGAGCCTCGCGTAGCATGGCGAGCCATTAAATTGCACCACTTAGGCGATGAGCGTCAAAAGCGCTCATTGCCTACGAGCCGTTAAGGCACTAAAACTTGCAGCCCTCGGGCAATGAACGCCGAAGGCACACATTGCCTTTCAGCCTCGAGAAACACGCAGGACTTATCCTCCAAACACTTAGGAAACACGGGATCACCTTAGGCTGCAAGCACTTGAAAAACGCGAGACTTAGAAAAAAAAGATGCAAGACGCAGGACTTTGAAAAAAAAATACGAGATAGGAAAAATACGAACTTAACAGCCGAACCATGCAAAGCAAAAAACACGAAACACACAAAAAATACAAAAAAATATTCAACAAAAACATTACACACAGCACGGGGGAACAGCCAGGACGTCTGGGAGTAAGGTTGAATGCAAATTTAAGTCGATTTTGCCTAGTTTTGACACTCGAAAATCGCCTAAGCAAAAAAATATATAAATACGGAGGACAAAAAAAAAATAAAACAAGGCTATACGACCATGGACCTCGCAAAACACCGCCAACCTCATACCACTTTCACCCAGGAACGTACGATAAACAAAATCCACTATTAGTTAGGAAACTGTCCTGGAGTTATAGGTAGTGTTCAGAAAGAGCTAAGGCTATTTAATTCTTATTTTATTTATTTTCTTACATTTTTTTTTGTTACTGGCGAAAAATCATTAATAGTTTGGATAGCATTTAATGGACTCCTTCTGTTTCTCCACCAGAAGTGTCAGAAAACAGGCCATTTACCACAAGGGAGATGATTGCCTTGCCACTATATATACTTTATGTATATATATATATATATATTCTATTATATTTCTTGTTTAAAAAGTATAACAAAATAAAAAAAATTGCTTTTGTGAAGCCCATCCCTGGGATGCCCATAGGTAGCATGCATCAAGAATAATTTGTATTTAAAAAGATCAGTGTGAGGCTCAGTATGTAGTAGCCTGTAGATTATGAAAGCACTTAAAGTTCCTTTGATGCATTTTGGCCCACAAAGTATATAGCTTGTTACCACTGGAAAACAAAATGGGCATTTGTATTCAAGTTAATTAATTGGAAATAATGTATATTCCTGAAAATATTTATAGAATGCTTCCTTAAAACATGTTCTAATTTCTTATGGGAACAGTTTTAAAGATATCTAAAAAAAAAAAAAAGAAACTCCCTGTTACAATTTTGCTTGTGTTAAGTAGATACAAATTGATCTCTTACCTGAGAAGTTACATTATTCAGAAGGTCCTTTAAATATGGAACCACAGAGGAATGGGATTATGGGATGAAGTTTATCCATAGATTAAGCATAAATCATGCAAGTACTAACTGATCCAATAAAATTAAATTATACATTATCCATTTTTCTAAATGACGGAGCATGAAGCTGTGTTCAGAATACAAGAAAGGATTCTAGGACTACAGAAGCTTATTTTAATGGAAAAACGTGTTTTAATATTTAAAATGTGCTAATTTGCAGAAAAATTAAGACTCTACTGTCAAAAGTTCCAGTTACTGTAGAAATAAAAATTACCAAAATAATGTAACAAGTAGTTAGAGAAATAATTTTGATATCCATATCATTGGGTGCACTGATATTTTTTATTTAACATGTAAACATTTTTGAGTTTTGATCGGTTAGTTACTTTTGGTATTTTATTGTGATTTCATCTCCTCAGCTTTTCACAAAGACCTTTGTGTACCACATTTTCAAAACAGGTGTGTTTTAGTGGTTTTTAAAGGTTTTTAGTAAGGAAGATAGTCTAATGGAGCGGGGCAAAGAGTCCCAGAGAGTAGGGGCAAAATGAGAAAAGCACATGATTTGAAAGCAGTTACAGATAATGTGTTAAATGTGGCATTGTTTTAACAAAACGTGAATCTTAAAATTTCTCAGAAACTAGATTATGTCAAATTGAATGCCTCAAATTTATAATCTACTAGTGACTTGCCCGTCAAAAAATGTGATGGCAATGTGATGTATATGTTTGTAAAGTTGTTTAGTTATTAATATACATATTTGACACTTCTATGTATTGTGATATGAAACGTGTATTTTAGTAAAATGTTGAGGTAATGTTTTTTTAACATGCAATTTGTATCTGAAGAATTGTTAATTTCAATATACATTGAATCCAGAGGAAAGCAAAGAGTAAAAACCCTTGTTGAAACGTACACAATTTTAACATGTAGTTTGAAATATATGTAAGTAATAAACTTGAAAGTATATATTTGGAAACTTGAACTTTATTATCTGTGTAAGTTTGGAACTTGACAAAACATTTGTAGAATTTGGAACATTATAAACAGTAACATAGTGAATACATTTTTTAACATAATTTTGTATTAAAAGTATTATCAGTTGAATTTAAAAACAGTTGCACTTTAAAACTACCATATTTATCGGCATATAACATGCACCAGCGTATAACACGCAACTCATTTTAAGAAGGGAATTTCAGAAAAAAAAAATTAAAATAAAGAACTTTTGAAGCAAAATCCTCAACCTTAACCTCCCTCCTCATCCCCAACCCCCTCCTCAACCTCCCTCCTCATTCTCCCTCCTCAACCCCCTCCTCCACCCCCCATCCTCAACCCCCTCCTCCACCCCCCATCCTCATCCTCCTTCCTCAACCCCCTTCCTCAACCTCAATCCCCTCCTCATCCTCAACCCCCCTCCTCAACCTCCCTCCTCAATCTCCCTCCTCAACCCCGCCATCCGCAACCCCTCTTCAACCCCCCATCCTCAAATCCCCTCAACCCCCAATCCTCATCCTCCTTCCTCAACCCCCCATCCTCATCCCCCTCCTCATCCTCAACCCCCCTCCTCATCCTCAACCCCCCTCCTCATCCGCAACCCCCCTCCTCATCCTCAACCTCCCTGCTGATCCTCAACCCCCTCCTCAACCCCCTCCTCAACCTCCCTGCTCAACCTCCCTCCTCAACCCCCCATCCTCAACCCCCTCCTCAACCCCCATCCTCAAACCCCCTCCTCATCCCCCATCTTAAAACCCCCTCAACCCCCCTCATCCTCCTTCCTCAACCCCCCTAATCCTCAACCTCCCTCCTCAAACCCCCTCCTCAACCCCCATCCTCACACCCCCTCAACCCCCCATCCTCATCCTCCTTCCTCAACCCCCCTCCTTAACCTCAACCCACCTCCCCTCCTCACCTCCCCCTCACTTACCTGCTTCTGTTCCGGCCTCCGCTCCGCTCCCTGACCCGGCTCGCATGTGACTACACATGTGCGCCACGTCATTAGCATATACCGGGAGTTATTTAGGGGGGTTTAGGTTGAGGAGGAGGGGTTTAGGTTGAGGAGGGGGGGTTTAGGTTGAGGGGGGTTAGAATGAGGAGGGAGGTTGAGGATGAATACGGTAATCATTATTGTAAACTTGAGGTAATGTTTTTTTAACATGCAATTTCTATCTGAAGAATTGTTAACTTGAACATACATTTAATCCAGAGTAAGACAAACATTATAAAAACCCTCCTTTAAACATACCCAATTTTAACATGAAGTTTGTAATATGTTTACGTCAGAAACTTGACATAATATTTTTTTAAACTTGAAGTTTCTTATGTGTATAACTAAGAAACTTGAAAAAACATTTTTACAACTTGGAACATTATAAACAGTAACATAGTGAATTAATATTTAAACATAATTTTGTATTAAAAGTATTAACATTTGAATGTAAAAACAGTTGAACTTTAAAGTAATCAGTATTAACATTCAATTTCTATGACAATAATTGTTAACTTCAATATACATTGAATGCAGAGGAAGGCATACAGTAAATACTCTCCTTAAAACGTACCCAATGAAATTAATTCCTTCCTGACCCCATGAACTGGCGATAAACATTAAACCAGGGAGTAATCTTAAGATAACAGACAATATTTACTTTGTGACTTAAAACGTGGTTGAGCTCTTAACATGAACTATGTAATATGTTGAAGTAAAGAACTTGAAAATATTGTTTTCAAACTTGTAACATTAGAAACAGTAACATAGTTAATTAACATTTTAACATAATTTGTCCAAAAAATGCAAGGCAAGTATTTTGTGAGGCGAATCATCCGTAAACAGTACTTCCATTAATTATGACTGAATTAAACAACAAATTGTTTTGTATTTTGAATACTTTGAAAATTGTTTTGCATGGGTTTAATTTCTATACTGAAAAGTTATAGTACTTTATAGTAGACAATGTTTTTAGTAAAAATGCGTACATCTTCTAATAAATCACCTTGACTTTCATTCTTTTCAATGTAAACTTTAATAGCCTGTGGATTTTTGCACCGTGACAACGCAACGTACAATTGAGCATGTGCAAATACTGGTTCTTCCAAGAAAATACCCACAGATTTGAACGTTTGACCTTGTGATTTATTAATGGTCATGGCAAATGCCATAATAATGGGAAATTGTCTTCTTTGAAGTATAAAAGGGAGACTACTTTCACTTGGTGCTAAATTTATTCTTGGTATGAAAACTCTCTCTCCTTTATGGGTACCAGTTAAAATTTCAGCATCTATAAAATGGTCCTTTAATTGTTGAACAATTAATCTTGTCCCATTGCATAGGCCTTTTTTGGGGTTCATATTTCGCAGTAACATGATAATTGCACCTTTCTTTAGCTGCAAAATATGTGATGGCATTCCAGAAGGAGTTAGTGAGTTTATGAATTCAGTAGAAAAGTTAGCCTGACTTTCATTGTCATCAGCAAGTACAGAATCAGCACTGTGATAATTTCTTTGTGGTGCATTAATTTTTTAAAGATTTAATTATTGAGGATTAATGCATCCTTATTTTTACACGTTAGTATGTCTTGGTTGGCAAGCTCGGAATATTCCTGTTTATATTCCTGGTTATTTATGCTACCTTCAAATATAGCCGATATAATATCTTGGTGCCAAATTATATGAGGTGGGATCTCTAGAGTGTCGTCCGGTAAATGTGGTATTTTTTCTGTTCTGCCTTCTCCAATTTTAATAAGCCAATCATTGAAACCAGTTTGGCCTTCTGATCTCATATTTTGTTGCAGTTGAAGATGGGTAAAATGTTTCCACAGTGTGCTTGACTTTATACAGGTTTCGATAATGTCAGTTCGATTTCCATGTACAACAACAGGTAATGTTTGTCTAAAATCGCCACCTAACAACATTACCGTTCCACCAAATGGAAAAGTATTATCCATGACTTCACGAAGTAAATGGTCAATACATTGGAGGGCATAGCATGACATCATTGTGGCCTCATCTATTATAATTAATTTACATTTTTTCAATTTCTTTGCTTGTAATGATGTCATGTGAATATCTGACACAGAAGTTTCTAAAATAGGCACTGGCAGTTTAAATCCACTATGAACAATTCTTCCACCTTCTAACAAAAGTGCAGCAATTCCAGTAGTTGCAAACGCCATTGCTATTTGACCTTGTGCTCGTACTGAACTCATTAATAAATTATATAGATAGGTTTTTTTCCTGATCCGCCAGGTCCATCAAGATAGAAATAACGCTCTGTCACCATGTCATCATCTATTGCATTTTTAATGGCATGAAATGCTTGCAATTGTAAGGTATTTAAAGTTGCAAGTCTTTCTTCTGTTCTTTCTGCTTATCTTTGAATGTCAAAGTCTTCAAAGTTTATGTCATCTATAAGACCTGGATCAGGCAAATTAAAACTTGCACAACTTAATCCATGAGTTAAAAATACTTCTTGGATTTCCATTAACGCTTTTAAGTATGCAATAGTATCGTCGCATAAAGTCTTCAGCCATA
The DNA here is from genome assembly GCA_027410445.1 of Discoglossus pictus. Taxonomy (NCBI): domain Eukaryota; kingdom Metazoa; phylum Chordata; class Amphibia; order Anura; family Alytidae; genus Discoglossus; species Discoglossus pictus. The sequence goes on along the minus strand of CM050166.1, from coordinate 310,785,648 downwards.
TTACTTTTAAATCTCTCCCACATAGCTAATGCATTTGGAGCATTTGAGAAGATTTGCTTCTTCTAAACATCTTTCCCACTCTGTATCATCAACGAGTAAGTTTCTATGTCTTGCAGCTAAATGGAAGGATTCATATACAATGTCATTAACAGTTCTTAAGTGTTCAAAACTTTGTGCTCCAGGAACATTTAAAAGTAATATCCGTAAGCAAAAACGTTCAACATCTCTTGGACTGAACGTGTAAATTCTTGGGATGATTTTATTTCCTCTGCTTTTTCTGGGTGTCCATAATCCATTCACAAAATAGTCTCTATCATCTTTTGGAAATTCTTTTGAACATTTATTATTTTCCATACATGGTGATTGTGGATTAAGCTCACCACAGGATCCATGAATCATGCGATGAGTAACAATCTCATATAGTCTACCATATAGTTCTGGATCTGGTAGTTCAGCAACAATGACTGCATCCACTTTGTCAGAAGTATCTAATTTATCTTTTTCTTGAAGTATTATCAGAAGATGTGCATGTGGAAGTCCTCTTTTTTGAAATTCAATGGTATATACATAAGCAAGACATTTGCCAAATAACTGACTGATAGTGATGTCACATATTAATTCATTTAATTTAATCTTAAAAACTCTGGCTACTAAATCTGGTCTATCGGAAGCATTTTGTCCAAGATGTAAATTTTGTTTTATTTCTGGCCATTGTGGATTACATGTAAATGTCAGAAATAAATCGGGTTTGCCAAATTTGGTGACAATAGCCATAGCATCATTGTATCTTTCTCTCATATTTCGAGGAGATCCTTGAAAGGAATATGGTAAAATGATGGCTTTGCCAGCTTCCATGTCTCTGTTTGTAGCCACGTCAGCAACATAGTCCATTAGTCCCGAATATTGTTCTACACATAGTTTATCTTGTTGATATTTTATAAAGTTTAAATTATTGGCCTCAACTTGCAAATAGGAATCAATAATCCATTGTTGTGTTAGTTTTCCACCACATAAAATTGGATTAAATGTATTTGGATTAAATGTATTGAGCTACTTTAAATTCAAGCATAGAAACATTATTTCGGGTTCTGGCTTTAGCATTTGGGTAACTGGGAAGTGTTAATTTTGGTTGCCAACCTGCCTCTCCGTGTGGGAACAAAATTGGATATGTCATTGGATCTAAATTTGGACTTAAGATACTCATATTAATGAATGGTTGCTCCTCGTTTCTGGGATATATTCTAATGTCTCTTTGAAATGGTGGTACTCCTTCATCATTTTGAAACACCATTGCAACTTAATTTGATGTTGGCAAGTTATAACGACGTTTATCAGTATGTCTGTCTCTTTTAAGCACCATATTAACCTTTGGCATTGGTAATTGATGTCTTTGTGCATGAAGTAGTTGTTCATTTTCTACTTCTGCTAATTTTTTATAAGCTTTACTGTAGGGGTTATTGTCCATAATGTTATTTAGCTCTATAAAAACACTGGGTAAGCATTTTGTATTTTCTTCCATCTGCATACGTTGGTCAACAGCTTCCATTGTATCTAGGACATATAGTTGAGCGAATTTTCTTTGCTCTCCTTCCTCTGCATGTAAATGGGAAGTCCGATGATAAATTTGTCCTGGGACATTATAATGGCACTATTGTAGGATCTTATGTTTGTCTTAAAATTTTTGTAGTTTGGAAAAGTAGGTTCAGTCATAATGTTTTGTAAATAGATTGGAAATTATTTTCTTTGTGGAAGTTTGAACTTGTTTTTTTGACAGCAACTAATGAATTGGCCATCTCTGGGTCTCTCCTGTTTAAAATAATAAGCTTCACAAAACTGACATTGAGTAGTCATGTCCCCACAACTATGAACCTCTACTGCTAAAGATTTGAGTAAAGGACAATTTGCAAAGCATATAGCAGTTTGACTTTGATATTCATCAGGTGAAATGTCATGTAATGTTTCAACAACAGGTTCTAAATGCTTTGTTTTTTTCGTGGCTTCTCTTGGTATATGTTGTCCTGGTTTTGGTGAAATTTCGTGTAAGGTTTCAGGAACAGGTTGTAAATGCTTTGTTTTTTTTGTTGCTTTTTTTGGTATCTCTTTAATTTTGTCTGGTAAAATGTCATCTGATGTTTGAGGAACAGGTTGTAAGTGCTTTATTTGCTTGGTAGTTTTTTTTGGTGTATCTTTCATTTTTGCAGCTGATAGTCTTTTGTTTGCAAGTGTTTTGCGTTCATTTTCTCGTCGAATGTCTTTCTCCTCTGGTGTCTGCTGGTCGGCCCATCTCTCTTGTCTTTCTCTGGTTTGACGTCTTTTCTTCTCTTGTTTGCTCTCGTTAGTAGCCATGTTAATCTGTAAAGCCAAAAAATGAAATGTAATTGGGTATATTGAAATTTGGAATTATTGTTAAACATTATTGTCCATAATAGAGAAATAAGAGGTAAATCATTAATGTATCAGTTATATTTTGTTAAAAGTTATAGGGCCTGGCCTCATTGAATAGCAATTTGGGCAATTCAATACTGCTGTAAATAAGCAGCTAACATATTTTTTTGAAAGAAGTTTTTAGTTATTGAAAACCTTGTTTGTGAATAGATGTTTACCAAGTAAAAACTTCTTTAAAAAAAAAACAGTGATGTGGTTATTTACACATGTATTGAATTGTGCAAATTGCAATTGAATATGGGACATACAGGGAGTGCAGAATTATTAGGCAAATGAGTATTTTGACCACATCATCCTCTTTATGCATGTTGTCTTACTCCAAGCTGTATAGGCTCGAAATCCTACTACCAATTAAGCATATTAGGTGATGTGCATCTCTGTAATGAGAAGGGGTGTGGTCTAATGACATCAACACCCTATATCAGGTGTGCATAATTATTAGGCAACTTCCTTTCCTTTGGCAAAATGGGTCAAAAGAAGGACTTGACAGGCTCAGAAAAGTCAAAAATAGTGAGATATCTTGCAGAGGGATGCAGCACTCTTAAAATTGCAAAGCTTCTGAAGCGTGATCATCGAACAATCAAGCGTTTCATTCAAAATAGTCAACAGGGTCGCAAGAAGTGTGTGGAAAAACCAAGGCGCAAAATAACTGCCCATGAACTGAGAAAAGTCAAGCGTGCAGCTGCCACGATGCCACTTGCCACCAGTTTGGCCATATTTCAGAGCTGCAACATCACTGGAGTGCCCAAAAGCACAAGGTGTGCAATACTCAGAGACATGGCCAAGGTAAGAAAGGCTGAAAGACGACCACCACTGAACAAGACACACAAGCTGAAACGTCAAGACTGGGCCAAGAAATATCTCAAGACTGATTTTTCTAAGGTTTTATGGACTGATGAAATGAGAGTGAGTCTTGATGGGCCAGATGGATGGGCCCGTGGCTGGATTGGTAAAGGGCAGAGAGCTCCAGTCCAACTCAGACGCCAGCAAGGTGGAGGTGGAGTACTGGTTTGGGCTGGTATCATCAAAGATGAGCTTGTGGGGCCTTTTCGGGTTGAGGATGGAGTCAAGCTCAACTCCCAGTCCTACTGCCAGTTCCTGGAAGACACCTTCTTCAAGCAGTGGTACAGGAAGAAGTCTGCATCCTTCAAGAAAAACATGATTTTCATGCAGGACAATGCTCCATCACACGCGTCCAAGTACTCCACAGCGTGGCTGGCAAGAAAGGGTATAAAAGAAGAAAATCTAATGACATGGCCTCCTTGTTCACCTGATCTGAACCCCATTGAGAACCTGTGGTCCATCATCAAATGTGAGATTTACAAGGAGGGAAAACAGTACACCTCTCTGAACAGTGTCTGAGAGGCTGTGGTTGCTGCTGCACGCAATGTTGATGGTGAACAGATCAAAACACTGACAGAATCCATGGATGGCAGGCTTTTGAGTGTCCTTGCAAAGAAAGGTGGCTATATTGGTCACTGATTTGTTTTTGTTTTGTTTTTGAATGTCAGAAATGTATATTTGTGAATGTTGAGATGTTATATTGGTTTCACTGGTAAAAATAAATAATTGAAATGGGTATATATTTGTTTTTTGTTAAGTTGCCTAATAATTATGCACAGTAATAGTCACCTGCACACACAGATATCCCCCTAAAATAGCTAAAACTAAAAACAAACTAAAAACTACTTCCAAAAATATTCAGCTTTGATATTAATGAGTTTTTTGGGTTCATTGAGAACATGGTTGTTGTTCAATAATAAAATTAATCCTCAAAAATACAACTTGCCTAATAATTCTGCACTCCCTGTAGTTATTGCTTGTTGTTTTTTTTTTTTCTGTTGACACGGATACAGATAAAACATGTTTGTTTAGTTTTCTCCGTTTGTACTTATTATACTGTACCTTGGTTGAAGTGTGATTTGAATCAGAATGTTTGTTGGTCCTCTGTTGAAATTCTTTGTCCGATGGTCTGGTCCTCTGTTGAAAGTCCTCATCCGATGGTCTGGTCCTCTGTTGAAAGTCCTGGTACGATGGTCTGGTCCTCTGGTGATAGTCCTCGTCTGATGGTGTGGTCCTCTGTTGAAAGTCCTCGTCTGATGGTCTGGTCCTCTGTTGAAAGTCCTCGTCCGATGGTGTGGTCCTCTGTTGAAAGTCCTCGTCCGATGGTGTGGTCCTCTGTTGAAAGTCCTCGTCCGATGGTCTGGTTCTCTGTTGAAAGTCCTCGTCCGATGGTCTGGTCCTGTGTTGAAAGTCCTTGTCCGATTGTCTTCACGCAGTATCTGTTGTAAAAGAAAAATGAAAATGTTCTTTGAGTTAAATGTCTTTGAAATAAAGCAACAATTTCTTAATTTGGTGTATTGTATCTGTTATGGTGAATTTTTGCTATGTGTTTGTGTGACTTTTTCTACAATCCTGTTTTGTGGCCACCACTTTTGTTATGCTTATTTAGCCTTCTTTGTAAGGGTTATAGGTTGTTAAACATTAAAGAAGAATATTAATTTAGTTTGCTATGTGTTTGTGTGAGTTTTGGTACAATCCTTTTTGTGTGCACCACTTTTGGTATGCTTATTTAGGCTTCTTTGTAAGGGTTATAGGTTGTTAAACATTAAAGAAGAATATTAATTTAGTTTTCTATGTGTTTGTGTTATTTTTCTACAATCCTGTTTTGTGGCCACCACTTTTGGTATGCTTATTTAGGCTTCTTTGTAAGGGTTATAGGTTGTTAAACATTAAAGAAGAATATTAATTTAGTTTGCTATGTGTTTGTGTGACTTTTTCTACAACCTTTTTTTGTGCGCACCACTTGTGGTATGCTTATTTATGCTTCTTTGTAAGGCTTATAGGCTGTTAAACATTAACAAAGAATATGAATTTAGTTTGCTATGTGTTTGTGTGACTTTTTCTACAATCCTGTTTTGTGCACGCCACTTTTGGTATGCTTTTTAGGCTTCTTTTTAAGGCTTATAGGTTGTTAAACACTAAATAAGAATATTAATTTAGTTTGCTATGTGTTTGTGTGACTTTTTCTACAATCCTGTTTTGTGCGTACCACTTGTGGTATGCTTATTTATGCTTCTTTGTAAGACGTATAGGCTGTTAAACATTAACTAAGAATATGAATTTAGTTTGCTATGTGTTTGTGTGAGTTTTTCTACAATCCTGTTTTGTGCACGCCACTTTTGGTATGCTTATTTAGGCTTGTTTGTAAGGCTTATAGGTAGTTAAACATTAAAGAAGAATATTAATTTAGTTTGCTATGTGTTTGTGTGACTTTTTCTACAATCCTGTTTTGTGCGCACCACTTTTGTTATGCTTATTTAGCCTTCTTTGTAAGGCTTATAGGTTCTTAAACATTAAAGAAGAATATTAATTTATATTGGCGGCCATAAAACATATCTAGTTTGTTTCTTTTTTGTACTTTATACTTTACCTTGATTGAAGTGTCGAATGACAGAGGGTCCCCTCCTGCCAATCTTAATCCTCCGGTCTTCTTGTAGTGTCTGTTTGAAATAGAAATGGTTAATTTTATATTTCTTCTTTTTGATTTAGCAAAGCATGGTCTTTTTCAGCATGTAATGTATTTTTCTATCTTACCTCTTGTTCTTTCTTGGAGTTGTTTAAAAGGGATTGTGGGTCACAATGCACGGTGCAAATTCCTGAGTGACGCTGTTGATGCAGAGTCTGTTTGAATAGTAAAAAAAAGGAGAAAGATTGATGTTTAGGTTATATATTGAATTACAATAAATTAATGTCATGTAAATATATACTTCTGTAATTTCTTTCAATTAACATTACTTAGTTTTTGGGGCTACACACCTAAATGTGCGTGTCACATATCTATATACATCAATCAGATTTTAATAGTTATTTATTTATTTTTTACTGTCATTTAAATATAGTTGTTTAATTAGTTTTGATTAGTTGTTTAATTAGTTTGGATTAAGTAAAATTTCAAAAATGTTGTGCATGTCACATATCACTATACATGAATCATATTTTAATCGTTAAATGAACATAATTTTTTTGGGGGGCCTACACACATAAATGTGTGTGTGACATGTGACTATACATGATACACATATATGTGCGTGTGACATATCACTATACATGAGTCCTATTTTAATATTCAATTATTTATTTTTTGTAATGTCATTTAAAGATTAGTTTGTTGCAGGTGCTATACACATAAATGTGCGTTCCACATGTCAGTAAACATAAAACGTAAATTTTTTTTTTTTTGTCCTGTCTTCATAATCAAATGTAATATATTATAGCTTACCTCTCAGTTGTAATTTGCACAATGTAAAGTAGTAAATTAGGAAACAATTCTGTTCTTAAGTAACAGCAGCAGTTAACTATGAAGTCACTCCGTTCATCACTTGAGTAGAAATGTAGAATTTTGTGGAAAGTAGGCAGTATTTATAAACTTGTAGAAATTTCTGGAAAGTTAGACCGTTAGAACGCAATACACATGCGCTATTTGCGTTCCAGCTTACAATTTGCGTCCCCTCCGCCATTTTGTGCGTAGTAGTGGTCAAAATGGTGTTTAATATCAGTGTGGTACATTCCGCATAGTTTGAATTTCATTCTTGCGAGTCAGTGTAGTATAGTTACGCCTGAAGCCTCGTTTTCGTTTTGTTCGGCGGCCACTTTTTCTCTCTTAGGAGATTTTCGCCACTTTAAACTCTTTTTTTTGGACTTAAATGGACGTGTAAGTTAACTTTTGGAGGTGCCGGATGCCCCCCCTTGCTGTAAGTAAGCTTTTTATGTGTTCGTTGTGTTTGTTTCTTGTGTTTGTGATGTTTTGATGCGCAGCGTTTGGAATGGGTCGCTTCGAGGCCGTATTTTGTTGCGATGCGGCCGTATTTTTTTGTGATGCGGCCGTATTTTTTTGCGAGAGACGCAGTTGGCTTTTACGTGTACAACGCAGTGTATTTTTTTCTAAGTCGTGCGTATGTGTGTTAACGGCGTGTGAGGCGCCTTTGAGGTTTGTTTTTGTTAAAAAGTCGTGTGTGTGTTAACCCAGCCGACGTTGGAGCCTCCACCTCCGCATATGCAGGACCCTCGCTTTGCAAGGATCCGCATTTGCGGGGACGTTGAGTTTTTTTGCCCGGGAGATTGTTTTTTTTGTTGTTAATAATTCGTGTGTGTGGTGTGTTTGTGTTAACACAGCTGACGTTGAGAATCCACCTCCGCAAATGCGGACCCTCGCTTCGCGAGGATGCGCATTTGCGGGGACGTTGGGATGCTCCACCACCGCAAATGCGGCTCCTCGCTTCGCAGGGGACGCAGTTCTTGCGTGATCGCTGCGCGAGCCCGCAAGCGTTAGCAACAACTCACATGCTCACATCTATATACAGTCAGGTCCATAAATATTGGGACATCGACACAATTTTAAACTTTTTGGCTCTATACACCACCACAATGGTTTTGAAATGAAACTAACAAGATGTGCTTTAACTGCAGACTTTCAGCTTTAATTTGAGAGTATTTACATCCAAATCAGTTTAACGGTGTAGGAATTACAACAGTTTGTATATGTGCCTCCCACTTTTTAAGGGACCAAAAGTAATGGGACAATTGGCTGCTCAGCTGTTCCATGGCCAGGTGTGTGTTATTCCCTCATTATCCCATTTACAAAGAGCAGATACAAGCTCCAGTGTTCATTTCAAGTGTGCTATTTGCATTTGTTGCTGTTAACTCTCAATATGAGATCCAAAGAGCTGTCACTATCAGTGAAGCAAGCCATCATTAGGCTGAAAAAACAAAACAAACCCATCAGAGAGATAGCAAAAACATTAGGTGTGGCCAAATCAACTGTTTGGAACATCCTTAAAAAGAAAGAACGCACCGGTGAGCTCAGCAACACCAAAAGACCCGGAAGACCACGGAAAACAACTGTGGTGGATGACCAAACAATTATTTCCCTGGTGAAGAAAACACCCTTCACAACAGTTGGCCAGATCAAGAACACTCTCCAGGAGGTAGGTGTATGTGTGTCAAAGTCAACAATCAAGAGAAGACTTCACCAGAGTAAATACAGAGGGTTCACCACAAGATGTAAACCATTGATGAGCCTCAAAAACAGGAAGGCCAGATTAGAGTTTTCCAAACAACACCTAAAAAAGCCTTCACAGTTCTGGAACAACATCCTATGGACAGATGAGACTAAGATAAACTTGTACCAGAGTGATGGGAAGAGAAGAGTATGGAGACAGAAAGGAACTGCTCATGATCCAAAGCATACCACTTCATTAGTGAAGCATGGTCGTGGTAGTGTCATGGCGTGGGCATGTATGGTTGCCAATGGAACTGGTTCTCTTGTATTTATTGATAATGTGACTGCTGACAAAAGCCGCAGGATGAATTCTGAAGTGTTTCGGGCAATATTATCTGCTCATATTCAGCCAAATGCTTCAGAACTCATTGGACGGCGCTTCACAGTGCAGATGGACAATTACCCGAAGCATACTGCAAAAGCAACCAAAGAGTTTTTTTAAGGGAAAGAAGTGGAATGTTATGCAATGGCCAAGTCAATTACCTGACCTGAATCCGATTGAGCATGCATTTCACTTGCTGAAGACAAAACTGAAGGGAAAATGCCCCAAGAACAATCAAGAACTGAAGACAGTTGCAATAGAGGTCTGGCAGAGCATCACCAGGGATGAAACCCAGCGTCTGATGATGTCTATGCGTTCCAGACTTCAGGCTGTAATTGACTGCAAAGGATTTGCAACCAAGTATTAAAAAGTGAAAGTTTGTTTTATGACTGTTAATCTGTCCCATTACTTTTGGTCCCTTAAAAAGTGGGAGGCACATATACAAACTGTTGTAATTCCTACACCTTTCACCTGATTTGGATGTAAATACCCTCAAATTAAAGCTGAAAGTCTGCAGTTAAAGCACATCTTGTTCGTTTCATTTCAAATCCATTATGGTTGTGTATAGAGCCAAAAAGTTTAGAATTGTGTCGATGTCCCAATATTTATGGACCTGACTGTATGTGATTTGTGAAGGATCGAAATAAGGATTATATAGTCACTAGCGAATTGCCCATCAGAAAATGGCGGTCATAAAATTGTAAGGCAGCTAATGCTGTTTGGCACATAAAGTAAGGCTTTTGTTGGTCTGAGTACTTTTGGCGCTCTTTGCGAGCCTCGCGCTTAGCACCTTCAGCGCTCATCACTTGGCTCTCAGCAAGCTCCTTTGGCGTTCATTGCGAGGCTCTGGGTTGGTGTATTTTTGGTCATGTGAGCCCATTCTGCACTTATTGCAAGGGCAGCGCTGAATGCAAGCCTCTCCCTTGGTGTACTGTTGCTCCTCTGAGCACTCTCAGTGCTCATTGTGAGTCGGAGGGATAAATGCCTTTGGCATTTATTGCGAGCCTCTTGCCTATTTTTTTTCTGTAGATATATATTTTAATGATAATTAATTAATTAATAAAATCATAAATTAATATACTTTACCTATTTGTAATTAATATAAGCATCAAGCAATATCCTGAAGAGCTAAGAATCTTTTTGGATTTTCATACAATGTACTTTTGCACTCTTGCTGAGCTGATGTGTAAGTGTCAGCAATGTGTGAAGTGTGTAGTATAAGTGGGCTGCATGCGCGAGCACAAACTGTTTTTTTAGGTGTTTAATTCAGCATTCAGGAATGGTAATGTTATTATTTTCAAGTTCGTGTTGTATGTGTTATGCAGGTGTGGAGCATTTTGTGTCCTCCCTAATAGTGTATTTTGTATGTTCTTGTGTAAAAGTCTTATGTGTCTGGTGGGTTTTTGCGTGTTTATTGGTGGTGTAGCCTCGTTTTCGTTTTATTCGGACTCAATTATTTTGTCGCTTACATGATTTTCGTGTGTTGAAACTCGTCAAATTGTGGGTAAATTGTCGTGCAACCTAACTCCCAGACCGCCGTGAGTGATTTCTTTTTGTATTTTTTTTAATTTTGGTGGTGTTATTGTTGATTTTGTATGTGTGCGGTTTAGCTGTTAACTTAGTATTTTTTGGACCTCGTATTTAACTTTTTTCTAAGTGCTGTGGGTCGTATTTTTTTGGTGTGTCTCGCTTTCCTTTTTGCAAAATGTTACGATCGGTAATTTTTTCACACAATTTTTTCAAAGTGCCACGGGTCTTGTATTCTGAATTGTGTAATTGAGTTTTGTGTTGATGTAAAGTTCCTCGGGTCGTAGGAATGAGCGCCTACAGCACTCATCTCCACCAGTGCAGTGAGCACCTTAGGCACTCCCTGCCTAAGTCATGTGGGGTCATAGGGATGAGCACCTACTGCGCTCATCTCTACCAGTGCAGTGAGTGCCTTTAGAGCTCCCTGCCTAAGTCCTACAGGGTCGTAGGGATGAGCGCCTACAGAGCTCATCTCCACCAGCGCAAGGAGCGACTTTGGTGTTTCTTGCCAGCAACTCACATTTGTTATCCTCATAAAATGAGGTATGTATATGGCTTCCATGAGTTTATATCCGTGGTTATCGCACGTCTTCTTGTTTGTAGTCCTGGGTTTTTCCACAGTAAGGTGTATTCAATGTTCACCAGTGAAGCTCTGTTCAGGTTTGTCCTGGTTCCTTTTCACTAGGAACACACTAATCCGAAGGATGTATAGAGATGAACACCCAGACTGCTCTAGTCTCTTGCAAGCAGGTAGTGTACACATTTTTTGTAAAGTCGAATTTAGAATTATAAATCCATATTTTTACTTTCATATTGAATAGAAAAAGTTTATTCATTTCATGTTACTCCATGTGACAACAGACACACATTATCAATATTTTGTTATGGAAAGACCTTTGCAAAAAGATAACACATCAGCATAAGAAGCACATTGATTACATGTCTCCCATAGGAACAGACACATATATATTTCAATTAAGAGAGCTATGGTGTTATTAAATTTCAGTCTCAGCCAAACGTTACAAGGAATCATTCTGTAATGTATGGTGCCTATATGTTGTCTGAAGGCTTTGCTGCTATAGGAGATTTTATGGAAAGTGTACTTACAAAGCCTTTGTAAAGGTAACTGAACATTCTTAGTGTGATGTCCGGGGAGGGGGTGGGTTAAGACTTGAGGGACTGTTGGACTATTGGTGGCCCTGCATTACTGTGAATTATTTGAATTATTTCTCCCCTCTCTTCCCTGGTACGCTTCTCCTAGCCTGAGTGACTTGTGAGATGGGGAAGTCATGTTGTTCATGGAGTTGTTCAGAATTATTGTATTATTGTGTAAATATATTGATGTAAAAAGTGGTGTGCAGTCATATTTGGTATTGAAATGCTGCATTTCCCCCAGAGAGTTTAATTAAGTGTATTACCAGGGTCTCTGAGAAAGAGGTATTACCAGTTATAAGGTGCTTGGATATAGGGGATGTAGTACATATGGGGGGAGAGCTTACTGGCACCAGGGGTCAGTGGACTTAGGTGTGAATGGGGAAGCATGCTAGGCATATGGAGGGTCTCACACATCAGGGACTAAGTGTCTGCACTTCTGATCTAATCAGATAGACCTTATCTGATACATCTTATTAGCCTGGGTAGTATATTTGGCTCCTGGACCAAGTGGAGTGAGTAGGAGGGTGACTTCCCTTATGCACAGTCCTCTCAACATGGTCAGGGTGGGTGGCTGGTGGAGTTTTGTTGGACTGAGTTGTGCATAAATATTGGACCACATCAATAAAGGCTGTTGTCAGTTTAAACATACATAATTGAGGTGTGTTTTCGTTAATCAGGGTAGCACGACTTCAGCGCGGGTGCTAAATTTGCTCCGACCTAAGCGCGCCGGCAATTGCGCACCCGACAAACGCATGCTGGGCTAAAAGGGTGCACGGCCAATAGTGTGCCCCGGTATCATGCGCGCTGAATTCCTTAAATGTAAAACATGCATATATGTAACATACATATATACAGAACATACATACTTACAGATGACACATGAATTCATGTATAAGTAAAATTATATACACACACATTCAATATATATATATAAATTGTGAGCAGAGTTAGACTGATTTTTTTCAGGAGATCTATTCTCTTTAATGACACAAGAAAGTACAATAGGCAGTGTACTTTCACTGTGTAATATTCCCTACAGAATATATCTCTCATTCTCTTTCTTACTATGCAATTGATTTTGAGGGTCTCCCTATAGGATATAGTGTTATCTAGATAGGTACTTATTTCTCATTGAGTATAGAGAGATCAGCAACACTGATGAAGTATATATATATATATATATATATATATATATATATATATATATTTATTCTAAATTTGTACTGCCATCTATACTTCTGTAACCCAGAGACTTATAAATGGCATTGTAATTTGTATAATATTTATTGTTGCACGTTGATTCTTAGGACTTTTGTGCTACTGCAGGGCAAATAGTCCTCAAACAGAAGGTTGGGAAAGTGCAAGGTCTCTAACATCCACCAGCTCCGTGATGTCATTATGGAGGAGTGGAAGAGGACTCCAGTGAAGCTCTGGTGAACTCCATGCCCATCAGGGTTAATTTAGTGCTGGAAAAAAAGGTGGCCACACAAAATATTGACACTTTGGGCCCAATTTGGATATTTTCATTTAGGGGTGTACTCACTTTTGTTGCCAACGGTTTAGACATTAATGGTTGTGTGTTGAGTTATTTTGAGGGGCCAGCAAATGTACACTGTTATACAGGCTGTACACTTACTACTTTACATTGTAGCAGAGTGTCATTTCTTCAGTGTTGTCACAGGAAAAGATATAATAAAATATTTACAAAAATGTGAGGGGTGTACTCAGTTTTGTGAGATACTGTATACCAACACTACAAGTCTTCATTTACCAACACTTATGCAGGGTAGCACGACTTCAGCGCGGGTGCTAAATTTGCTCCGACCTAAGCGTGCCGGCCTAATCCATCCCCTCCGACCTAAGTGCGCTGACCTAATCCATCCCCTATATTCAGCAAGGGTAAGATTCAATTGGGCAGTAGTAATAACTACTATATATAAATGGTTATCTTGACGTTTAAATACAGTAATTATAGTGTAATGTAAATGATTAGGGATTAAAGAGAAAGTACACCCTTAAAACTATGTAGTAATACCAAAGTGGTACAAAATATTGCATTAGAACAGTAACCCGAGAGTGGACAGATCAAGCAAATAAAAGGTAACTTTTATTCACATAAATAAAAATATGTTCTCTCTTTAAATCTCTCTTTGTCTTTAAATGCAGGTAATTATTTTGTGATTTTAAACTTACATGTGATATTTGATTTACAGGCTATAAATCACTAATGAAGTAATTATCACACAAGTATTAAACTGCTTACAGAAAATAATTCCTCTTACAAGATAATTTACTGCCCACTTCAAGTTTGATATCAGAGATTTTCTATATTTTCTTTATCTGATAGATGATGGGAGTTAAGGAGCACCTTGTCCCACAAGACTTTCAAAATATGTGAGGGCAACTAAAGGCATATAGTATTGCATTGTTATATATTGTAGAGGAGTGAACATCTTTAGTTCATGATTTGTAAGATGGATTGTTCTTATTAAATGAAAAAGCAAAAGTGTGATAGGAAGGTTTTCGTTTTTTATTTTAAATGTAATAAAGAGATTTAGTAAAAATGATACTGCCCCAGTTGCAGATAGTATTAGAAGATTTAGAATGTAAATAATTGTCCTCCATGCACAGTTCAGTTATAGATAAGAGTTTAATATTTTTCTCCTTGAAAAGGTTAAGCCAAAAACATAACAATAAAACGACTCCACATAAAAATAGGCCTAATATTTTACAATATAAAAAATGTAAAAAAAAATAATACAGCCTCTATTTCTTTACCTTTTGTATGCAACTAGTAACTTGCCAGTATAATATAATGTTAGCTTTAATTGTCTGTTTAATTGTCTCTCTCTCTCTCTCTGTGCATGCACTCTCTCTGCACATGCTGTCTCTGTGCACTCTCTTGTACTCTATATGTGCTCTCTTTAAGTGCTTTCTTGCTTTGTTCTGTCTTTCTCTATCCATGTCCTTGGTCTCTCTGTCCTGTGTTTCTCTCTCTGTTCTATGTCTCTCTCTGTCCTGTGTATCTCCCTCTCTTTATCCCTCTGCCTTGTGTGTCTCTCTCTGCCCTGTGTCTCTCTCTCTGTCCTCTCTATCCTCTCTTTCTGACCTGTCTCTCTCTGTCCTTTCTCTCTCACTCCTGGCCCTGTCTTTCACTCTCTCTCTGTACTCTCTGTGCGCTCTTTATCACTCTCTCATTGTACTTTCTGTGTTTGTTCTCCCTGTCTGTGTGCTCTCTCTGTATCCTGTCTCTCTCACTCTGTCCTGTCTCTCTCTCTGTCCTGTCTCTATCGCTCTTTCCTATCTCAATCTCCTGTCTCTCTCTGTATCCTGTGTCTCTATCTCTTTGTCCTGTATGTGTGTCTCTTTCTCTGTCCTATCTCTCTTGCTTTGTCCTGTATCTCTCTCTTGCTCTCTCTCTCTCTCCTGTCTCTCCCTGTCTTGTTTCTCTCTCTCTCCTGTGTGTCTCTCTTGCTCTCCTCCATTGTTCTCCTGTCTGACATGTCTCTCTCTCTGTGTACTGTCTCACTCGCTCCTGGTGCTGTCTCTCTCAGTGATCTCTGTCTGTGCGCTCTCTCTCTCTCTGTGCATGCTCTCTGTGTGCTCTGTCTCTCTCTGTGCTTTCTGTCTGTGCACTCTCACTTTCTGTGTGCTTTCTGTCTGTGCACTCTCTTTCTATATGCACTGTCTGTTCTCCCTCTCTCTGTGCTCTCTTTGTGTCTGCTCTCTCTGTCTATGTGCTCTCTCTTTCCCTCTCTGTGTGTCCTATCTCTGTGCTGTCTGTGCACTCTGTCTTGCTCTCTGTGTGCACTGTCTGTGTGCACTCTGTGCACTCTCACTTGCTCTTGTGTGCTGTCTATGTGCACTCTCTCTGTGCACTCTCTCTCACTCTCTGTGTCTGCTACGTGTGTGCTCTCTCGCTACTTGTGCACTCTCTTTCACTTTCTGTGTTTCTCTCCCCTCTGTCTGTGTGCTCTCGCTGTCAATTTTGGCAATTCTGATAACTTCCTTTTCCACCCCTTTCTGATATTGCAGAGCATATAAAGTGACTTCACTGTCCCTTTAACACTCCACTTATGGTAATCACTCAGTCCCTATGGTAATATTGTTTATTAGTTATTCTTTAATAACATTATACCTAATTAAAATGCACTTCCTTGTCTGTTCAATCACAAAAGCTGCATAATTAAATATTAACACATGCAGTAATCCTGTGATGTACCATGGGTGTAGGAACTGTGAGTGATGAGGGGGACAAATCCACCCCCCCAAGATTTCTCATTGTGTGTATGTTTGCATATAGAAGCTATTAAGTGCTCTGTGTATCAAGTAAGCTGAATCCGCCCAGCCCTCCCACCCAGAATTATTTTGGTTCTTACACCCCTGACTACCAATATCAATATTTTTCTCTGATGTGTAAAGAACATTACATTTTCAGCAGGAGGTTGGTTCAAAGAAACATACTTTCCCCATCAGTTACTTTCCTTAATTACCACAGCCTTTCTTTTGTATTTTATGTAATTACTAGCGACTTGCCTGTCAAAAATGATGGGTCAATAACATTTTAAGCCATGGCAATGCTGTTTGGAACAATATAAAGCTTTTTCTACTCTGAGTACCTTCGGCGTTCATTGCCAGCCTCGCGCTGAGCGCCTTCGATGCTCATAGCAAGCCGCTTAATTTTAAGCCATGGCAATTTTGTTTGACACACAATGTAAAGCTTTCTAAACTCTTAGGACCTTCAGTGTACATTGCGAGACTCGCACTGAGCACCTTAAGTGTGTATTTTAGTACCTCGCACGTCCCTGGCAAAAGTTGTACGTGTGTTGCAGTGTTTTGCGCATTTCTGGGTCGAGTAGCCTCGTTTTCATTTTTTTCGGCCGCCAATTTTTTTATCACTTAGGCGATTTAAAATTGTCTAAACTCATTAAATTGGATTTTAATTAGTGTTCAACCTTACTGGCAGATGTCATGGCTGTCTCCCCATGCTCTGTGTGTGTGTTTTTTTTTTGTAATTTGTATTGTGAATGAACGCATTTCGTCCTTTAATCTCGTATTTTTGCGACCTCGTATTATTTTTTTATAAGTTCCGCGGGTCGTAATTAAAACTCGTACTTCCTTGTCAGTGTTTTATGCGCTTTGGGGTCGTTGAGTCTCGTTTTCATTTTTTTCCACAGACATTTTTTTTCTCACTTAGCAGATTTTTTAAGTGGAAAAACTGTGTAAAATCGACTTTCATTTGCATGCAACCTCACCCCCAGAGGTCCTAGCTGTCCCCTGTGCTGTGTGTGATGTTTTTGTAATTTTTTTTTTGTATTTTTCATAGTTTTTTGTGTTTTTTGCTGTATGCCTTTCGGCCATTAAGTTCGTATTTTTGTGACCTCGTATTTTGTGATCCCGCGGGTCGTATTTTCTTTTGTGTAAGTCTGTATTTCCTTTTTTTTTTGCAAAGTCGTGCTTTTTGGGGGTTTATTTGTCCCGGGAGTGAGGCGGCGTAAAGCCTCCATCTCTGCAAATGCGGGCCCTCGCTTCGCTAGGGTCCACATTTATGGCCTGCAATGAGCCTTTGGCTCATTGCAGCCGATGTTGGCGCCTCCACCTCCGCAAATGCGGCTGCTCTCTTCGCGAGGGTCCACATTTGCGGATAGAAATTGCAAAGCGTGACGACGATTCGCAGTTTCACAACTATTATATGTGATGATTGAAAACAGAAAAATACACGGTTCATTAATTTTCCTTTTCATTTTTGCATGCTAGAGAAAGGTTGTGTATAATAAGTTTATGGTGACAAGACTTTTCAAAAGCTATACTTTACCTTTTATAATTGATGTCTTATCAAAAATACAAAGTCCTGAAGAGCTGTTTTGTTTCCTTTTGCACATTTGAGCCATCAGTGTTTCATTTTAAATTCTAAGGGGAATTTTATCCAGGGAGAACAAGAATATTACATTTTACATAATTTAACAGATCTACATTTGTTTAAGACATTGCTAACTGACAATGTAACATTATGTATTTTACATTACAAATCTAGGGATATCAAAAGCATTTTGTGTCTGAAGGCTATAGAAATGAGCACATGGAATGTAAATGGTTGTAGGTGATTAGGGCAATTAAAAGAACCTAAGCACTTGTCAAACAATTAGCACAGGAATACTATGAGCACAATTCTTAAAGATATATGTACAGTATGTACAGTACAAATAGACTACTGTAATTGCCTGATAACAGGTAGACTTTACTATACATTTTCCTTTAGCTAGATACATATTTTGACTGTAAATAAAAATAAGGGCCACTGTGGTCCTACAAAAAATATATACTCTTTTAAAAAATAGGCAACATGTTTTTAGAATGCAAAACAAATGATAAATCCTCTTATTTATTTCATTTCATAAAAATAAATAGTACATTTGGAAGTCGAAAAATAATGAAAAACATGTTTTCCTGCTCTGAATGTCGAGAAATACAGTTGTTGCACTGCACTCTGGGAAACTGGACGAGGACTGCAAATGAGTGCACAATGCATTTTCTCTCTTTAATCTAATACCACCTTATACATGGCTCATTTTAACATATGCCTGTTGTATTACACAGGATGCATTATTCACAAGTTGGAACACCTACCCACAGACAGTCACTGTTTTGATCTTATTATCTAACTTCAAGGCTATTATTCACAACATAATTTAGCTTATGGTGGTCAAAAGAGTGATATAAGACATCCGTCGAAAATACCCTGCAGTGAAATTTACCATTTTTGTTTCTATTGAATAGTTGAGAGGTGAGAGGAGACTTTGGGCCCTTATTCAATTGCAATTCGGCCAATTGAATAGGGCTCTATATAAGCACAGAGCATATTTTTACAGGAGTTTTTAGTTAGTGTAGACCTTGCTTTTGGATAGAAGTTCACTAACTAAAAACTTCTGTAAAAAAATATGCTCTGTGCTTATATAGAGCCCTATTCAAATGGCCAAATCACAACTGAATGAGGCCCTTTGAATGCAAAGGACAACTAGAAAGAATCAGAAAATACTAGACAGGATCAGCATAGAAAACAAAATGCAGCCACAATAATTGTGTATGGAAATGAATAGTTACACAAGCTTATGTTTCTGTGTATCTTTTATTTTATGTAAATTTTTGTCCTTGCAAAATGCTTTATGATCTTTATTCAAAAGCAACATTTTTTTATTTCAAACTAACGTTACTGATCATATCAAATCTATTTCTTTAGATCTTTTTAACCACAAAGTTTCAGTTTCAGAAATCTCAACATATTTAAAGATTTCTATTTTCTCACCTCCCTCTTCTCTTGTTGGAGGTTAGTTAAAAATCCATTTATTTGAACTATATCCTTCCTATGCAGGAAAAATAAAAAATGTTGCCTCTAGATTTTGCATTTGAGGAGTTAGTTTATAAGAAGCATTCACATCTCCTAAGTACAGTATCCATTAAATATCTATAGACGCTGAAAAAATTCCTGACAGAGTAATATAATGTGAAATGTATAGTAGCGCCTTAGGTCTCCAACTTCGTCCGAAAGGTTAATTAAAACTGAAAGTAAGATATTGTGTAATTAAATAATAACGAATGAGAACGATTGAAATATATGGCACAAGATACAATGCTATACAGAAAATCAGAAATCATCTGCAAGTGTACTTTTATTTCAGCAGATGTTATAAATTTGCCAGGATATGTCTGTCCGTTTTACAGATCTCCTTTTATGTAACAATCCAAGATGAGTAGCACTAGCATACATACATACATACATATATTCTCATGAAGCATTAAGATCATTTTTAAGCAAATGAACAAATCAATATAAAGTGCCCTTTGCAGTGTTAAATATTATAGTAATGTTAAAGTAATGTTTCACAGGAAGGTTGTGTTATTGAAATGTTATACACTAAGATTGGTTACTATCTTTGTTGCTACTGGACCCTCTATATCGTATTTCTTCTCTGTTTTTGTAAATGTCTGGCCAACATAAGGCCATATTCTTTAACCCATGATTTTTGCTGCAGAGGAGCCAATAGAAAATGGATCAGTGATTGACAGGGAGAGATAATAATGTTGCAAACTTTGCGCCCCTGCGTTGACTGTGTTGTAGATTTTCACAAATTAGCACGCAGGTTCTGGAGTTGGAGATTTTGGTCTTGGAGAGAGAGAGAGTAGGCAATTTTGGAGAGCAGATTATTGCGGTTTTATTGATTTCTATTTCTCAAATACTTATTTTACACTTAATCCATCAAAACACATATTGATAACACATAATATACATAAACACAGAGTAATAATACACATAGGTACACATATAGATAAGTCACTACATTCAAAACTCCACACAATTTTCCTTAACATATAAAAAATACACATAAAACATATATATTTTTTTACCTCAAAAACATATACATATACAATTGTTTTAATT
Organism: Discoglossus pictus; assembly: GCA_027410445.1. Classification (NCBI taxonomy): domain Eukaryota; kingdom Metazoa; phylum Chordata; class Amphibia; order Anura; family Alytidae; genus Discoglossus; species Discoglossus pictus. Next base: position 310,765,701 of record CM050166.1, on the reverse strand, counting down.
TCTCTGTATATTATTTTTGGCATAATTATGGTGGGTGGAGAGAAAAGGGGAGAGGAGGGGAAAAGTGGAGAGGAGAAGAGGATGAGAGGAGAGGAGGAAAGAGAGGACAAAGAGGCAGCCTCGGGAGTGGAGGAGATGGTGGAGAGAGAGAGAGTGAAGATAAGGGTGGAGGGAGTGGATATGAACATTTGAGAGAGAGGGACCAGTGGTGAGGCTGGGAGAGGGAGTGATAGGCCTCAGAGTCAGAGGAGGGAGGACAGGATTCCTGTCCATACTCAGGAGGACATGCTACCACATGTAACCACACACATAGAAAACACAAAAAGCATGTAAAATGTTGACCACCAATGAGACTTACATGTCAGCTCCCTGAATTTATCAAGGTATAGATGGCTTATTGACGCAGCATATGCAGATACAGACTCTGAACCTCATTCAACTTGAAGACTGCAGGTCTGCTGCTGGCTCGCGGTTGGCTACAAATCCAGTACTATTTTATCGATCTAGGGTGCAAGTTATGGTCCGAGGCCTCAAGCTCGTAAATACTTCCCGCGGCTGCAAACTGTAAATGGCCTGGACTAGATGCGGTCCACAGTTACGATCCACAGATTAACCGAGTGTGACGCAAGCCTTTCAGCCAATAGAAATCAGTCTAGCCAAAGATGATTGACAGAGAGAGATTATAAAGTTGCGTTCCACCTGACCATGCATTGACTGTGTTGTAGCTTCTGACAAAGTAGCTCGCATGTCCCAGACTTGGTGGTTTGAGCCGAATGAGTGAGAGTAGGAGGAGTAGGAGTTTACAGACTAGTAATTTACACTTAATCCTTGATTATACATATTTATAGATTACAAATTATACACATAGAACTAGGTCCATACACACACCCACATCCCATCCCCCACACCCCATCCCCCAACAATTGATAAAAACACATAAAACACAAAACATTTTCCCTTCATTTATATACAGAAACACTTTTTGGGATTGAAATGGAGGGAGGAGGGGAGAGGAGTGGAGAGGCAGGGAGGAGTAGATGAGGAGAGAAATGTGGCCCTGGGGAGTGGTGGAGGAGAGGAGAATGAGGTGAGGAGTGGGCAAGGAGAGGAGGAGTAAGAGGTGGAGGAGGAGGTGGAGCAGGAGGTGGATAGTGAAGAAGAGGAGAATGGTGGAGGAGGTGGAGAGTAGAGGATAGGAGTGTGATGGAGGAATAGAGGGTGTGGAGAGCGGAGCAGTGAAGGATAGTGGACTGGAGGAGGTGGGTGGGGGCAGGGTGCCCCAAGAACTAGGCACATCTATTCCAGGGACAGAGGGGGAGGAGCCTGAGGGATCCTGGGGGGTAGGTCAGGGGAGGGACAGGCCTCAGGGACAGTTCAGGGAGCCAAGGATCCCTGTCCTCAGCTGGGAGGGCAAGAGGCTAAGGGCAAGCACAGGGCCCATAACTACAAGCACCAGGAGAATGTAGTCCTCCTTGGGGTCATTCATGGATTCCCCATTATCCTTTCGGGAGAGGGAAGTTAGGCCCGGCCGTAGAGCCCAGGCATGGAAGGAGGTAGTCGCCACAATAACAGCAGTGGGTACAGTGGAAAAGGATGTGAGGTTGTGAACCACCGATTTGACGACGTCAGAGCCAAGGTGAGGAGGATGATGGCCAAGGAGGACAAGCAAGCTGCAGCAACAAGTGGTGGCCCCAAAGTGATCCATTACAATAAGTGGAAGTGTGTTAATAAGGAACTATTGATCCAAGTACCCTCCGCTAGAGCTACAGGCCTGGTGGCCCAGCTAAATCCAGCCTACATGTTAGGTGAATATCATGAGAACCTTCGGCACTCATCGCAAGCCTCTCCCTTCATGTACTTAAATTTTCCTGTTTTGCACTGATCCCCTTTAGCGCTCATTGTGACCCATTCCTCCCGCCTACTGTGGTTTTGTGCTTGGGAATGCAATGTGTCTCTGTCCACCATCTCCCCCATGTACCTTCCCTGTGTCTTTCTCCTCTGTGTGTCTGCTGAACGTTTGCGTGTTACATGCTGACTGACTTTTGTTTTATGTTCAAAGTCCTGCATGCCTGGCTTTGCTCAGACTCGTTTTCATTCAGTTTCAGAATTTTTACAATTTTTTAACTTTTTTCGGCCTTCATTTTTTTCCTTGCTTAGACAATTTTGTATGGACAACAAAAAAAACAAATATAAAAACGAAGTCCAGCGTGCCTCAACTGCTTGCAACTCTTTGCGAGGCGAGCAGTGCAATGAGCGCCTTTGGCCTTTGGCGCTCATTGAAGCCTAAGCCACGAGCAGTCAACGGCTCGCCTCGCAAAGTGTGACCAACATTGTAAGCGTTCCGGAAACTGACAACTATATATGTGATTCTATCCAAATACAGACCAGGATTAAAGTGATATCTGTTAATATGCAAGCCAAGTTCCTCCAATGGATCATGTTCCCAACATTGCAGCTTCTGACAGATAGTTTCATAGACTAAGTGCTAAGGGTTGTGATTTAAGGTTTGGAGGCAGGGGTCACCAAACTAGTTCCTGGAGGGCCGCACCCAGGCCTGGATTTGTGGATATCCTTGCTGCAAACTGGTTAGACTATTGCTTCTTCGGTCATCCTGATTGACTCACCTGTGCACAGAAAGGAAATCCTCAAATCCAGGCCTGGGTGTGGCCCTCCAGGACCGAGTTTGGTGACCCCTGGTTTGGAGGGTAGAAGGAAAAGTGGACATGTCATGAATTTGGGTCCTGGATTATTTGTAAAGTACACAATATCCTATACTAGCAACTGCTTTTTTTTAAACAAAAAAAATATTAATGCTTGATTGATATTGTAGGAGATCTAACTGCATGAAATATATGATAACACAGATGTGGATCAATTAGACTCAACAGAAACAAACAAAGTGTTTTTAAAATGTTATATCTAGCTACATTAAGATAAAATCCCTCTTCCACCTTCTTTTCCATTGTTATATTTGTATAATGAGGGAGTTATTTATAACCTCTCCATATTTCTGCTTCCTTTACCTTACTGCTATGTTCTACTCTGCATAATTTTAGATACTTTCTTACCACCTTCACCTCATTTTATACCCTTATTCTATATATTATTTCGCTATCTACTCCTCTAACTATAATTTCTCTCTGTCTGCCTTCATTCTCACCATGAATTTATTTTTCTATGCACATATATTCAGGATATTTCTCCATCAAGTTCATTATTTCTTGCCTCTCCATTGATATTCTAGCTCAACAACTACATGCAATCCACCAAGCTATTGCATCTTCACCCTCTTCATTAACACACTAACCAAGTTTTACTTACTTTTCAGCATTTCACTTTACACAACTCTGTGGACCAGCTGTAAACAGATTACCTGATTTATGTAGCCCATTTTTATTTATCAACCACACAGGGAGTATTGTTGTCATGTTGGTAAGTTAATCAGAAATGTAGTAATTTCATGTCTGAGAAAGACCGCTTTTTAAAAAGGCACTATATTTCCATTTTAACTATATAGTCAACTAAACTTAATAAATGAGAAAATATTTTTAGAATTTTAAATTAAAATAAACACAATTTAAATATATAACTTTTATGTGCAAGTTTTCTTCACTGTAGGTTTCCTTTTCTGAGCTTCATTTTTGCATGCTTTCAAACTACTAGGTTTGCCATTAGCTCTTTTGATCACATTCACATTTTTAGTTGCCACATATCAGTTGAGTTAATTATGTAGACGAGAAACATTCAAACTCCTGTGATTACTGATCAGCAGAAAGATAAATGGTAATTGCCATGACCCCTCTGGAGTCAGAGACTCTTTTGTGATGGCAATCAAACATTGATAGACATTAGCTCATGTGGCTACCTTATTCAAGAGCTATTCTCATAACCATCAGAATATTTTAAAAGCACTTTATAACTTTTGGATTTACATTGTTGTATAATGTTGGGCCCAAAGCCTGATTGTATGCCTTGAGCCTCCAAGAGCCACTTTCACATGGTCATTTGAGCCTAAAGAGCTTTATTTTGTAATTTATGGACATTTATTCCATTTGCAGAAAGTGTTTTGGAGTGTAACTATTACATTGGGCTAATAAAAATATGTTTGGGTTAGTACTACTTTAAGGGCAACCAGTAGGTGCTTCCAGTAGCCAACAGCAATACTCAGTTCACTCCTGGTCCTAGGGAAAATATATGGTCCTGCCCAGTTCAAACTCGTGCCATGAATGAAATTAGACTCCTTATATGGGAGAATCAAGAACATAATTAAGCTATTAAGTATAGTTAACAAGGTTGTCAAAACAGCAATTGAAACACTTGTTTCAATAGACACAGGTTAAATGGTGACAAGTGCTCTTTAAGTGATACCCCTTTGAACCTTTGTCTTGTGGTTAACCACAAATAAGGAAATACTTGGCCTTAGACATTGTTCTAGACCCTGCATTCAATCTAATAGGAGCCTAAATGTACACCACTTAGCCACCTAAAACCTTAGCCAACTCACCTCCAACTCAATAATGGTACCTCTATCTAAGAGGTCAGCTAGGGAGCAGGTAAACCCAACAGCATAGTCCCATTAATTCACTGGGCATTACCACTATTCCCTTTTTGCTCATGAGTTAACATGAGCCTGCTAGCCTACCCCACTACCATCTGTTGGGTCTCTCAAATAGCAGAAAGCTTGTCCCCAAAAATCTAATACTCTCACACCCTATGTTTATTGACCCCTCACCAAGACACTCTGTCTCCAGCCACTATACCAATCAATCACTCATTGGAGACAAACCATATCCACATGGGGTAGTTCAAATGGAGCATAAGGTATCAAACATGTGTTTGTCTAAGTAAGTGGTCTATTGATCCTCGCTTGACGAACTGTGTAAGATATGTGTATTGAAAAAAAAAAGGATTATGCTCGGTTTGGGACACATATGTATGGTGTGTTTCATTTAGAGGGAATGTCAATAAAGAGTAAGTTGTGGCAGTAACTTACACAGCAAGGTAATTTCATATAAAAGATAATAGATTTTTATCTATTTTTCATTCTAAAACATTCTGCCTATTATAAATTTTAGACCTTAGTTACATAAGCCTGCAAATAATCCCACTTGATTGCTGCAGTTTATTGGGTCATTTTACAGGCAAGTTAGCATAGCTTTTCATAAACTCCATAAAAAATCCACATATAAAATATATTCATGTAGATGGATGGGGGACAGGGGTATCTCCTATAGGAACAGAAGTCAAATTAAAGAACATCAGTTAATTGCAACATGGAGTTTATATAGGCAAGTATTTTTGTGCTGTGAACTAGCCAGAGAGCAAATATGTGGGTAGAGATGGCTGAGGAACAGTGGGAGTGTCCCCCAGGGGCATAAAGAGAACCAAACACTGTATAATGACCATTGAACATAGTAAGGATGAAGGTGGGTGAGGAAGCAACCAAAGCAAGAGCTACAGGTGGTGGAGCATTTAAGGTTGTGTAGTATGATAAGTGGGGGGCACTCTAGAGGAACAGCATGTCCATGACAAGCGTGGCTGCCATTCTGAAGCTGCTGGACAGTTCTAACATGCACCACAACTCATGCAACACTATAATAACCCACTGACCAGTGATGAAGTTATCATGTACAATATCTGCCTCACACTGTCTGTTAGTAAAGGTAGTGTGTTAGAACTCAGCTCATAACTAGTGATGCCCGCGGACTATTCACGGCGATTTTGGCATGTTCGCGTTCGCAGCGAACGGCGAACACATGCGCTTTTGGGTTCGCCCCCTATTCTTTATCATTGAGGAAACTTTGACCCTGCACCTCACAGTCAGCAGACACATTCCAGCCAATCAGCAGCATACACTCCCTTCCAGAGCCTTCCATCTGAAGGACAGCAACCCAAAAAGCCCTTTTTAGGGCTAGAACATAATTTATTTTATTTTATATTTTTTTTCTGTGTAATCTAATTGCATATGCCTGCCTGCCAGCGTATGTGTGTGACAGGCTAACACCTAACAGCTTATATTGTGCTCAGTGAAATAAAACAACACTTTTTTGACTGTAATAGATTGAATATCAGTTGCCTGCCTACAGGCGTGTGTGTGAAGCCTATTGCATCTACTCTGCCAACTTTTGCCAGTACACACTTACACTCATATCTGGTGGCACCTTAGATTGCACGCGCAGTACCCCAAATTTGAAGTGGGAGGACCGACCAAGCATCTTTTTCCATCTCCCGCTTCCAAAAATCCATGCCATATACACGTCCCCTGATAGTGTACGTAACAGGGATTAAACCGATAGGAATAGTACTACTTAACAGTACACACCTTATAATAACGCAGAGGCAACGTGTATAATCTTCCATGCTGTGCAGTGGAAGCCCCCAGACTCTGACCTGTGTATAATATTCCATGCTGTGCAGTGGAAGCCCCCAGACTCTGACCTGTGTATAATATTCCATGCTGTGCAGTGGAAGCCCCCAGACTCTGACCTGTGTATAATATTCCATGCTGGGCAGTGAAAGCCCCCAGACTCTGGAAGACCAAACACAGCAGGCGTCCCAGGGGGCTTGTTGTCACCTTTTGGGGACCCTTGGTGGCTGGGTGGAGGAAGAGACCTTCAATGACATCAGTGAGGACAAGGACATGGCTAGCTTGGTATCCAACCTTGTGCAAATGGGGAGTTTGCGGTTGTGCAAAGGGACTGTTTGCGGTTGTTTGCGATGCATTAAACGGGGAGATTGGTCTGTTACTGTGAAGCGGGTGTAACCCTTACACTACCTGATCGATACAACATCATACCTCTGTTTATGTGATTTCTGTTTTGCAATAAACTTATTGATCTGCTCTAGGATCCGGTGTGCGCTCTCCCTCTTCTCCGTTTTTCGTAACCCTTACACTACCTGATTGATACAATATCATACCTGATGTTTTAAAGCATGTTATTCCAAACAATTTAGGAATGTTAGGTGATTTATGCCCTTTATGGCTTAAAAGCAGACTCTGCATTAACTATGTAATTTTCCGTGGGAGTTTTGCCATGGATCCCCATCTGGCATGCCACAGTCCAGGTGTTAGTCCCCTTGAAACAACTTTCCCATCACTATTGTTGCCAGAAAGAGTCCCTGTGGGTTTTGAAATTCGCCTGCCCATTGAAGTCTATGGCGGTTCGCCGATGTTCGCCGTTCACGAACATTTGATGAAGTTCGCGTTCGCTGTTCGAAAACCCAAAATTTGATGTTTGCGACATCTTTGCTCATTACATAATGATTTACAGCAAAAATAAAATATAAAGACTCTTAAAATCAATATTCTAGAAAGCTAGATAAGCACCAATAAAATATTATCACCTATAATATTTAACAATCTGTGAGTAATGCCTGCACAGAGAGATGGCATTTAGATAGACAGATGGCACAGTGAGAGAGGCAAAGACAAAGGGCACAGAGAGAGACTGAGGGCACAGAGAGAGAAAGGGAGGACATGGAGTTGGCACATAGACAGACAGGGCACACAGAGAGACAGAGGGCACACAGAGAGGGCACAAAGATAGACAGAGGGCACAGAAAATGTACATAGGGGCAGAGAGAGACAGAGGGCACAGAGAGATGCAGAGAGCACAGAGAGAAGACACAGAGAGCTCACAGAGGACACAGAGAGAGGGCACAGAGAATAAAGAGGTCAGAGACAGAGGACACAGAAAGAGACAGCACAGACAATTCTACGATACCATAATTTAAGGGAAATGATTAGGGTCAGCTCATCTTCATGAACACATGAGACACTTTGCAGCATTAATTCTGCATCTCCCATTTAAATTGAGTACACTATGGCACATATAGCATTAAAGGTGAGTATTGGTGTTGTATTCCCAAAGCCATATATTGTGGTCAAGTTTAATTCCAGGTTCAACCAGCCATATCTCAGTTCTGGAACATAATGATGTATGAATAGCTCATTTCACATCTATGGTTCTGACAATGAGACCAGAAAAGTATCACAGTGTCCAGGGTAGATTTGTATGCTTTCACTTCAGTTAGTTGAGATGGCTGGCAAGTCAGGAGATCCCTTCATGGCAGTGGAGGAGCTACATAATGGAAGGCCCTGGTGCCAAAAAATGTTAAGGCCCCCCAAGGGTGGGTTGTAAAAATTTATTTGTGCAGTGCCCCTCCCCAAGACCTCTTCAAATAGCAGCACCCCTTTTTTAATGTTGTCTTGTCATTTATTATTCCTCATCATCCTCTGTCAAATTCTGAGCACTTATAATCCTTTGGCTGATGGATGGGAGATCTTTCCCATTGACACTCACCGCCTCAAAACCTATATCCATATCTGCCCAAGGGGAATGGTGGACTGGGAGGGAAGGGGGAGAAAATATTTTAATGCAAAAAAAAAATGTACACAGCTCTGAGCCCCCTTCACAGGAGGGCCCCAGTGCACTGCACCACCTGCACTCTTGGAAGCGCCGCCTCTGCTTCATGGCTCCACACTTACTTTTAAACTCTGAACCTTTCCTTCCGTCTAGAAACAGCAATTAAGTGGGAAGGTTTTGACATGTTGATTCAGGGATATCAGCCAATTACAGATTAGTGCTATGATGGCCTTTCACATCATAAATTTAAGTTCCTCAAGATATGTTTGAAACTGGAGCTTCAAAACAGACAGAAGTTCATTTTGTGTATACAGATTCATTGGCAATGACCCACTTGTATATACTTATTTGTGTTGCTAATTTAAAGGAAATTAATTTTGTCCTAGTGTTAAGTATGTATAGCCTTATTAAATTGCAATTATAGGCTGATGAAGAACTCTGCAAATCAAAAAGTTTACACATTTGGGAAAGATTGCTTCCAACTATGAAGTTCAAGCTGTTTTTTTAATGTTCTTGTTGACATTTACTGATAAAGTTAAATAAATAATTTATGTTTTACTATTCTAATGACTTTCTTGTGTCCTGTGATGAGATGTAATAAACTAACATTACAAAACAAAGATATAGGGCAAAATTTACAACATTTAAAAAAAACTTAATATAGTTTTATAGACTTTTAAAAAATTAATTTGCCACAGCATATTTTTTATTGGTTTTAATCATTTTTATGTACCTATTTAGGGACATCATTTTTGTTATAGTCAGCATTATAAATGCTCTTTCTGTAGCAACAATTTAACACAATCAGACTTTATGTGAACATGGAGTATTATGCTTAGATAATTTCATGATCCATTACTAACTTGTTTCTCAGTAAAATATATGAAATTAAAATTAGTCTTTGAAAAGATTAATGCAGAGACTACGGTTGCCTTTTTACCCATTTCATTTTAGTGATCAGTTTGCTTTAACCCCAAGAGTGCCAAACAATTTAAATTAATATCATGGGCTGACTGGGAGCTAACGACCAGCCATATTAATTTAACATGCTGCATTCAGTTATTTGATTACCTCCTCTGCTGTACTGGGGAAACAATAAGCTGCATTGCTGATATTGTTGGTATAGTCCTCTGGTCCCTTTATATTAAAAATATCTCACCACTTCTTGAGCCCGTAATAAGAATGCCAGAAGCTGTAAGTCTGCTGGCTTAAAAACTGCAACAGATACAGAGCGATTAAATTTTGACAAGCCCCCAAGTACATGGCAGAAAGCCAAAATTGTAAATAATGCTTCTAAATGTAGCATTTCAAGGCCTGATCATGATCAATTAAGCAAGATCCATAACTTGCTGCTTAGACAGAACCAAAACCTTAAGTTGCTGCTTAAACACAGCCAATAGCAAATGAGACCGTCAACGTGACGTCAATAAAACATATATCATTAGTGTTTAGAAGTCCGATTTGCGACCAGACTCGCAATACAGAATTGTTGCAATAAAATAAAAAAAATCTAGTCTATGCAAGTTCAATGATATGTATTAACCCATTGATTGCCGGGATCAATATAACATGGAAATTAAACATAAAAAAATAAAATAAAAATATTGCAGATTTGCGAGCTTGAGACTATTGTGCAATTAATGCTAATGTCTTTCATTGCTTTCCCTATATTTTAAAGTCCAGTATTGTGTTTTTGTTAGTTTTTATAGTGTTAAGAACAGGTGTTTAACCCACTTGTGAGTCTTATCTAGTACTCGTGGAATTTTTTGCTACATTTGCCATTTACAATTGGGGAATTGTAGCAATTTACGATTTAAGTAATTGTAACATTTGCGGGCTTGAAAGATCAAAGGCTTAGCTGGATTGGAGTTATGATTTTGACAACCAATAGGGATTTTCAGCCTTCAGCCCGCAAATTGATAGTAGTATTTATAACATCCAATTGCACTACAGGGCAATTAGATCATTTTCTTTAGGAAAATATATACAGTTGATATAAAAAGACTACACTCCCCTGTTAAAATGTCAGGTTTCTGTGCTGTAAAAAAATGAGACAAAGATAAATCATTTCAGAATTTTTTGCACCTTTTATGTGACCTATAAACTGTACAACTTAATTGAAAAACAAACTGAAATCTTATATGGTAGAGGGAAGAAAAAATATAAAAATAAAATAATATGGTTGCATAAGTATGCACACCCTTAAACTAATACTTTGTTGAAGCACCTTTTGATTTTATTAAAGCACTCAGACTCATACCCAAAAAGACTATCAGCATGGCACATTTTGACTTGGCAAGATTTGCCCACTCTTCTTTGCAAAAACACTCCAAATCTGTCAGATTGTGAGGGCATCTCCTGTGCACAGCCCTCTTCAGATCACCCAACAGATTTCCAATCGGATTCAGGTCTGGGCTCTGGCTGGGCCATTCCAAAACTTTAATCTTCTTCTGGTGAAGCCATTCCTTTGTTGATTTGGATGTATGCTTTGGGTCGTTGTCATGCTGAAAGATGAAGTTCCTCTTCATGTTCAGCTTTCTAGCAGAAGCCTGAAGGTTTTGTGCTAATATTGACTGGTATTTGGAACTGTTCATAATTCCATCTATCTTAACTAAGGCCCCAGTTCCAGCTGAAGAAAAACAGCTCCAAAGCATGATGCTGCCACCACCATGCTTCACTGTGGGTATGGTGTTCTTTGGTGATGTGCAGTGTTGTTTTTGCGCCAAACATATCTTTTGGAATTATGGCCAAAAAGTTCAACCTTGGTTTCATCAGACCATAACACCTTTTCCCACATGCTTTTGGGAGACTTCAGATGTGTTTTTGCAAAATGTAGCCTGGCTTGGATGTTTTTCTTCGTGAGAAAAGGCTTTCGTCTTGCCACTCTACCCCATAGCCCAAGCATATGAAGAATACGGGAGATTGTTGTCACACGTACCCCATGCCAGTACTTGCCAGATATTCCTGCAGCTCCTTTAATGTTGCTGTAGGCCTCTTGGTAGCCTCCCAGACCAGTTTTCCTCTCGTCTTTTTATCAATTTTGGAGGGAGCTCCAGTTCTTGGTAATGTCACTGTTGTGCCATATTTTCTCCACTTGATGATGACTGTCTTCACTGTGTTCCATGGTATATCTAATGCCTTGGACCATGGCTTTTGCTGTGGGATGCGACTAAGAACATTTCAGAAAAGACCAACTAGAGCAGCTGAACTTTATTTGGGATTAATCAGAGGCACTTTAAATGATGGCAGGTGTATGCTGACTACTATTTAACACGATTTGGAATGTGATTGCTTAATTCTGAACATCCCCAGTTATAAGAGGGTGTGCAGACTTATGCAACCACATTCTTTTTCTTTTTTTTTTCTTCCCTCCACCTAAAAGATTTCAGTTTGTTTTTCAATTGAGTTGTAAAGTTTATAGGTCACATTAAAGGTGGAAAAAGTTCTGAAATGATTTATTTTTGTCTCATTTTTTTACAGCACAGAAACCTGACATTTTAACAGGGGAGTGTAGACTTTTTATATCAACTGTAAGGGTACTCTCCTCTCCCCAAGTTAGCTGATGAAGAGGGTTGCATTTCAATACTTAAATAAGTCATTATTATTATAAATAAATGGAGTGGGGGGTTCCCATCCCACAGTTTAAATATAACATTTTAATGGGCTTGCCACACAGAGTTTTGGTAATGAAATATCCAATTTTTGCTTCTCTGACCAAACCCATCCCGTCATTTTGGCTACCCTCTCTCCCCACTATGGCCACCCCCACATCCCACGCCCATAATATCCTCAGTCACACAAGATCAGAAGCTTTGATAATTAATATAATATCAAATGTTAAATATGAATTTTATTTTTTGTAAACAACAAAGTGATTTTTTTTGGTTTGTTTATTAAATTATTTTTTTTTATATTGGACATGCAGAGCAAATATAAGATATAAACTGTAGAAGCATGGCTGGAAAAAAAAAACATGTTGTTTTGCATGTGTATAAATAATTTTCTCACATGAATAATGCCTTAACAAATGCATAGCAACATTTTTAAAAATGTGCTTCTGCATAGGTAAAATGGCACACCCCCTGGCACTTTAAGAGTTAAAATAAGTTCAGGTAGTGTTGCCTGTTCAGTATATCTTGGTACTACACTGAGAAGATGTACGTAATATGTTGGCTCATAACAAATAAAGGTTAATAATAGTAAGATAGACCCATATGGTTAAGACTATTCTTCCTACTTTATTGTTGCTACCATTGTCCTGCTAAATATGTTAATATGGGCCATATTAAATTGTCCAAATTGTAGTTATTGTAGCTTGTAATGTAGCCTGCAATAGTTACTGCTATTAAATGGGCCTATTTTAGCTACCCACAATCTATTTGCAGCTTACAGGTTGAAAATCCCTATGGGCTGTCAAAATCATAACTTCGACCCAGCTAGGCCTTTGATTTGTCAAGCCCATAATCGCTAAAATTGCAAATTGATATTAAATTGCTACAATTCTCAAGCCTGCAATTGCTTTCACACCTGTAAATGGCAAATGTAGCCAAAAATCCTATGAGTACTAGAGAGGACTCCCAAAGGGGTTAAACACCTGTTCATAACACTATAAAAGCAAATAAAAAATCAACACTGCACTTTACAATACGTGAAAAGCAATGAAAGATTTAGAATTAATTGCAGAACAGTCTCAAGCTCTCAAACAACCTGTAACTGTTGTAAATTTGAAACTTGGAATTTAATGAGCGAGCCCCTATGTTACCAGTCTTTAAATGTATGTGTTGACTATAATTGCTCTTTGCTGGCGAGCCTCACGTAGCGTGCAAGCCGTTAATTCGGAGTACTTGGGAGATGAGGGCCAAAGGCACAGCGAGGCTTGTCGTTAACTTGGAGCACGTATGCGATGAGCGCCAAAGGCGCTCAATGCCGGCTAGCCTCGGGAAGCGAGGCAAGCAGTGGAGGGAATGAAACACGCGGGACTTAGCCTACAAACACTACAAAATGCGGGTTCGCCTTAGGCTGCAAGTAGTTGACGAACGCGGGACTTAGAAAAACAAAATACGAGACGCGGGACTTAGAAAATAAAAAATATGACATAGGAAAAATATGAAGTGAATGGCCGAACTGCGCAAACCAAAAAAACCCACAAAAAATAAAACACAAAATACAACAAAAAGATCACCGATAGCACAGGAGAACAGCCAGGACGTCTGGAAGTGAGGTGAAACGCAAATTTTGGTTGAATTTAAGTAGTTTCAGCACTTGAAAATCACCAAACGAAGAAAAAAAATGGCGGCCAAAAACAATGAAAACGAGGCTACAAGACCCCGAACTGTGCAAAAAGCAGCCAGCGATGTACGCCGTAGAAAAATACAAATAGGAAGGAAGGAAAATGATCGCGCAAAAGCGTAAAACATAGACTAAAGTCACCATTTTACAATACTAACTTACAAATTTACACATTAAGATTGTGAAATGTTGTATTTCCCGCCTAAACCAACGGCTTTGTCTCACGCACGCAGCCTATATATAAGGCACACTTGCCACAGAACTGACCCTTTCTCCTCAGGTGATGACAGTCTGAGTGGACATTCTCTGCTACCAGAAAATCCAAAGTGATTGTTAGCTCTTCAGGATACTGATTGTTGAATATTAAATACAAAAAGGTACAATATATTAATAATCATTAATCAATAATTCATTAATTATTAATAACAAAATGGATTACTTAAACAAATTGAGCAAGCAAGAGTTTACACTTTCTTTAGTTTAGCAATACTTTCATGCTTAGCTGTTTGTAATATATTAATTCATTGAATCATTAATTAATAAGATACTTTATTTTATTAGTTAGTAATTAGTAATCGTTAAGAAAAATGTAATAAAATGGTTAAAGTTTATTAATACATTAATGCAAACACATTTCTAATACATTTAGACATTAATTTATTAATTAATTATTAGTAATCATTGAACATGAACAACAAATATTCTATATTTTACAATGCCTTTAGTTTGGGTATATAATAATGCTTAGCTCTTTAGAATATATTTAGTCAGTGATTAAGTGATTATTACTCTACATTAATGTATTAATTAGTAATTAGTAATATTGCCCCAAAAAATAATAATAAAGGACCACAAACAATATGTATAATTTAAGAGTTTCTATCTCATCAGATATTATATCACAGAAACATTCATACAAATATTGATAATGTTACATATAGTACAAGTTGAAATGGCTCCAAAGTGTCTTTAGATACCTTTAGCACAGCTTCAGACAGTGTGTTTGATTGTAGTTACAGAGAGAGAGTGTGAGAGAAGAGACCCACAGATAGTGGAGAGACTGCAACAGAATATGAGAAGGATGGACAAATGTTATTTCACAGATAAGAAACAATAAAAACAGGCTTTGGGGGTGGGGGAGTAGGCAAGGTAAGGGGGTTTCAGACAAATGCAAAGGTATGGATTTGCTTAGTAAAAGTTTTGACCTCATCAGATATTATATCACAGAAACATTCATACAAATATTGATAATATTACATATAGTACAAGTTGAAATGGCTCCAAAGTGTCTTTAGATACCTTTAGCACAGCTTCAGACAGTGTGTTTGATTGTAGTTACAGAGAGAGAGTGTGAGAGAAGAGACCCACAGATAGTGGAGAGACTGCAACAGAATATGAGAAGGATGGACAAATGTTATTTCACAGATAAGAAGCAATAAAAACAGGCTTTGGGGGTGGGGGGAGCAGGCAAGGTAAGGGGGGTTTCAGACAAATGCAAAGGTATGGATTTGCTTAGTAAAAGTTTCTATCTCATCAGATATTATATCACAGAAACATTCATACAAATATTGATAATATTACATATAGTACAAGTTGAAATGGCTCCAAAGTGTCTTTAGATACCTTTAGCACAGCTTCAGACAGTGTGTTTGATTGTAGTTCCAGAGAAAGAGTGTGAGAGAAGGGACCCACAGATAGTGGAGAGACTGCAACAGAATATGAGAAGGATGGACAAATGTTATTTCACAGATAAGAAGCAATAAAACCAGGCTTTGGGGGGTGGGGGAGCAGGCAAGGTAAGGGGGGTTTCAGAAAAATGCAAAGGTATGGATTTGCTTAGTAAAAGTTTCTATCTCATCAGATATTATATCACAGAAACATTCATACAAATATTGATAATATTACATATAGTACAAGTTGAAATGGCTCCAAAGTGTCTTTAGATACCTTTAGCACAGCTTCAGACAGTGTGTTTGATTGTAGTTCCAGAGAAAGAGTGTGAGAGAAGGGACCCACAGATAGTGGAGAGAATGCAACAGAATATGAGAAGGATGGACAAATGTTATTTCACAGATAAGAAGCAATAAAACCAGGCTTTGGGGTGGGGGAGCAGGCAAGGTAAGAGGGGTTTCAGACAAATGCAAAGGTATGGATTTGCTTAGTAAAAGTTTCTATCTCGTCAGATATTATATCACAGAAACATTCATACAAATATTGATAATATTACATATAGTACAAGTTGAAATGGCTCCAAAGTGTCTTTAGATGCCGTTAGCACAGCTTCAGACAGTGTGTTTGATTGTAGTTCCAGAGAAAGAGTGTGAGAGAAGAGACCCACAGATAGTGGAGACTTTAGCACAGCTTCAGACAGTGTGTTTGATTGTAGTTCCAGAGAAAGAGTGTGAGAGAAGAGACCCACAGATAGTGGAGAGACTGCAACAGAATATGAGAAGGATGGACAAATGTTATTTCACAGATAAGAAGCAATAAAACCAGGCTTTGGGGGTGGGGGAGCAGGCAAGGTAAGGGGGGGTTCCAGACAAATGCAAAGGTATGGATTTGCTTAGTAAAAGTTTCTATCTCATCAGATATTATATCACAGAAACATTCATACAAATATTGATAATATTACATATATTACAAGTTGAAATGGCTCCAAAGTGTCTTTAGATACCTTTAGCACAGCTTCAGACAGTGTGTTTGATTGTAGTTCCAGAGAAAGAGTGTGAGATAAGAGACCCACAGATAGTGGAGAGACTGCAACAGAATATGAGAAGGATGGACAAATGTTATTTCACAGATAAGAAGCAATAAAACCAGGCTTTGGGGGTGGGGGAGCAGGCAAGGTAAGGGGGGTTTCAGACAAATGCAAAGGTATGGATTTGCTTAGTAAAAGTTTCTATCTCATCAGATATTATATCACAGAAACATTCATACAAATATTGATAATATTACATATAGTACAAGTTGAAATGGCTCCAAAGTTTCTTTAGATACCTTTAGCACAGCTTCAGACAGTGTGTTTGATTGTAGTTCCAGAGAAAGAGTGTGAGAGAAGAGACCCACAGATAGTGGAGAGACTGCAACAAAATATGAGAAGGATGGACAAATGTTATTTCACAGATAAGAAGCAATAAAACCAGGCTTTGGGGGTGGGGGAGCAGGCAAGGTAAGGGGGGTTTCAGACAAATGCAAAGGTATGGATTTGCTTAGTAAAAGTTTCTATCTCATCAGATATTATGTCACAGAAACATTCATACAAATATTGATAATGTTACATATAGTACAAGTTGAAATGGCTCCAAAGTGTCTTTAGATACCTTTAGCACAGCTTCAGACAGTGTGTTTGATTGTAGTTACAGAGAGAGAGTGTGAGAGAAGAGACCCACAGATAGTGGAGAGACTGCAACAGAATATGAGAAGGATGGACAAATGTTATTTCACAGATAAGAAACAATAAAAACAGGCTTTGGGGGTGGGGGAGTAGGCAAGGTAAGGGGGGTTTCAGACAAATGCAAAGGTATGGATTTGCTTAGTAAAAGTTTTGACCTCATCAGATATTATATCACAGAAACATTCATACAAATATTGATAATATTACATATAGTACAAGTTGAAATGGCTCCAAAGTGTCTTTAGATACCTTTAGCACAGCTTCAGACAGTGTGTTTGATTGTAGTTACAGAGAGAGAGTGTGAGAGAAGAGACCCACAGATAGTGGAGAGACTGCAACAGAATATGAGAAGGATGGACAAATGTTATTTCACAGATAAGAAGCAATAAAAACAGGCTTTGGGGGTGGGGGAGTAGGCAAGGTAAGGGGGGTTTCAGACAAATGCAAAGGTATGGATTTGCTTAGTAAAAGTTTCGACCTCATCAGATATTATATCACAGAAACATTCATACAAATATTGATAATATTACATATAGTACAAGTTGAAATGGCTCCAAAGTGTCTTTAGATACCTTTAGCACAGCTTCAGACAGTGTGTTTGATTGTAGTTCCAGAGAAAGAGTGTGAGAGAAGGGACCCACAGATAGTGGAGAGACTGCAACAGAATATGAGAAGGATGGACAAATGTTATTTCACAGATAAGAAGCAATAAAACCAGGCTTTGGGGGTGGGGGAGCAGGCAAGGTAAGGGGGGTTTCAGAAAAATGCAAAGGTATGGATTTGCTTAGTAAAAGTTTTCTATCTCATCAGATATTATATCACAGAAACATTAATAAAAATATTGATAATATTACATATAGTACAAGTTGAAATGGATCCAAAGTGTCTTTAGATACCTTTAGCACAGCTTCAGACAGTGTGTTTGATTGTAGTTCCAGAGAAAGAGTGTGAGAGAAGGGACCCACAGATAGTGGAGAGAATGCAACAGAATATGAGAAGGATGGACAAAATGTTATTTCACAGATAAGAAGCAATAAAACCAGGCTTTGGGGTGGGGGAGCAGGCAAGGTAAGAGGGGTTTCAGACAAATGCAAAGGTATGGATTTGCTTAGTAAAAGTTTCTATCTCGTCAGATATTATATCACAGAAACATTCATACAAATATTGATAATATTACATATAGTAGAAGTTGAAATGGCTCCAAAGTGTCTTTAGATGCCGTTAGCACAGCTTCAGACAGTGTGTTTGATTGTAGTTCCAGATAAAGAGTGTGAGAGAAGAGACCCACAGATAGTGGAGACTTTAGCACAGCTTCAGACAGTGTGTTTGATTGTAGTTCCAGAGAAAGAGTGTGAGAGAAGAGACCCACAGATAGTGGAGAGACTGCAACAGAATATGAGAAGGATGGACAAATGTTATTTCACAGATAAGAAGCAATAAAACCAGGCTTTGGGGGTGGGGGAGCAGGCAAGGTAAGGGGGGTTTCCAGACAAATGCAAAGGTATGGATTTGCTTAGTAAAAGTTTCTATCTCATCAGATATTATATCACAGAAACATTCATACAAATATTGATAATATTACATATATTACAAAGTTGAAATGGCTCCAAAGTGTCTTTAGATACCTTTAGCACAGCTTCAGACAGTGTGTTTGATTGTAGTTCCAGAGAAAGAGTGTGAGAGAAGAGACCCACAGATAGTGGAGAGACTGCAACAGAATATGAGAAGGATGGACAAATGTTATTTCACAGATAAGAAGCAATAAAACCAGGCTTTGGGGGTGGGGGAGCAGGCAAGGTAAGGGGGGTTTCAGACAAATGCAAAGGTATGGATTTGCTTAGTAAAAGTTTCTATCTCATCAGATATTATATCACAGAAACATTCATACAAATATTGATAATATTACATATAGTACAAGTTGAAATGGCTCCAAAGTTTCTTTAGATACCTTTAGCACAGCTTCAGACAGTGTGTTTGATTGTAGTTTCCAGAGAAAGAGTGTGAGAGAAGAGACCCACAGATAGTGGAGAGACTGCAACAAAATATGAGAAGGATGGACAAATGTTATTTCACAGATAAGAAGCAATAAAACCAGGCTTTGGGGGTGGGGGAGCAGGCAAGGTAAGGGGGTTTCAGACAAATGCAAAGGTATGGATTTGCTTAGTAAAAGTTTCTATCTCATCAGATATTATGTCACAGAAACATTCATACAAATATTGATAATGTTACATATAGTACAAGTTGAAATGGCTCCAAAGTGTCTTTAGATACCTTTAGCACAGCTTCAGACAGTGTGTTTGATTGTAGTTACAGAGAGAGAGTGTGAGAGAAGAGACCCACAGATAGTGGAGAGACTGCAACAGAATATGAGAAGGATGGACAAATGTTATTTCACAGATAAGAAACAATAAAAACAGGCTTTGGGGGTGGGGGAGTAGGCAAGGTAAGGGGGTTTCAGACAAATGCAAAGGTATGGATTTGCTTAGTAAAAGTTTTGACCTCATCAGATATTATATCACAGAAACATTCATACAAATATTGATAATATTACATATAGTACAAGTTGAAATGGCTCCAAAGTGTCTTTAGATACCTTTAGCACAGCTTCAGACAGTGTGTTTGATTGTAGTTACAGAGAGAGAGTGTGAGAGAAGAGACCACAGATAGTGGAGAGACTGCAACAGAATATGAGAAGGATGGACAAATGTTATTTCACAGATAAGAAGCAATAAAACAGGCTTTGGGGGTGGGGGAGTAGGCAAGGTAAGGGGGGTTTCAGACAAATGCAAAGGTATGGATTTGCTTAGTAAAAGTTTCGACCTCATCAGATATTATATCACAGAAACATTCATACAAATATTGATAATATTACATATAGTACAAGTTGAAATGGCTCCAAAGTGTCTTTAGATACCTTTAGCACAGCTTCAGACAGTGTGTTTGATTGTAGTTCCAGAGAAAGAGTGTGAGAGAAGGGACCCACAGATAGTGGAGAGACTGCAACAGAATATGAGAAGGATGGACAAATGTTATTTCACAGATAAGAAGCAATAAAACCAGGCTTTGGGGGTGGGGGGAGCAGGCAAGGTAAGGGGGGTTTCAGAAAATGCAAAGGTATGGATTTGCTTAGTAAAAGTTTCTATCTCATCAGATATTATATCACAGAAACATTCATACAAATATTGATAATATTACATATAGTAAAAGTTGAAATGGATCCAAAGTGTCTTTAGATACCTTTAGCACAGCTTCAGACAGTGTGTTTGATTGTAGTTCCAGAGAAGAGTGTGAGAGAAGGGACCCACAGATAGTGGAGAGAATGCAACAGAATATGAGAAGGATGGACAAATGTTATTTCACAGATAAGAAGCAATAAAACCAGGCTTTGGGGTGGGGGAGCAGGCAAGGTAAGAGGGGTTTCAGACAAATGCAAAGGTATGGATTTGCTTAGTAAAAGTTTCTATCTCGTCAGATATTATATCACAGAAACATTCATACAAATATTGATAATATTACATATAGTAGAAGTTGAAATGGCTCCAAAGTGTCTTTAGATGCCGTTAGCACAGCTTCAGACAGTGTGTTTGATTGTAGTTCCAGATAAAGAGTGTGAGAGAAGAGACCCACAGATAGTGGAGACTTTAGCACAGCTTCAGACAGTGTGTTTGATTGTAGTTCCAGAGAAAGAGTGTGAGAGAAGAGACCCACAGATAGTGGAGAGACTGCAACAGAATATGAGAAGGATGGACAAATGTTATTTCACAGATAAGAAGCAATAAAACCAGGCTTTGGGGGTGGGGGAGCAGGCAAGGTAAGGGGGGTTTCCAGACAAATGCAAAGGTATGGATTTGCTTAGTAAAAGTTTCTATCTCGTCAGATATTATATCACAGAAACATTCATACAAATATTGATAATATTACATATAGTAGAAGTTGAAATGGCTCCAAAGTGTCTTTAGATGCCGTTAGCACAGCTTCAGACAGTGTGTTTGATTGTAGTTCCAGATAAGAGTGTGAGAGAAGAGACCCACAGATAGTGGAGACTTTAGCACAGCTTCAGACAGTGTGTTTGATTGTAGTTCCAGAGAAAGAGTGTGAGAGAAGAGACCCACAGATAGTGGAGAGACTGCAACAGAATATGAGAAGGATGGACAAATGTTATTTCACAGATAAGAAGCAATAAAACCAGGCTTTGGGGGTGGGGGAGCAGGCAAGGTAAGGGGGGTTCCAGACAAATGCAAAGGTATGGATTTGCTTAGTAAAAGTTTCTATCTCGTCAGATATTATATCACAGAAACATTCATACAAATATTGATAATATTACATATAGTACAAGTTGAAATGGATCCAAAGTGTCTTTAGATACCTTTAGCACAGCTTCAGACAGTGTGTTTGATTGTAGTTCCAGAGAAAGAGTGTGAGAGAAGGGACCCACAGATAGTGGAGAGAATGCAACAGAATATGAGAAGGATGGACAAATGTTATTTCACAGATAAGAAGCAATAAAACCAGGCTTTGGGGTGGGGGAGCAGGCAAGGTAAGAGGGGTTTCAGACAAATGCAAAGGTATGGATTTGCTTAGTAAAAGTTTCTATCTCGTCAGATATTATATCACAGAAACATTCATACAAATATTGATAATATTACATATAGTAGAAGTTGAAATGGCTCCAAAGTGTCTTTAGATGCCGTTAGCACAGCTTCAGACAGTGTGTTTGATTGTAGTTCCAGATAAAGAGTGTGAGAGAAGAGACCCACAGATAGTGGAGACTTTAGCACAGCTTCAGACAGTGTGTTTGATTGTAGTTCCAGAGAAAGAGTGTGAGAGAAGAGACCCACAGATAGTGGAGAGACTGCAACAGAATATGAGAAGGATGGACAAATGTTATTTCACAGATAAGAAGCAATAAAACCAGGCTTTGTGGGTGGGGGAGCAGGCAAGGTAAGGGGGGTTTCAGACAAATGCAAAGGTATGGATTTGCTTAATAAAAGATTCTATCTCATCAGATATTATATCACAGAAACGTTCATACAAATATTGATAATATTACATATAGTACAAGTTGAAATGGCTCCAAAGTGTCTTTAGATACCTTTAGCACAGCTTCAGACTGTGTGTTTTATTGTAGTTCCTGAGAGAGTGTGTGAGAGAAGAGACCCACAGATAGTGGAGAGACTGCAACAGAATATGAGAAGGATGGAACAAATGTTATTTCACAGATAAGAAGAAATAAAACCAGGCTTTGGGGGTGGGGGGAGCAGGCAAGGTAAGGGGGGTTTCAGACAAATGCAAAGGTATGGATTTGCTTAGTAAAAGTTTCCTATCTCATCAGATATTATATCACAAAAACGTTCATACAAATATTGATAATATTACATATAGTACAAGTTGAAATGGCTCCAAAGTGTCTTTAGAT
This sequence comes from Discoglossus pictus, assembly GCA_027410445.1. Taxonomy (NCBI): domain Eukaryota; kingdom Metazoa; phylum Chordata; class Amphibia; order Anura; family Alytidae; genus Discoglossus; species Discoglossus pictus. The sequence continues at coordinate 310,743,236 of CM050166.1, read as the reverse complement.
ACCTTTAGCACAGCTTCGGACAGTGTGTTTGATTGTAGTTCCAGAGAGAGAGTGTGAGAGAAGAGACCCATCATATAGTGGAGAGACTACAACAGAATATGAAGAAGGATGGACAAATGTTATTTCACAGATAAGAAGCAATAAAACCAGGCTTTGGGGGTGGGGGGAGCAGGCAAGGTAAGGGGGGGTTTCAGACAAATGCAAAGGTATGGATTTGCTTAGTAAAAGTTTCTATCTCATCAGATATTATATCACAGAAACATTCATACAAATATTGATAATATTACATATAGTACAAGTTGAAATGGCTCCAAATTGTATTTAGATACCTTTAGCAGAGCTTCACACAGTGTGTTTGATTGTAGTTCCAGAGAGAGAGTGTGAGAGAAGAGACCCACAGATAGTGGAAGAGACTGCAACAGAATATGAGAAGGATGGACAAATGTTATTTCACAGATAAGAAGAAATAAAACCAGGCTTTGGGGGTGGGGGAGCAGGCAAGGTAAGGGGGGGTTTCAGACAAATGCAAAGGTATGGATTTGCTTAGTAAAAGTTTCTATCTCATCAGATATTATATCACAGAAACGTTCATACAAATATTGATAATATTACATATAGTACAAGTTGAAATGTCTCCAAAGTGTCTTTAGATACCTTTAGCACAGCTTCAGACAGTGTGTTTGATTGTAGTTCCAGAGAGAGAGTGTGAGAGAAGAGACCCACATATAGTGGAGAGACTGCAACAGAATATGAGGAGGATGGACAAATGTTATTTAACAGATAAGAAGCAATAAAACCAGGCTTTGGGGGTGGGGGGAGCACGCAAGGTTAGGGGGGTTTCAGACAAATGCAAAGGTTATGGATTTGTTTAGTAAAAGTTTCTATCTCATCAGATATTATATCACAGAAACATTCATACAAATATTGATAATATTACATATAGTACAAGTTGAAATGGCTCCAAATTGTATTTAGATACCTTTAGCACAGCTTCAGGACAGTGTGTTTGATTGTAGTTCCAGAGAGAGAGTGTGAGAGAAGAGACCCACAGATAGTGGAGAGACTGCAACTGAATATGAGAAGGATAGACAAATGTTATTTCACAGATAAGAAGCAATAAAACCAGGCTTTGGGGGTGGGGGAGCAGGCAAGGTAAGGGGGGTTTCAGACAAATGCAAAGGTATGGATTTGCTTAGTAAAAGATTCTATCTCATCAGATATTATATCACAGAAACATTCATACAAATATTGATAATATTACATATAGTACAAGTTGAAATGGCTCCAAAGTGTCTTTAGATACCTTTAGCACAGCTTCAGACAGAGTGTTTGATTGTAGTTCCAGAGAAAGAGTGTGAGAGAAGGGACCCACAGATAGTGGAGAGAATGCAACAGAATATGAGAAGGATGGACAAATGTTATTTCACAGATAAGAAGCAATAAAACCAGGCTTTGGGGTGGGGGAGCAGGCAAGGTAAGAGGGGTTTCAGACAAATGCAAAGGTATGGATTTGCTTAGTAAAAGTTTCTATCTCATCAGATATTATATCACAGAAACATTCATAAAAATATTGATAATATTACATATACTACAAGTTTAAATGGCTCCAAAGTGTATTTAGATACCTTTAGCACAGCTTCAGACAGTGTGTTTGATTGTAGTTCCAGAGAGAGAGAGTGTGAGAGAAGAGACCCACAGATAGTGGAGAGACTGCAACAGAATATGAGAAGGATGGACAAATGTTATTTTCACAGATAAGAAGCAATTAAAACCAGGCTTTGGGGGTGGGGAGCAGGCAAGGTAAGGGGGGATCCAGACAAATGCAAAGGTATGGATTTGCTTAGTAAAAGTTTCTATCTCGTCAGATATTATATCACAGAAACATTCATACAAATATTGATAATATTACACATAGTAGAAGTTGAAATGGCTCCAAAGTGTCTTTAGATGCCGTTAGCACAGCTTCAGACAGTGTGTTTGATTGTAGTTCCAGAGGAAAGAGTGTGAGAGAAGAGACCCACAGATAGTGGAGAGACTGCAACAGAATATGAGAAAGGATGGACAAATGTTATTTCACAGATAAGAAGCAATAAAACCAGGCTTTGGGGGTGGGGGGAGCAGGCAAGGTAAGGGGGGGTTTCAGACAAATGCAAAGGTATGGATTTGCTTAGTAAAAGTTTCTATCTCATCAGATATTATATCACAGAAACATTCATACAAATATTGATAATATACATATAGTACAAGTTGAAATATCTCCAAAGTGTCTTTAGATACCTTTATCACAGCTTCAGACAGTGTGTTTGATTGTAGTTCCAGAGAAAGAGTGTGAGAGAAGAGACCCACAGATAGTGGAGAGACTGCAACCGAATATGAGAAGGATGGACAAATGTTATTTCACAGATAAGAAGCAATAAAACCAGGCTTTGGGGGGTGGGGGAGCAGGCAAGGTAAGGGGGGTTTCAGACAAATGCAAAGGTATGGATTTGCTTAGTAAAAGATTCTATCTCATCAGATATTATATCACAGAAACGTTCATACAAATATTGATAATATTACATATAGTACAAGTTGAAATGTCTCCAAAGTGTCTTTAGATACCTTTAGCACAGCTTCAGACAGTGTGTTTGATTGTAGTTCCAGAGAGAGAGTGTGAGAGAAGAGACCCACATATAGTGGAGAGACTGCAACAGAATATGAGGAGGATGGACAAATGTTATTTAACAGATAAGAAGCAATAAAACCAGGCTTTGGGGGTGGGGAGCACGCAAGGTAAGGGGGGTTTCAGACAAATGCAAAGGTATGGATTTGTTTAGTAAAAGTTTCTATCTCATCAGATATTATATCACAGAAACATTCATACAAATATTGATAATATTACATATAGTACAAGTTGAAATGGCTCCAAATTGTATTTAGATACCTTTAGCACAGCTTCAGACAGTGTGTTTGATTGTAGTTCCAGAGAGAGAGTGTGAGAGAAGAGACCCACAGATAGTGGAGAGACTGCAACTGAATATGAGAAGGATAGACAAATGTTATTTCACAGATAAGAAGCAATAAAACCAGGCTTTGGGGGTGGGGGGGAGCAGGCAAGGTAAGGGGGGTTTCAGACAAATGCAAAGGTATGGATTTGCTTAGTAAAAGATTCTATCTCATCAGATATTATATCACAGAAACATTCATACAAATATTGATAATATTACATATAGTACAAGTTGAAATGGCTCCAAAGTGTCTTTAGATACCTTTAGCACAGCTTCAGACAGAGTGTTTTGATTGTAGTTCCAGAGAAAGAGTGTGAGAGAAGGGACCCACAGATAGTGGAGAGAATGCAACAGAATATGAGAAGGATGGACAAATGTTATTTCACAGATAAGAAGCAATAAAACCAGGCTTTGGGGTGGGGGAGCAGGCAAGGTAAGAGGGGTTTCAGACAAATGCAAAGGTATGGATTTGCTTAGTAAAAGTTTCTATCTCATCAGATATTATATCACAGAAACATTCATAAAAATATTGATAATATTACATATACTACAAGTTTAAATGGCTCCAAAGTGTATTTAGATACCTTTAGCACAGCTTCAGACAGTGTGTTTGATTGTAGTTCCAGAGAGAGAGAGTGTGAGAGAAGAGACCCACAGATAGTGGAGAGACTGCAACAGAATATGAGAAGGATGGACAAATGTTATTTCACAGATAAGAAGCAATAAAACCAGGCTTTGGGGGTGGGGGAGCAGGCAAGGTAAGGGGGGATCCAGACAAATGCAAAGGTATGGATTTGCTTAGTAAAAGTTTCTATCTCGTCAGATATTATATCACAGAAACATTCATACAAATATTGATAATATTACACATAGTAGAAGTTGAAATGGCTCCAAAGTGTCTTTAGATGCCGTTAGCACAGCTTCAGACAGTGTGTTTGATTGTAGTTCCAGAGAAAGAGTGTGAGAGAAGAGACCCACAGATAGTGGAGAGACTGCAACAGAATATGAGAAGGATGGACAAATGTTATTTCACAGATAAGAAGCAATAAAACCAGGCTTTGGGGGTGGGGGAGCAGGCAAGGTAAGGGGGTTTCAGACAAATGCAAAGGTATGGATTTGCTTAGTAAAAGTTTCTATCTCATCAGATATTATATCACAGAAACATTCATACAAATATTGATAATATTACATATAGTACAAGTTGAAATATCTCCAAAGTGTCTTTAGATACCTTTAGCACAGCTTCAGACAGTGTGTTTGATTGTAGTTCCAGAGAAAGAGTGTGAGAGAAGAGACCCACAGATAGTGGAGAGACTGCAACAGAATATGAGAAGGATGGACAAATGTTATTTCACAGATAAGAAGCAATAAACCCAGGCTTTGGGGGTGGGGGAGCAGGCAAGGTAAGGGGGGTTTCAGACAAATGCAAAGGTATGGATTTGCTTAGTAAAAGATTCTATCTCATCAGATATTATATCACAGAAACGTTCATACAAATATTGATAATATTACATATAGTACAAGTTGAAATGGCTCCAAAGTGTCTTTAGATACCTTTAGCACAGCTTCAGACAGTGTGTTTGATTGTAGTTCCAGAGAGAGAGTGTGAGAGAAGAGACCCACAGATAGTGGAGAGACTGCAACAGAATATGAGAAGGATGGACAAATGTTATTTCACAGATAAGAAGAAATAAAACCAGGCTTTGGGGGTGGGGGAGCAGGCAAGGTAAGGGGGGTTTCAGACAAATGAAAAGGTATGATTTGCTTAGTAAAAGTTTCTATCTCATCAGATATTATATCACAGAAACGTTCATACAAATATTGATAATATTACATATAGTACAAGTTGAAATGGCTCCAAAGTGTCTTTAGATACCTTTAGCACAGCTTCAGACAGTGTGTTTGATTGTAGTTCCAGAGAGAGAGTGTGAGAGAAGAGACCCACATATAGTGGAGAGACTGCAACAGAATATGAGGAGGATGGACAAATGTTATTTAACAGATAAGAAGCAATAAAACCAGGCTTTGGGGGTGGGGGGAGCACGCAAGGTAAGGGGGGTTTCAGACAAATGCAAAGGTATGGATTTGCTTAGTAAAAGTTTCTATCTCATCAGATATTATATCACAGAAACATTCATACAAATATTGATAATATTACATATAGTACAAGTTGAAATGGCTCCAAATTGTATTTAGATACCTTTAGCACAGCTTCAGACAGTGTGTTTGATTGTAGTTCTAGAGAGAGAGTGTGAGAGAAGAGACCCACATATAGTGGAGAGACTGCAACAGAATATGAGGAGGATGGACAAATGTTATTTAACAGATAAGAAGCAATAAAACCAGGCTTTGGGGGTGGGGGAGCACGCAAGGTAAGGGGGGTTTCAGACAAATGCAAAGGTATGGATTTGCTTAGTAAAAGTTTCTATCTCATCAGATATTATATCACAGAAACATTCATACAAATATTGATAATATTACATATAGTACAAGTTGAAATGGCTCCAAAGTGTATTTAGATACCTTTAGCACAGCTTCAGACAGTGTGTTTGATTGTAGTTCCAGAGAGAGAGTGTGAGAGAAGAGACCCACAGATAGTGGAGAGACTGCAACAGAATATGAGAAGGATGGACAAAATGTTATTTCACAGATAAGAAGCAATAAAACCAGGCTTTGGGGGTGGGGGAGCAGGCAAGGTAAGGGGGGTTTCAGACAAATGCAAAGGTATGGATTTGCTTAGTAAAAGTTTCTATCTCATCAGATATTATATCACAGAAAAGTTCATACAAATATTGATAATATTACATATAGTACAAGTTGAAATGGCTCCAAAGTGTCTTTAAGATACCTTTAGCACAGCTTCAGACAGTGTGTTTGATTGTAGTTCCAGAGAGAGAGTGTGAGAGAAGAGACCCACAGATAGTGGAGAGACTTTAGCAGAGCTTCAGACAGTGTGTTTGATTGTAGTTCCAGAGAGAGAGTGTGAGAGAAGAGACCCACAGATAGTGGAGAGACTGCAACAGAATATGAGAAGGATGGACAAATGTTATTTCACAGATAAGAAGAAATAAAACCAGGCTTTGGGGGTGGGGGAGCAGGCAAGGTAAGGGGGGTTTCAGCCAAATGCAAAGGTATGGATTTGCTTAGTAAAAGTTTCTATCTCATCAGATATTATATCACAGAAACGTTCATACAAATATTGATAATATTACATATAGTACAAGTTGAAATGGCTCCAAAGTGTCTTTAGATACCTTTAGCACAGCTTCAGACAGAGTGTTTGATTGTAGTTCCAGAGAAAGAGTGTGAGAGAAGAGACCCACAGATAGTGGAGAGACTGCAACAGAATATGAGAAGGATGGACAAATGTTATTTCACAGATAAGAAGCAATAAAACCAGGCTTTGGGGGTGGGGGAGCAGGCAAGGTAAGGGGGGGTTTCAGACAAATGCAAAGGTATGGATTTGCTTAGTAAAAGTTTCTATCTCATCAGATATTATATCACAGAAAACATTCATACAAATATTGATAATATTACATATAGTACAAGTTGAAATATCTCCAAAGTGTCTTTAGATACCTTTATCACAGCTTCAGACAGTGTGTTTGATTGTAGTTCCAGAGAAAGAGTGTGAGAGAAGAGACCCACAGATAGTGGAGAGACTGCAACCGAATATGAGAAGGATGGACAAATGTTATTTCACAGATAAGAAGCAATAAAACCAGGCTTTGGGGGTGGGGGAGCAGGCAAGGTAAGGGGGGTTTCAGACAAATGCAAAGGTATGGATTTGCTTAGTAAAAGATTCTATCTCATCAGATATTATATCACAGAAACGTTCATACAAATATTGATAATATTACATATAGTACAAGTTGAAATGGCTCCAAAGTGTCTTTAGATACCTTTAGCACAGCTTCAGACAGTGTGTTTGATTGTAGTTCCAGAGAGAGAGTGTGAGAGAAGAGACCCACAGATAGTGGAGAGACTGCAACAGAATATGAGAAGGATGGACAAATGTTATTTCACAGATAAGAAGAAATAAAACCAGGCTTTGGGGGTGGGGGAGCAGGCAAGGTAAGGGGGGTTTCAGACAAATGCAAAGGTATGGATTTGCTTAGTAAAAGTTTCTATCTCATCAGATATTATATCACAGAAACGTTCATACAAATATTGATAATATTACATATAGTACAAGTTGAAATGGCTCCAAAGTGTCTTTAGATACCTTTAGCACAGCTTCAGACAGTGTGTTTGATTGTAGTTCCAGAGAGAGAGTGTGAGAGAAGAGACCCATATATAGTGGAGAGACTACAACAGAATATGAGAAGGATGGACAAATGTTATTTCACAGATAAGAAGCAATAAAACCAGGCTTTGGGGGGTGGGGGAGCAGGCAAGGTAAGGGGGGTTTCAGACAAATGCAAAGGTATGGATTTGCTTAGTAAAAGTTTCTATCTCATCAGATATTATATCATAGAAACGTTCATACAAATATTGATAATATTACATATAGTAAAAAGTTGAAATGGCTCCAAAGTGTCTTTAGATACCTTTAGCACAGCTTCAGACAGTGTGTTTGATTGTAGTTCCAGAGAGAGAGTGTGAGAGAAGAGACCCACATATAGTGGAGAGACTGCAACAGAATATGAGAGGATGGACAAATGTTATTTAACAGATAAGAAGCAATAAAACCAGGCTTTGGGGGTGGGGGAGCACGCAAGGTAAGGGGGGTTTTAGACAAATGCAAAGGTATGGATTTGCTTAGTAAAAGTTTCTATCTCATCAGATATTATATCACAGAAACATTCATACAAATATTGATAATATTACATATAGTAAAAGTTGAAATGGCTCCAAAGTGTATTTAGATACCTTTAGCACAGCTTCAGACAGTGTGTTTGATTGTAGTTCAGAGAGAGAGTGTGAGAGAAGAGACCCACAGATAGTGGAGAGACTGCAACAGAATATGAGAAGGATGGACAAATGTTATTTCACAGATAAGAAGCAATAAAAACCAGGCTTTGGGGGTGGGGAGCACGCAAGGTAAGGGGGGTTTCAGACAAATGCAAAGGTATGGATTTGCTTAGTAAAAGTTTCTATCTCATCAGATATTATATCACAGAAACATTCATACAAATATTGATAATATTACATATAGTACAAGTGAAATGGCTCCAAAGTGTCTTTAGATACCTTTAGCACAGCTTCAGACAGTGTGTTTGATTGTAGTTCCAGAGAGAGAGTGTGAGAGAAGAGACCCACAGATAGTGGAGAGACTTTAGCAGAGCTTCAGACAGTGTGTTTGATTGTAGTTCCAGAGAGAGAGTGTGAGAGAAGAGACCCACAGATAGTGGAGAGACTGCAACAGAATATGAGAAGGATGGACAAATGTTATTTACCAGATAAGAAGAAATAAAACCAGGCTTTGGGGGTGGGGGAGCAGGCAAGGTAAGGGGGGTTTCAGACAAATGCAAAGGTATGGATTTGCTTAGTAAAAGTTTCTATCTCATCAGATATTATATCACAGAAACGTTCATACAAATATTGATAATATTACATATAGTACAAGTTGAAATGGCTCCAAAGTGTCTTTAGATACCTTTAGCACAGCTTCAGACAGAGTGTTTGATTGTAGTTCCAGAGAAAGAGTGTGAGAGAAGAGACCCACAGATAGTGGAGAGACTGCAACAGAATATGAGAAGGATGGACAAATGTTATTTCACAGATAAGAAGCAATAAAACCAGGCTTTGGGGGTGGGGGAGCAGGCAAGGTAAGGGGGGTTTCAGACAAATGCAAAGGTATGGATTTGCTTAGTAAAAGTTTCTATCTCATCAGATATTATATCACAGAAACATTCATACAAATATTGATAATATTACATATAGTACAAGTTGAAATATCTCCAAAGTGTCTTTAGATACCTTTATCACAGCTTCAGACAGTGTGTTTGATTGTAGTTCCAGAGAAAGAGTGTGAGAGAAGAGACCCACAGATAGTGGAGAGACTGCAACCGAATATGAGAAGGATGGACAAATGTTATTTCACAGATAAGAAGCAATAAAACCAGGCTTTGGGGGTGGGGGGAGCAGGCAAGGTAAGGGGGGTTTCAGACAAATGCAAAGGTATGGATTTGCTTAGTAAAAGATTCTATCTCATCAGATATTATATCACAGAAACGTTCATACAAATATTGATAATATTACATATAGTACAAGTTGAAATGGCTCCAAATTGTCTTTAGATACCTTTAGCACAGCTTCAGACAGTGTGTTTGATTGTAGTTCCAGAGAGAGAGTGTGAGAGAAGAGACCCACAGATAGTGGAGAGACTGCAACAGAATATGAGAAGGATGGACAAATGTTATTTCACAGATAAGAAGAAATAAAACCAGGCTTTGGGGGTGGGGGAGCAAGCAAGGTAAGGGGGGTGTTTCAGACAAATGCAAAGGTATGGATTTGCTTAGTAAAAGTTTCTATCTCATCAGATATTATATCACAGAAACGTTCATACAATATTGATAATATTACATATAGTACAAGTTGAAATGGCTCCAAAGTGTCTTTAGATACCTTTAGCACAGCTTCAGACAGTGTTGTTTGATTGTAGTTCCAGAGAGAGAGTGTGAGAGAAGAGACCCATATATAGTGGAGAGACTACAACAGAATATGAGAAGGATGGACAAATGTTATTTCACAGATAAGAAGCAATAAAACCAGCTTTGGGGGTGGGGGAGCAGGCAAGGTAAGGGGGGTTTCAGACAAATGAAAAGGTATGGATTTGCTTAGTAAAAGTTTCTATCTCATCAGATATTATATCACAGAAACGTTCATACAAATATTGATAATATTACATATAGTACAAGTTGAAATGGCTCCAAAGTGTCTTTAGATACCTTTAGCACAGCTTCAGACAGTGTGTTTGATTGTAGTTCCAGAGAGAGAGTGTGAGAGAAGAGACCCACATATAGTGGAGAGACTGCAACAGAATATGAGGAGGATGGACAAATGTTATTTAACAGATAAGAAGCAATAAAACCAGGCTTTGGGGGGTGGGGGAGCACGCAAGGTAAGGGGGGTTTTAGACAAATGCAAAGGTATGGATTTGCTTAGTAAAAGTTTCTATCTCATCAGATATTATATCACAGAAACATTCATACAATATTGATAATATTACATATAGTACAAGTTGAAATGGCTCCAAATTGTATTTAGATACCTTTAGCACAGCTTCAGACAGTGTGTTTGATTGTAGTTCTAGAGAGAGAGTCGTGAGAGAAGAGACCCACATATAGTGGAGAGACTGCAACAGAATATGAGGAGGATGGACAAATGTTATTTAACAGATAAGAAGCAATAAAACCAGGCTTTGGGGGTGGGGGAGCACGCAAGGTAAGGGGGGTTTCAGACAAATGCAAAGGTATGGATTTGCTTAGTAAAAGTTTCTATCTCATCAGATATTATATCACAGAAACATTCATACAAATATTGATAATATTACATATAGTACAAGTTGAAATGGCTCCAAATTGTATTTAGATACCTTTAGCACAGCTTCAGACAGTGTGTTTGATTTTAGTTCCAGAGAGAGAGTGTGAGAGAAGAGACCCACAGATAGTGGAGAGACTGCAACAGAATATGAGAAGGATAGAAAAATGATATTTCACAGATAAGAAGCAATAAAAACCAGGCTTTGGGGGTGGGGTAGCAGGCAAGGTAAGGGGGGTTTCAGACAAATGCAAAGGTATGGATTTGCTTAGTAAAAGTTTCTATCTCATCAGATATTATATCACAGAAAAGTTCATACAAATATTGATAATATTACATATAGTACAAGTTGAAATGGCTCCAAAGTGTCTTTAAATACCTTTAGCACAGCTTCAAACAGTGTGTTTGATTGTAGTTCCAGAGAGAGAGTGTGAGAGAAGAGACCCACAGATAGTGGAGAGACTTTAGCAGAGCTTCAGACAGTGTGTTTGATTGTAGTTCCAGAGAGAGAGTGTGAGAGAAGAGACCCACAGATAGTGGAGAGACTGCAACAGAATATGAGAAGGATGGACAAATGTTATTTCACAGATAAGAAGAAATAAAACCAGGCTTTGGGGGTGGGGGAGCAGGCAAGGTAAGGGGGGTTTCAGACAAATGCAAAGGTTTGGATTTGCTTAGTAAAAGTTTCTATCTCATCAGATATTATATCACAGAAACGTTCATACAAATATTGATAATATTACATATAGTACAAGTTGAAATGGCTCCAAAGTGTCTTTAGATACCTTTAGCACAGCTTCAGACAGAGTGTTTGATTGTAGTTCCAGAGAGAGAGTGTGAGAGAAGAGACCCACATATAGTGGAGAGACTGCAACAGAATATGAGGAGGATGGACAAATGTTATTTAACAGATAAGAAGCAATAAAACCAGGCTTTGGGGGTGTGGGAGCAGGCAAGGTAAGGGGGGTTTCAGACAAATGCAAAGGTATGGATTTGCTTAGTAAAAGTTTCTATCTCATCAGATATTATATCACAGAAACATTCATACAAATATTGATAATATTACATATAGTACAAGTTGAAATGGCTCCAAATTGTATTTAGAAGCTTTTAGCACAGCTTCAGACAGTGTGTTTGATTGTAGTTCTAGAGAGAGAGTGTGAGAGAAGAGACCCACATATAGTGGAGAGACTGCAACAGAATATGAGGAGGATGGACAAATGTTATTTAACAGATAAGAAGCAATAAAACCAGGCTTTGGGGTGGGGGAGCAGGCAAGGTAAGGGGGGTTTCAGACAAATGCAAAGGTATGGATTTGCTTAGTAAAAGTTTCTATCTCATCAGATATTATATCACAGAAACATTCATACAAATATTGATAATATTACATATAGTACAAGTTGAAATGGCTCCAAATTGTATTTAGATACCTTTAGCACAGCTTCAGACAGTGTGTTTGATTGTAGTTCCAGAGAGAGAGTGTGAGAGAAGAGACCCACAGATAGTGGAGAGACTTTAGCAGAGATTCACACAGTGTGTTTGATTGTAGTTCCAGAGAGAGAGTGTGAGAGAAGAGACCCACAGATAGTGGAGAGACTGCAACAGAATATGAGAAGGATGGACAAATGTTATTTCACAGATAAGAAGCAATAAAAACCAGGCTTTGGGGGTGGGGGAGCAGGCAAGGTAAGGGGGGTTTCAGACAAATGCAAAGGTATGGATTTGCTTAGTAAAAGTTTCTATCTCATCAGATATTATATCACAGAAACATTCATACAAATATTGATAATATTACATATAGTACAAGTTGAAATGGCTCTAAAGTGTCTTTAGATACCTTTAGCACAGCTTCAGACAGTGTGTTTGATTGTAGTTCCAGAGAGAGAGTGTGAGAGAAGAGACCCACAGATAGTGGAGAGACTTTAGCAGAGCTTCACACAGTGTGTTTGATTGTAGTTCCAGAGAGAGAGTGTGAGAGAAGAGACCCACAGATAGTGGAGAGACTGCAACAGAATATGAGAAGGATGGACAAATGTTATTTCACAGATAAGAAGCAATAAAAACCAGGCTTTGGGGGTGGGGAAGCAGGCAAGGTAAAGGGGGGTTTCAGACAAATGCAAAGGTATGGATTTGCTTAGTAAAAGTTTCTATCTCATCAGATATTATATCACAGAAACGTTCATACAAATATTGATAATATTACATATAGTACAAGTTGAAATGGCTCTAAAGTGTCTTTAGATACCTTTAGTACAGCTTCAGACAGTGTGTTTGATTGTAGTTCCAGAGAGAGAGTGTGAGAGAAGAGACCCACAGATAGTGGAGAGACTACAACAGAATATGAGAAGGATGGACAAATGTTATTTCACAGATAAGACGCAATAAAACCAGGCTTTTGGGGTGGGGGAGCAGGCAAGGTAAGGGGGGTTTCAGACAAATGCAAAGGTATGGATTTGCTTAGTAAAAGTTTCAATCTCTTCAGATATTATATCACAGAAACATTCATACAAATATTGATAATATAACATATAGTACAAGTTGAAATGGCTCCAAATTGTATTTAGATACCTTTAGCACAGCTTCAGACAGTGTGTTTGATTGTAGTTCCAGAGAGAGAGTGTGAGAGAAGAGACCCACAGATAGTGGAGAGACTTTAGCAGAGCTTCACACAGTGTGTTTGATTGTAGTTCCAGAGAGAGAGTGTGAGAGAAGAGACCCACAGATAGTGGAGAGACTGCAACAGAATATGAGAAGGATGGACAAATGTTATTTCACAGATAAGAAGCAATAAAACCAGGCTTTGGGGGTGGGGGAGCAGGCAAGGTAAGGGGGGTTTCAGACAAATGCAAAGGTATGGATTTGCTTAGTAAAAGTTTCTATCTCATCAGATATTATATCACAGAAACATTCATACAAATATTGATAATATTACATATAGTACAAGTTGAAATGGCTCCAAATTGTATTTAGATACCTTTAGCACAGCTTCAGACAGTGTGTTTGATTGTAGTTCTAGAGAGAGAGTGTGAGAGAAGAGACCCACAGATAGTGGAGAGACTTTAGCAGAGCTTCACACAGTGTGTTTGATTGTAGTTCCAGAGAGAGAGTGTGAGAGAAGAGACCCACAGATAGTGGAGAGACTGCAACAGAATATGAGAAGGATGGACAAATGTTATTTCACAGATAAGAAGCAATAAAAACCAGGCTTTGGGGGTGGGGGAGCAGGCAAGGTAAGGGGGGTTTCAGACAAATGCAAAGGTATGGATTTGCTTAGTAAAAGTTTCGACCTCATCAGATATTATATCACAGAAACATTCATACAAATATTGATAATATTACATATAGTACAAGTTGAAATGGCTCCAAAGTGTCTTTAGATACCTTTAGCACAGCTTCAGACAGTGTGTTTGATTGTAGTTCCAGAGAGAGAGTGTGAGAGAAGAGACCCACAGATAGTGGAGAGACTGCAACAGAATATGAGAAGGATGGACAAATGTTATTTCACAGATAAGACGCAATCAAACCAGGCTTTGGGGGTGGGGGAGCAGGCAAGGTAAGGGGGGTTTCAGACAAATGCAAAGGTATGGATTTGCTTAGTAAAAGTTTCTATCTCATCAGATATTATATCACAGAAACATTCATACAAATATTGATAATATTACATATAGTACAAGTTGAAATGGCTCTAAAGTGTCTTTAGATACCTTTAGCACAGCTTCAGACAGTATGTTTGATTGTAGTTCCAGAGAGAGAGTGTGAGAGAAGAGACCCACAGATAGTGGAGAGACTTTAGCAGAGCTTCAGACAGTGTGTTTGATTGTAGTTCCAGAGAGAGAGTGTGAGAGAAGAGACCCACAGATAGTGGAGAGACTTTAGCAGAGCTTCACACAGTGTGTTTGATTGTAGTTCCAGAGAGAGAGTGTGAGAGAAGAGACCCACAGATAGTGGAGAGACTGCAACAGAATATGAGAAGGATGGACAAATGTTATTTCACAGATAAGAAGAAATAAAACCAGGCTTTGGGGGTGGGGGAGCAGGCAAGGTAAGGGGGTTTCAGACAAATGCAAAGGTATGGATTTGCTTAGTAAAAGTTTCTATCTCATCAGATATTATATCACAGAAACGTTCATACAAATATTGATAATATTACATATAGTACAAGTTGAAATGGCTCCAAAGTGTCTTTAGATACCTTTAGCACAGCTTCAGACAGTGTGTTTGATTGTAGTTCCAGACAGAGAGTGTGAGAGAAGAGACCCACATATAGTGGAAAGACTGCAACAGAATATGAGAAGGATGGACAAATGTTATTTCACAGATAAGACGCAATAAAACCAGGCTTTGGGGGTGGGGGAGCAGGCAAGGTAAGGGGGGTTTCAGACAAATGCAAAGGTATGGATTTGCTTAGTAAAAGTTTCTATCTCATCAGATATTATATCACAGAAACATTCATACAAATATTGATAATATTACATATAGTACAAGTTGAAATGGCTCCAAATTGTATTTAGATACCTTTAGCACAGCTTCAGACAGTGTGTTTGATTGTAGTTCTAGAGAGAGAGTGTGAGAGAAGAGACCCACAGATAGTGGAGAGACTTTAGCAGAGCTTCACACAGTGTGTTTGATTGTAGTTCCAGAGAGAGAGTGTGAGAGAAGAGACCCACAGATAGTGGAGAGACTGCAACAGAATATGAGAAGGATGGACAAATGTTATTTCACAGATAAGAAGCAATAAAAACCAGGCTTTGGGGGTGGGGGAGCAGGCAAGGTAAGGGGGGTTTCAGACAAATGCAAAGGTATGGATTTGCTTAGTAAAAGTTTCTATCTCATCAGATATTATATCACAGAAACATTCATACAAATATTGATAATATTACATATAGTACAAGTTGAAATGGCTCCAAAGTGTCTTTAGATACCTTTAGCACAGCTTCAGACAGTGTGTTTGATTGTAGTTCCAGAGAGAGAGTGTGAGAGAAGAGACCCACAGATAGTGGAGAGACTGCAACAGAATATGAGAAGGATGGACAAATGTTATTTCACAGATAAGAAGCAATAAAACCAGGCTTTGGGGTGGGGGAGCAGGCAAGGTAAGGGGGTTTCAGACAAATGCAAAGGTATGGATTTGCTTAGTAAAAGTTTCTATCTCATCAGATATTATATCACAGAAACATTCATACAAATATTGATAATATTACATATAGTACAAGTTGAAATGGCTCCAAAGTGTATTTAGATACCTTTAGCACAGCTTCAGACAGTGTGTTTGATTGTAGTTCCAGAGAGAGAGTGAGAGAGAAGAGACCCACAGATAGTGGAGAGACTGCAACAGAATATGAGAAGGATGGACAAATGTTATTTCACAGATAAGACGCAATAAAACCAGGCTTTGGGGGTGGGGGAGCAGGCAAGGTAAGGGGGGTTTCAGACAAATGCAAAGGTATGGATTTGCTTAGTAAAAGTCTCTATCTCATCAGATATTATATCACAGAAACATTCATACAAATATTGATAATATTACATATAGTACAAGTTGAAATGGCTCAAAAGTGTCTTTAGATACCTTTAGCACAGCTTCAGACAGTATGTTTGATTGTAGTTCCAGAGAGAGAGTGTGAGAGAAGAGACCCACAGATAGTGAGAGACTTTAGCAGAGCTTCAGACAGATGGACAAATGTTATTTCACAGATAAGAAGCAATAAAACCAGGCTTTTGGGGGTGGGGGAGCAGCAAGGTAAGGGGGGTTTCAGACAAATGCAAAGGTATGGATTTGCTTAGTAAAAGTTTCTATCTCATCAGATATTATATCACAGAAACATTCATACAAATATTGATAATATTACATATAGTACAAGTTGAAATGGCTCCAAAGTGTCTTTAGGTACCTTTAGCACAGCTTCAGACAGTGTGTTTGATTGTAGTTCCAGAGAGAGAGTGTGAGAGAAGAGACCCACAGATAGTGGAGAGACTGCAACAGAATATGAGAAGGATGGACAAATGTTATTTCACAGATAAGACGCAATAAAACCAGGCTTTGGGGTGGGGGGAGCACGCAAGGTAAGGGGGGGTTTCAGACAAATGCAAAGGTATGGATTTGCTTAGTAAAAGTATCTATCTCATCAGATATTATATCACAGAAACATTCATAAAAAAATTGATAATATTACATATAGTACAAGTTGAAATGGCTCCAAAGTGTATTTAGATACCTTTAGCACAGCTTCAGCAGTGTGTTTGATTGTAGTTCCAGAGAGAGAGTGTGAGAGAAGAGACCCACAGATAGTGGAAAAACTGCAACAGAATATGAGAAGGATGGACAAATGTTATTTCACAGATAAGAAGCAATAAAATCAGGCTTTGGGGGTGGGGGAGCAGGCAAGGTAAGGGGGGTTCAGACAAATGCAAAGGTATGGATTTGCTTAGTAAAAGTTTCTATCTCGTCAGATATTATATCACAGAAACATTCATACAAATATTGATAATATTACATATAGTAGAAGTTGAAATGGCTCCAAAGTGTATTTAGATACCTTTAGCAGAGCTTCAGACAGTGTGTTTGATTGTAGTTCCAGAGAGAGAGTGTGAGAGAAGAGACCCACAGATAGTGGAGAGACTTTAGCAGAGCTTCAGACAGTGTGTTTGATTGTAGTTCCAGAGAGAGAGTGTGAGAGAAGAGACCCACAGATAGTGGAAGAGACTGCAACAGAATATGAGAAGGATGGACAAATGTTATTTCACAGATAAGAAGCAATAAAACCAGGCTTTGGGGGTGGGGGAGCAGGCAAGGTAAGGGGGGTTCAGACAAATGCAAAGGTATGGATTTGCTTAGTAAAAGTTTCTATCTCATCAAATATTATATCACAGAAACATTCATACAAATATTGATAATATTACATATAGTACAAGTTGAAATGGCTCCAAAGTGTCTTTAGGTACCTTTAGCACAGCTTCAGACAGTGTGTTTGATTGTAGTTCCAGAGAGAGAGTGTGAGAGAAGAGACCCACAGATAGTGGAGAGACTTTAGCAGAGCTTCACACAGTGTGTTTGATTGTAGTTCCAGAGAGAGAGTGTGAGAGAAGAGACCCACAGATAGTGAGAGACTGCAACAGAATATGAGAAGGATGGACAAATGTTATTTCACAGATAAGAAGCAATAAAACCAGGCTTTGGGGGTGGGGGAGCAGGCAAGGTAAGGGGGGTTTCAGACAAATGCAAAGGTATGGATTTGCTTAGTAAAAGTTTCTATCTCATCAGATATTATATCACAGAAACATTCATACAAATATTGATAATATTACATATAGTACAAGTTGAAATGGCTCCAAAGTGTCTTTAGATACCTTTAGCACAGCTTCAGACAGTGTGTTTGATTGTAGTTCCAGAGAGAGAGTGTGAGAGAAGAGACCCACAGATAGTGGAGAGACTGCAACAGAATATGAGGAAGGATGGACAAATGTTATTTCACAGATAAGAAGCAATAAAACCAGGCTTTGGGGTGGGGGAGCAGGCAAGGTAAGAGGGGTTTCAGACAAATGCAAAGGTATGGATTTGCTTAGTAAAAGTTTCTATCTCATCAGATATTATATCACAGAAACATTCATAAAAATATTGATAATATTACATATAGTACAAGTTGAAATGGCTCCAAAGTGTATTTAGATACCTTTAGCACAGCTTCAGACAGTGTGTTTGATTGTAGTTCCAGAGAGAGAGTGTGAGAGAAGAGACCCACAGATAGTGGAGAGACTGCAACAGAATATGAGAAGGATGGACAAATGTTATTTCACAGATAAGAAGCAATAAAACCAGGCTTTGGGGGTGGGGGAGCAGGCAAGGTAAGGGGGGTTCCACACAAATGCAAAGGTATGGATTTGCTTAGTAAAAGTTTCTATCTCATCAGATATTATATCACAGAAACATTCATACAAATATTGATAATATTACATATAGTAGAAGTTGAAATGGCTCCAAAGTGTCTTTAGATGCCGTTAGCACAGCTTCAGACAGTGTGTTTGATTGTAGTTCCAGAGAAAGAGTGTGAGAGAAGAGACCCACAGATAGTGGAGACTTTAGCACAGCTTCAGACAGTGTGTTTGATTGTAGTTCAAGAGAAAGAGTGTGAGAGAAGAGACCCACAGATAGTGGAGAGACTGCAACAGAATATGAGAAGGATGGACAAATGTTATTTCACAGATAAGACGCAATAAAACCAGGCTTTGGGGGTGGGGGAGCAGGCAAGGTAAGGGGGGTTTCAGACAAATGCAAAGGTATGGATTTGCTTAGTAAAAGTTTTTATCTCATCAGATATTATATCACAGAAACATTCATACAAATATTGATAATATTACATATAGTACAAGTTGAAATGGCTCCAAAGTGTCTTTAGGTACCTTTAGCACAGCTTCAGACAGTGTGTTTGATTGTAGTTCCAGAGAGAGAGTGTGAGAGAAGACACCCACAGATAGTGGAGAGACTTTAGCAGAGATTCAGACAGTGTGTTTGATTGTAGTTCCAGAGAGAGAGTGTGAGAGAAGAGACCCACAGATAGTGGAGAGACTGAAACAGAATATGAGAAGGATGGACAAATGTTATTTTACAGATAAGACGCAATAAAACCAGGCTTTGGGGGTGGGGGAGCAGGCAAGGTAAGGGGGGTTTCAGACAAATGCAAAGGTATTGATTTGCTTAGTAAAAGTTTCTATCTCATCAGATATTATATCACAGAAACATTCATACAAATATTGATAATATTACATATAGTACAAGTTGAAATGGCCCTAAAGTGTCTTTAGATACCTTTAGCACAGCTTCAGACAGTGTGTTTGATTGTAGTTACAGAGAGAGAGTGTGAGAGAAGAGACCCACAGATAGTGGAGAGACTACAACAGAATATGAGAAGGATGGACAAATGTTATTTCACAGATAAGACGAAATAAAACCAGGCTTTGGGGGTGGGGGAGCAGGCAAGGTAAGGGGGGTTTCAGACAAATGCAAAGGTATGGATTTGCTTAGTAAAAGTTTCTATCTCATCAGATATTATATCACAGAAACATTCATACAAATATTGATAATATTACATATAGTACAAGTTGAAATGGCTCCAAATTGTATTTAGATACCTTTAGCACAGCTTCAGACAGTGTGTTTGATTGTAGTTCTAGAGAGAGAGTGTGAGAGAAGAGACCCACAGATAGTGGAGAGACTTTAGCAGAGCTTCACACAGTGTGTTTGATTGTAGTTCCAGAGAGAGAGTGTGAGAGAAGAGACGTACAGATAGTGGAGAGACTGCAACAGAATATGAGAAGGATGGACAAATGTTATTTCACAGATAAGAAGCAATAAAAACCAGGCTTTGGGGGTGGGGGAGCAGGCAAGGTAAGGGGAGTTTCAGACAAATGCAAAGGTATGGATTTGCTTAGTAAAAGTTTCGACCTCATCAGATATTATATCACAGAAACATTCATACAAATTTTGATAATATTACATATAGTACAAGTTGAAATGGCTCCAAAGTGTCTTTAGGTACCTTTAGCACAGCTTCAGACAGTGTGTTTGATTGTAGTTCCAGAGAGAGAGTGTGAGAGAAGAGACCCACAGATAGTGGAGAGACTGAAATAGAATATGAGAAGGATGGACAAATGTTATTTTACAGATAAGACGCAATCAAACCATGCTTTGGGGGTGAGGGAGCAGGCAAGGTAAGGGGTGTTTCAGACAAATGCAAAGGTATGGATTTGCTTAGTAAAAGTTTCTAACTCATCAGATAATATATCACAGAAACATTCATACAAATATTGATAATATTACATATATTACAAGTTGAAATGGCTCTAAGTGTCTTTAGATACCTTTAGCACAGCTTCAGACAGTGTGTTTGATTGTAGTTCCAGAGAGAGAGTGAGAGAGAAGAGACCCACAGATAGTGGAGAGACTGCAACAGAATATGAGAAGGATGGACAAATGTTATTTCACAGATAAGACGCAATAAAACCAGGCTTTGGGGGTGGGGGAGCAGGCAAGGTAAGGGGGGTTTCAGACAAATGCAAAGGTATGGATTTGCTTAGTAAAAGTCTCTATCTCATCAGATATTATATCACAGAAACATTCATAAAAAAATTGATAATATTACATATAGTACAAGTTGAAATGGCTCAAAAAGTGTATTTCGATACCTTTAGCACAGCTTCAGTGTGTTTGATTGTAGTTCCAGAGAGAGAGTGTGAGAGAAGAGACCCACAGATAGTGGAAAAACTGCAACAGAATATGAGAAGGATGGACAAATGTTATTTCACAGATAAGAAGCAATAAAACCAGGCTTTGGGGGTGGGGGAGCAGGCAAGGTAAGGGGGGTTCCAGACAAATGCAAAGGTATGGATTTGCTTAGTAAAAGTTTCTATCTCGTCAGATATTATATCACAGAAACATTCATACAAATATTGATAATATTACATATAGTAGAAGTTGAAATGGCTCCAAAGTGTATTTAGATACCTTTAGCAGAGCTTCAGACAGTGTGTTTGATTGTAGTTCCAGAGAGAGAGTGTGAGAGAAGAGACCCACAGATAGTGGAGAGACTTTAGCAGAGCTTCAGACAGTGTATTTGATTGTAGTTCCAGAGAGAGAGTGTGAGAGAAGAGACCCACAGATAGTGAAGAGACTGCAACAGAATATGATAAGGATGGACAAATGTTATTTCACAGATAAGAAGCAATAAAACCAGGCTTTGGGGGTGGGGGAGCAGGCAAGGTAAGGGGGGTTTCAGACAAATGCAAAGGTATGGATTTGCTTAGTAAAAGTTTTTATCTCATCAGATATTATATCACAGAAACATTCATACAAATATTGATAATATTACATATAGTACAAGTTGAAATGGCTCCAAAGTGTCTTTAGGTACCTTTAGCACAGCTTCAGACAGTGTGTTTGATTGTAGTTCCAGAGAGAGAGTGTGAGAGAAGAGACCCACAGATAGTGGAGAGACTGCAACAGAATATGAGAAGGATGGACAAATGTTATTTCACAGATACGACGCAATAAAACCAGGCTTTGGGGGTGGGGGAGCAGGCAAGGTAAGGGGGGTTTCAGACAAATGCAAAGGTATGGATTTGCTTAGTAAAAGTCTCTATCTCATCAGATATTATATCACAGAAACATTCATAAAAAAAATGATAATATTACATATAGTACAAGTTGAAATGGCTCCAAAGTGTATTTAAATACCTTTAGCACAGCTTCAGTGTGTTTGATTGTAGTTCCAGAGAGAGAGTGTGAGAGAAGAGACCCACAGATAGTGGAAAAACTGCAACAGAATATGAGAAGGATGGACAAATGTTATTTCACAGATAAGAAGCAATAAAATCAGGCTTTGGGGGTGGGGGAGCAGGCAAGGTAAGGGGGGTTCCAGACAAATGCAAAGGTATGGATTTGCTTAGTAAAAGTTTCTATCTCGTCAGATATTATATCACAGAAACATTCATACAAATATTGATAATATTACATATAGTAGAAGTTGAAATGGCTCCAAAGTGTATTTAGATACCTTTAGCAGAGCTTCAGACAGTGTGTTTGATTGTAGTTCCAGAGAGAGAGTGTGAGAGAAGAGACCCACAGATAGTGGAGAGACTTTAGCAGAGCTTCAGACAGTGTGTTTGATTGTAGTTCCAGAGAGAGAGTGTGAGAGAAGAGACCCACAGATAGTGAAGAGACTGCAACAGAATATGAGAAGGATGGACAAATGTTATTTCACAGATAAGAAGCAATAAAACCAGGCTTTGGGGGTGGGGGAGCAGGCAAGGTAAGGGGGGTTTCAGACAAATGCAAAGGTATGGATTTGCTTAGTAAAAGTTTTTATCTCATCAGATATTATATCACAGAAACATTCATACAAATATTGATAATATTACATATAGTACAAGTTGAAATGGCTCCAAAGTGTCTTTAGGTACCTTTAGCACAGCTTCAGACAGTGTGTTTGATTGTAGTTACAGAGAGAGAGTGTGAGAGAAGAGACCCACAGATAGTGGAGAGACTTTAGCAGAGATTCAGACAGTGTGTTTGATTGTAGTTCCAGAGAGAGAGTGTGAGAGAAGAGACCCACAGATAGTGGAGAGACTGAAACAGAATATGAGAAGGATGGACAAATGTTATTTCACAGATAAGAAGCAATAAAACCAGGCTTTGGGGGTGGGGGAGCAGGCAAGGTAAGGGGGGTTCCAGACAAATGCAAAGGTATGGATTTGCTTAGTAAAAGTTTCTATCTCGTCAGATATTATATCACAGAAACATTCATACAAATATTGATAATATTACATATAGTAGAAGTTGAAATGGCTCCAAAGTGTATTTAGATACCTTTAGCACAGCTTCAGACAGTGTGTTTGATTGTAGTTCCAGAGAGAGAGTGTGAGAGAAGAGACCCACAGATAGTGGAGAGACTGCAACAGAATATGAGAAGGATGGACAAATGTTATTTCACAGATAAGAAGCAATAAAACCAGGCTTTGGGGGTGGGGGAGCAGGCAAGGTAAGGGGGGTTCCACACAAATGCAAAGGTATGGATTTGCTTAGTAAAAGTTTCTATCTCGTCAGATATTATATCACAGAAACATTTATACAAATATTGATAATATTACATATAGTAGAAGTTGAAATGGCTCCAAAGTGTCTTTAGATGCCGTTAGCACAGCTTCAGACAGTGTGTTTGATTGTAGTTCCAGAGAAAGAGTGTGAGAGAAGAGACCCACAGATAGTGGAGACTTTAGCACAGCTTCAGACAGTGTGTTTGATTGTAGTTCAAGAGAAAGAGTGTGAGAGAAGAGACCCACAGATAGTGGAGAGACTGCAACAGAATATGAGAAGGATGGACAAATGTTATTTCACAGATAAGACGCAATAAAACCAGGCTTTGGGGGTGGGGGAGCAGGCAAGGTAAGGGGGGTTTCAGACAAATGCAAAGGTATGGATTTGCTTAGTAAAAGTTTTTATCTCATCAGATATTATATCACAGAAACATTCATACAAATATTGATAATATTACATATAGTACAAGTTGAAATGGCTCCAAAGTGTCTTTAGGTACCTTTAGCACAGCTTCAGACAGTGTGTTTGATTGTAGTTCCAGAGAGAGCGTGTGAGAGAAGAGACCCACAGATAGTGGAGAGACTTTAGCAGAGATTCAGACAGTGTGTTTGATTGTAGTTCCAGAGAGAGAGTGTGAGAGAAGAGACCCACAGATAGTGGAGAGACTGAAACAGAATATGAGAAGGATGGACAAATGTTATTTTACAGATAAGACGCAATCAAACCAGGCTTTGGGGGTTGGGGAGCAGGCAAGGTAAGGGGGGTTTCAGACAAATGCAAAGGTATGGATTTGCTTAGTAAAAGTTTCTATCTCATCAGATATTATATCACAGAAACATTCATACAAATATTGATAATATTACATATAGTACAAGTTGAAATGGCCCTAAAGTGTCTTTAGATACCTTTAGCACAGCTTCAGACAGTGTGTTTGATTGTAGTTACAGAGAGAGAGTGTGAGAGAAGAGACCCACAGATAGTGGAGAGACTACAACAGAATATGAGAAGGATGGACAAATGTTATTTCACAGATAAGACGAAATAAAACCAGGCTTTGGGGGTGGGGGAGCAGGCAAGGTAAGGGGGGTTTCAGACAAATGCAAAGGTATGGATTTGCTTAGTAAAAGTTTCTATCTCATCAGATATTATATCACAGAAACATTCATACAAATATTGATAATATTACATATAGTACAAGTTGAAATGGCTCCAAATTGTATTTAGATACCTTTAGCACAGCTTCAGACAGTGTGTTTGATTGTAGTTCTAGAGAGAGAGTGTGAGAGAAGAGACCCACAGATAGTGGAGAGACTTTAGCAGAGCTTCACACAGTGTGTTTGATTGTAGTTCCAAAGAGAGAGTGTGAGAGAAGAGACGTACAGATAGTGGAGAGACTGCAACAGAATATGAGAAGGATGGACAAATGTTATTTCACAGATAAGAAGCAATAAAAACCAGGCTTTGGGGGTGGGGGAGCAGGCAAGGTAAGGGGGGTTTCAGACAAATGCAAAGGTATGGATTTGCTTAGTAAAAGTTTCGACCTCATCAGATATTATATCACAGAAACATTCATACAAATTTTGATAATATTACATATAGTACAAGTTGAAATGGCTCCAAAGTGTCTTTAGGTACCTTTAGCACAGCTTCAGACAGTGTGTTTGATTGTAGTTCCAGAGAGAGAGTGTGAGAGAAGAGACCCACAGATAGTGGAGAGACTGAAACAGAATATGAGAAGGATGGACAAATGTTATTTTACAGATAAGACGCAATCAAACCATGCTTTGGGGGTGAGGGAGCAGGCAAGGTAAGGGGTGTTTCAGACAAATGCAAAGGTATGGATTTGCTTAGTAAAAGTTTCTATCTCATCAGATAATATATCACAGAAACATTCATACAAATATTGATAATATTACATATAGTACAAGATGAAATGGCTCTAAGTGTCTTTAGATACCTTTAGCACAGCTTCAGACAGTGTGTTTGATTGTAGTTCCAGAGAGAGAGTGTGAGAGAAGAGACCCACAGATAGTGGAGAGACTGCAACAGAATATGAGAAGGATGGACAAATGTTATTTCACAGATAAGACGCAATAAAACCAGGCTTTGGGGGTGGGGGAGCAGGCAAGGTAAGGGGGGTTTCAGACAAATGCAAAGGTATGGATTTGCTTAGTAAAAGTCTCTATCTCATCAGATATTATATCACAGAAACATTCATAAAAAAATTGATAATATTACATATAGTACAAGTTGAAATGGCTCCAAAGTGTATTTAGATACCTTTAGCACAGCTTCAGTGTGTTTGATTGTAGTTCCAGAGAGAGAGTGTGAGAGAAGAGACCCACAGATAGTGGAGAGACTTTAGCAGAGCTTCAGACAGTGTGTTTGATTGTAGTTCCAGAGAGAGAGTGTGAGAGAAGAGACCCACAGATAGTGAAGAGACTGCAACAGAATATGAGAAGGATGGACAAATGTTATTTCACAGATAAGAAGCAATAAAACCAGGCTTTGGGGGTGGGGGAGCAGGCAAGGTAAGGGGGGTTTCAGACAAATGCAAAGGTATGGATTTGCTTAGTAAAAGTTTTTATCTCATCAGATATTATATCACAGAAACATTCATACAAATATTGATAATATTACATATAGTACAAGTTGAAATGGCTCCAAAGTGTCTTTAGGTACCTTTAGCACAGCTTCAGACAGTGTGTTTGATTGTAGTTCCAGAGAGAGAGTGTGAGAGAAGAGACCCACAGATAGTGGAGAGACTTTAGCAGAGATTCAGACAGTGTGTTTGATTGTAGTTCCAGAGAGAGAGTGTGAGAGAAGAGACCCACAGATAGTGGAGAGACTGCAACAGAATATGAGAAGGATGGACAAATGTTATTTCACAGATAAGAAGCAATAAAACCAGGCTTTGGGGGTGGGGGAGCAGGCAAGGTAAGGGGGGTTTCAGACAAATGCAAAGGTATGGATTTGCTTAGTAAAAGTTTTTATCTCATCAGATATTATATCACAGAAACATTCATAAAAAATTTGATAATATTACATATAGTAGAAGTTGAAATGGCTCCAAAGTGTATTTAGATACCTTTAGCACAGCTTCAGACAGTGTGTTTGATTGTAGTTCCAGAGAGAGAGTGTGAGAGAAGAGACCCACAGATAGTGGAGAGACTGCAACAGAATATGAGAAGGATGGACAAATGTTATTTCACAGATAAGAAGCAATAAAACCAGGCTTTGGGGGTGGGGGAGCAGGCAAGGTAAGGGGGGTTCCACACAAATGCAAAGGTATGGATTTGCTTAGTAAAAGTTTCTATCTCGTCAGATATTATATCACAGAAACATTTATACAAATATTGATAATATTACATATAGTAGAAGTTGAAATGGCTCCAAAGTGTCTTTAGATGCCGTTAGCACAGCTTCAGACAGTGTGTTTGATTGTAGTTCCAGAGAAAGAGTGTGAGAGAAGAGACCCACAGATAGTGGAGACTTTAGCACAGCTTCAGACAGTGTGTTTGATTGTAGTTCAAGAGAAAGAGTGTGAGAGAAGAGACCCACAGATAGTGGAGAGACTGCAACAGAATATGAGAAGGATGGACAAATGTTATTTCACAGATAAGACGCAATAAAACCAGGCTTTGGGGGTGGGGGAGCAGGCAAGGTAAGGGGGATTTCAGACAAATGCAAAGGTATGGATTTGCTTAGTAAAAGTTTTTATCTCATCAGATATTATATCACAGAAACATTCATACAAATATTGATAATATTACATATAGTACAAGTTGAAATGGCTCCAAATTGTATTTAGATACCTTTAGCACAGCTTCAGACAGTGTGTTTGATTGTAGTTCTAGAGAGAGAGTGTGAGAGAAGAGACCCACAGATAGTGGAGAGACTTTAGCAGAGCTTCACACAGTGTGTTTGATTGTAGTTCCAGAGAGAGAGTGTGAGAGAAGAGACGTACAGATAGTGGAGAGACTGCAACAGAATATGAGAAGGATGGACAAATGTTATTTCACAGATAAGAAGCAATAAAAACCAGGCTTTGGGGGTGGGGGAGCAGGCAAGGTAAGGGGGGTTTCAGACAAATGCAAAGGTATGGATTTGCTTAGTAAAAGTTTCGACCTCATCAGATATTATATCACAGAAACATTCATACAAATTTTGATAATATTACATATAGTACAAGTTGAAATGGCTCCAAAGTGTCTTTAGGTACCTTTAGCACAGCTTCAGACAGTGTGTTTGATTGTAGTTCCAGAGAGAGAGTGTGAGAGAAGAGACCCACAGATAGTGGAGAGACTGAAACAGAATATGAGAAGGATGGACAAATGTTATTTTACAGATATGACGCAATCAAACCATGCTTTGGGGGTGAGGGAGCAGGCAAGGTAAGGGGTGTTTCAGACAAATGCAAAGGTATGGATTTGCTTAGTAAAAGTTTCTATCTCATCAGATAATATATCACAGAAACATTCATACAAATATTGATAATATTACATATAGTACAAGTTGAAATGGCTCTAAGTGTCTTTAGATACCTTTAGCACAGCTTCAGACAGTGTGTTTGATTGTAGTTCCAGAGAGAGAGTGTGAGAGAAGAGACCCACAGATAGTGGAGAGACTGCAACAGAATATGAGAAGGATGGACAAATGTTATTTCACAGATAAGACGCAATAAAACCAGGCTTTGGGGGTGGGGGAGCAGGCAAGGTAAGGGGGGTTTCAGACAAATGCAAAGGTATGGATTTGCTTAGTAAAAGTCTCTATCTCATCAGATATTATATCACAGAAACATTCATAAAAAAATTGATAATATTACATATAGTACAAGTTGAAATGGCTCCAAAGTGTATTTAGATACCTTTAGCACAGCTTCAGTGTGTTTGATTGTAGTTCCAGAGAGAGAGTGTGAGAGAAGAGACCCACAGATAGTGGAAAAACTGCAACAGAATATGAGAAGGATGGACAAATGTTATTTCACAGATAAGAAGCAATAAAACCAGGCTTTGGGGGTGGGGGAGCAGGCAAGGTAAGGGGGGTTCCAGACAAATGCAAAGGTATGGATTTGCTTAGTAAAAGTTTCTATCTCGTCAGATATTATATCACAGAAACATTCATACAAATATTGATAATATTACATATAGTAGAAGTTGAAATGGCTCCAAAGTGTATTTAGATACCTTTAGCACAGCTTCAGACAGTGTGTTTGATTGTAGTTCCAGAGAGAGAGTGTGAGAGAAGAGACCCACAGATAGTGGAGAGACTTTAGCAGAGCTTCAGACAGTGTGTTTGATTGTAGTTCCAGAGAGAGAGTGTGAGAGAAGAGACACACAGATAGTGAAGAGACTGCAACAGAATATGAGAATGATGGACAAATGTTATTTTACAGATAAGAAGCAATAAAACCAGGCTTTGGGGGTGGGGGAGCAGGCAAGGTAAGGGGGGTTTCAGACAAATGCAAAGGTATGGATTTGCTTAGTAAAAGTTTTTATCTCATCAGATATTATATCACAGAAACATTCATACAAATATTGATAATATTACATATAGTACAAGTTGAAATGGCTCCAAAGTGTCTTTAGGTACCTTTAGCACAGCTTCAGACAGTGTGTTTGATTGTAGTTCCAGAGAGAGAGTGTGAGAGAAGAGACCCACAGATAGTGGAGAGACTTTAGCAGAGATTCAGACAGTGTGTTTGATTGTAGTTCCAGAGAGAGAGTGTGAGAGAAGAGACCCACAGATAGTGGAGAGACTGAAACAGAATATGAGAAGGATGGACAAATGTTATTTCACAGATAAGAAGCAATAAAACCAGGCTTTGGGGGTGGGGGAGCAGGCAAGGTAAGGGGGGTTTCAGACAAATGCAAAGGTATGGATTTGCTTAGTAAAAGTTTTTATCTCATCAGATATTATATCACAGAAACATTCATAAAAAAATTGATAATATTACATATAGTAGAAGTTGAAATGGCTCCAAAGTGTATTTAGATACCTTTAGCACAGCTTCAGACAGTGTGTTTGATTGTAGTTCCAGAGAGAGAGTGTGAGAGAAGAGACCCACAGATAGTGGAGAGACTGCAACAGAATATGAGAAGGATGGACAAATGTTATTTCACAGATAAGAAGCAATAAAACCAGGCTTTGGGGGTGGGGGAGCAGGCAAGGTAAGGGGGGTTCCACACAAATGCAAAGGTATGGATTTGCTTAGTAAAAGTTTCTATCTCGTCAGATATTATATCACAGAAACATTTATACAAATATTGATAATATTACATATAGTAGAAGTTGAAATGGCTCCAAAGTGTCTTTAGATGCCGTTAGCACAGCTTCAGACAGTGTGTTTGATTGTAGTTCCAGAGAAAGAGTGTGAGAGAAGAGACCCACAGATAGTGGAGACTTTAGCACAGCTTCAGACAGTGTGTTTGATTGTAGTTCAAGAGAAAGAGTGTGAGAGAAGAGACCCACAGATAGTGGAGAGACTGCAACAGAATATGAGAAGGATGGACAAATGTTATTTCACAGATAAGACGCAATAAAACCAGACTTTGGGGGTGGGGGAGCAGGCAAGGTAAGGGGGGTTTCAGACAAATGCAAAGGTATGGATTTGCTTAGTAAAAGTTTTTATCTCATCAGATATTATATCACAGAAACATTCATACAAATATTGATAATATTACATATAGTACAAGTTGAAATGGCTCCAAAGTGTCTTTAGGTACCTTTAGCACAGCTTCAGACAGTGTGTTTGATTGTAGTTCCAGAGAGAGAGTGTGAGAGAAGAGACCCACAGATAGTGGAGAGACTTTAGCAGAGATTCAGACAGTGTGTTTGATTGTAGTTCCAGAGAGAGAGTGTGAGAGAAGAGACCCACAGATAGTGGAGAGACTGAAACAGAATATGAGAAGGATGGACAAATGTTATTTTACAGATAAGACGCAATCAAACCAGGCTTTGGGGGTGGGGGAGCAGGCAAGGTAAGGGGGGTTTCAGACAAATGCAAAGGTATGGATTTGCTTAGTAAAAGTTTCTATCTCGTCAGATATTATATCACAGAAACATTCATACAAATATTGATAATATTACATATAGTACAAGTTGAAATGGCCCTAAAGTGTCTTTAGATACCTTTAGCACAGCTTCAGACAGTGTGTTTGATTGTAGTTGCAGAGAGAGAGTGTGAGAGAAGAGACCCACAGATAGTGGAGAGACTACAACAGAATATGAGAAGGATGGACAAATGTTATTTCACAGATAAGACGAAATAAAACCAGGCTTTGGGGGTGGGGGAGCAGGCAAGGTAAGGGGGGTTTCAGACAAATGCAAAGGTATGGATTTGCTTAGTAAAAGTTTCTATCTCATCAGATATTATATCACAGAAACATTCATACAAATATTGATAATATTACATATAGTACAAGTTGAAATGGCTCCAAATTGTATTTAGATACCTTTAGCACAGCTTCAGACAGTGTGTTTGATTGTAGCTCTAGAGAGAGAGTGTTTGAGAAGAGACCCACAGATAGTGGAGAGACTTTAGCAGAGCTTCACACAGTGTGTTTGATTGTAGTTCCAGAGAGAGAGTGTGAGAGAAGAGACGTACAGATAGTGGAGAGACTGCAACAGAATATGAGAAGGATGGACAAATGTTATTTCACAGATAAGAAGCAATAAAAACCAGGCTTTGGGGGTGGGGGAGCAGGCAAGGTAAGGGGGGTTTCAGACAAATGCAAAGGTATGGATTTGCTTAGTAAAAGTTTCGACCTCATCAGATATTATATCACAGAAACATTCATACAAATTTTGATAATATTACATATAGTACAAGTTGAAATGGCTCCAAAGTGTCTTTAGGTACCTTTAGCACAGCTTCAGACAGTGTGTTTGATTGTAGTTCCAGAGAGAGAGTGTGAGAGAAGAGACCCACAGATAGTGGAGAGACTGCAACAGAATATGAGAAGGATGGACAAATGTTATTTTACAGATAAGACGCAATCAAACCATGCTTTGGGGGTGGGGGAGCAGGCAAGGTAAGGAGTGTTTAAGACAAATGCAAAGGTATGGATTTGCTTAGTAAAAGTTTCTATCTCATCAGATAATATATCACAGAAACATTCATACAAATATTGATAATATTACATATAGTACAAGTTGAAATGGCTCTAAGTGTCTTTAGATACCTTTAGCACAGCTTCAGACAGTGTGTTTGATTGTAGTTCCAGAGAGAGAGTGTGAGAGAAGAGACCCACAGATAGTGGAGAGACTGCAACAGAATATGAGAAGGATGGACAAATGTTATTTCACAGATAAGACGCAATAAAACCAGGCTTTGGGGGTGGGGGAGCAGGCAAGGTAAGGGGGGTTTCAGACAAATGCAAAGGTATGGATTTGCTTAGTAAAAGTCTCTATCTCATCAGATATTATATCACAGAAACATTCATAAAAAAATTGATAATATTACATATAGTACAAGTTGAAATGGCTCCAAAGTGTATTTAGATACCTTTAGCACAGCTTCAGACAGTGTGTTTGATTGTAGTTCCAGAGAGAGAGTGTGAGAGAAGAGACCCACAGATAGTGGAAAAACTGCAACAGAATATGAGAAGGATGGACAAATGTTATTTCACAGATAAGAAGCAATAAAACCAGGCTTTGGGGGTGGGGGAGCAGGCAAGGTAAGGGGGGTTCCAGACAAATGCAAAGGTATTGATTTGCTTAGTAAAAGTTTCTATCTCATCAGATATTATATCACAGAAACATTCATACAAATATTGATAATATTACATATAGTAGAAGTTGAAATGGCTCCAAAGTGTATTTAGATACCTTTAGCACAGCTTCAGACAGTGTGTTTGATTGTAGTTCCAGAGAGAGAGTGTGAGAGAAGAGACCCACAGATAGTGGAGAGACTTTAGCAGAGCTTCAGACAGTGTGTTTGATTGTAGTTCCAGAGAGAGAGTGTGAGAGAAGAGACCCACAGATAGTGAAGAGACTGCAACAGAATATGAGAAGGATGGACAAATGTTATTTCACAGATAAGAAGCAATAAAACCAGGCTTTGGGGGTGGGGGAGCAGGCAAGGTAAGGGGGGTTCCACACAAATGCAAAGGTATGGATTTGCTTAGTAATAGTTTTTATCTCATCAGATATTATATCACAGAAACATTCATACAAATATTGATAATATTACATATAGTACAAGTTGAAATGGCTCCAAAGTGTCTTTAGGTACCTTTAGCACAGCTTCAGACAGTGTGTTTGATTGTAGTTCCAGAGAGAGAGTGTGAGAGAAGAGACCCACAGATAGTGGAGAGACTTTAGCAGAGATTCAGACAGTGTGTTTGATTGTAGTTCCAGAGAGAGAGTGTGAGAGAAGAGACCCACAGATAGTGGAGAGACTGAAACAGAATATGAGAAGGATGGACAAATGTTATTTTACAGATAAGACGCAATCAAACCATGCTTTGGGGGTGGGGGAGCAGGCAAGGTAAGGGGGGTTTCAGACAAATGCAAAGGTATGGATTTGCTTAGTAAAAGTTTCTATCTCATCAGATATTATATCACAGAAACATTCATACAAATATTGATAATATTACATATAGTACAAGTTGAAATGGCCCTAAAGTGTCTTTAGATACCTTTAGCACAGCTTCAGACAGTGTGTTTGATTGTAGTTCCAGAGAGAGAGTGTGAGAGAAGAGACCCACAGATAGTGGAGAGACTACAACAGAATATGAGAAGGATGGACAAATGTTATTTCACAGATAAGACGCAATAAAACCAGGCTTTGGGGGTGGGGGAGCAGGCAAGGTAAGGGGGGGTTCAGACAAATGCAAAGGTATGGATTTGCTTAGTAAAAGTTTCTATCTCATCAGATATTATATCACAGAAACATTCATACAAATATTGATAATATTACATATAGTACAAGTTGAAATGGCTCCAAAGTGTCTTTAGATACCTTTAGCACAGCTTCAGACAGTGTGTTTGATTGTAGTTCCAGAGAGAGAGTGTGAGAGAAGAGACCCACAGATAGTGGAGAGACTTTAGCACAGCTTTAGACAGTGTGTTTGATTGTAGTTCCAGAGAGAGATTGTGAGAGAAGAGACCCACAGATAGTGGAGAGACTTTAGCACAGCTCCAGACAGTGTGTTTGATTGTAGTTCCAGAGAGAGAGTGTGAGAGAAGAGACCCACAGATAGTGGAGAGACTTTAGCACAGCTTCAGACAGTGTGTTTGATTGTAGTTCCAGAGAGAGAGTGTGAGAGAAGAGACCCACAGATAGTGGAGAGACTTTAGCACAGCTTCAGACAGTGTGTTTATTCTTTGCGATTTTTACATTGCCACCTACGCACCCATCTCACCTAAAGCAACAGAACTAATTTTAAATACCCCTTTCCTTGGCCTCTCATAATGTACAGAGCTTCCCACTCACAATGATTGATATTCCCTTGACCTTATCTTTACAAATCTCTGTACAATTTCCAACCTTGTCAGCTCCCCACTTCCTACACATGGCCACCACCTCCTAATCTACAACTTTATTACACCTTCCACTCACAATTCTTCCACTCACAACAATTTTCCTATGTGTTACAACTCCTTTTTAGCCCCCTCACCATCCTTTCCAGCCCTGATATTGCCACAGCACAGTACCACAATATACTAACTTTAACCCTCGACACCCCCTCCTTCCACAACTATAGACCGACCCCTCGCTCTCATCCACAACTATGGCACATTATACAGTCAAGCTATAGCTAGAAGTGCTCCTGCACTCCTGAATGACTATATAGGAAATCTTGTGACATTACAAATGTATTCCGTGTTTCTATTATATAATATAAACTTTGTCCTCCAATCTCAAATGCTTGTTAATAACATTCAACACTCTCTTCTGCCCACCCCAACTCTCCTCTTCCTGCCTTGCAGCTGATGACTTTGTCAGCCACTTTAAACATAAGATAAATGATATTTGAAACAAACTCTCCTCTAAACAAATTTATAACACCCAGACGTTTTCTTTGTTAACTTTGTTTTATTATTATCGTTATCTTCTTATGTATAACATGCCAACATATTCCGTAGTGCAGTACAGTGTATAAGAACAAGGGTGAATACAATGTTAACAAACTAAAGAAAATGGAGGGCCCTATTTTGAGCTTAGAATCTTTGTAAAAAGTGCTTTTTTCCAAAGCACCCTACCTGATTCAAAATGTGCTACTTACAATCTAAAGGGAATGGAAGAAGCAGAAACCTTGGCAAGAATAAACAAATAAGGAATAGCATGGGTGAAGAAGGAAGTGAAAGTTTTCTTGGGTAGGAAGGTGTGCAAAGTTAGAAAGATTTTCATTTAGTAGGAGAGGGAAGAAATCTCAAATAAAGTCAATTGAGGTAAGGGGCTCTAGAATGTAATATATTATCTACCCAAAGTGGTCAGATAATTTGTCCTGAAAATGAGAGAAAAGGATACAGGAATGGAAATTGCAGAATTGTTTCTGCTTATTAGCTTTAGAAGAGGGAGGAGATAGTGACTGGAGGAAGGAGAGTAGCTCATGGGTGCTTAAAAGAGAAGTGGAGAGCATGGGAGGTGAGATGGTTATTTTGGAGACATGATGTGGAAACATTGAGAATAAGAGCCTGAGGAAAAGGCAGGAAGTTAAAAGGGAGGAGAAGGCACGAGGAAACATTGCATAAAGGATTAATTAGGAAATAGTTGACAGGTGTTGCTAATTGATCAGCTGTAAGGAGTTTTTGTGACTCAATAAATAAAGAGTAAACAGGTAGGTGGGGACTGGTTCTGGTGAATAGCAGGAAGGATCTGGGAGTTAAAGAGTGAGTCTGTAAAAACAAGAAAACCAATCATCTTTAATGGAGCTCCTTTGACCATGTAACTGAGGGTGATGTCTCTATCAACCGCTCACATTATAACTTGCATACCTGATTATATTCCATCACAGCTAATCTCTTCCCTCTCTACCACACTAATTCCAACTCTCCCACAACGTCTTGCTAAACACCAGCAAGCTTCCTTCTTAAGCAACTTGTCTACAACTGAGAAACCCAATTCCTTTCCTCCAGCTCCTTCTTGACCCACTCCAGTTTAGTTTCTGTCCCCAACATTCCAAAGAGACAACTGTCACAAAAGTCACTAATAATTTACTCACCACCAATGAAAAGGATCACTACACTCTACTAATTATCCTGATCTCTCTGCAGCCTTCAATACAGTTGACCATACAGCCTTTTTCCAAGCTCCATGATAGTCCAGCAAAGGCAGAGCTGCCCATGTCCATGATAGACACAGGTAAGAGGATATATATATATATATATATAGTAAAAGGTAAGGGATGTATGTTACATTTTATTTATCTTAACCAGCATACTGTTTTTAATAGCCTTTGCCCAACAAAGAAACATTTGAGCTTTACTTGTAAATGCACTACAGAGGCCTTTTAACATGCACAACTGCATACTCTACAAAATCACTTGCACACAATCTATAGTGTAATGCAAATCCACCTTGACATACATCAGCCTATCTTACACCTGTCACCCTCCTGTATCACAGCTTTTTTTTCCGTTAAGGAATGTGTGCTCTTCAGAGTAGGGACCTCTTTCTGTTGCACCAAACTGTCCGCTGACCCATTTGGTACCTATACTTGTAATTTACTATTTGTACCCACTGTACTTTATTCTACTTTGTAAAAAGCATGATGATTCATAAATAAAGAGTAGTAACAATAATTATTATTTGTGTTGAAATTTCTTTAATATTAATAATGTATGCACATAAAATGAGTGATAAGAAACTAATTTAAAATTGTTTCTTCATTCAATATTTAACATACTTTTTGTGAACTTTGCCAACTGATTCTAAGTAGAGTCATAGTACTGGAATATCTTGTCTTGTTCTTTATATAATATTTATTCTTGTTTGTGTTTTTGGTGCAATTTGTTATGGTATGCAGATTTAGATGTGTACACATTGATTTATTTAAAAAAAGGTATGTTGAAAATTCTTAAAATTCTTCTTAAAAGTATAATATATAAAATCCTACAAAATAAGTAGATTGAATACTGTAAATATATTTTTGACTTTCATAAAAGTCATAGAGGCGTCCATAAATAAACACACATTTAAAAAAAGCTTGAATCAAAATAGAAAAGTGTTTTTTTTTTGTTACTTTATATTCTGGTAACCTTTATAAAAAACAACACATTTGCACCTAATGAATGAGGAATGGAAAGAGGAAAACATTAAGATATTTTGTTCTACTTTATTGTTTTGTGTTGCAAGCAATCAGCAGGTATATTTGTCTTGCTGTTTTGCTGTCTTCTTCCCTCTATATAATTTGGCATACTGAATGAAGAAAGTTAGTGAAGATGAATGAGAAAAGGTATCACTGCTGTCCAGCCTAAATATTTCTTTAGGATAAAATATATACAATATTAACTTTGCTTAATAATATAGAAAAATAGATAAAATCTAATGCCAATCTCAATGGATATAGAAATGAGCACAAAACAGATATGTTTTAACATAACTTAAACATTTAAAAAATAAATGATATGCTTCACTATTTCAAAGATGATATTCCATTATTTACAATGTAAGTCATGAAAAGACATACAAGATATGCCTACATAAACAGGAATATTACAGGTATTTTTTTATTCAGCAAATGAAAGTTTGCAAAGGTTATGAAATGTAGAAATAATACATACTGTTCCTCATTCAAATGCGATTTGGCCAGTTTAATAGGGCTCTTTATAAGCACATAGCATATTTTTTTACATAAGTTTTTAGTTAGTGAAGACCTTGCTTTTGGATAGAAGTTCACTAACTAAAAACATCTGTAAAAAAAAATTCTATGTGCTTATATAGAGCCCTATTCAATTGGCCAAATCATATTTGAAAGAGGCCCTCTGTACTCAAAGGATATACCTTTTATGAATAGGCAAATTAACTGGAGAAATAATCCATGAAGGAATCAGTCATAAATTAAAGCATGTGATGAGGTGGTAATGCAAAGATTCAAGCAGGATTGGCTACAGTATTTAACAAAGAGCCATGTAGCCCCAGAAATGTTGTGCATCTTATCAACATTCATATTAAAAGAATGTCATGAAACCATAACAGTTGTGAACCACTGTATTACTTTTACTTGATTTGAAATGTGACTACCTAGGCTGCCACGTAGCCTTTTTAAAATATTTACATTAGCCTATATTGAGTATTTGAGTTGTAATTTATGTATTTATTATTTATCTCTTACATTAATAAATGGATAAGCCAGTACTTGTATTTGCATGATTGAACAATAATGTAATTTTTGTTTCATGCCTGTTGAAAGCCTAGACTGTAATTCACCAATATGCCTGACTGGGGCAAAAAAATTACACATGTACTAGCATGCCACAAGAAAAGCAGACTGAATAAATAGTAACTTGACTGGTGATGTCAGTGACTTAGCCAAGGATTTATTCAAACTCAAAAATCCCTGCTGTCTCCAGGGGTTATGCAATAAGTAAGGAGCACCAAACAACAGTAAGTAGACAGCTCTGGATACCACCCAGGATGCAACCCAGCAGGACTGGATTATAGCAGAAGACATGGCTAGCTGGGAGTGGAGATGCTTATAAGGCACTGTTGGCACCTTCTGCCTCTAGTCAGCCATGTGTAAGGAGAGGGTTCCTTCTGTCTCTTTTTGTGTCCTGCTGTGCCTTCTTTTTTCTTTATTTTATTCCCTTCTTATCTTTAGCTTTTCCTCACCTTTACATCCACGTTCCTCTTCCCCTGTCTTTTTAATCTGCTCCTGCTGTCTCTACCTCCATCCCTTACCTAACTACGTATTGGCAAGGGCACAGACCTAAAAGGCAGAGGCAGGATAGTAATCATGATTTAGCAGGTCTTCCAGATACATATCAATATCTAATAGTAGACCTAAATGTTCCTACAGCTGTGGGCATTCCTGTTCAGCAAGAGGCAGAAGTGGAGAAAGGAAATGAAGCTTGACAAAACAAAGTCCTGCCAATAAATCAACATACTGCAGGTTGCCAAAGCTCCAGGTGAGACGGTAATAGAACTTAACCTTGTCAGTTTGCAATCTGGGGGGTGCCAAGGGTTTAGGTGGGTCAACAAAAAAAGATGGTGAACCATTTAGGGCATCTACTGCCAATACAGCAGCTCTGGGCTTGTATCAGTCAGTCATAACAGGCACCCCTCATATACGATTGAAAGATTGAAAGATCACTTATTTTGGGCCAATTCAGCCCCATTCCCTATGGAGGGCTTAGAACAGAGGGGTGATTCAGGAAGTTTGGTACACATACAAGGGACCTTTAATCTATGAAATGAACGTTTCTATGTGCTCTAGATAATCTGAGTGCACATTTATCTAAGGAGGTAAAAGAGCATACATTGAGGCAGGAATTTGTTGAAATCATATCTCTTCTTCCTTTATCAAGATACTCAAAGATCAAAGAAAATGACAGTTTGGGTTTCTGAGATGAAGTAGATAAAAAGAGAACAAGTTATCTTTAGCCCCCTCCTTTGCCCCCCCCCCCACCTTGGCCCCCAATCTGCATGCTGTGCTTTTAAGTGCCAATGTGCAGCCTGTGTTTTTAAGAGCCAATGTGCATCCTGTGCCTGTAAGAAGCCAATGTGCAGTCTGTGCCTGTATGAGCCAATGTGCAGCCTGTGCTTCTTACAAGTACCAAAAAGTTTTAATAATGGGAGATTTGAATTACCCTGAAATAAACTGGATAAATGTGAACAGCAGTTCAGCTAAGGGGAGCAGGCTCTTGAGTACACTCAGGGATAATTATCTGTCCCAGGTTATACAAGAGCCTACTAGAAATGAAGCTATCTTAGATTTAGTCATCACAAATAATATTGATATCGTATCAAATGTTGAAATAGGGCAACCTTTGGAAAACAGTGATCACAACATAGTCTCATTTGAGATTGAATAAATACATTTTTTTTTTCAGGGGCCAAAAAAAACCTCTTCATTTTGAAAGGGCAGATTTTAAAGGTCTAAGGGCAGTAATACAAAGTATAGACTGGGACAGAGAACTGCCGGGTAAAAATACTTAATATAAATGGACAACATTTAAATCCTTACTAAATATACATTCTTATCACCATATATCAACTGGGAATAAAAGTAAAAAGAGTAAATTACATCCAGTGTGGCATAACAATGATTTAAAGATCAAGTAATGGAGAAAAAAAAGGGATTTAACTTATACAAACAAGAGGGGACAGAGACTGCTTTACGGGAGTACAAGGAAATCAACAAGGATTGATAAAGGGCTATTAGACTGGCTAAAATAGAAAATGAAAAAAAAATTGCAAAAGAGAGTAAGACTAACTCTAAAATATGTTTTAAATATATTAATGGGAAGAAGGCAAGGAAGGATGCTATAGGAACATTACAATGTGAAAATTAGTGACCAGGAAAAGGCAGATGAGCTAAATAGGTTATTTTCTTTGGTATACACAAGTGAGGTATCAGTGGTTGCTACACTGCAAAATAATGGGGCTACACTACCTTTGCCGAATAATTGGTAAACGCAGGAAGTAATCCAAAAGAGGTTGGAAAAAATAAATGTTAATAAAGCCCCGGGTCCTGATGGAATACATCCAAGGGTATTGAGGGAATTGGGTTCTGCAATAGCCAAACCATTATATCTATTTTTTCAAGATTCACTCAATACAGGGTCTCTACCAGATGACTGGAGAAAAGCAGATATGATACCTATATTTAAAATGGGAGCAAATCCGGGGAATTATAGACCAGTGAGTCTAATTTTTGCAGTGGGGGGGCTTTTAGAAGGGCTAAAAAGGGATAATATACAAGAATATGTATATTTGAACAGGATTATAAGTAGGAGTCAACGTGCATTTATGAGGGTTAGGTCAAACAAATCTAATGCGTTTCTATGAGGAGGTTATTAAGAACCTGGAAAAAGGCAACTCAGTGGAGGTGGTCTTTTTGGATTTTGAAAAGGCTTTTAATACAGTACCACATGGTAGACTATTGTGCAAACTAAGAGATACAGGAATTGCAGTTAATATCTGCTCATGGATTGAGAGCTGGCTAAAAGACAAGAAGCAAAGGGTTGTTGTAAATGGAACAAACTCCAATTGGACTAATGTGGTAAGTGGGGTTCCTCAGGGTTCAGTATTAGGTCCTCTCCTTTTTAACATATTTATTAATAACTTAGAGGTGGGACTGGATAGTAGTGTCTCCATTTTCGCTGATGACAAAGAGTTCTGCAAGACAATTAAATCAGATAATGATGTGC
The DNA here is from genome assembly GCA_027410445.1 of Discoglossus pictus. Taxonomy (NCBI): domain Eukaryota; kingdom Metazoa; phylum Chordata; class Amphibia; order Anura; family Alytidae; genus Discoglossus; species Discoglossus pictus. Next base: position 310,702,862 of record CM050166.1, on the reverse strand, counting down.
TTTCCCTCCAAAGGGATTTACATAAAATTGAGGAATGGGCATCTAAATGCCAGATGAGATTTAGTATGAATAAATGTAAAGTTATGCAGCTGGGAAGGAAAAATAGCCATGCAATTTATAATCTTAATGGAGCAAATCTAGGGGTATCAGATATTGAAAGGGATTTGGGAGTGCTTGTGGATAACAACCTAGGTAACAGTGTTCAAAGCCAAGCAGCAGCAAAAACATTTTAGCATGTATTAAGAAGGGTATAGAAGCAAGGGAAGCAAATATAATTCTGCCACTATACAAATCTCTAGTACGCCCTCATTTGGAATATGGAATACAATTTTGGGCACCACTTCATAAAAAGGACATTTTAGAGCTGGGAAAGGTACAGAGGAGGGCAAGAAAACTAATAAGGGGAATGGAGGGGCTAAGTTATGAAGAAAGACTAACTAAATTAAACTTATTTTCTCAAGAAAAAAGGTGTCTAAGAGGAGATATGATTATCTTATATAAATACATCCAGGGTCAGTATAAAGATTTGTCAGGGGAGCTTTTTGTGCCAAGAGGTTTTCAACTGACAAGAGGACATCCCTTGAGGTTAGAAGTAAAATGATTCCACCTTAAAGAAAGAAAAGGGTTCTTCACAGTAAGGGTGTTTAATCTGTGGAATTCTCTATTAGAGGAGGTGGTGACAGCAGATTCGATAAATAACTTTAAAAGGGGACTGGATTTATTTCTAATTAAAAAGGAAATTCAGGTTATCCAGGATAATTAGAGAGAGAGAGTATTGATCCAGGGAGAAATCTGAGCGACAGTATCTGGGGTCAGGTAGGAATTTGTTTTCCCCTTTGAAACAATTGGCTAAGTTTCACTTGTTTTTTTTTTTTTTCCTTTTTGCCCTCTGGATTTATTAATAATATTTTTTTTTTATAATAATTAAATATTTGATTAATAATTAATTAACAACTAATTAATTAATAACTAATCCGTATATTGTAGATCAGAAGAGATCTTAAAAGGTTGAACTGGATGGATTGAAAGTCTTTTTTCAACCTTGATTACTATGGGCCTCATTCTATTAGCGGCCGCAGCCGTTGCGGGGCCGCAAGGACCGTCCGCAAGCTATTCGGCTATTCTATTCCCTTACGGCCGGAGGCTCCGGCAGGCTTGCGGCCGGTGCCTTGCTATCTCTTGCGGCCGCTCGCGCCGGAGGAAAGCCTTTGATCTAAAACGGCCGCAAGAGATTTGCAATTCAATTGCTCCGGGAAACCTCTCTGCAAGGCTAAAAACGAGCCGCAGCTTACTTGCCGGAAAGAGGTCTCGCTAGCACCAATTAAGCACATAAAATAGCTCAAATAAAGCCATCCTGCACTTTGAGAAGACTATAAAGGGATTTTAGGTGTTAGAAAAAATAGCACATAATTATCCTGTACTCAAATCCGTAAAATATTTTATTTTTAATATCCGTAAAATATCCATGTAAAAAGTCCAGAGTGCTTGGAGCACCTCAGACACGCCCACGCCGCAGCCGGAAAATAAACAGTTAATTTGAACTCGGGTTTGGGCAGATGTGCAAGCTTGAGAGTGGGTTCCTTTTAATCCTCATGTCCCCCAATATGATCCCTAGCATTTACAGAGCTGTACAGTGCAGGCTTGAATTTATTTTTGCGTTTTTCTATTTCTGAGATTACGGCCGGTTCCAAGATATGCGGCCGGCCGTAAAAGGAGATCCTTGCGGGGCCGTATAATAGAATCGCGAGTTAACTGAACCCCCGCAAGGAATCGCAGCCTTACGGCCGATTTACGGCCGATAATAGAATGAGGCCCTATGTAACTATGTAAAGTTCAAGGGCCATTTACCTCACTGTAGATGCTCTTTATGATGTGAAAGAGCACAATATTGTATGTTAAAATTATCTATTTTTTTAATTACACTAATAACACCTAAAAAATCTAAAGTGTTAGCTCTATTTACAAACACACTGTATCCTGCCTCTTGACTGTTCTATGATTAATAACATATACTGAACTGTGCGGTGAAGGCACAGTGAACACAAATATTAATAGTAGTTTTCTCTGAAATTTGGAATACAACTGCCCTATTTATAGTGCCTGTCAAAAGTATTCACCTCACTTGACTTTTTACCTATTTTGTTACATTACAGCCTTAAGCTCAATGTTTTGTTAATCTGAATTCTATGTGAAGGATCAGAGGACAATAGTCTAAGATGGATCAGAGCACAATAGTCTAAGTTGGTGAAGTGAAATGAGAAAAATATATACATAAAACTATTTTTTAGAAATAGAAAATAGAAAATTGTCATTTGTGTATGTATTCACCCTCTTTGTTATCATAAATAGCTCTGGTGCAACCAATTACCTTCAGAAGTCACATCATTAGTGAAAGCATGTCCACTTGTGTGCAATCAAAGTGTCACATGATCTGTCATTACATATACACACCTTTTTTGAATATCCCCAGAAGCTGCAACACCTAAGAAAGAGGCACCATTAACCAAAAACTGCCATGAAGACAGAGGAACTTTCCAAACAAGTAAGGGACAATGTTGTTGAGAAGTACAAATCAGGATTTGGTTATAAAAAAATCCATATCTTTGATGATCCCCAGGAGCACCATCAAATCTATCATAACTAAATGGAAAGAACATGGCACAACAGCAAACCTGCCAAGAGACGGCCACCCACCAAAACTCACTGATCGGGCAAGGAGGGCATTAATCAGAGAGGCAGCGCAGAGACCTAAGGTAACCCTGCAGAGTTCCACAGCAGAGACTGGAGTATCTGTACATAGGACGACAATAAGCCGTACACTCCATAGAGTTGGGCTTTATGTCAGAGTGGCCAGAAGAAAGCCACTACATTAAGCAAAAAACAAAACAGCACATTTAGAGTTTGCAAAAAGGCATGTAGGAGACTCCCAAAGTGTATGGAGGAAAGTGCTCTGGTCTGATGAGGCTAAAATTGAACTTTTCAGCCATTAAAGAAAACGCTATGTCTGGTGCAAACCCAACACATCACATCACCAAAAGAACACCATTTTCAGCAGCCGGGACTGGGAAACTGGTCAGAGCTGAGGGAAAGATGAATGGTGCTAAATACAGGGATATTCTTGAGAAAAACCTGTACTACTCTGTGCGTAATTTGAGGCTATGATGGAGGTTCATCTTCCAGCAGGATAATGACCCCGAACACACTGCTAAAGCAACACTTGAGTGCTTTAAGGGGAAACATGTAAATGTGTTGGAATGGCCTAGTCAAAGCCCAGACATCAATCCAATAGACAATTTGTGGTGAGACTGTTCACAAGCGCAAACCATCCAACTTGAAGGAGCTGGAGCAATTTTCCAAGGAGGAATGCGCAAAAATCCAGGTGGTAAGATGTGGCAAGCTCATAGAGTCTTATCCAAAGCGACTTGGAGCTGTGATTGCCGCAAAAGGTGGCTCTACAAAGTATTGGCTTTAGGGGGGTGAATAGTTATGCACATTGATTTTTTCTGTTATTTTGTCCTATTTGTTGATTGCTTCACAGTAATAAACACAAAAAAACATCTTCAAAGTTGTGGGCATGTTCTGTAAATTAAATGATGCAAATCCTCAAACAAACCATGTTAATTCCAGGTTGTGAGGCAACAAAACACGAAAAATGCCAAGGGGGTGAATACTTTTGGAAGGCACTATAGGTGATTTCAGCATTCCATTCTCTGCACAGATACATTTGTGAACGGTTAACTCTTTTTTCTTTTTTTGCTTATGCTCACTGCACATAGGTCTTGCTGTGGGTCTGACTCGGGGCTTGCCAGTGACACATGTAAACAGAGATTTATTATTAATTTCTCCATTAAAAAAAATCAACATGCTTTTAGGAGATTACTACAGTAGTGTGCTTCAAATTGTGATGAATTAAGTGACCCTTTAATTTCCATTGGAAAGCATAAATTTTTTTCTATTCTTATCCATAGTCATAGTGGATTAAAGTAGTACTATTGTATCAGTTTTATAAAACTTGCTGCTAAATAATAGTGTTTTATATTTGAGCAGATTTTCCACTCAAACATTTATGTCTTTGAAGTGTATTTTGAATAATTATGGCTATTTTATAATTTCAGATTTTTTTTTTTAAAGCTTTTGGATTTTTCGCAGAATTTTTGGGAGGAACTCTAATTGGTAATGTTCTAAATAAATATAGTAAATGTGACATGGGACCATTTTTCTCCCTAGTAGGAAAATACAGAATTTAGTCCAATCTTTTAGTTAGCTAGCAATTTTTATTATTAAAGAAGAAAAATTAAACTCACAAAGTCAATGTGGTGTTGCTGCAATTTTTATACCTAAGTAACAGTATTCAAAGAGATCTTAATACATAATAGAATTTGAGTATTATTGTTAAGTTTCATGATTTTGTTGTATTAATTTTTACAGCTGACAAAGAGCTAACTTTGTTTAGTATTTTCAATAGATTAGGGATTGGTATGTGTGGATTTGAAAGTGTAATAATGTCATCTGAATAAAATGCTAATTTACATTGATTTTTCAAATGCCATTTATAAGATATAAATGCATTGGATAGCGGTCATTATTGTCTTGTGCCTCATATTTCTATTGGAGTGGAACAAAGGCCCATTGTGCATATGTGTGCAATATGTATATTGTAGAAGTTTGAAAAAGCTCTAATGATCTTCATTGAGAAGTTGTAGTGGGATAGAGTGGTACATAAAAAAAGACTGGTTTACCCAATCAAATGCAGTCTGGGCATCTAATGATAATAGGATGGATTGGATACTGTGATATGCTGTTATAAAGCAATAATCCTGTGTATATTGTTTGGAGCTTTCTTTTATGGTATGAAGCCTACTTGACCTGCATGTATGATTGTTCTTATAATTACTCACATATTCATAAACTATTGAGATTACCATAGTTGCAACTATTCTGACCTATTCTGTATTCTGTATTCTGTATTCTGACTATTCTGTAAAAGCTTTACTTTTTAATAGCTTGCCCAGACTATCCATAGCTTTCCTTACCAGAAGCAAATGTCTTTCAATTTCATGTCACCATCTGCAGAGATGGTGACATAAAATCTTGGAAAATAAAATAAGTCACTGCCTCCACTTTTCCATCTATTTGCAAGGAACTGAGATTGCTGTTTGCCATTGTCTTAGGCTCTTTAGTCACACATTTCTGTAGCAATCAGAGTAGTATCATCTTCATATGCAACCAGCCTTATGCATTATGCATTCTGTATATACGTTGAATTACTAAGATGACAATACACAACATTGTCTCAGTCCTTACCTGATCTTGAATTATTCAGTTCTTCCATATTTGGTTCTGACAGCGGCTTCCTGCTCCACATACAGATTCCTAAGGACGTGGATGAAATAGTGTGGTACTCCCATTTCCTTAAAAACCTGTCACATTTTGTAGTGATCCACACAGTCAAAAGCTTTAGAATATTCTATGAGGTAGAGGTAAATGTTTTTTTATCGAACTTTCTTGCTTTCTCTATTGTCCAGTGGACACAGGCAAGTTGATCTCTTGTGCCTCTGAGATTACCCAGTTGCAAATCTGATACTTCTTGGTCCATATATTTTTGGAGTAGGATGTTAAGCATTACCTTGCTGGCCTGTGAAATGAGTGCAATTGTTCTATAATTGGAGCACTCTTTGGCACTGTCTTTGTTGTGGTTGGGGTGTAGACTGACCATTTACAGTCCACCCCTGCTGCTTTCTTAAAAGCAAGGATACATATTTCCCATCTCATTTCACCCTCCTCCATCTCATTTGACAAACTACTGTGGTTATGAATACTGTTAAGATCCTTCCTCTATAGATATTCTATTTATTCCTGCCACCTCTTCTTTATATGATCTGCTTCTGTTTAGTCCTTACCATTTTTGTCTTTTATTACACTCAATCTGACATGAAAGTTTCCCTTGAAATTCCCAATTTTCTAGAAGGGATACACTGATTTCCCCATTCTGTCATCTTATTCTATGTGTATTCCAATATTAATTTTGTATCTGTTTGGTCTGAGGATTTTCCTTCTTTTTCTCAGGTTATTTCTGAACTTTACAATAAGACACTCATGAACCACAGTCAGCTGAAGGTCTTGTTTTTGCTAATTTATACAACTCCTTCATCTTTGAATACAAGGTATATAGTTAATCTGATTTCTATATTGTCCATCTGGTGATGTTCATATGTAGAGTTGTCTCTGAGTCTGTGGGAACAGGGTGCTTGCTATAACCAGATAATTATCTTTACAAAATTCTACTAATCTCTGGGCCTCATTCAAATGTGATTTGGCCAATTACAAAGGGCTCTACATAAGAACATTTTTACAGATGTTTTTAGTTAGTGAACTTCTATCCAAAAGCAAGGTCTTCACTAACTAAAAAAATCAGTAAAAATAAAATGCTATGTGCTTATTTAGAGCCCAATTCAATTGGCCAAATTGCATTTGAATGAGGCCCTTTGACTTGCTCCAAAATCAAACTTGGTCTTTATTCCAGGTATCTTTTTGTTTTTCTACTTTAGCATTCCAATCTCCTATGATGAGAGTAACATATTTTCTTATAGTTATATTTGTGAGGTGTTTAATATCCTCATAGAACTGAAATCATTCTGAGCCTGATTCAATTGCAAGCATCTTGCGGGATACAGGCCGTATGTCTGCGTGCTCCCGTTCATCTCTAATTCTGATGCTATTCAGTTGAACAAGCCCACAAGTTAGGGGTCGGACACCAAAGCCGCAAACCATGCACTCGTCTGTAGCAGTTCAGGGCGGGAACATGATCAATTAAGCAAGGCCGTAACCAAAGAAAATGAGACCGCCATCATTACAGCATTAAAACATGGAGGTTCGGGAGTCCAATATGCGATGGGACTTGCAAACACTCAAAATACAAAATAATAAAAATCAATGCCAATACTGTTCTAGTCAATATGGGTGGCCTGATACGTATCAACAATTGATTCCCGAGATTGATATAACCCCAAAATGACACATAAAAAATATGATTTTGTATTGCTGATTAGCAAGCTTGAGATTGTTCTGCAATTCATTCTAATTTACAGTGCAGTATTTATGTTTTCTGTGTTATGGGGCTATTAAATTGGAAGGGGCTGCAAGCTGCGGGCCAGAGACACTAAACCGCAATGCAGTCTGTTGTACATTGGATGTGCAGCCATGAACAGGATCAATTAGTCTAACCCATAGTAACGGATTAGATTTAGCCAATGGCAAGAGAGATTGCCATCATGGCTGCTGAAAGCCTGCAGGAATCCCTGCAGGCTCCCAACATCAGCCCTTGCTGCAGGGTCCCGATCGGGACCCCTGCAGCAGTTAAACCCTGTACACCTGATGCGGGGGGTACTTCAAGTACCCCCCAGTACTTAAAGTAAACCCCTTTATGCAGGAGGTCCCCATCAGGATTCCCGCAGTGTCCCCATATTACCCCTTGCAATGGGGGTCGCAATCAGCACCCCCGCTGCATCTAAAAATTCGAATTTCCCGCCTTGCAGGTCCTGAAAGTAAAAAATTAACCCCTGCTGCGGGGGCACTTTAAGTACCCCCAGCACCTAAAAAAAAAAACATCACTCATGGGGTTTTATATAGACCCTCGAGAGCCTCTAGTTAACCTAATAAGTCCCAGACAATACTTAACCCTCACCATTTACACTATAAGTGCAATGAGGGTCCTCCAAAAAATATCCCTGCCGCAAATGGAGGTTCCTGCACATTCTCCACGCAAAAAATAGAAATGGCACCTTCTGATTATCTGAAATCACTGTCAATAATATTTCAGCCAAACAGAAGGTGCAAATGTGTGAGCCACTCAAAATGGGATACACCCTTATATGCCATTCTGGTTGACTCCAAGCTTCTGCATCTTCTGATTGGCTGAAGTAACTGTCAATCAGATTGCAGCCAATAAGAAGGTGCAGATGCTTAGAGACAATGAGAATGGGATACAGGGGCTCCAGTAACTTATGATTTCTCGATTGAATCAGGCTCTCTGTCATTTTTTAAGTTGTATCTTAGCACTGTTTTGGCCATTCTTTGAATGATTATAGACATACTCCATTTCTTCCTCAGGATTCTTGACCACAGTGAAAGATCTGGTGGTTGTCAGACATGAAATGATCCATTCCAGTACAGCAGAGTTCACCAATCCCCCGAATGTAAATGTTTAATCTTGTCATATCCTTTTTATCATATCAGTTGGTTCATAGCCTTAAGTTTGAGGTTTCCATGCTGAATTGTTTTTTGCAGCAGCAGACTTTCCTCTCGAGACACATCTGTTGCAATACATTTCCTTGACCTTGGCCCAACCACTTTATTAAATCTGGCGCTACTCACACTCACCCTCTGCTGCTCCCTAGTAATGTGGTAGGCACCTTCAGACCTGAGGGGCTAGTCTTCAGTTACCTTATCATTATGTCTCTGGTTGGAGATACCAATAAAATTATCTTGGCAAAGTTTAGTGGGTTGCCAGTTGCCAGACCATGATTTGTCTGACCTCTCTGCTATGAGGGTATAGCTCACAGCTTCATTAAAGTACACAAGACCCTTCAATTTAACAAGGTGACATTACAAAATGGAAAGACAAAAAATAGTCAACTTGAAATTAATAATTAAGATTGGGTAATATAAAATCTCTAAAACATTAAGATTATTTTTGAATCATTTTGATAAATTACCTGAACAAACACTAATAGCTTATTTTTTATTCCCTAGATGCCCCTAAAAGTATATATTATATGTATTTCTTCTTAATTCCTTTCTATTCATAATAAAGTTCTCAGTTGTAGATATATAGATATCAATGTATATTTATATTTAAGTCCATAAAACTGTAATTTGTAGGGTACTAGTCAGGTATTAAGAATGATCTAGAAAAGGAACACAACTTCTAAAATTAGTTGGCGAGTGTGGAAATGGTTAGCCAAAACATGATTACACCAACAACAACAGATCTGTGACATTCATCATAACACAATCAACATCTCTGTGATGGAAGAAGGTATTGTTGTTAAATATATTGATTTCAGAGACTAGGTAGTTAGAAATTAGATGTAACACCTGCAAAAATCAAGGTAAGAAATAGAGGTATAGAGAAGACACCCAGATAAAAAAATAAAAAAAAACAACAGAGAAAAAATAAAATGAGATAATTGCTGATTTGTGAAGGTCAGAAAATAGAAATTATTTTTCAAATCAAAATTGCTTGTATAACAGTAGGTACATTCCACAGGAGTTTTCAGATGGACTAGATACATGGGGATAAGAGAATGAATGTTTAGGAGAGGACAGTAGTGGGAACATAACACCAAGATAAAAGCGGTGAATTTGTAATATGAATAGAAAGAAAAGTATTAAAATGGGTTGCCATTTGGTAAATGTGAACAACATCTCTCTGCACTGCTTGTGAAAAGTGCCTTTTCCAGTAAAGCTGGCTACATTAGTTTGTAAACTTTACTAGTTATTCATAGTGAACAACAATTCACATATGGCATTATCAGAAAGGTAGTGCAGCATAGCAGTGCTGTTCTGAAGAAAAGTATAATAAGTGCAATTAAGCAAAACAGATTTTCACAGGCATACTAGTATAACATAGCATGTAATATTTGAAAAAAATAGGCATGTTTTTACTGCAAAATCTTTAAACTGGTATGCTCAGCGTACCGGATACAGTGCACCTCATTTTATCCATACATATTTGGATTAGTGTTTTTTCGAATGGATAGTTTATCAGTTCATTAGGTTCACAGTTATTGCTCCCTTATGCCTACCAAATATTCAAAAGATGTATGTCAAATACAAAGTTCTCTTATGAGAATATGCAAAAGCAGAATCAATTGTGATATTCAAATATCTTCAATATTTCTCTCATGGCTACATTTAGCACTCAATTATAAATGATTTGATGTTTAAAACCCAACACAAACTTCTTAATAAAGCAACACAGATAAATCACTCGCTGAAATTACTGAATGTTTACGGTATATTAAATTATCAACATAAAAATGGATTATAGTAAAAACATTTATTCATCATAGGAAAGTAATGTACACATGCATCTACAGTGTTGTTGTTCTTTTTTAAATGACATTGGGGGAACATCAGGAAGTGTTTATAACTCTCAAGAATAAGATATTTTGAGAGCAAAAAAAATGAAATGTATACAGTGCAAAAATAAAATACAGAAAAATATTTATTTTCACTTGCGCTGTGGTCTGCTTCTCTGCTATGAATAATAGCTGATTTTAAATATATATCTGCAAGGGGACAAACTTGACTGAAAAAGTAACAGCCTCTTCTCACAAAAACTTTACAAGGTACATGGAGGCTGTAATTCATTACTAGCTTTTTATTGTTCAATTTTTTACAGCCTGCTGTAAAGTGTAAATTTTATGTGTTTACACTTTGAATGTTTTCTGATTTTTTTAATAAACAGTTCTGTGGTAATAGGGAGTTATAAGACATGTTATTTACTGGAGTTCAAATTACTGTTATTTTTTCTGTCAAGTTAAAATATATCAAAGGAATTTAAGAAAATGTAATGTCAAAACATGTTTGTGAAAATCTCAATGTTCCCTTTCTAAAAAAGAACAGTACATTGTATAATCGTTAAAATCAATTTAAGGGAAACATTTTCAGTCAAGATAATTTTTTTTGTTAATCATGATAACTTTTAAACTTGGTCGTCAGACACTAGCAAACGATACTCTACTCTACTACTTGTAGCAAGTCATTTATAACAGAGAAATAGTTCAAATGAATTGCTTAAAAATAGGAACATTGTAGTAAAAAAGAAAAATTATCTCAATCAGAAACATACAGAAGCATCAGTCTGAAGGTTAACCGTTACCTTGCACGTTGTAAACAAAGCAACTTGTGATGTGTAATTACCATCTTATATAACATTTGGCACAACAAATTACTGTAAAGGAATTACGGTAAAACAAAACCAATGTTTTTCTTATAATTCCAATCCATATACAGAGGACCATGGACTATGCTGTGGCAAGAATACAAAAACATGTTTTGATGTGTCATCGGAGTTATATAGTCACATGATCACCATGGATTCCTACATCTAAGAACCTGAGGGCACCCAAACCCTGTCTGTTTGCTGAAACTAACTCTACCACCCTGAAAGCAAAAGAAAAGTCTGTAAAAAACAGCAAGGCTGCATATCCATGGGTATAGACCTTTTTCAAAACCACTGACATCATCAACAGGATAGAAAAGGCTATAGATTGCCTGCTATCCCATTGGCCATGTCACGTGTCAAGACTTGAACCACTCGTTTAATCAATCATAGTACATAGGAACATGTTTTGCCCTGCACCATAAATTCAAATACAGACAACTCAGAACAGATGCTTCAATAAATGTACTACCAGGAGGCATGATACTGACAAGAAATTAAGAACCTGCATATGCCCATGATAGCCAACATCAAAACTATTTGTCTATCCCTTAAGCCACTGTTCCATAAAAACAATGAAATAACTATAGTAAGAAACCGAGTATATAGCTCAAGGTCAATATTTGAAAGTCTTCTTGCAGTGGCAAAGCTATTGCATGGAGGGCCTGTGCCCCAGTGTGTTTCCCGGCTCCCTCCAGTATCATCTCACACATTATATATATATATATATATATATATATATATATATATATATATATATATATATATATATATACAGTGGACATAAAAAGTCTACACACCCCTGTTAAAATCTCAGGTTTCTGCACTGTAAAAAAATGAGACAAAGATAAATAATTTCAGAACTTTTTCCACCATTAATGTGACCTATAAACAACTCAATTGAAAATCAAACTGAAATCTTTTAGGTGGAGGGAAAAAAAATTAAAAAAATAATGTGGTTGCATAAGTCTGCACACCCTCTTATAACTTGGGATGTAGCTATGTTCAGAATTAAGCAATCACATTCCAAATCTTGTTAAATAGGAGTCAGCATATACCTGCCATCATTTAAAGTGCCTCTGATTAACCACAAATAAAGTTTAGCTACTCTAGTTGTTCTTTCCTGAAATTTTCTTAGTCGCATCCCACAGCAAAAGCCATGGTCCACAGAGAGCTTCCAAAGCATCAGAGGGATCTCATTGTTAAAAGGTATCAGTCAGGAGAAGGGTACAATAGAGTTTCCAAGGCATTAGATATACCATGGAACACAGTGAAGACAGTCATCATCAAGTGGAGAAAATATAGCACAACAGTGACATTGCCAAGAACTGGAGCTCCCTCCAAAATTGATGAAAAGACGAGAAGAAAACTGGTCTGGGAGGCTACCAAGAGGCCTACAGCAACATTAAAGGAGCTGCAGGAATATCTGGCAAGTACTGGCTGTGTGGTACATGTGACAACAATCTCCCATATTCTTCATATGTCTGGGCTGTGGGGTAGAGTGGCAAGACGAAAACCTTTTCTTACGAAGAAAAACATCCAAGCCAGGCTACATTTTGCAAAAACACATCTGAAGTCTCCCAAAAGCATGTGGGAAAAGGTGTTATGGTCTGATGAAACCAAGGTTGAACTTTTTGGCCATAATTCCAAAAGATATGTTTGGCACAAAAACAACACTGCACTTCACCAAAAGAACACCATACCCACAGTGAAGCATGGTGGTGGCAGCATGATACTTTGGGGCTGTTTTTCTTCAGCTGGAACTAGGGCCTTAGTTAAGATAGAGGGAATTATGAACAGTTTCAAATACCAGTCAATATTGGCACAAAACCTTCAGGCTTCTGCTAAAAAGCTGAACATGAAGAGGAGCTTCATCTTTCAGCATGACATCGACCCAAAGCATACATCCAAATCAACAAAGGAATGGCTTCACCAGAAGAATATTAAAGTTTTGGAATGGCCCAGCCAGAGCCCAGACCTGAATCCAATTGAAAATCTGTGGGGTGATCGGAAGAGGGCTGTGCACAGAGATGCCCTCGCAATCTGACAGATTTGGAGTGTTTTTGCAAAGAAGAGTGGGCAAATCTTGCCAAGTCAAAATGTGCCATGCTGATAGACTCATACCCAAAAAGACGGAGTGCTGTAATAAAATCAAAAGGTGATTCAACAAAGTATTAGTTTAAGGGTGTGCATACTTATGCAACCATATTATTTTATTTTTATATTTTTTCTTCCCTCTACCCAAAAGATTTCAGTTTGTTTTTCAATTGAGTTGTACAGTTTATAGGTCACATTAAAGGTGGAAAAAGTTCTGAAATGATTTATCTTTGTCTCAGCACAGAAACCTGACATTTTAACAGGGGCATGTAGACTTTTTTTATATCCACTGTATATATATATATATATATATATATATATATATATATATATATATATATATATAAATAAATATATATATATATATATAGAGTAAATGAATAGTACATCTGTGTTTACATTTGAGCATTTAAAATGTCTTAAGCAAGTTAAAAAACTTGCTTCCAGCTCAGAATTCCAAGAAAAACAGTTATTACACTGCATTCCGTGAAGCTGAGCTGGGACATGCAAATGTGCCCACAAATGCCTGGCTCTTCAATCCATAGTCATTTTTAGACATAGCTTTCTTTAAGCTTATGCCTGCTGTATTACACCGCTTTAATGCAAAGCCAAAGCTGGATTTTACATAAGCCAAGAATCCTATCCATATACAGCTGTTTCAAGCTTACCTGCTATCATCAGCATGGAGCAGGATTTCAGCTTGTGTTGTGGCTCTTTTGAGTAGGTAGTTCACCACAACAATCATTTAATATATGGTGGGCAAAAGAGAGATAGAAGCCCTCCACAGTACAGTAGTAGAATAAATGAATAGTACATCTGTATTCACATTTGAATGTCTTAAGCAAGTAAAAAAACTGCTTCCAGTTTAGAATTCTGAGAAAAACAGTTATTACACTGCATTCTGGAAACTGAGCTGAGACATGCAAATGTGCCCACAAATGCCTCGCTCTTCAATCCATAGCCATTTCCAAACATGGCTTCCTTTAAGCTTATGCCTGCTGTATTACACAGCTTTAATGCAAAACCAAGGCTGGATTGTATACAAGCTGAGAATCATATCCATGTACAGCTGTTTTTTGTTTTATTTTATACCATTCAGTCATTGATTAACTTCATTTTTCCCAATATTGCCATGGAAAGGTTTTATCATTTATACATCATCATGGTATGTTAAAAAAAGAAAAAGGAGATTTACTGGGTCTAAATTGGTCAAATAAAATAAAACTATCTTTCCCTATTAAACCCTAGTAAAAAATTCCTTTATTTTCCCGTTCTTTTCCTATCTTTCTTTCTATCCTTTATTTCTATTCCTATCCTATACCTTCTCTTAAAAAAGGATAAAGAAGGATAAAAAAAGAATAAAAAGAATAAAAAATGGTAAGAAGGTAAAAGAGACAAATATTTAAGGAAAATGTTTAATTATAATAACCAATTCCAAGTATGCAACTTCCATTTCTGTTGTGCTTTTTCTTTTCCTATTTTTTATCCCTCCGATAATAAATCACATATATAGTTGTGAGCAGCAGAAAATGTTGCTAACGCTGACATCATAAAGGGGGCGTGGCTATGATGTAAGTGGGGGTGGGCCTAAAAACTGATTTTAACAGAAGCGTGGCGGCCATTTGCATTTCAGAGAAAGACAGCAAAGTGAGAGAGGGAGACAGGTACAGAGAGAGAGAGAGGGAGACAGCTACAGAGAGAGAGGGAGACAGCTACAGAGAGAGAAGAAGACAGGTACAGAGAGAGAAGGAGACAGGTACAGAGAGAGAAGGAGACAGGTACAGAGAGAGAGGGAGACAGGTACAGAGAGAGAGGGAGACAGCTACAGAGAGAGAAGGAGACAGGCACAGAGAGAGAGGGAGACAGGTACAGAGATGGAGACAGGTACAGAGAGGGAGAGAGACAGGTACAGAGAGAGAGGGAGACAGGTACAGAGAGAGAGGGAGACAGGTACAGAGAGAGAGGGAGTCAGGTACAGAGAGAGAGGGAGACATAAAGAGAATTACAGAGCAAGAGCACACACAGACAGTGAGGGAGCACAAAGACAGCGCAGAGAGAGTTCACAGATAGAGCGCACAGAGAGTGCAGAGAGATTGACAAAGAGAGTGAGGGGTACAGAGACAGAGATTGCACACCGACAGCAGTGCACATAGGGTGCAGATAGAGAAAGCGTACACGCAGAGAGCATGCCCAGCCGGTACATCTACACATTGTATAGTAATAATAATAATAATAATAATGCACAAGAGCATGCCCAGCCGGTACATCTACACATTATATAGTAATAATAATAATAATGCACAAGAGCATGCCCAGCCGGTACATCTACACATTATATAGTAATCACATATATAGTTGTGAGCATACGAGTTGTTGCTAACGCTGCGGGCTCGCGTAGCGAGCCAAGGCCCTCGCAAAGCGAGGGCCGCGGGCTCGCGTAGCGAGTCGCGGCCCTTACGTAGCGAGGGCCTTGGCTCGCGCAGCGAGCCAAGGCCCTCGCAAAGCGAGGGCACTGGGCGAGGGTCTCAGTTGCTGGCATGGTGCACCGAAGGTGCTCCTTGCCAGCAACTGACGACCCTCGCGAAGCGAGGGCCTCAGATGCTGGCATGGAGTGCCGTAGGCGCTCCATGCCAGCACCTGAGGACCTCGCAAAGCGAGGGCCGCAGTTGCTGGCATGGAGCGCCGAAGGCGCTCCATGCCAGCAACTGCGACCCTCGCAAAGTTCACGTCGCAACCCAAAGAGCACGACACACACATTACGGCCTCGCAACACTCGGACGCAACTCGCAAACATTACAAAATGTAAAACCCAATACATACACACAGCACATACATAAAAACCATACCTACACCAAGAGGGAGCACCCAGGACCTCAAAAATGCCACTTAGACCTTCATTTTACTCGAAATAAAAGAGTTTAGAGACTAAAAAAAACTGTAAGCGAGAGAAAAAATGGCCGCCGAACAAAACGAAAACGAGGCTACAGCACTCTAAACTCGTAAAACAACACAAGAAACTCGCAAAACGCCACAAACAACCTACAGATATTCATACCACACAGTGCACACATTCAGCATGCTTACATAGCAGCTCCACACCACTAATGCTCCAGCAACATCAAAACAGATTGCCAGCTCTTCAACACAATGCTTCAAAATAGGTAAAGTATATTCATTTAGTAATCTATTACATATTTCAGTATTATACACCAAACAGCATTAGCTACCTTACAATTTCATTGCCGTCATTTTTTGACGGGCAATATTCTAGTATATAATAAACTAAAAGCATCTTTTATACAGTCCTGTGGTAAAATATTTCTTGCTTTCCATAAAGCTTCTTTTAAAAATAAAATAATTAACACATTTTCTTAAAAGCTCCCTTTCCCTATGCATAGCATGCTCCCATATAAAACAGTTTTGTGGTTTAAAATTAAAAGATTACCCACCCACTTTAAAAGAGGTCCAATACTTTTTCATACCTCCTGTGCAAAAGAGCAATTCCATAATATTTGTAAAGGGGTCTCATCAGAATTACGCTCCAACCTAGGGCACTTCGCCCGGGTGACCAAGCCATGTCTGTGCTGGAATTCTCTCATAGGTAGACAATATGTAATGGCTGTCCAAGCCAGATTTTCCTGGCTATTACTCAATAAATAATTAGATACATTATACCAAATTTTTTTGAGACATCACTATTAAAATTTGCCAGCAATAAAACCGTTTCATTTAATCTAAAATTGTTAAAAATATTCTTATGATTTTTTTTTTATTTCTACACAAAAATTTTGTAAATCATATTCTCTTATTTTTTTCTAAAATAACATAATGTTTTTGGGGGCTAAAAGCATAAGGTTTATTTAAAGACAAGCCCATCCACTCATATTTATGAAATAAAAAAACAATAGAATATTTTGTAAAATACCTAGCTATACAATCATCAGTACTGAGATCCATTTTGAAATTAAAAGCAAGGAATTTAAAACTAAAAAACATTTTTAAATCAATAAAAATGTTTCCTCCATTAGCATGTAATTTACACAATTTTACCTTTTTAAATCTCTCCATTTTGTAACCCCATACAAAAGAAATATATGCTTTATAATTAAAATATTTTCTTCTAATGTTAACTTTCTAAAGCCCCATACATTTTTTTCTTTATATTTTTCAACATATTATCCCAATTTATGTCATCTATCATGTCTTTTGTGAAATAAATACCTAACATTTTTATTTTAGCTCTATGTATTGGGATAGTGATATCTAAATTAATTTTTCACATTCCATACAACATGCATTCACTTTTTTCAATATTCAACTTCAAACCAGATGCTCCACAAAACCATTCAGCCACTCTCACTGCTCTTTTTATGGAAACAGAATCCCTACACAAAATTGTTGTATCATCCATATATGAGAAACCTTTTGCTTTTTTACTACCAGCACCTGGCACTGAAATTCCTTGTATTACTTTATCTTTTTTTAATTTCATTTAAAAAAGTTTCTATACAACATATAAATAAAATTGGGGAGACGGGACAACCTTGTTTCACACCAGCATTTATACTGATCCAATTAGTGAAATAAAAATCTATGTGATATTCTATCAAAGGCTTTTTCAAAGACAAAATTAATTAATGCCAAATCTTGTTTTCTTTCTAAACTATAGTAAAAAATGTCTTTTATAGCACTCAAATTTTGGGTAATATTTCTACTAGGGATACCACATACCTGGGAAGGGTCTATGATTTTGTAAATGACAGATTTTAAATGAGATGCTAATAATTTAGTAAAAATGTTATCAGAATTTTAAAACTTTTTATAAATTAAAACTACCACCCCCTGCTTCCATGAAGCTGGTAAAATAGTGGTAGTGGAGACTTTCTCAATTAAATTAAAAAATTATTTTTCTCAAAAAGTAATAAAAAATGTAATAGGTATTTCATCATTTCCTGGCACTTTACCTTTTAAAAAATGTTTAATTGTATTTAAAATCTCAGTGCTATTAAAATTGTTTTTTCGTCAGTGTTAAAAGAAGATTCTATTTTATCTAAAAAGTATTCCTCCAAAAATATATCCATTTTTTTAAAAGAAAATAAGTGAGACTAAAAATTAAAAACTACTTGTTTTATTTTTTTAATTTCGGTTTCTCCTTCTATATTTTGAATAATGTCTTTATTTATTACTTTTTTTAAAATAACAGGAACACTTTTCATAGTCTTCTAAAACTTTTACTCTAGAATTAAAAATAATATGTTTGCCTTTTTCTTTTAAAAATGTTTTTATTTCTTCTTTTACTTGAGTAAACTCTCTACAACCTCAAAGCCCTGACGTTGGTCTTTGTATAGTGCCTGAAGGCGAAATTGTAATATTCTATACTCTTCTCTTTTTTCTCTTGCTTTTTTTTGTCCAATTTATATAAAATAGTGTTTTCTTTTTTGTTTAATCTTATCCCACCATAAAATAATATATTCTTCATCATTTTTTATCTGATTTTTTCTGACATTTCGCATTCACATATTCAAATATTTTCACATAATTTACTATTTAAAATGTTAAAATCCTTTGATAAAAACAAATAATCTATTCGAGATTTGGATAAAACATTGTTCCACGTAAAGCCTTCATTCATACATTCTGACACTCTCCATCCATCCTGTAAGCTATCATCCTCTACCATTACTTTTAAAATACTTGCAGATCTATCTGTTCTTGTTTCAGTAGTTTTACTTCCTCTACAATCACCAGGCCATACTCAGTTAAAATCTCCACCTAAAATCAAAGGATTATTGTCAAATAAAAATAGATTAAGGATTTTAAAAAGCTCAGTTCTCTCTTTTTTTTCCAGTGGGGCATAGACATTTATACACTTAAATATAAAATTATAAAATTTAACAAAAACAATTAAAAGACACCCAGGTATTACTTCCTCATATTTTTCATTTTTTTAATTATTACTTTTAAATAAAATACCAACTGCTATACATTTATTTTTCCCAGTCTTTTTTCTATATCACTGTATTTAAATCATTTTTCAATTCCACACTACTGCAAAAATAACATCATCTTTTCTTGTTTTAAAAAAATCATATACAGCTGCCATACGTACAGGGTTTTTTAGGCTCCGTACATTTAATGTGCTAACTTGGAACATTGGTAGATGTTAAAAAAGGTCTTTCCTGGCACCTTTGGCACCAAAGTACCCACCCTCAGACACAATTTCATTGGGCGTGGGACTATTTTCTATTTCCATTGCGACTGTTAATTTCTCAGTATCTGAGGATGATATATCCCCAATCAGCCCTTCGAAATAATTTTTAGCCTCGAAGGCTGTAAGAACAGAATTTTCATTATTATTGGTATTATTATTGGTATTATTAGGTGATAGTATGGGAAAGACAGTGGGGTCCTCCTGTATTTCTGTAGTGAGATCTGTTCACCATTTTGATATTTTTTCTGGAAAGTTCTATTGCTGAACCTCTCCACTGTTTTGATTGAGGAGGGTTTCCAGAAATGTCCTTGATTACCCCAGTTGATCGAACAATCGACTCCTCAGATGTTTTTTTTTCCTTTCACAGTTGGGACATAATATGGGTAAGGGACTGCAACTATCCACTTACCAAATGTATCCTTTTTATATCCCGTTTTTCTTAGGGCTTCTTCTTCCTCATCACTTAGAGTGAACTTCTGTTTTTTACTCTTATGAGGATCTTTTTTCCTGGTTTAAGTTTTATCCTTCTTCTCTCATCTTCTAGAAGAAGATTTTTCAGGACAATCCTTATGCAGATGGTCAGATTTTCCAAAGAGATTGCAATTTTTTTCTGTGCAGTTTTTAGCTTCATGTTCATCCCTTCCACATAATCTGCACATTTGGGTTTTGGCACATACATCATGTTCATACATTTGGTGGTTTTTACAATAATGGGGCTATTGTGAAGACAGGAGGGTGTCACCTATACCCATTCCATCCCTTAGGGTAAGCAATAAATGTTCCCAAAATGTCCTCTTACCTGTCCATACTCCAAGTCCATTCCTCACTACTCAGGCATATCTGATATTCAGACAATAGCTGCTCAGAAATTTCATCAATTCTCTGTCTGAAACATGAGGATTGTACATATGCACAGTTATCATTTGTTCTGTATCTCCGAACAATGATGTTTCTTTTGTTCCTTTCATAATCAGGGAATCCTCTTAGCTTCAGCAAGACTCTAAAATCCGATTTGCCCAATACTCAGAAATCAGGGTCAGGTCATAAGTTCCCCTTCCTCCCAAATTCCTGACAACAAAAAAAATTGTCAAAGGAAAAACCAAGAGTCTCATGCAAAAGACGTTTTTGAATGTAATAACCATTCTTTGCAGTTTGGAACGCAGGTTGAACTTTAAAACGAAAAGGGTGTTGTTCCAAGAATGGTCCTTCTGGACACCAGCTCTACTTCTTCCTCTCTTGAATCCGGTTCCAGGTCCTGCTTGGCCTCCAACTCCTCCAGCAGTAAAATGTTCCACCATAATAGCAGTGCTGATCACCACTTGTTTATCCTGCTAGGCACCACGCCAATAGCAGCATGCATCTTATGGTGCAGACACCTAGGTTGCAAAGCCAAGGTGATGCATGCTCAGAATTGCCTTCAACAAGATCCACTAGAAATCTTGCCAATTGGCAGAGAAGATCTGAAAACCTATTCACAGCTGTTTAAAGCTCACTGGCTATCATCAGCATGGAGCAGGATTTCAGCGTGTGTTGTGGATCTTATATGTAGGTAGTTCACCACAACAATCATTTAATATATGGTGGGCAAAAGAGCGATAGAAGCCCTCCACCGTACAGTAGTACAGTAAATTAATAGTACATCTGTGTTCACATTTGAATGTCTTAAGCAAGTTAAAAAAACTGCTTCCAGCTCAGAATTCCAAGAAAAACAGTTATTACTTCATTCTGGGAAGCTGAGCTGGGACATGCAAATGTGCCCACAAATGTATATATATATATACACACACACACACATACATATGTATTTATTTACATATAACTCAAATATAAAAGTATGGATTTGTATTATATAACCTTAAAAACACTTGAATTGCCACATTTATAAGGGATTATATTCAGTATTCCTATGAAATCAATAAATAATTATAAGCAATACAAACATGCAAAATATCATATATAAATATATGGTTTACTGTACATATGAAGATGAATGGTACAATATTAAATGTAATCAATGTAATATCATATAAATAGCTATTAGATAGAAATCTCTAACCAAAGACAGACCGATAAGTAATGAACCGGTTGATAATAATAAATAGAATGCAATAGATGTTCACATATGAATTATGACTTACTGTACTTATAGAAATTAATTGCACGGTATTGTATATAAAATAACAAATGTGGTATCAAATAGTTGCCTAGATATCCCTCTTGTGCTTTTGTTTACACTGATGGAAATTATCAAATGCTGATACACCTATACAGTACAATCCCATTAAGAACCTTTTCTATATTCTGATGTAATGAATTCAGCCTCACAGAATTTATTTTACTAATATGAGTGTGCACATTGAAAAGTGAAGCCATTAGTGAACAATCATGCAGAAACATCAAAATTAACCAATCAGGGACTATAAGCTTGCGAATGAGAGGGGCAATGTGGAGCAGATGTATTGCCTTTGATAAAGATGATACAGTCAGTATATAACCACATTTTGAAAATGTTTTTTGAAACATGATACGTGGTTCCCGAAAGGGTGTACTTCCAGGTTCATAGGGTTTCAGTGGAAGGTATTGCGGCCTGTATTGCTTGCAAAAATACTGATGTACGTGGTTACAAAGCTGTAAGTAATAGTGGCCTTTTTTCTTGCTCCCTCTGTTTTTAATAAGCACTATTTTTTTATTTTTTGCTTTCCTATGATTTTGGTTTCTAAAACATATTAGGATAACTATATATATTCATCTATATAATTTTTTTTTTTTTTCACAATAGTAATTATTTAGCCACATGTAGCATCATAAGAGTCATCCTACTTTAATTAGTGTTAGTCTTCACCACACACAATTAGTTTGTTTTTCACATTTAGATTTAGGACATTATCTGTCCGTTTACAACCCATCAGCACATACACTTACCTTTATACACCAATATTATATGTATATCACATATATAGTTGTGAGCATACGAGCCGTTGCTCATGCTTGCGGGCTCGCGTAGCGATCCCGCGGCCCTCGCATAGCGAGGGCTGCGGGCAAGGGCCTCGGTTGCTGGCAAGGAGCGCCAAAGGCGCTCCTTGCCAGCAACTGCGACCTTCGCAAAATTTACGTTCAAACGCAAACAACCACACAACAATCGTGACCACGCATACGACACACCAACTACGGCCCTCGCAAACTTTACCTCGCAACACAAACAACATACGAGACACGTTACCACACATTACGACCTCGCAACAATCGGACGCAACTCGCGAACATTACAAAATTCTAAACAAAATCAATACACACACCGCATACATAAAGAGCTTACCTACAGCAAGAGGAAGCATCCAGCACCTCAAAAAAAAAACAACTTACAGCTTCATTTAAATAAAAATAAAAGAGTTTGAACACTAAAAAATTCGCTAAGCGAGAGAAAAAATGGGCGCCGAACAAAACGAAAATGAGGCTACAACCGCAAACAACATACGAGACACGTTAGCACACATTATGACCTTGCAAAAATCGGCCGCAACCCGCGAACCTGAAAACATTAAAAACACAATAAATACACACAACACATACATAAAAAGCTTACCTACAGCAAGAGGGAGTATCCAGGACCTCAAAAAAAAAACAACTAACACCTTCATTTAACTGAAAATAAAAGAGTTTAGACACTAAAAATGTCTCTAAGCGAGTGAAAAAATGGCTGTTGAACAAAACGAAAACAAGGCTACAGCACTCTAAACACGCAAAACACTACAACAAACTCGCAAAACACCAAAAAGACCTATGGATATTCCGCTAAGACGCATACCACACATTACCCGCCATTTTACGACAATGCGGAAGTACACGACTACGCTAATGGTTTGGTCTCGCGCACGCACAGTATTACACTGCACACATTCAGCACGCTTACACAGCAGCTCCACACCACTAATACTGCAGCAACATCAAAACAGATTGCAGCTCTTCAACACAATGCTTCAAAATAGGTAAAGTATATTCGTTTATTAATGTATTACATACAAGGGAGTGCAGAATTATTAGGCAAATGAGTATTTTGACCACATCATCCTCTTTATGCATGTTGTCTAACTCCAAGCTGTATAGGCTCAAAAGCCTACTACCAATTAAGCATATTAGGTGATGTGCATCTCTGTAATGAGAAGGGGTGTGGTCTAATGACATCAACACCCTATATCAGGTGTGCATAATTATTATGCAACTTCCTTTCCTTTGGTATAATGGGTCAAAAGAAGGACTTGACAGGCTCAGAAAAGTCAAAAATAGTGAGATATCTTGCAGAGGGATGCAGCACTCTTAAAATTGCAAAGCTTCTGAAGCGTGATCATCGAACAATCAAGCGTTTCATTCAAAATAGTCAACAGGGTCGCAAGAAGCGTGTGGAAAAACCAAGGCGCAAAAATAACTGCCCCTGAACTGAGAAAAGTCAAGCGTGCAGCTGCCACGATGCCACTTGCCACCAGTTTAGCCATATTTCAGAGCTGCAACATCACTGGAGTGCCCAAAAGCACAAGGTGTGCAATACTCAGAGACATGGCCAAGGTAAAAAAGCTGAAAGACGACCACCACTGAACAAGACACACAAGCTGAAACGTCAAGACTGGGCCAAGAAATATCTCAAGACTGATTTTTCTAAGGTTTTATGGACTGATGAAATGAGAGTGAGTCTTGATGGGCCAGATGGATGGGCCCGTGGCTGGATTGGTAAAGGGCAGAGAGCTCCAGTCCGACTCAGACGCCAGCAAGGTGGAGGTGGAGTACTGGTTTGGGCTGGTATCATCAAAGATGAGCTTGTGGGGCCTTTTCGGGTTGAGGATGGAGTCAAGCTCAACTCCCAGTCCTACTGCCAGTTCCTGGAAGACACCTTCTTCAAGCAGTGGTACAGGAAGAAGTCTGCATCCTTCAAGAAAAACATGATTTTCATGCAGGACAATGCTCCATCACACGCGTCCAAGTACTCCACAGCGTGGCCGGCAAGAAAGGGTATAAAAGAAGAAAATCTAATGACATGGCCTCCTTGTTCACCTGATCTGAACTCCATTGAGAACCTGTGGTCCATCATCAAATGTGAGATTTACAAGGAGGGAAAACAGTACACCTCTCTGAACAGTGTCTGGGAGGCTGTGGTTGCTGCTGCACGCAATGTTGATGGTGAACAGATCAAAACACTGACAGAATCCATGGATGGCAGGCTTTTGAGTGTCCTTGCAAAGAAAGGTGGCTATATTGGTCACTTATTTGTTTTTGTTTTGTTTTGTTTTTGAATGTAAGAAATGTATATTTGTGAATGTTGAGATGTTATATTGGTTTCACTGGTAAAAATAAATAATTGAAATGGGTATATATTTGTTTTTTGTTAAGTTGCCTAATAATTATGCACAGTAATAGTCACCTGCACACACAGATATCCCCCTAAAATAGCTAAAACTAAAAACAAACTAAAAACTACTTCCAAAAATATTCAGCTTTGATATTAATTAGTTTTTTTGGGTTCATTGAGAACATGGTTAGTTTTGTTACAACTTGCCTAATAATTCTGCACTCCCTGTATTTCATTATTACACACCAAACAGCATTAGCTACCTTACAATTTCATTGCCGTCATTTTTTGATAGGCAATTCGCTAGTATATATATATATTTCTGCAGCATTTGTTGCAATATATTTGTGAATATTAATCATCTCCCACATTTGCTTCATCATTTGGTGAAGCTGTCCACATTTATGCTCACTAATTTAGTTACATTTGCCATCCATATTCACTTTATTTTGATGCTATATATGGTTTCTTTTTGGTTAGAGATTATTATATAATCTATTTGACACCACATTTGTTATTTTATATACAATACCATGCAATTAATTTCTATAAGTACAGTAAGTCATAATTCATATGTGAACATCTATTGCATTCTATTTAATATTATCAACCGGTTTATTACTTACCAGTCTGTCTTTGGTTAGAAATGTCTATATAATAGCTATTTATTTGATATTACAATGATTACATTTAATATTGTACAATTAATCTTCATGTGTGTAGTAAACCATATATTTATGTTTGTATTGCTTATAATTATTTATTGGTTTCATATGAATACTGAATATAATACCTCATAAATGCGGCAAGTAAGTGTTTTTAAGGTTTTTAAAAAAAAATCCATCTTTTATTTTTGAGTTACACTTGAAGGTGTTAAGCACCAAGGGATTTTTTAATTAACTTTCAGAATGTATTTGTTTGGAGAGTTCCTTGTTCTTCATGGCAGTGTTTGGATAGGGGTTCCTCTTGCTTAGGTGTTGCTGCCTCTGGGGCATTTCAAAACAGGTTTGTACACAGGTGGACATCATTTCACTAATTATGTGACTTATGAAGGTAATTGGTTGCGCCAGAGATTTTTATGGACTTATATTAACAAAGGGGGTGAATACATACGCATATGCCAATTTTCTGTTTTCTATTTCTAAAAAATAGTTATGTATATATTTTACTCATTTCACTTCCCCAACTTTAGACTATTGTGCTCTGATCCATCACATAAGATTCAGATTAACAAAACATTAAACTTAAGGCTGTAATGTACCAAAATAGGTAAAAAGTGAAGGAGGGTGAATACCTTTGCAATGAACTGTATGTATATATATATATATATATATATATATATATATATTTAGTTACATAGTTGCATAGTAATTGAGATTGAAAAAATACTTTTAGCCCATCATGTTCAACCTTTTAAGTTCTCCTCTGATCTGCAATATGCAGATTAATTGTTAATTGATCCAGAAGAAGGCAAACAGAAAAAAAAAACAAGTGAAACTTTGTCAATTGTCTCAAAAGAAAAAAAAAATTCCTTCCTGAACCCAAATACTGCCGATCGGATTCCTCCATGGATCAATACTCCCTCTCTAATTATCCAGGATAACCCTGAATGCCCTTTTTATTTAAAAATATATCCAATCCCTTATTAAATGACTCTATTGAATCCTCTTTCACCATCTCTCAAATGGAAGGTGGGGGAGTGCAATGTCTCTAACATTAATCAGCTCTGTGGTGTCATCATGGAGGAGTGGAAGAGGACTCCAGTGGCAACCTGTGAAGCTCTGGTGAACTCCATGCCCATGAGGGTTAAGCAGTTCTGGAAAATAATGGTGGCCAAACAAAATATTGACACTTTGGGCCCAATGTGAACATTTCCACTTAGGGGTGTACTCACTTTTGTGGCCAATGGTTTAGACATTAGTGGTTGTGTATTGAGTTATTTTGAGGGGACAGCAAATTTACACTGTTATAATAAAATATTTACAAAAATGTGAGGGTGTACTCACTTTCGTGAGATACTGTAGGTATCACCTCTGCTTTTCTCCAGTCATCTCTTAGCAACCCAGTGTTGAGTGAATCTTGATAAATTAGATATAATAGTTTAGCTGTTACAGAACCCCGTTCTCTCAGAACCCTTGGATATATTCCATCAGGACCTGGGGCTTTATTAACGTTTCTTTTTTCTAACCTCTTTTGAATTTCTTCCTGTGTTAATCAATAATTTGGTAAAGGTAGTGTAGCCCCATTATGTTTAGCTCATCTGCTATTTAGCTCATCTACTATTTAGCTCATCTGCCTTTTCCTGGTCAGTAATTATCAGAGGCTTTTGTCACCTTTTAATGTTCCTTTAGCTTCCTTCCTTGCCTTCTTCCCATTAATATACTTACAAAAATATTTTAGGGTTAGTCTTACTCTCCTTTGCAACTAATTTTTCATTTGCTATTTTATCCAGTCTAATAGCCCTTTTGCAAGCCTTGTTAGTTTCCTTGTACTCACATAAAGCAGTCTCTGTCCCCTCCTGTTTGTATAATTGAAATGCCTGTTTTTTTTTTTTTTACTCTGTATCTTGATACTTAAATCATTGTTAAACCGTGTTCGATTTAATTTACTCCTTTTTATTTTTATTTCCACATGGTATATGCCAATGTGTATGTATATTATGTAAGGTTTTAAATGTTGTCAATTTATGTTCAATATTTTTACCTGCCAGTTCTTTGTTCCAGTCTATACATTGTATTGCTGCCCTTTGACCTTTATAATCTGCTCTTTTAAAATGTATATATATATATATATATATATATATATATATATATATGTGTTTGTGTGTGTGTGTGTGTGTGTGTGTGTGTGTGTATGTACAGTTGTGCTCAAAATTTGCATAAAAAATATTACTACAAAAAAAAAAGTATTTTATTGAAGGATAGTGATCACATGAAGTAATTTATTAGCACATAGTTGTTTGGCACCTTTTAAACCATAATGATAACAGAAATCACCCAACTGGCCCTGATCAAAATTTTACATACTCTTGAATGTTTGGCCTTGTTACAGACACACAAGGTGACACACACTGGTTAAAATGGCAATTAAACATTAATTTCTTACACCTGTGGATTCTTAAATTGCAATTAGTGTCTGTGTATAAATAATCAATGAGTTTGTTAGCTCTCATGTGGATGCACTGCACAGGCTAGATACTGAGCCATGGGAAACAGAAAAGAACTGTCAAAAGACCTGTGTAACAAGTAGAGATGTCGCAACCATAACATTTTCGGTTCGCGAACCGCAGACGCAAATTTCATCAAATGTTCGCGAACGGGCAAACCGGGCTAACCGCCATAGACTTCAATGGGCAGGCAAATTTCAAAACCGACAGGGAGTCTTTCTGGCCACAATAGTGATGGAAAAGTTGTTTCAAGGGGACTAACACCTGGACTGTGGCATGCCGGAGGGGGATCCATGGCAAAACTTCCACGTAAAATTACATAGTTGATGCAGAGTCTGGTTTTAAGCCATAAAGGGCATAAATCCCCTAACATTCCTAAATTGTTTGGAATAACATGCTTTAAAACATCAGGTATGATGTTTTATCGATCAGGTAGTGTAAGGGTTACAACCGCTTCACAGTAACAGACCAATCTCCCCGTTTAATGCACTGCAAACAACCGCAAACAGTCCCTTTGCACAACCGCAAACTCCCTATTTGCACAAGGTTGGATACCAAGCTAGCCATGTCCCATTCCTTGTCCTCACTGATGTCATTGAAAGGTGACAACAAGCCCCCTGGGATGCCTGCTGTGTTTGGTCTTCCATCTCCTCAAAGCCACCTTCCTCCTCTGACTCCTCTTCTTCAGACTCCTCTCTCTGCATTGCCTCTGTCTGCGTTATTATAAGGTGTGTACTGTTAAGTAGTACTATTCCTATCGGTTTAATCCCTGTTACGTCCACTATTAGGGGACGTGTATATGGCATTGATTTTTGGAACAGAGAGCTGGTAAAAGATGCTTGGTCGGTCCTCCCACTTCAAATTTGGGGCACTGCACGTGCAATGTAATGTGCCACCAGATAGGAGTGGTGTATTAAGTTGTACTATTTATTCCTATCGGATTCAATAAAGTCAATAAACCTGGCCCGTTACTAGCCAGGAAACTACAAACCAAAACGACACAAAATAGGATACTGCAAATTAAGACCTCGAAGGGAGAAAAAACAACGAACCCAAATAAGATCCAGAAGATTTTTACAAAATTTTACAATACACTTTATACAGCAACAAAACACATAGATCTACACAAAATGAGGGGATTTCTTAATTCCTGTGATCTCCCCTTAATAGAAGAAAATGACTTAGAGACTTTAAATGCCAAAGTGACCCTAGAGGAAGTGAGAAAAGCAGTCCAGAACCTCAAACCTGGTAAGTCACCAGGCCCAGACGGGTATACCAATTTATATTATAAAAAAATTATAGACATATTAGGCCCGCACTTGGTCACTCTAACAGAGTTCTAGAAGGCAAGCAAACACCAGCAGAGCTGAACAGGGCAGATATCGCTCTATTCCCTAAGGAGGGTCGAGATGCCCTAGAACCAAAAAACTACAGGCCAATATCATTACTAAACTGTGATACAAAGATCCTGTCAAACCCCTGGCTCAGACAATTAGGGCCAACGCTGGGATCACAGACATAAAAATAGGCCATCACCATTTCAAAACTTGTCTATTTGCAGACGACCTGCTGTGTATGCTCTCAAACCTTACCCAATCGGTTCCAGAGTTGATTCGAACTATGGAGGAGTTTGGTCAGTTTTCTGGCATCAAACTGAACATAGAGAAGACAGAAGCACTAGCGATTGCCTTTACAGCAGTAGAGAAGCAGGGTCTCCAAGAGAAGTTTAATATTAAGTGGGATAAGAACCACATAAACTACCTGGGAATCCGACTAACCCCTAAGCTAGAGGACTTGTACAAAGCCAACCACTCCAAACTTTATAAAACAATAATTAATGACCTGAGTAAATGGACAAAGTATAGGTTATCATGGCTAGGGAGAATAAATACAATAAAAATGAATGTCCTTCCTAGGTTGCTCTACAAATTTCGAACACTCCCAATCCCGATTAAATAAAAAGAATTAGAAAATATTCAAAGGAAAATATTTCAGTTTATCTGAAACCACTCTCCCTCACGCATCACAAAGAAAATGATGTACCTTCATAAGTCAGAGGGGAGACTATCGTGTCCAAACTTAAAATATTACCACAAGGCAGCTCAGTTATCTTTCCTCCCAATAGCACATTCTATGGGGCATCAACCAGCCTGGTTGTATTTAGAGAACCACACTTTAAGGCCCTTAACCTGGGACAAGGTGGCTTGGCTATCAGAATTGCCTCAGAGCCTTAAAAACTCGCCAAACCCCCTAATCAGACACTCACTATCATACTGCAAATGGGCCAAGAAACACATGGGTTTGTTCCCTGGATCCACCCAAATGACCCCAATTCTTGACCACCCTCAGGCCCCGAAAAACATGAGCACAACATCACAACACTGGTGCAAGTCAAGGAAACTAGATAGACTGGGAAACTGGTTAGTAAAGGGCCAGATGCTCACCTATGAGGAACTGAGGGACAAGCATGAACATTACAATTACTGTAGGCTGAGGCATTTCATACACTTACTGACCCAGAAACAGGGGACACCGGTCTAAAATTGGTTCTCCAACATTTGTAAAGATAAACCTTTATCAAGGGGGATCATTGGGTCGCTTTACAAATATAAAACATTTGTTACTGGTTGAAGCGACACTGGAGGAAGGACCAGAGTGGGGGAGCCCTGGAGACCCTTCAGAAGCCACAGGCGGCAAAATCATCCCAGGAAAGGAGAGGTCGCTTACTGAAGCCTGCCCTAGGGTAATCCAAGGGTGATTGCCCAGGTTAGATATTGTAAATAATAAGCTAATACTGCAGGAGGGATGATAGCTAATAGGACTTTGTTGTTTCCTGCAGATATACTCTTTACTATTGTCTGTTTTACAGTGTTTTAGGTATCTCTTAAATTGCAATCACAGTAAAAAATAAGAAAAATTATTAACCTAAAAAGTAAAAATAAGAAGGACTAGCCAGCTAACTTTCACAAAATGTCTTTATTGTAAATATGTATTTTTGCACAACTGTTATGCAAGACTGTTCAAAAATGCTTTATTTTTCATTACATGCTGTACGCCTTCTGACAATAAAATAATTTAACTGCAAAAATTAGGTATTGTTGCAGCGACCTGAAAAATTGATGTTAGTTTGCCAGGCAGAAAGTGCCCTAAAACATTGCGTCTTGAACCCTAGTTGGTGGCAGATAAGTCACGCAAGTCATCCGGCATTCCGGGATAAAATACAGCAGCGTGTGGACCATTATTAGCTCAAGGCAGCTCATCTATCAGGCCTTTTTTAATCGAATGTATCGCCCACTGTCAGTACCTTCGGGATCCATCCCTCATACATCTTAATAAAAGTGAGGTAATCTAGACTTTTTTGACCTAGGCGACTTCTCTTCTCAGTGACAAAACCTCCTGCTGCACTGAAGGTCCTTTCTGACAGGACACTTGAAGCAGGGCCGGACAGAAGTTCTATGGCGAATTGGGATAGCTCAGGCCACAGGGTAGGCGTGCACACCCAGTAGGCAAGGGCTTCATCGCTCCTGTCGATATCTGCAGTTAAGGCGAGGTAGTCTGTTACCTGACGGTCGAATCGTTCTCTGGGGGTGGACCCCGAAGGGCTGTGGTGATGCATAGGACTTAAAAAGCTCAGCATGTCTTCCATCAACAAAGTGTCCTCTCCTTGCCGGCGTGGTCGTGGGAGGAGGAGGATTATGTTCACCTCTTCCGCTGTTAGATTGCCGTTGTGCTGTGACATCACCCTTAAATGCTGTGTAAAGCATACTTTTTAATTTATTTTGGAAGTGCTGCATCCTTTCCGACTTGTGGTAATTCAGTAACATTTCAGGCACTTTCTGCTTATACCGGGGGTCTAGTAGCGTGGACACCCAGTACAGGTCGTTCTCCTTCACCCTTTTTATATGAGGGTCCCTCAACAGGCACGACAGCATGAAAGACCCCATTTGCACAAGGTTGGATGCTGAGCTAGTCATGTCCCGTTCCTCGTCCTCAGTGATCTCACTGAAGGTATGTTCTTCCCCCCAGCCACGTACAACACCACAGATACCAGATAGGTGACAACGAGCACCCTGGGATGCCTGTTGTGGTTGGTCTTCCTCCTCCTCCTCAAAGCCACATTCCTCCTCTCACTCCTCTTCCTCACAATCCTCTTCCAGCGTTGCCGCACGTCCAGCAAGCAATGCTAATAAGGCTTTTTCTGGTGGTGATGGTGACCACAACTCTTCCTCTTCACGCTCATCTACAGCCTGATCCAGCACTCTTCGCAGGGCACGCTCCAGGAAGAAAACAAATGGTAAGATTTCGCTGATGGTGCCCTCAGTGTGGCTGACCAGGTTTGTCCCCTCCTCAAAAGGACACATAAGCCTACAGGCATTGCGCATGAGCGTCCAGTAACGTGGCAAAAAAATACCCAGCTCCGCAGAGGCTGTCCTAGCACCCCGGTCATACAAATACTCGTTAACGGCCTTTTCTTGTTTTAGCAGGCTGTCGAACATTAGGAGTGTGGAATTCCAAGGTGTCGGGCTGTCTAAAATCAAGCGCCTTACTGGCATGTTGTTTCGCCGCTGGATATCTGTAAAGTGCGCCATGGCCATGTAGGAACGCCTGAAATGGCAACACACCTTCCTGGCCTGCTTCAGGACGTCCTGTAAGCCTGGGTGCTTATGCACAAAGCTTTGTACAATCAGATTACACACATGTGCCATGCACGGCACATGTGTCAACTTGCCCAAATTCAATGCCGCCAACAAATTTCTTCTGTTGTCACAAACCACTTTGCCGATCTCCAGTTCATGCGGACTCAGCCACTGATCCACCTGTGCGTTCAGGGCGGGCAGGAGTGCTGGTCCGGTGTGACTCTCTGCTTTCGGCGAAGTCAACCCCAAGACGGCGTGACACTGCCATCTCCGGGATGTGGAATAGTACCTGTGCATCTGGGGTGCCGTTGATGAGGACTCAGCCGAAGAGGTTATGGAAGAGGATGGAGTAGGAGGAGTAGAGGAGGTGGCAGCAGGCCTGCCTGCAAGTCGTGGCGGTGTCACCAACTCCTCTGCAGAGCCCCGTATTCCATGCTTGGCAGCCGTCACAAGGTTTACACAATGCGCAGTGTAGGTGATATACCTGCCCTGACCATGCTTTGCAGACAAGGTATCAGTGGTCAGATGGACCCTTGCCCCAACACTGTGTTGCAGAGATGCCTTTACTTCCTTTTGCACAATTGAGTACAGGTTGGGGATTGCCTTTTGTGCAAAGAAATTTCGGCCGGCTGCCTTCCACTGCGGTGTCCCAATAGCTACAAATTTGTTGAACGCCTCAGACTCCACCAGCTTGTATGGTAAAAGCTGGCAGGCTAAGAGTTCAGACAAGCCAGCTTTCAGTTGCCGGGAAAGGGGGTGACTTTGTGACATTGGCTTCTTACGCTCAAACATGTCCTTGACAGACACCTGACTGTGGGCAGATGAGCAGGGACTGCTCAGGGCGAGACAATAAGTGTCGGATGGTTGAGAGGGTGCAAGCATGGCAGTAGTGGTTGACGTGGCTTAAGATGCTGGACCAGGAGGAGGATGGCGGCTTTGACTTTGTGTGCTGCTTGTACTCATGTGTTGATTCCATAGGCGTTTGTGATGTGACATCATGTGCCTTCGCAAAGAAGTTGTACCTAGGTGGATGTTGGACTTCCCACAACTCAGTTTCTTTTTGCACAGGTTGCAAATGGCATCGCTGTTGTCACATTCAGACACACCAAAAAATTGCCACACTGCTGAGCTCTGCAATGACGGCATTCTGGTGGTGGCAACAGCATGCGTTGACTGGCGTGCTGTCTGGCTGAACCCGGGTGCCGATGCATGCTGTCTGACTGTGCCACTAGCTACTTGCGACGACTACCCCCTGCATCCAACTCGTCTCCTCATCCTCTCTGTCTCCCCATCTGAACTTTCCTTGTGTTCTTCTTCTCTTATAGTGGGAATCCACGTGACATCCACAGACGCATCGTCATCATCAACCGCTTCACTTGTATCTGACAACTCAACAAAGGAAGCAGCACCGGGTACAACATTATCATCATCAGACCGTACGTCCATGTGTGTAATGCTGCCTGACTGGGATATATCCCTGTTATCTACATCCTCTGGCACTAATGTTTGCGCATTACTCATTTCTTCCAACGGATGTGTAAATAACTCTGCTGACGGATCAAGTGAAGCGGCTGTGGTGCTAGTGTTGGTGGTGGCGGCAGGCGGGCGAGTGGTAACTGGAGAGGTGCCCGAAGCTAAGCTGGAGGAGGATGGTGCGTCTAGGTTCCGAGCGTAAGCTGTAGAAGATTGGGTGTCCTGTTTTAGCCAGTCAATCATGTCCTCAGAACTTTTCAAGTTCAGGGTACAAGGCCTCTGAAAACTGGGCATTATTCTAGGGCCAAAGGGAATCACAGCACCACTACCACGACGGCCCCTGCAGGGTGGCCTGCCTCTGCCAGTCATTTTTTTTCCGATTAGTGGTACTATGCGTGCAAGCTACTGTGACACCAGATATGAGTGGCACTGTGCACTGGCAAAAGTTGGCACAGTAGACGCAATAGGCCTCACACACACGCCTGTAGGCAAGCAACTGATATTCAATCGATTACAGTAAAAAGAGGGTTCTTTTATTTCACTGTACACAAGGTTGCACCAAATATGAGTGTCACTGTGCACTGGCAAAAGTTGGCAGAGTAGGCACTGTAGGCCACACACACATGCCTGTAGGCAGGCAACTGATATTCAATCGATTACAGTAAAAAAAGGGTTCTTTTATTTCACTGTACACAAGGTTGCACCAGATATGAGTGTCACTGTGCACTGGCAAAAGTTGGCAGAGTAGGCGCTGTAGGCCTCACACACACGCCTGTAGGCAGGCAACTGATATTTAATCGATTACAGTCAAAAAGGTGTTGTTTTATTTCACTGAGCACAATATAAGCTGTGAGCCTGACACAGGCAGGCAACTGAAATTAGATTAAAGGAAAAAGGGTTGTTTTTTTTCAATGTATGGTACACCAAATATGACTGGTGAAACAGAGCAGAATATTAGCTGTGAGCCTGACACAGGCAGGCAACTGAAATTAGATTAAAGGAAAAAAATTGGTTGTTTTCAATGTATGGTACACCACCAGGTATGAGTAGTGAAAATAGGCACAATATAAGCAGTTAGGTGTTAGTCTGTCACACACACACGCTGGCAGCGGGCATATGCAATTAGATTACACAGAAAAAAATAATAAAATAAAATTAATGATGTTCTAGCCCTAAAAAGGGCTTTTTGGGTTGCTGTCCTTGCAGCAGATATCAGATGAGTCCTTCAGGTCTGTAGTGGAAGCTAAATACACAGCCTGGCTATCTATTTCCCTATTAAATCTCCAGCAGCTACACTATCTGTCCTCTCACAACGAATGCAGCTTCAGAATGATTCTAAAATGGATGCTGTCCTTCAGATGGAAAGCTCTGGAAGGGAGTGTATGCTGCTGATTGGCTGGAATGTGTCTGCTGACTGTGAGGTGCAGGGTCAAAGTTTCCTCAATGATAAAGAATAGGGGGCGGACCAAAAAGCACATGTGTCCGCCGTCCGCTGCCAGCGCGAAAGAGACAAAATCGTCGTGAATAGTCCGGGACATCTCTAGTAACAAGATAATGGAACTTCACAAAGATTGAAAAGGATATAAAAAGATATCCAAAGCCTTGAAAATTCCATTCACTATTGTTCAATTACTTATTAGGAAGTGGAAAATTTGGGGATCTCTTGATACCAAGCCAAGGTCTGGTAGACCAAGAAAGATTTCAGCCACAACTGCCAGAAGAATGGTTCGGAACACAAAAAAAAAACCACAGGTAACCTCAAGAGAAATGCAGGCTGCTCTGGAAAATGGCAGAATGTTTTTTTCAAGGAGCCCAATACAATGATATTTGAACAAAAATTAGCTGCATGGTCGAGATGCCAGAAAGAAGCCTTTACTGCACCAATGCCACAAAAAAGCCCAGTTACAATATGCCTGACAATACCTTGACATGCCTCACAGCTTCCGGCACACTGTAATTTGGAGTAATGAGATCAAAATCGATCTTTATTGTCATAACCATAAGTGCTGTGTTTGGAGAGGGGTTAACAAGGCCTATAGTGAAAAGAATACCATTCCTACTGTGAAGCATGGTGGTGGCTCACTGATGATTTGGGGCAGGGGGTGTGTGTGCACTAAAGGCATGGGAAATCTTATGAAAATTGTTGCCAAGATGAATGCAGAATGTTAGCAGAAAATACTGGCAGACAGATATGCCAGTGGTTGCAGCAGAAAAAGGTAAAGGTTGTGGAGGGGCCATCACAGTCACCTGACCTTAATATCATGGAGCCTCTCTGGGGAGATCTCAAACGTGCAGTTCATGCAAGACAACTAAAGAGTTTGCATGATCTGGAGGCACTTTACCAAGATGAAAGGCAGCCATACCACCTGCAAGAATTAGGGGCCTCATAGACAACTATTATGAAAGACTACACAGTGTCATTTATGCTAAGGGGGGGCAATACACAATATTAAGAACTAAGGGCATGTAAACTTTTGATCAGGGCCATTTGTGTGATTTCTGTTATCATTCTGATTTAAAAAGAAGCCAAACAACCAAGATTCACTGTCACTCTTAGGATCTGTGTCTTGTTTTTCAATAAAATGGAGGACGCAGGAGCTCTTTAAATATTTAACCACACTTTACTGATTGTTTTGACAGCATATAACATAAAACTGAAGGCAGAAACAAAACCCTGAAGCCCAGCATAACTAAACTATAGTTCCCTCACTGTCTACATATAAGTGCAAACATATAATCTTATTAAATTTCGATTCAGTAAATTTCAAAGGGCTCTATTTAAGCACACAGCATATTTTTTTCAGAAGTTGTTAGTTAGTGAACTTCTATCCAAAAAGAAGGTATTCACTAACTAAAAACTTCTATAAAAAAAATATGCTATTTGCTTAAATAGAGCCCCCTTAAATTTACTGAATCGCAATTTAATAAGGCTGATACAGTCCAATCTTAGGCAGCAGAGGTGTCTTTCTCTCTCACCTTTCTCTCAAGCTCTGTATCTCTGACCTCTCGGTTTCCTAAACAGATCCCTCTTTTGGTCATCACCTTCAGGGACTTTCAGTTCCTCTTATCTCTTGTTATAGCTGCTCCCCTCTGAGATATATAGTCAGTGTAGAGGTCTTGCTTCATTTGTTTGCCACTGTGCAGCCGCTTCTGCATAATTCTCTCATTCATCTTGTACTTGGGGGGACTCTTCCACTGCTCCCAATCAGACATCTGTGTCTTCTTCTTTATAGGACACTCTGTTGTCCACAAATGCAGGCTTCCTTCTCCATTCAGGAATATAATCTGGCATTATCCTGTTATACTTCATTTTAGTAGCAATTTGCCCATTTTCTACTTCAGGCTTTCTCAATCCCACTGGGATAGAGTTCAACTGTACTCCTTGCTTTACTTGTTTCCTGTCTTGTTTCTCTTTATCCATAGTACTTTGTTTTATGGCCAACTGAGATAGAATGCTCTTGGGATACTTCATAGGACATATCTCTATGCTCTGCTTCATATGTCCTCTTAGAGACAGTGGTTTGTCTTTCACCATCTCAATCTCCATACTCTTTTCTTCCTTATCTTTCACTTTAGTAAGGTTTCCAGTGTCTTCATCATTTTTAGGAAATACTTCCTTTGTAAGAACACTGGCTATATTCATCCACTTTGTCTCTCTCAGAGATCTTTGTCAGGCACTTTCTTTCTCCAGTACTCACCACCAAGGATAGGTGGTTGTGTCTGTCTGGGTTTCTTATGGAGTCATCTTCATTGCTCTTACCCAAAAGGTCTCTGCATCGGGTTGGACTCAAAACTTCAATGACTTGATCAGTATGCTTCTTACTGAGGTTGGTTTTGCACTCAGTCAGTGACAATACTTTGTCCTTTTCTCTTTGACTGTTGCGGAAAACCTTAGTTGCTTTTAGATCATTAGCAGTTTGATCCAGGGGCAAAGGTTACTTATCAACACTAGCAGCCTCTTTTGCTTTCTCAGCAATTTTTATTACTTTCACAGCAATCTCACTTGTGCCCTCTGCTGTCTCTGTGGCACCTTCTGCAGTCTCACTTGCAGCTCCTCCTGCCGTCTCACTTGCAGCTCCTCCTGCCGTCTCACTTGCAGCTCCTCCTGCCGTCTCACTTGCAGCTCCTCCTGCCGTCTCACTTGCAGCTCCTCCTGCCGTCTCACTTGCAGCTCCTCCTGCCGTCTCACTTGCAGCTCCTCCTGCCGTCTCACTTGCAGCTCCTCCTGCCGTCTCACTTGCAGCTCCTCCTGCCGTCTCACTTGCAGCTCCTCCTGCCATCTCACTTGCAGCGGCTCCTGCCGTCTCACTTGCAGCGGCTCCTGCCGTCTCACTTGCAGCGGCTCCTGCCGTCTCACTTGCAGCGGCTCCTGCCGTCTCACTTGCAGCGGCTCCTGCCGTCTCACTTGCAGCGGCTCCTGCCGTCTCACTTGCAGCGGCTCCTGCCGTCTCCCTTGCAGCGGCTCCTGCCGTCTCCCTTGCAGCGGCTCCTGCCGTCTCACTTGCAGCTCCTCCCGCCGTCTCACTTGCAGCTCCTCCCGCCATCTCACTTGCAGCGGCTCCCGCCATCTCACTTGCAGCGGCTCCTGCCGTCTCATTCATGGCACTGAACTTGGTGGCTTTTTTCACTCTCACTCTGCCATACACCAGGTCTCTTACTCCTGATTTCCTACTGCATCAGGCTCGGTTTGCCTTCCCTTAACAGGGAAACTGCATTTTAAACGTGGGCAGACAAGCATGTCCCTTGAGTAGCGATAATCCGGTCTGTCAAAAAAATCCAAGGAGTGCAGTCTCTGTACTCTTTTCACTCCTACTCTGTCAAGGATCTCTTCTTTCAGGGTACAATAAGTAGTTGCCTTTTCTTCAGGCAAATCATAATATGCTCTCTGTGCTTCTCTAAACAGATAGGGACCAAGGACTGTTGCCCAGTGCTTTTTAGACCAACCTTCCCTAGTGGCAATCGTCTCAAAGTTCAGGAGATATGTTTCAATGTCATCCTGAGTGGTCATCCTCTTTAGGAAGCGATTAGGATTGAAGCTTCCACTTTCTTCTGTAACCACAGTTTTAGTTGCTTTGCCTCCAAAAACTATTTCATTTGGACTCTGTCCTCTTCCGCTTGTCTCCGCCTCTGCTCTGCGGCCTCCCTCATGCAGATTATATCCTCTTCTGCTTGTCTCTGCCATTTCTCTGTGGCCTCTCCCAGACATGCAGCAGCAGCTCTTAGGCTATCATCGTTTGCAGTATGGGCTCTGTCCTCTGCAATTTCTTTCAGCCATTTCTGCTGGTTTTCTTGTTCACAAGCTCCGCCTACTTTCTGGAATGTATTGGCATCTGCCAGGGCTTTCAATAGTTCCTCCATTATTATCCTTATGTTGGGCTGTCTTCTTAAACACAGACAACTTTCTTTCCCACCACTGCCACCATAATGTGACAGATTTACTGTCACTCTCAGGATCCGTGCCTTGTTTTTAAATAAAATGGAGGACGCAGGAGCTCTTTAAATATTTAACCACATTTTTCTGATTGTTTTGACAGCATATAACATAAAACTGAAGGCATAAACAAAACCCTAGCTTCTCATTGAAGCCCTGCATAACTAAACTGTAGTTCCCTCACTCTTACATATAAGTGCAAACATACAGTCCAAACATAGGCAGCAGAGGTGTCTTTCACTCTCACCTCTCTCTCAGGCTCTGTATATCCGGCCTCTCTTTCCTAAGCAAATCCCTCCTTCGGTCATTACCTTCAGGGACTTTCTGTTCCTCTTGTCTGCAGGCTCTCTCTTCAAAGTTTCTGGCTTTGGTCCATTAGCTTTCAGTGCGGCCGCTGACAGCAGCCCTGCACACTTCCACAACACTTCAGGTCCGTCAAACAATTCTCCACCTGGAGGCTGCTGCAGGTCCTGATTGCAGCCATGCCCAAGCTTTTTTAAGGTTCTCTACTGCCTTCTGGTAACACACCATCACACTATATATATATATATATATATATATATATATATATATATATATATATAAAATTATTGCTGTGGTGAACTACCTTCTTGTAAGGTCCACAACACAAGCATGGATTGGGTAGATAAATTATTGGGAGGGGCTGGAAATGAACCGTCGGTCTTGTTACATATTGGTACCAATGACAAAGTTAGTGGGAGATGGAGTGTCCTAAATAATGATTTTATAGAACTAGGTAATAAGCTGAAGGCAAGGACCTCCAAGGTAGTATTTTCTGAGATACTACCAGTGCCAAGTGCTAGCCCAGGGAGGCAAAAAGGAGCTAATGGAGGCTAATGCATGGCTAAAAATGTGGTGCATGGTTTCATTTTTTAGAGCACTGGGCTGACTTCTCACTTGGGTACAATCTCTATAGCAGGGATGGATTCCACCTGATTGATGAGGGAGCTTTTGTGCTAGGGGATAAGGACGGTCGAATGGCTGGAGTAGTTTTTAAATTAGTAGGTGGGGGGAGGGACGAGATGGAAGTAATGGGGTAGAAAGTGTAGACTGGGTAAGGAACGCATTAACTAGTCATTGGGGAGAATATGGGGTAGGGTTAAAAAGGGAGGTATTTCTAAGTAACTCAAGTACAGTGGCATGCACTTCAGAACTACAGACTCATAACATAAGGTGTATGCTCGCTAATGCCAGAAGCTTACCAGGAAAAATGGAAGAGTTAGAATTATTAGCAGTTAATGAGAAATGGGAATTAATAGGCATTACTGAAACATGGTGGGATGAATCTCATAACTGGACTGTTAATCTGGATGGTTATAACCTATTTAGGAAAGATAGGGGCAATGGTAAAAGAGGATGAGGGATTTGTCTGTATGTTTAGCCTGACTGTAATTTCTAATTTAAGCCTGTAGTCAGAGAAGATATTTATGATGGAACTAGCAGTAATG
This sequence comes from Discoglossus pictus, assembly GCA_027410445.1. Lineage (NCBI taxonomy): Eukaryota > Metazoa > Chordata > Amphibia > Anura > Alytidae > Discoglossus > Discoglossus pictus. The sequence continues at coordinate 310,662,092 of CM050166.1, read as the reverse complement.
TTGAATGTTTGTGGGTAGAGTTAAATAGCAGAGCAGCAAATTCTAAAAGAATATTAGTAGGAGTAAGCTATAAACCCCCAAATATAATTGAAAAGGAGGAAATGCAATTATTGATACAGATTGGAAATGCAGCTAAGTATGGTCAAGTTGTAATAATGGGAGATTGTAAATACCCTGAAATAAACTGGATAAATGAGACCAGCAGTTCAGCTAAGGGGAGCAGGTTCTTGAATACACTCAGGGATCATTACCTGGCTCAGGTTATACAAGGCCTACTAGCAATGAAGTTATCTTAGATTTAGTCATCACAAATAGAGATGTCGCGAATAGTTCGCCGGCGCACTGTTCTCGGCGAACATAGCATGTTCACGTTCGAGGCGAACTGCGAACATATGCAATGTTTGATCCGCCCCCTATACTTTATCATTAAACAAACTTTGACCGTGCACCTCACAGTCAGCAGACACATTCCAGCCAATCAGCATCATACCCTGCCTTCCAGACCCTTCAACCTCATGGACAGCAGCCATTTTGGAATCATAACTAACTTGCAGCCTTACTGAGAGGAGGCTGAGTGTAGGTGATACTAATTCAATAGGGAAAACCATAGCTAGGCTACTGTACACAGTGTCCAATACAGTCCTGAAGGACACTTTTGATCTCTGCTGCAAGGACAGCACCCCAAAAAGTCCTTTTTTGGGCTATAACATCAGTCTGTTTTTTTGTTTTTTTCTGTCTAATCTAAGTTAATTTGCTTGCCTACTAGCCAGTGTGTGAGGAGTTGACTCTGCTGGGTTTTGAACCCTGGTCCCCAGGCTGCTATACCTCTTCCCTACCACTGCGCCAGCCTGCCTCTTGCAGATTTGCCTGAGATCTGATACCTTGACTCTAAAAGCAATGCAATCAGTGACAACTCTCTTTAGCTGTGTCTGGTCAGCTGTCTGGTTCTTGGCCTATATAAGGCACTTCCTGTCTCTGTATCCTTGCCAGATTATTGTGTGGTTTCTGATCACTTCAATAAAGCTTGTTCCTGTTTCACCTACAAATTGCTGAACTGGATTATTGCTGACCTTGGCTGCTGGTCTCCACAACCTTGTGATTCCATATCATTACAGAATAATCTGGCCCTTTCATGGAGACCACCGGGTCAGATTCTGCATTGGCCCAGCAGGTTGCTTTATTTGCAAGAACTGTGCAGATCCAGGCACAGACCATTCAAGTGCTGCAGGACCAGGTAGCTGAACTGCAGGCCCAACAGGTTGCTTTTACTGCAAGAAATGTGCAGACCAAGGCACAGACCATTCAAGTGCTGCAGGACCAGATAGCTGAACTGCAAAATAAAATTCAGTCAATGCACAGTGAGTATACCAGCTACAGGGCACGAGATGTTACACCTGCACAAGATGCCCGCTTGCCCCTACCAGAAAAGTTTGGAGGAGATCGCAAAAAATTTAGGGGTTTCCTAAATCAATGTCGTTTGCACTTCATGATGTTACCTCACCAATTTCCATCTGAAAGAGAAGGTGGGATTTATTTTTTCCTTATTCAAAGATGAAGCCCTGGCTTGGGGCTCCCCTCTTCTGAAACAGGACAGTCCAGTCTTGGGTAATCTAAATGACTTTCTTGAGGCCATATGCCTAGTTTTTGATGACCCAAATCGATGTGCTACAGCAGAAGCCACTCTCCTTCATTTGCATCAAGGGAGGCGCTCGGTGGCTGAATATGCTGCTGAATTCAGACAGTGGGTTGCTGATACTACCTGGAACCAATCAGCCCAGAGGTTCCACTTCAGAAAAGGTCTCTCAGAAGCTATAAAAGATGAGCTAGCTCGTGTTGATCTTCCTGCTGACTTTGATGCATTTGTGCATTTGGCTATCCGTATTGATCGGAGACTTTCTGAAAGAAGATTGGAAAGACAGGGCTCTTTTAGACCAAGTACTACTCCAATTTCCTATTCAAGAACTTCTACTCCGATCCCACAAACACCCACAGACTCTGAGCCAGAGGCTATGCAGGTAAATCTAATAAGAGGGCCATTATCCAACAAAGAAAAACAGTGGCGACGCACTCACAATTTATGCCTGTATTGTGGTAGTGCAGGGCACTATGCCATCAATTGCCCTAGCAAATCCAAAAGAACAATAGCTATGGCAGCTGAGGGTGCACAGATTCAACACCAATCCCAGATTTCAGATCAACTGAATTCCATCACACAACCCTTGTTTTCTCTGGCTCATGGTGAAGAGGGAATGTTGACTCAACATCCTCATTTTGTTGTGCCTATCACTTTGCAATGTGGTGATCGTAAAATTTCAACTACAGCTATGATAGATTCTGGAGCAGGCGGAAACTTTATGGACATTAAATTTGCAGCAGGAAATAGAATTCAGTCTATCCCTAATTTTTCACCTGTGTTAATGGAGACAGTTGACGGTTCTCCACTTACGTCAGGCCCGGTTACACATGAGACTGTGCCCTTAATGTTGACTGTGGAAGTGAATCACCATGAGGCTATCTCTTTCCACCTAATTTCCTCAACACAGTTTCCAGTGATTTTGGGGGTACCTTGGCTTGCTCTGCATAACCCACAGATTGATTGGAAGATCAGAACTTTGTCTTTTCCTTCAGAACACTGCTTAATGAATTGTCAACCCTCTAAGGTAACACCTGTTGCCACAACAATTAATGAAATGGTTGCTACAAACTTGACTAAGCTTCCTCTACAATATCGGGATTTTGCAGATGTCTGTGATAAGAAGAATGCTGATCAGCTTCCACCACACAGGCCTTATGATTGCCCAATAGAGCTGTTGCCTGGGGCTGCTATCCCATTTGGCCGTATATATTCCCTTTCTGATCCTGAATTGAAAGCTCTTCGTGAATACCTACAAGAAAATCTTGCCAAAGGCTTTATTCGACCATCTACTTCTCCAGCAGGAGCTCCTATTTTCTTTGTAGAAAAGAAAGATGGCAGCCTACGGCCATGCGTTGATTACAGGGACATTAATAACATCACTGTTAAAAACCGCTACCCCTTGCCTCTCATTCCTGAACTTTTGGAGAGACTTCGCTCAGCTAAAATATTTACAAAGCTTGATCTTCGGGGGGCATATAATCTGGTTCGCATAAGACCCAATGATGAATGGAAAACAGCTTTCAGAACCAGGTACGGGCATTACGAATATCTAGTAATACCTTTTGGGCTGTGTAATGCCCCTGCAACTTTCCAGCATCTTATCAATGATGTACTACGAGATCTCCTGGATCAGTTCATTGTGGCATATTTGGATGATATCCTAATATTCTCTGATAATCTTGAAAACCACAGAAAACAGGTCCGTATAGTTCTAGAGCACCTTCGTACCCACCGCCTATACATTAAACTAGAAAAATGTGAGTTTGAACAAACAGAAATTCAATTCCTGGGGTATGTAATAACTCCCAAAGGTTAAAGTATGGACGCAAGTAAAATTAAAGCTGTGCTGGACTGGCCCATTCCCAAGAATGAAAAAGATGTTCAGAGATTTGTGGGGTTTGCCAATTTTTACAGGCGTTTCATTAAGAATTTCTCTGCCGTTATTACACCGATCACTGAACTCACACGTAAAGGGACTCCTTTTCAGTGGTCCGATAAGGCGGATACCGCATTTTCCCGATTGAAGACTCTGTTTACCTCTGCCCCTGTCCTGGTACATCCTCAGCCGGAATTACCATTTATTGTGGAAGTTGATGCTTCTGATTCAGCTGTTGGTGCCATACTGTCTCAAAGGACTGGACCTAAGATGCTGTTACATCCGTGTGCCTTCTATTCCCGCCAGATGGTGCCAGCAGAAAGAAACTATGACATAGGGAAAAAAGAACTCTTGGAGGGAGCTACCCATCCAATTACTGTCCTCACAGATCACAAAAATCTGGAATGTATTCGATCAGCAAAGAGACTGTCAGCCAGACAAGCACGCTGGTCCCTATTCTTCTCGAGGTTTATTTTTTTTGGTTACATACCGTCCTTGCTCCAAGAATGGTAAGGCGGATGCCTTGTCTAGAATAGCTGACCCCCTCCATACTACCGTAACCAAGACCACCATCTTGCCGGAGGATATATTTATAGGAGTTACATTTCCTTCTGATCTGATGTCTCGCATTAAAAAGGGCTACGCTGAAGACCCAGTTCATCTTGAGCCTCCTCGTGACCTCCATATGATGATGCTTAATGGGTTTTGGATTTTTCAACAACGTCTGTTTGCTCCCGAGTCAGTGCGACTGGACCTTTTACGTCTCTACCATGACTCAAAACCAGCAGGTCATCCAGGAATCCGAAAGACGCAAGACCTACTTGCCCGATCCTTTTGGTGGCCGAAGTATCATGAGGATGTTAAGTAGTATGTGTCCTCTTGTGATGTATGTGCCAGACATAAGACTCCTCGCTCATCCCCTGTTGGCTTGCTTCAGCCTCTTCCGATTCCTCATCGTCCCTGGGGATCTATATCCATGGACTTTATTGTGGAACTACCTCCCTCTAAGGAACACACTACCATTCTTGTTGTTGTGGACAGGTTAACTAAGATGGGTCATTTCATACCAGCTCGTGGTCTCCCTTCAGCTAAACAGACGGCTGACCTGGTTATTCAGGAAATATTTCGCTTGCATGGAGTGCCTGATGAAGTAGTTTCTGACAGGGGAGTGCAGTTTACATCTCGTTTTTGGAAATATTTTTGTTCTAATCTAGGTATTAATGTAAATCTGTCGTCAGCTTTTCATCCGCAAACTAATGGACAGACTGAGCGAACCAACCAGACTTTGGAGCAATATTTGCGGTGCTATATTAGTTACCTGCAGGATGACTGGCTGGATTTTCTACCCACGGCGGAGTTTGCCTATAACAATGCCCAACACTGCTCCACTTCTTTGAGCCCGTTTTTTGCCAACTATGGTTACCATCCGACCTTTCTAGTCAGTCTCCCAATTACTACTTCCATTCCTGCTGTCACTGACCGGCTAACCGCACTGTTGAAAGAGACTCTTTTGGAGGCTCAGGAAAGTTACAAAAGAGCTGCTGATAGGCATAGAAAGGAGTCCCCAGTCTATCACGTTGGTGACAAGGTGTGGCTGTCAACAAAGAATCTTAAGCTTCGGATTCCTTCTCATAAATTGGGTCAAAGGTTCATGGGACCTTTTGAGATCATTGCTCAGATCAATGCTGTCACTTTCCGTTTGCAACTCCCGAATTCCATGAAAATACATCCAGTGTTTCACGTTGCACTGCTTAAACCTTTTCATGAAAATACTTTCCCTGGCCAAGCCCTGCCTGCCCCACCTCCAGTCCTCGTGGATGGTGAGGATGAGTACGAAGTGGAAAAAATTCTTGACTCCAGGATCTTCCGTAATAAGCTTCAGTATCTGGTTCGCTGGAAAGGCTATGGTGAGGAGGAGTGTTCGTGGGAACCAGTGGACAATATTCACTCTCCTGATCTCCTTCGGTCTTTTCATGTGCAGTACCCTGCTAAACCTGGTAATAGGGCATCCAGAGGCTGCACCTATAGAGGCGGGGGTAATGTGAGGAATTGACTCTGCTGGGTTTTGAACCCTGGTCCCCAGGCTGCTATACCTCTTCCCTACCACTGCGCCAGCCTGCCTCTTGCAGATTTGCCTGAGATCTGATACCTTGACTCTAAAAGCAATGCAATCAGTGACAACTCTCTTTAGCTGTGTCTGGTCAGCTGTCTGGTTCTTGGCCTATATAAGGCACTTCCTGTCTCTGTATCCTTGCCAGATTATTGTGTGGTTTCTGATCACTTCAATAAAGCTTGTTCCTGTTTCACCTACAAATTGCTGAACTGGATTATTGCTGACCTTGGCTGCTGGTCTCCACAACCTTGTGATTCCATATCATTACACAGTGTGTGTGTCAGGCTCACAACTTATACTGTGCCCAGTGCAACCAATCCAATCTGGTGGTGTACCAGCAGTTTACTTTTAAAAAACAAAACTTTTATTTTGTTTAATCTAAGTTCATTTTCCTGCCTACTAGCCAGTGTGTGTGTCAGGTCACACAACTGATACTGGGCCCAGTGCAACCAATCCAATCTGGTGGTGTACCAACAGTATACCTTTTAAAAAATCCAAAATTGTATTTTGTTAAATCTAAGTTCATTTGCCTGACAGCTAGTCAGTGCGTGTCTCAGGCTCACAACTGATACTGTGCCCAGTGCAACCAATCCAATCAGGTGGTGTACCAGCAGTGTACATTAAAAAAAAAAAAATGTTTTTTTTTAAATCTAAGTTCATTTGCCTGACCGCTATTCTGTCTGTTTCTAAGGCTCACAACTGATACTGTGCCCAGTGCAATCAATCCAATCTGGTTGTGTACCAGCAGTCTACTTTTAAAAACCAAGACTTTTATTTTGTCTAATCTAAGTTCATTTGCCTGCCTACTAGCCAGTGTGTGTGTCAGGCTCACAACTGATACTGTGCCCAGTGCAACCAATCCAATCTGGTGGTGTACCAGCAGTCTACTTTAAAAAAACAAGATTTTTATTTTGTCTAATCTAAGTTCATTTGCCTGACAGCTAGTCTGTGCGTTTTTCAGGCTCACAACTGATATTGTGCCCAGTGCAACCAATCCAATCAGGTGGTGTACCAGCACTGTACATTTAAAAAACCCCAAATTGTATTTTGTTAAATCTAAGTTCATTTGCCTGACAGCTAGTCTGTGCGTGTCTCAGGCTGACAACTGATACTGGGCCCAGTGCAACCAATCCAATCTGGTGGTGTACCAGCAGTATACTTTTAAAAACCAAAACTTTGAGGATGCAGCCGACGGCCCGGCGAATGGGAAGACGCCAACGGGAGGAGGGGCGCCATCTTGGACCACGGGTGGTCGGAAGCGGAGTCGGCAACCAGAGGTGAACTGGGTGTCCCCCCTCCCCACAAGGAGATCTGAGAGGGAAGCCTGCTGACAGGGGGTCCCAAAAAGCACAGGCAGGTCGGCAAGTCAGACACAGGAGGGCGAAGGTGGACATTTTGAGCAACCTTGTGGAGGAGGTTGTGTATCCCCAGGCAGGGGAATAAAGGCCATCAGCAATCCCTCAGTAAACTACACATAAAGGGAAGACCCTACCTACTCACATTGGGGCCAGTAATTCTGACCACAGTGGTACTCCCAATCTATCGAGAGCCCACAATCTAGCCCAGAAGTTGCTTCAGTACCCTGGAGGGGGGGCCCACAGTACAATTGTCCTTGTTCTAGCAGGGAAAGCAGACTCGCAGGCCAGGCGCATACCTGAGCAATAACAAACCAGAGGACATTGCAAATTGGCTCAAGCTCTCATAGTAGAACACAAAGACCCTAACTGGACAGTTACCCTGGCATCTATAGAGCAAGTATTTCAAAGTGATTTTAAACGAGCCCTGAATGTTTATGTACAAATCCATTTATAAAGGGAAAGATAACAAACAAAAGCAGATCTAACAGGCTGATAAAGTTCACCTGCAGCACATGAACCAATCTGAAAGTCCTAACTTTCATATCCAGACTATCTGGCAGTGAAGTGCTGCTTTACACAGCCATCAGTGTGCATATACTGACAGCCAGTGGACATTCAAGGGATAGCGCATCCCAAACACAATATATACCAAGCTGAAAGCAGTCTCTGACCAAGAAAGATCTTTCTCTAATCTTAACTCAGGATAAGGAAAAAAAAACAGGGAACACGCAATATACAGCATTTACACATCGAACACTGGTCTCCGATTTATAAAGTAAAAGAAAGACAAGCCCACTCAAAGCCTCTAGTCATGATCTTGATGACCCAGGGCCATGGTAAAAAAAGCCCTCCCTTGGAGCAGACAGACCGCAGCTCCTATGCAAGCCTAATGCTGGCTTCCACTAAGCCATCCATGAGTACATAGCTACATACGCACTGCATTGACCTATTACCCTCAAACCCAGCTAACAGAGCGGACCAGGGTCTCAGACTCAGCTCAATACTCTCAAAGAAAGATGGCAAGTCGTAGTACAAGCAAAGTACAAAAAAAGCAGTCTGGTAAAGGGATACAGGATTTCTACAAAACACCTGATACAAGTCGCAATCCAAATCTGAGTCCTAGTCCCGAACAGCCAGACTCGCCGGTCCAGGCAACAACTCAGAGCTCCCAGCCAGCTCAAATGGAACTAACTGACGGCACCCTGGTAAAAATCAAGCAGATCCTTCAAGCAAAAATTAAGCACGCAATAGACGACCTAAGGACAGATATCAAATCTTTAAACCAAAGGCTGCAAGGTCTGGAGGAAAGCATTGACCAAATCGCCGATGCCCAAGTACATGAAAAGCAGGACATCCTGCAAAATGCGTCTAAGATTCAGATGATGGAAGACAAAATAGAAGACCTGGAGAATAGGTCCTGCAGGCATAACATAAGACTGAGGGGTGCCCCCAACAAAATAACTGACATTCTGCAGTATTCTAGAGATGTTATAAGCATGATCCTTCCATCGGTCGAGGAAACAGTCTGGGTAATTGAGAGAGCTTATAGAGCGCTAGGATCATCTCATGACCAAAACCTCCCCAGAGACATCATCATTAGATTTGCCCATCAAAAGGCTAGAGATCTAACTCTAGCAGAAACCAGACTAAGAATAGAAATCCTAGGTCCAGACGGCACCAAGATACAAATTTATATGGACCTGTCTCCTTCTACCCTACAGAAAAGAAAAGAGATGAGACCCACACTACAAGTGCTCTCCCATTACAAGATAATGTACAAATGGGGATTCCCATTTGCTCTTATGTTTACATTTAAAGGAAAATCATTCAGGGTGCAATCGTTTGAAGAAAGCCAAAACCTTCTGACTAGACTTAAATTCATGCCTCCGGAATCTGAGAAGGAGAATTCCTTTCTTCAGGCCGAAACAAGACAAGCAAGGAGAGGTCAAGAAATTTCATTACCACAAAGATCAAGGCCCACTCCCAACCCACTAATGGATAACAAGCACCACGAGCAGGACCTGGCGGAAGACCCCGCATCCCAACAATAATTAAAGTCCATACTCTTTTTACAGAGTGTAACCTACACCCTGATGGGAGCTATGGTACTACCCCAGGACCAGCAAAAGGAGGACCGAACTTTTTGTATTTTTCACACACGCATGGACACTGACCACAACAAGGACTCAAACTCAGTATAGTATCTTTTTTATACATCAGAAGAAAGAGGGAAAATTATCATGGGCGGGGCCCTGAATTTGGCACTCCAACCATTTCTAGACAGATCAGGGACACCCTCGTACACCAAAGATGCTAGAAAACTCAATATCATTCACTCCCTACTTAAGGAATTAGAACTAATAGACGCCTGGAGGGGCCTCCATCCCTCAGAAAAACAGTATACATTCTTCTCTCCCACCCACAATACCTACTCCAGGATAGATGCTTTGTTGATTCACTCATCACTATTCAATAACCCAAATTTTACCTTGCCCGTGGTCGGACCACTCGTTGATTTCATGCAAATTAAGTTTAAACCAGAACAAATCCTACAACCACGCTTGGCGCCTAAACGACAAGCTGATTACGAGCTCAAAAATACAGGCCCAAATAGAAGATGAAATTAACACCTTCTTTGCCCTGAACGATATTCCAGGGACAGAAATGGGATGGTCATGGGTTGCCCACAAGGCCTACATCAGGGGGATTATTATAAAAATAGCAGCCGCCCATAGGAAAAAATTACTCAGTAAAGTAAACAAACTCTTCAAGAAATTACAAAATTTAGAAAAGTCAAAACAGAATAGGTTCACCAGGGACACTCAGAATGAAATAAATCAAACCAGATTAGAACTAGACGCCATATTGGCAGAAAGAACGGAAAAGGCTATTAGAAGAACCAACCATAAATTCTACTCCCAAGTTAACAAACCCTCCCCCATGTTAGCCAGGAAATTAAATCTCAGGAATAACTCCTCACGTATCCACCAAATTAGAGACATGAATGCGGTAATCACTATGAAACAAAATGAGATCAAAGAAACTTTTAGAAATTATTACCAAGACATTTACTCATCTAAATTGGCGGCCAATAACAATAAAATACAAAGATTCCTGAACGCTTATGACCTCCCATCAGCCACTGAGGAGGATTTAAGTATGTTAAACGCTAAAATCTCACTAGAAAAGATAAGTAAAATAATCAAGACCCTGAAAAAAGGTAAAGCCCCGGGCCCGGACGGCTTTACGAACAATTATTATGCTACATTCGATAAACAACTTGTCCAAAAGCTTAAAAAGCTATTCAAAGACATTATGGAAGGGAAGGTCATGCCCCCCGAACTAAAACCAGGCGAGCTTAATCTTTCTCCCCAAACCAGGCAGAGATCCATTATTTGTTAAAAACTTTAGACCCATTTCCCTACTGAATGGGGATGTAAAAATCCTTGGGAAAATATTGGCCACCAGATTAGCAAACTTTCTACCTAGGCTGATCCATAAGGATCAAGTAGGCTTTATTCCCTACAGACAGGCTGGGGACAACATAAGAAGACTCCTCAACATATTTCATTTAGCCAAAAAAGATAATACCCCATTATGCACTATAGGATTAGACCTGGAGAAAGCCTTTGACTCCATAGAATGGCCATACCTGCATGCCACGCTGACTAAGTTGGATTAGTGGGTAACTTTGTGAATGTCATTAAGTCATTCTACAACAACCCAATCACTAACATTAGCATCCCTGGGGAAGACCAAACACTCATCAACATTAGAAGAGACACAAGACAGGGATGCCCCCTATCCCCCCCTCCTTTTCGCGCTGGCCATTGAGCCACTGGCTCAGGCTATCAGGACTAGCATATCAATAACAGGAGTAAATATAGGCTTACACCAATTTAAATGTTGCCTCTTTGCCGACGACATTTTGTGTGCACTTACGAACCCACTTCAATCAGTGCCAGCCCTGATGTCCCTGATGAAGACCTTCGGGGTCATCTCAGGACTCAAAATTAACATAGACAAAATGGAAGCTATCTTGGCACAATCCCCCCAGACCTTAAGCAACATTCTTAAAACCCAACACCCCTTTGCTTGGCCAGAAAAACACATAAACTAACTAATGTACACCTACTGTAATACATTGAATAGCAGTTACTTGTCTGCAAGCGTGTGTGTCAGGCCTACAGAGTCTACTCTGCCAACTTCTGCAAGTGCACAGTGCCACTCATATCTGTCGTCACAGTAGCTTGCACACAAAGTACCACTAATCGCAAAAAAATGACAGGCAGAGGCAGGCCAATCCGCAGGAGCCGTCATGGTCGTGGTGCTGTGATTCCCTTTGGCCCTACAATAATGCCCAGTGTTCAGAGGCCAGTTACCCAGAACTCAAAAACTTCTGAGGACAGAGTTGACTGGCTAACACAGGACACCCAATCTTCTACAGCTTCCGCTCGGAACATTGATGCACCATCCTCCTCCAGCTTAGCTTCGGGCACCTCTCAAGTTACCACTCGCCCGCTTGCCGACCCCACCAACATTTGTACCACAGCCGCTTTAATTGATCAGTCAGAAGAGTTATTTACACATCAGTTTGAAGAAATGAGTGATGCACAACCATTATTGCCAGAGGATGTAGATAACAGGGATATGTCTCAGTCAGGCAGCATTACACACATGTACGTACGGTGTGATGATGATGATGATGTACCCGCTGCTGCTTCCTTTGTTGAGTTGTCAGATACAAGTGAAGCGGGTGATGATGATGACGATGCGTCCGTGGATGTCACGTGGGTGCCCGCTAGAAGAGAAGAAGAACAGGGGGAAAGTTCAGATGGGGAGACAGAGAGGAGGAGGAGACGAGTTGGAAGCAGAGGGAGGCTGTTGCCACCACCAGAACGCCGTCACTAGAGAGCTTAGCAGTGTGGCACTTTTTTTGTGTGTCTGCCTGTGACAACAGCGATGCCATTTGCAACCTGTGCCAAAAGAAACTGAGTCGTGGGAAGTCCAACACCCACCTAGGTACAACTGCTTTGCGAAGGCACATGATGTCACATCACAAACGCCAATGGGATCAACACCTGAGTACAAGCAGCACACAAACTCAAAGCCGCCATCCTCCTCCTGGTCCAGCATCTTCATCCACGTCAACCACTGCTGTCCTCCTTGCCCCCTCTTAACCATCCGCCACTCAGTCTCTCGCCTCTAGCTGTTCCTGCTCATCTCCCCATAGTCAGGTGTCTGTCAAGGGCATGTTTGAGCGTAAGAAGCCAATGCCACAAAGTCACCCCCTTGCCCGGCATCTGACAGCTGGCTTGTCTGAACTCTTAGCCCGCCAGCTTTTACCATACAAGCTGGTGGAGTCTGAGGCATTCAAAAAATTCGAAGCGGAAGGTACCTGGCCGAAATTTATTTTCACAAAAGGCAATCCCCAAGCTGTACTCGATTGTGCAAAAGGAAGTAATGGCATCTCTGGTACACAGTGTTGGGGCAAGGGTCCATCTGACCACTGATACCTGGTCTGCAAAGCATGGTCAGGGCAGGTATATCACCTACACTGCGCATTGGGTAAACCTGTTGACACCTGCCAATCATGGAATGCGTGGCTCTGCAGAGGAGTTGGTGACACCGCCACGACTTGCACACAGGCCTGCTGCCACCTCCTCTACTCCTCCTACTCCATCCTCTTCCATAACCTCCTCAGCTGAGTCCTCTTCTTCTGCTGCGTCTTGCTCCACATCAACGGCACCCCCCTAGCTCCCCAGATACTATTCCACATCCCGGATACAGCAGTGTCACGCCGTCTTGGGTTGACTTGCCTGAAAGCAGAGAGTCACACCGGGCCAGCACTCCTGTCCGCCCTGAACGCACAGGTGGATCAATGGCTGACTCCGCACCAACTGAAGATTAGCAAAGTGGTTTGTGACAACGGAAGAAATTTGTTGGCGGCATTGAATTTGGGCAAGTTGGCACATGTGTGTAATCTGATCGTACAACGCTTTGTGCACAAGTACCCAGGCTTACAGGACGTCCTGAAGCAGGCCAGAAAGGTGTGTGGCCATTTCAGGAGTTCCTACACGGCCATGGCACACTTTTCAGATATCCAGCGGCGAAACATGCCAGTGAGGCGCTTGATTTGTGACAGCCCCACAAGTTGGAATTCAACACTCCTAATGTTCGACCACCTGCTCCAACAAAAGAAAGCCATGAACAAGTATTTATAGGAACGGGGTGCTAGGACAGTGTCTGCGGAGCTGGGAATTTTTTTGCCACATTACTGGACGCTCATGCGCAATGCCTGTAGGCTCATGCGTCCTTTTGAGGAGGTGACAAACCTTATCAGTCGCACAGAAGGCACCATCAGTGACATCATACCATTTGTTTTCTTCCTGGAGCGTGCCCTGCGAAGAGTGTTGGATCAGGCCGTAGATGAGCCTGAAGAGGAAGAGGAAGAGTTGTGGTAACCATCACCACCAGAAACAGCCTTATCAGCATCGCTTGCTGGACCTGCGGCAACGCTGGAAGAGGATTGTGAGGAAGAGGAGTTAGAGGAGGAATGTGGCTTTGAGGAGGAGGAGGAAGACCAACCACAACAGGCATCCCAGGGTGTTCGTTGTCACCTATCTGGTAACCGTGGTGTTGTAAGTGGCTGGGGGGAACAACATACCTTCAGTGAGATCACTGAGGACGAGTAACGGGACATGGGTAGCTCGGCATCCAACCTTGTGCAAATGGGATCTTTCATGCTGTCATGCTGTGTACTGGGTGTGCATGCTACTAGACCCCCGGTATAAGCAGATAGTACCTGAAATGTTACCGAATTACCGCAAGGCAGAAAGGATGCAGCAGTTCCAAATGAAATTAAAAAGTATGCTTTTCACTGCGTATAAGGGTGATGTCACAGCACAACGGGAATCTAACAGGGGAAGAGATGAAAGTAATCCGCCTCCTCCCACGACCATGCCAACAAGGACAGGACGTTTAAAAGACGTGTTGTTGATGGAGGACATGCAGAGCTTTTTCAGTCCTTTGCATCGCCACAGCCCTTCGGGATCCACCCTCAGAGAACGACTCGACCGACAGGTGGCAGACTACCTCGCTTTAACTGCAGATATCGACACACTGAGGAGCGATGAACCCCTTGACTACTGGGTGTGCAGGCTTGACCTATGGCCTGAGCTATCCCAATTTGCCATAGAACTTCTGGTCTGCCCCGTTTCTGGCCTGCCTCGCTTCCAGTGTCCTGTCAGAAAGGACCTTCAGTGCAACAGAAAGTATTGTCACTGAAAAGAGAAGTTGCCTAGGTCAAAAAAGTCTAGATTAGCTCACCTTTATAAAGATGAATGAGGGATGGATCCCGAACGGACTGACACTGGGCAATACATTAGACTAAAAAAGGGCTGATGAGATGAGATGCCTTGAGCTAAAAATAGTCCACAAGCTGCAGTATTTTATCTTTGAATGCAGCATGACTTGCGTGACTTATGCGCCACCAACTAGGGTTCAAGACGCAATGTTTTAGGGCAGTTTCTGCCTGGGAAACAAACGTAAATTTTTCTGGTCGCTGCAACAGCAGCGGCTGCAACAATACCTAATTTTTGATAAGTGCACGCATCCCGGGTAGTCAGTGCTCGTCGGCATGTATCAGCTCTCTAATTCCGACAGTTATCAAAGTAACAGATGGAGCGATCAAAGGAACCAGTCTATAACTGATTAAATGAACAATTCGCAGTTTCACTGTACCGGCTGTATGTATTTAAACGTGCATGGCTTAATCGTTGAGGCAAGATCAACCAAGTTGCCCGACGAGGGGGCGCCCCACCGGCCCGGTGACAGTAGGAGGACCGACCCAGCATCTTTTTCCATCTCCCGGTTCCAAAAATCCAGGCCTTATACACGCCCCCTGATAAGTGACGTAACAGGTATTAAACTGATAGGAATAAATAGTACAACTGAACACACCACTCCTATCTGGTGGCACCTTAGATTGCACGCGCCGTGCCCCAAAATTGAAGTGTTACGACCAACCAATTATCTTTTTCCATCTCCCGGTTCCAAAAATCCAGGCCTTATACACGCCCCCTGATAAGTGACGTAACAGGTATTAAACTGATAATAGCAGTACTTACAAACACGCCACTTATATCTGGTGGCACCTTAGATTGCACATGCCGTGCCCCAAAATTGAAGTGATACGACCAACCGAGCATCTTTTTCCATCTCCCGGTTCCAAAAATCCAGGCCTTATACACGCCCCCTGATAAGTGACGTAACAGGTATTAAACTGATAAGAGTAGTACTTACAAACACGCCACTCCTATCTGGTGGCACCTTAGATCGCACGCGCCGCGCCCCAAATTTGAAGTGATACGACCAACCAAGTATCTTTTTCCATCTCCCGGATCCAAAAATCACAACGTATAGACTGGTACAGAGAACTGATATGTAAAAATACTGAACATAAATGGACAACGTTCAAATACTAAATAAACATACTTATCACCATATACCATGTGGAAATAAAAGCAGAAGGAGTAAATCACAACCCATGTGTCTTAACAATGAATTAAAGATGAAGATGAGGAGTAAAAAAACAAGCATTTCAATTAAACAAATAAGAAGGGACAGAGACTGCTTTACATAAGTACAAGGAAATCAACAAGGCTTGCAAACGGGTTATTAGACTGGATAAAATCAAAAATGAAAAGTTAGTTGCAAAGGAGACTAAGACTCACCCTAAAATATTTTTTAAATATATTAATGGGAAGAAAGCCAGGAAGGAAGCTATAGGAAAATTACGATGTGTTACAGGCCGTCTGATAATTAGTGACCAGGAAAAGGCAGATGAGCTAAATAGGTTCTTTCCTTCGGTATACACAAGGGAGGTACCAGTGGTTGGGACACTGTAACATAATGGTGCTACACTACCTTCACCAAATAACTGGTTAACGCAGGAAGAAATCCAAAAGAGGTTGGAAAAAATAAATGTTAATAAAGCCCTGGGTCCTGATGGAATACATCCAAGGGTACTGAGGGAACTGGGCTTTGTTATAGCAAAACCATTATATCTAATTTTTCAAGATACACTTAACACAGGGTCTCTACCAGATGACTAGATAAAGGCATAGGTGATACCTATATTTAAGAAGGGAGCAAGAGCAAATCCGGGGGAATTATAGACCGGTGAGTCTCACGTCGGTAGTGGGAAAGCTTTTAGAAGGGTTAATAAAGGATACTATATAAGAATATATCTATTCAAACAGGATTATAAGTAGGAGCCAATATGGATTTATGAAGGATAGGTCATGTCAAACAAACGTAATTAGTTTCTATAAAGAGGTTAGTAGGAACTTGGATCAAGGCAATTCAGTGGATGTAGTCTATTTGGATTTTAAAAAGGGATTGGATATATTTTTAAATAAAATGGGTATTAAGAGCTATCCTAGATAAACAGAGAGGGAGCATTGATCCATGGATGTATCCGTATCTGGGGTCAGCAAGGAATTTTATATTTGTTTCCATATTGAGACAATTGGCAAAGCTTTACTGTTTTTTTTTGTGTTTGCCTTCCTCTGGATCAATTGACAATAATTCCATGTATTGCAAATCAAAGGAGATCTAAAAAGGTTGAACTTGATGGACTAAATTATTTTTTTATGTAACTATGTACTATGTAACTATGATGAGAGGCAGTAACCTTGAAACAGCTGTACGTGGGTAGGATTTCCAGCTTGTATAAAAAAGTATAATCCAACCTTGGCTTTGCAAAAAAGCTGTGTAATGCAGTGGGTATAAGCTTAAAGGAAGGTTAAGATTGAAGAGCAAAGCATTTGTGATCAAATTTGCATGCAGTGCAACAACTGCATTTCTCAGAATCCTGAGCAGGAAACAAGCTTTTTAAACTTGTTTTAGACATTCAAATGTGAACACATTGTGGGCCTGATGATGAGTGCCGAAGGCACTCATCGCAAGGCCTGCAAGACTTTGACATTTTCAAATGACGCGGGCTGCAATGAGCGCCGAAGATGCTCATTGCAAGGCCCTTAAGACTTTGAAAAAGGTTGGCAATGAGCGCCAGAAGGCCCTCACGACTTTGAAATTTATAAATGATGGGGCTGCAATGAGCCAAAGGTGCTCATTACAGGCTTTGCAATGAGCACCGAAGGTTCTCAGCAGAAGGCCAGCAAAACTTTGAAAAAAGGCTGCCAATGATTGCCGAAGCTCACCATTATTGGCAAGCCCGTAAGTCCGAAGCCATTCAGGATTCGACAAAAGACCCCAATTGATTATATTTAATTATTTAATTATTTTGTACTATTAATAAAAGTAAGCATAGATCTATATATATATATATATATATATATATATTTAAAAGAAAGAAAATAATTAGAAACTGTATTGCAAGGTTCACATTGTGGCTGATTTGGCAGAGGAAGGTCCATTATCGATAATGAAACAGTGAATGGATTAAGTAGTATGCTAATAAAAAAAAGCAGGCTTTGAAAAGTAAAATATATCTTCATTAGTATTAATATAGATGTATACATTTATATATTTGTACTACATCCAATGTCTTTATCTTATCTTTCCTGCCATTACATTTTTTTATCCTTGAATAATATCTCTGGTTACTTTAATTTATTCTTGACAGTTTATTTGACAAAGATGGTCACTATTGGTTAATCAGAGATGTCTCTCCAATTAGTATGTCTGTGTTGAGTTATACAAAATGTAATTCTGTAAATTTTCTCTTCGATATTAACTAAACCACTGTGATGTTTGAGAATTTTAAATCTATTGTGTTTGAAATACTATAATAAAGCATGGTATTTCTTTTTAACACATTTTTGTGTGTTTATGTATTAATACAAGATATATAATTTCAGAAAAAATGCATGAACCAACATTATTTCAGAGTCCCATCAAAATAATGCAAATTACCAATCATTATCATTATATTCTCATAATTCATAATTAAATAATAAAAAACCTTGAGGTGGTCAGCAAACAATTTTTAGAACAGTGTTTTGTGCTTAATTATTCGGTTATTTTGTTATTATTTACTGATATAACTAGAAAATGTCATATATTTAAACACAACTAAAATTGCATATTAGTGGTGAGAACAATGGGGCCATATTAAATTCCAGCACCGTCCAAAGTGAAGCATGCTTGCTTGAAATTTGTCCGAGTTGCGTGGCTATTGAATTGGAAGGGGCTGCGAGCTATGGGTTTGAGACGCAAATCATGGCTAGTTCGTAGAACGTCGGATTTGCGGCCTTGCGGACAATCAATTACTGTAGACCATAGTTACGTATTTAGATGGAGCCAATGGAAAAAGAGATTGTTATCGTTACATCACTAAAAAAGGGGAGGGATTTCAAAGTCCTACGGGCTTCAATTATAAGTTGCGATCGGACCCACATTCCAGATTAATGCAATAAAAATAAAGCCGTAAATACGATATTCCATTACATGCGAGTTACAGTATATGTCTTAACACATTGATTGCGGGGATCAATATAACACGGAATGCATTGTTTAAACAAGTGGTTTACAATGGTTATGGATTGAAGAGCAAAGCATTTGTGATCAATTTTGCATGCAGTGTAATAACTGCATTTCTCAGAACTTTGTAGGCACTCAGCAGTAGAAGAAGTATTCTGCTTCTCACACATTCTCCAATATTTAATATGTATTATTTTTTAGATATGTTTTTATAATCAAACATTTTGTGAGCACATACATATAACTATATATATTTTGTAAACTGTAATAAAGATACATTGTGGGCAACATCTTTTTATTTATTTATTATTTTGCTAAAAGTAAAAAAACTGGTCACATGCCAAATACATTTGCAATTTGGTAGCCTTCCATAAAAGTAGCCAGCCATAAACAGAGCTTGGAAATTCCAACAGCAATGAAGAAAAGAACACATTTCTATCATCTATGTCTTTACAAGAAGATCTCTTTATTAAACAAAGTATAGGAAAAATACAATAATAACTAAACTTATGAACAAAAACAGCCTTATTAAATTATATTTTTTTACAGAAGTTTTTAGTTAGTGAAGGTCTTGATTTTGGATATAAGTTCCCTAACTAAAAACTTCTGTAAAAAAAATATTCTATGTCCTTAAATAGAGCCCTAATTAATTGGCCCGAATTGCAATATATTAAGGCTGAAAGTATTTAAGCAGTGGTGACATTAAACAGAATTAAGATCATTAGTTTAGAAGGCAAGTTACTTACTCAAAGTTGTTGCATATGTGACTGATTAGTAAGCTGGTTTTTCACATCACTGTACAAGAGTCCTTCAATGCTATGATGTCTCATTTAAAGCTTTGAATTGATTGTGCCTTCATTTTCTGGGAAATAGTTGTTAAAGTGTGTTTTCAATTTTTTTAGTAATATGATGCGGCGAGATGAAGATTCATTAATGAGGAAAGAATAGGGTGGGGGAGTAAGGCTGGTGAGTTGATGCAAAATCTCCATTGGTCCATGGTTGGACCATGTTATGGGTGAATGTAAAAGTGCTGAAGGGATGGGGGTAAAGGGAGTTGTTTTGTTCAGTCGTGATGACTATCGATGACCTTGGAAAGCTCAGCAAATTAGGGACATCTGTCAGCCACCGCTTCTCTGAGCCTCATAAAGTTCATGTTCATTGCTCCAATGACCTCATCTATGCATCTTTGTGTCTGCTGTCCCTTTCTTCAAGTGAATCTAAGTCGTTTTCTCCAACACCACAACTCAAAGACATAAATCCTAAAGAGCTTGGTGTCATGAATTAACCAGGGGTCATCTGGGATTTGGAACTGTTATCTGCCACATGTTATTGAACAGAAGGTTTTGGGCTCCCAGAGCCACTGTTATAATGTTATATATTCAGGGCAGAGTCCCACTGTTATTGTTATGCATTCAGAGAAGAGGCAGTTTACCACGTCACCACTAATTAAATCGTCATAACGCATTAAGTGGACTGACGTGGGAAGTACTGCCTCAACTCATAACATGTGGGAAAGGGAGAGATGCTGTGGATTATAAAATGTTATAGTGGTATTATCTGTAAATATATTGTATTGTAATGTGGGAGCCATGTTGTGTGCAGTCATCCATATTGGGTCTGATACAGATAGTAACCTGAGTAGATCACCCATCTGCCTACCAGCTATCACCTAAAGTAAACACTTAAAGTGATAGCAAGGCCAGAACAAAGGGGTCTCTACAGACATTGAGGCACCTTAACCCCATGGGGTCTTCAGCCCAATATCAGGGTCATAGTACAGGAGCACATAGATGTTTCTCCCTTGAGAGCCAGAGACCAAGTAAATTATGTAGCCATACCTAGTGGTCGGCCCATGGTAGGGATCTGAAAGTTCCCAGAGCTTACCTCTAGTCCATTGGCCAGAGTTAATCAAGTTACTCTGGAGATTACCCCATTAGCCAAGAGGAAGATGAGGGTTGGGCAAGGGGGTAGCCACTCCCTGTACTGGTTTTGTGAGTTGTTTAAATACTTGTGTAAAAATAAAGAAGTTGTTCTTAATTTTCATACTTTGACTAATCATGTATTATTGACCCAGAGGCATATGCTTGTAGAGGAGCTCGTTCTGACTCCCTACCAAGGTGCTCCCAGGTACACTACCAAAGCAAGCTGGGACTTATGCCTTTGTACCAACAAAGACTGTCCATAGGTCTAGAGTCACCCAAACTTAGGTCTAAACCTACTGGGAATAAGAGTACTAGGATACTCTAGATCCCATCATCATAGTAAGTTGTTACACTTGGCATTCTTTTTTTTACAATTTACAAATATCAACAGAAAACATACTTTACATGTTCTATTCCAAATAACACGTAAAGCTTAATTTTATAATAAGTTTATAAATCATACTTTGAAAGAAATTTATAAAATTAGTCAAGGACAAATTATCATTAGTGGAGATTTTAACTTATAGCCCCATAGCCGATATGAAATCCGCTAGAAAGCCACAACTAGACCATCAAACTGTAAGAAGGTCCAACCAGTTCCAACAAACTTTGATTACATTTTAATTATTTGATGCTTGGTGTACATTACATCCAGAAGAAAGAGACTTTACTTTTTATTCATTAGAACAAATTCCAATTGTATTGGAGGTTAGACCTCTTTATAGTCAATTGGTGAGTATTGAAAAACTTGACAAAAGTGGAAATTAGTCCTATAGTTTGGACTGACCATGCAATGATAAAATTGGTTATTAAAACCAACACAGAAAAAATGAATGGTAAATTGTGGAAAATAGATTTGACGTTATTGACAAAAACTAACATAGATTTATTAAATCAAGAGTTAAAGCAATTTTTTTGACATAATGAGAATTCAGTAAAATCAAAAGTGGTCGTATAGAATTGCCATAAAGCTTCTGTTAGAGGCCTATCTATAAAGTTCCAGGCTCTTCTGGGGAGACAAAGGGGCAGTACATTAAGAGATTTATATATCAAGCTCAATGAGAGGGAAAGCTCAAATAAATTAACTCCAACTCAAGATGTTATAACTCAAAATAAATATAATCAGTCACAGATAACATCTTTTCTCCAGAACCAAGCAGATAGATCTGCATGGGTTTTTCAACAGAAATTACAGAAACAAAGCAATAAGATTGGGAACATTTGGAAACCCTGATGAAATCGGTGAAATCTTTTGTAAACATTATAAAGAACTGTACAATTTACAGGATGCAAAAGGATTTCAGAAACTTTCTTTAAGTGAGATCAAAACCTTTTTAAATCATATAAAGCTGCCCAGCGTCTCCCCAGACGACCTTGCAACTTTAAATAGTGAAATTACAGAGAGTGAGATCAGCGAAACAATTAAAAATGCAAAAAAAGGGCTCTGCTACAGGCCCGAATTGTTTTCAAAAAAATGTTGTGCATATTTTGGTTCAGTATTAACAACACATCTAATGAAAGCAGTGAACGAAATTAAAGACATTGGGAGTGCTCCACAAGAAATGATCAAGGCTTCTACAGTTGCAATTCCCAAACAAAACAAAGATTGAACATTATGTAAAAACTCTTGTTCGATCAAAGTATTAGCTTCCAGGCTGAATTAAGTTATTCAACAATTGATATCTAGAGACCAAATGAGTTTTGTAATGGGCAGACAGGGGACAACCAATGCTAAAAAATTGATGAACATGATTGATTGGGTCAATGAGAAAAGGACACCTTTGGTCGTTCTCTCCTTGGACGCCGAAAAAGCCTTCGACAGAGTCAGATGGGAATTCATGGAATTAACGCTTTAGAAAATGATGCAATGAATTATGGAATAATGGAGGGCTCCCAAAAGAACTGGGAAATTTTGAATAAAAAAAAATCCCTGTACATAAAGCAGATGATTTATAATTTGGCAATGGGCCCAGTTGTTTTCTGTTCTACTTTCCAGCTTTCAGGTGTGTTTTGTTTGTTGAATCTTGAGTGACAAGGCAAGAAATTGCATAGCAGATTAATATTGATAAACAAATAAATATGTTGGTAAAGGTGTGATGGAAATGGAGGCGAAGAGCTTGAGAATTAAGTATTTTAACAGGAGGAAATTAGGTATGTTAACGATAAAAGCTCTCTCTACTGAGGTTTTATTTAAAAGGGCTTGAAAGTTATACAGAAAAAGAGACATTTAAGGGAATTTAAGAATTAACAAAGATATATTCCAAGCTCCACCTAAATTGTAAAGATGAAATAATTGCAATTTCAGGATGTAATGTATGCTTTGTGTGTTGTTGATTTAGTATTTTTATATTTGAAAATAATATTTTATATTTGAAAATAATATAAAAAAGAAAATTAAATATGAAAAGAGAATATTATTTTTAGAATGTAAACAACAAAATCAATACAGCCTATAATATGTTACTTTTTTCTGTCTATATAATTCCACAGGTGGGAGGAAACCTTGAATTTCAAGAAAGCTTCGGTCTGCACAATGAGGATATGGACATGTTTTCCATTATCAAGTTTAGTTATAATTGAGACCATATAGAAATAAATGACCCAGTGGTCCTTTAATATTTAAAAAACATGATAAAATTGGGATCATATTCAGTATCATCATTTCTAGAAAGATGTTTCTATATGTGTTGTGGTAGATTAGCCTGTTACCTTGTTAATTACCAGCTAGGAATTCAGATATTCTTTTAATATTTTGTTTAAAAGTTCCAATTTTATAGGAAAATAATAAACACTCTCTTCATCTGCGAAAAAGGGGAGCATTCGGGGAACCCTTTAAAGGGGGACCCTTTAAATAGTCTTTTGAAAGACAGTGACACTTTCAGTTATACTGCGGCCTTCTCCCTGGGGTTAAAAAGTCCACAGTCTCTAAACTGGAAAACTGCTTTCTCAGCAGATTAACTTGCCTTGTAGGCCTGGGTTGCTCTTGCAGATAGCTCTGTCCTGGAAACTGTGCTGCCCCTGTAGACAGCTCTGCTGTGGGAACTTGTGCTGCTCCTGCAGACAACTCTGCTGTGGGAACTTGTGCTGCTCCTGCAGACAACTCTGCTGTGGGATCTTGTGCTGCTCCTGCAGACAACTCTGCTGTGGGAACTTGTGCTGCTCCTGCAGACAACTCTGCTGTGGGAACTTGTGCTGCTCCTACAGACAACTCTGCTCTGGACTTGTGCTGCTCCTGCAGACAAATCTGCTGTGGACTTCAGACTGTCTCTCCTTGCAGACAAACAAATCTTTACTCCAAAAACATTCCCCCCATAGTGCTCTGTAGGGCTTTTTAAATCATCCTGATAGAAATCAGGTGCACTGGCTAATTGAGCTGCAGTCCCAGTTAACTCTTACTAATCCTGCCTGGATATATGGCTCTGCTCAATCTCAGGCTTTGTATACTCCTTGCTTAACTTTGTTACAGTGTCTAATCTGTCCTGACTTTTGGTAAATAGTGGAGACCTGATGTGATATTATCCAATTGTCAACTGTTAAGATGTGTACATTCTTTATGGCAAAGCTCTCACATCCATAAGTTACTGGGAATACCATCATTGTAACAATGCAACCTTTTGTCGATAATTTAATATCTTTGCTTTTTGATCGTTGTGCAGGCTTGCCATAGCATTCATACCCAGAAGAAGTGTTCTCTTCAAAACAGTATATTTTAAATATAGCACTGCAGTGGCTTTTGAACTCTGCACCTACCTTGTCTCGGTGCCCATATAACCCCAGTCCACTCTGTCATTGCATGTTTAACTTTTCATGGTTCACAATCTGCAGGTTCCCTTATAGCAGAGACCTTTACCTGACTTGCCATTTGTTAGTGAGAGCTTGTGCATAAGCCACTGTGTGCATGCATCCCAACTTTAAAGAACATGAGAAATGAGTGCACACACACAAGCGCACTTGTTAATAGCACGTCCCGCTGGCACCCGACACAAAATCGCAGCTACATACAGTCCTGGGGATGGTGTAACTGTCACCCCGAGTTATGCATCATGGGTGTGGGTGGCCCAGTAGGTATATGACATTATAAGGTTATTTGGTCTGATCTCTCTTTTCCCTTACCTTGACTGTCTTTCTTCTTTTCTCTCTTCTCCCTTTCCCTGCCTTTCTCTTATCCTGTCTGTGTCCTCCCTTATCCTTAATTTCTCTGCCCTTCCTGACTCTCTCAGATCATCTTGCCCTGGCAGTCGATTTATCTTTCCTTACCCTGGCAGTCTCTGTCCTTGCAAGCTTTGTGTGTGTCACCTGTGTCTCCTGTCCCCCTGTGTATGTGTGTGTCACCTGTGTCCCCTGTGTGTGTCTGTCACCTATGTCCCCTCTAACCCTAACTCTAAGACCACCTTACCGGCACTGGAGTCCGGCGTGAAATTGTCTGCGTGCGCTATTTTCTGTATCGCAGTAGTTTGTGCGTGCATCCGTCAACGCGCTGTTGACGGTTCGCTTTTGGTGCTCGCTGTATTGTTGGGACACCCTGTGTGCCTCATTCTAGTGCGGCTATAGCACATGTCACTGCATGAGTTACCAACTGCCGACTATGCATGCCTTGTACCATCCACCAGTGCTTAAGTTACTAAGTCTCTCCTATCAGTGCCACTATTCCATCCTCCAATGTCTGACGTTCTGTATACCTACGCAACTTGAGCCTTTCTCTGTCTGCCCCTGACACAGCCTGCTTGATCCTTCTGCGTCTGCTATCTTGTAGTTAAGCACTCAGGATCCAAACCATGTATTAATCATCAGACCTTATATTTCAGCATATTTATAACACTTATAAACCCCCCCCCCTGGACTGTAAGCCCCTCCCCAGATCCATTTTTAATATCTAGAAATTGCATGGACATTGCCCTAGCAAGAGATACCACAGCCTGTAAAAAAAGTTGCACATAAACCATGATATTTCAGTTCTATATAGATGAAATTTCCCAACTAGTGAATGAATGAACTTGATCCTAATCAAAACCAGATCACTCAATCTCATGAAAGAACTGCATATAGGAGCAACTGATATTTGTTGATAGAAATACTATTTTAATTGGCCTTGCAACATCAGATAAACACTGTGCAGCCTGAAAGCAGATTCTAAATGAATCTCAGTAGTTAAAGGCATTTATCTAGCATCTAATATCAGTTTTATAGAATTTTCCATAATATGTGATGATCTCATTAATGTCAGAATTTCCTGTTAGAGTTTATAAAGGATGTATTTATTGGGATGTCATATTTTCTTTAGTCCATCTTTTTTAGAAACTTAAATCCTACCGAAACTGCTGCACATAAATAGAGGCTTATAAATCCAAGGCTGAATTATTTTATTTTTATTTTTCAAGCATTTACTTAGATGTATACATTTTTAGTTATTAATTTCATTATCGTTGGACTTTGACAAAAAGCAATTGAGGTGGAATATATGGGTTATCAAGTGAATGAGCTGCTTTGAACTAGCCCCTTGTTTAGTCTTTCAGTCATGTCTGACTCTCCATGACCCTATGGACCGCAGCACACCAGGTAATCTGTCAGTTGCTGCACCTCTGAGCTCCATTAAGGTCATGCTCACTGCTTCAAAGATCTCATCTATCCATCTCTGCCTCTGTCATCCTCTTATTCATTTGCCTTCAGTCTTTCTCAACATCAGAGACTTCTTTAGGAAATCCTGCATTCTCATGTTAAAACCAAAATATTTGAGCTTCGGCCTCATGATTATACCTTCCAGGGAACAATTTGTCTTGATTTCTTGAAGTACTGACTTGGATCTTCTTGCAGTCCAAAGGATTCTAAACAGTTTTCTTTAAAACCACAATTCAAAGGCATCAATTCTATGGTTCTCAACCTTCTTTATGGTCCAGCTCTCACATCTATATCCTGCTACTTTGAATACCATAGTTCTAACTATGCAGACCTTTGTTGATAGTGTAATATCTTTACTTTGTACTAGTTTGTCCAAGCTTGCCATAGCGCTCCTCCCCAGAAGTAAACATCTTTTAATTCCAGATCTGAAGAGATCTTGTGTCCCAGGGAAATAAAATATGTCACTGCCTCCACTTCTTCCCATCTGTTTGTCAGTAACTGAGATTTCTTTTTGCCATGATCTTTGTCTTTTTAATATTGAGCAGCAGGCCAGCTTTTTTTCACCCTTATCAATAGGTCCCTTATTTCCTCCTCAGAGCAGTATCATCCACATTTCTGCAGTTCCTGATATTTCTTCCAGCAATATTGATTCCAGCTTTGGATTTATCCAGCCCAGAATTGCACATGATGTATAAGTTGAATAAATAAGGTGACAATATACAACCTTGTTGCACATCTTTTATCATTATGTTGTCCCATGTTTGGTTCTGACTGTGACTTCTTGGTCCACATATAGATTCCTCATGAGGCGGATGAGATGATCTGGTACTCTCATCTCTTTAATAGCTTGCCACATTTTTTTTGTGATCCACACAGTCAAAGGCTCTAGAATAGTCTATGCAACAGAAGTAAATGGTTTTCTGGAACATTGGTAATTTGATCTCTTGTGCTTCTTCCTCTGTGGAACCCAGCTTACAGATCTGGTAGTTTCCGTTCCATATATTGCTGCAGCCAAGCTCTTAGGGTCTTAAGCATTACTTTTCTGGCATGAGAAATGAGTGCAATAGTTTGATAATTGGAGCACTCTTTGGCACTGCCTTTTTTGGGATTGGGATGTAGACTGAACTTTTCCAGTCTACTAGCCACTGTTGAGTTTTCCAAATTTTTTCGCATAAGGCAAGCAACACTTTCACATCTTCTTGTAGAATTTTTAATAGTTCAATAGGGATTCCATTCACTCTTGCAGTCATATTATTAGACTCCTAGGGCATATCCTAGGGCATATCTCACTTTGGACTCCAAGATATCTGGCTCCAGCTCATTGGACAAACAATTGAGGTTATAACTGTTGTTAAGATCGTTCCTGTATAGGTCCTCTGTGTATTCCTGCCACCTCTTCTTTATATGACCTTCTTCTGTTAAGTCCCTATCATTTTTGTCTTATATCACACCCACTTTGGCATGAAAGGTTCCTTTGATATTCCCAATTTTCCTGAAAATATATCTTGATCCTCCCATTCTGTTATCTTCTTCTATCTCTTTACAGCACTCACTGTAGAATGTCTCCTTGTCTCTTGTTGCTACTTTCACTTTCTTTCTTTCGTGGGCTACTTTCAAAACCTCATCAGACAGCTAGTTTGCCTACTTAGTTTTCTTTCTTTTGGGGATCTTCTTTGTTGCTGTAACCTGGATAATGTCTGTGGCTGTGTCTGGATGGAAAAGCAAAGTCTGCTGCTTCAAAGAACAAATCAGCATAGGAATCTGGAATGTTAGAACTATGAACCAAGGCCAACTGGTTGTGGTCAAACATGACATTACAAGATTAAACATTCATATCCTGGGAATTCAAGGGCAGATTTTGATTGGAATGGGACTTTTCAAATCAGACAATCACCAGATCTACTACTGTGGTCAAGAATCTCGCAGAAGAAATGAAGTAGCCCTCATAGTCAATCATAGCCAAAGCAGTATTCGGTGACAACCGAATAAATGACAAAATGATTTCAATCTGAATTCAAGAGAAGTCATTTAACAAAACAGTTATCCAAGTCTTTGCACCAACCAGGAATGCTGAAGAGGCTTAAGTTGTCCAGTTCTACAAAGATATTCAACACATCATAGATACAACACCAACAAAAGATGTTACTCTCATCATAGGAGATTGGAATGCTAAAGCAGGGAACAAAAAGATCCCTGGAATAACTGGTAAGTTTGGCCTTTGAGTACAAAATGAAGCATGTTAGAGATGAGTTGAATTCTGTCAAGATAATTCTCTGGCTATAGCAAACATCCTCTTCCAACATCCTCAGAGACAACTCTACACATGGGTATCACCAGATGGACAATATAGAAATCAGACTGTGTAGCCAAAGATGGAGGAGATATATACGGTCCGCAAAAAAGGACTGTGGTTCAGACCATGAACTTCTTATTGCAAAGTTCAGAATTATACTGAAGAAAAGAGACAAATCATCAGACCAAACAGATACAAAATAAATAATATCCCTTCTGAATATGCAGTGGAATTAAAGAGCTTTGGATCAAAGTTTGTGACATTATCTGTAAAATAATCATACTTGCTGGAAAAGAAAGTTTTCTCTTATCAGCTTCAGATGTTGATATACAGATACTGTGGGTGAATTATCCCATGCCAGCTTTGCTGGTGAGAAGTGATGTTCTGCAATGTTTTGAAATATATTGGGAAATGGGATACACTAAAAGTGTAATGAGTTACAGTGCCAATTCAAAGTTCAGTTTGCAATTCAGTTTAAACAGATGAATACTTTACCATTATCAAAAGAGGTATTTTGATACACTCACCCTACCAGATTGAGTTTGTTCTCTGCCTGTCTTATACTGCAAAGTGAGAGACAACACATATATTTTAACCATAACTTCACTGTAGTCAGATACTCTATAATTGAACTAGTGACACACGCTTAGTATAAAAAGCTATACTGCAACAATTGTAACACTCAGCCATGTGCTGCAGGTAACAGTGCTAAGTTGGTGCAACCTCTCTATATACACATCCCTTTCAGGAAGCAATTCAAAAACAATAATTAAATCATAATTAAAATATACCTAAATCAATTAAATTAATTCAACACTAATCTAAAAGGAAAAAACTTTCAGTCCTTTTTTGTCTTTCAGTCATCTAACTGTTGGTGTGGAGCAAAGCTAAGAACCTTTTGTTCTTTTAAGCATCACATTTTCGTAATGAAAAAGTGTAACTGCTCTGTTCTACTTACATACAGATGATTATTATCTTTCAAATGATTATGCAACATCCTTGATAATTCCCCTTTTTTTTCTGTATACATTTCCTTACATATCTGTCGAAACTAATTATCTAACAAACACACACAAATGAGAATGCTTAACTAACTATAGTCCAGTTTCAATAAATCGTGCTTTGTCCCAATTGTCCATATTGGTTAATTAAATGTAACACCCAGTAAAAGATAGGAAGAGTTCAGGAAAAAGCCCTGTTTATCTGAAAATAATATGGTTTGTGTTGTGTTTGTTTAGTTTTACAAAATTAGTGTGCATCTCTTTTTATGGATATACTTATGCTAGGGCAAATTGTGTTTGCTTCAATACTAAAGTAGTTTTCCAGAGAATGCACCTTTTTTAATAGATTTTACAGTTTTCTGATAGATGATGAACCAACTACTATGAGACACACATTCTAAGATACATACAACATATACATCATGATAGCTCTCCAGTTTTACTTTCTCACTTTCCCTTCTACTGTGGACGTATGAATCTCCATCATTTTGTAACACACTGTTCTTATGATTTTATTGATTGTTCTTTTGTTTATTTAAAGAATGTTCAGATGGTCTTTTGTTCTTAATGATGTTATGCAATCAGAACTAGTTATGTACTTCATCTGATGGGGCTCAAAGCTATATGCATAGGGAATTGATATTATGATTGAGGTGAACCAAGTGGGCTATCCTGTTGTATGCTTGTAGGCTTGAAGGTGGTTTAAGAAATATACACTGATTTTAAATGTATCAAATAAAATAAAAATAATCCTCTGACTATTAGTGCTTATGAATTCATATAATATTCAGGAACAAATTAAATATACCTGTGCCTCATGTTTTTCAAAATATTTGTCTTTACTTTTCTTAACCATTTTGCAGATTTTCAGCCTTATTAAATTGTAATTCGGCCAATTGAATAGGGCTCTATATAAGCACAGAGCATATTTTTTTACAGAAGTTTTAAGTTAGTGAAGCCCTTGCTTAGATAGGAGTTCATTAACTAAAAACTTATGTAAATAAAATATGCTCTGTGCTTATATAGAGCCCTATTTTATTTGCCAAATAGCAAATTTAATCAGGCTGATTGTCTTTATATTTATCATATTTTAATGTATCCAAGTGTAAGTGACATAAAAGACATGTGTTCTTGATCAAATGCAGGAAATTAGTTAGCAAATTTTGGAAACTAATTTCTATGTACCTCAGTGCTGCCCCCCCCCCCCCCCCTCTGCAGCAGTATAGAGAAATATAAGAGGGGAAATTAAATTCTCAAAAAGACACAACCTTCATAAAACATTGTCTGTTTTCTAACAGATATTTTTAATCACGTATATTTAGTAGTCCCCAAAGAGGAAAACTGATTCATTAAACATAACATACAATCTTGTAAAACAACCTTTGAAAACATTATTATTTTATAATAGGCATGTTAGAAAGAGTAAAATGTAAAAATGAGGAGTATAATCAATTGAACTCTGGAGTTGTTGTCAGGGATGAGACAGTAGCAATGAAAAACTGAAAATAGGTAAGTGAACATTTTTTTTACAGTATCCTATAATTAAGAAATATACAGCCTTATTAAATTAAGATTCAGACAATTCTAAAGGCCTCTATATAAGCTCAGAGCATATTTTTTTACAGAAGATTTTAGTTAGTGAACTTCTATCCAAAAGCAAGGTCATCAATAACTAAAAACTTCTGTAAAAACATATGCACTATGCTTATATAGAGCCCATTATAATTGGCCAAATCAAAATTTAATAAGGCTGTTGGTTTTATGTTTGTGGAACATGTATCCATCTTCAAATAAATGTATAAATGTATCTTCCGTAAGTAAAAATGTTTTGATTTTTCATGCCCACAAATTGATGTTAATTTTAAACAAACAAGCTTACCTAGCATTTGATTTGAACCCACTGTGATGCCAGCTGCTGTTCATAACATTAATCTAGAGCAGTGTTCCTCAAACTTATTCAGTTAAGGATTCCTCTTTGAGCTACAAATATAGAACCCACAAAAATCAGATTTCCCAAATTCCTCTCTAAAATTAAAAAATCTATCCACAAGACCCATAATTCTGCTCAAAAATCCTAAATTCTCTTTGCAGGATACTGTTCTCTGACTTCCTATTCATGAAGTTCCTCAAAGATACCCTTTTCAGTGTATTTTTCTCATTACATTTCTATTACATTTCAATACCTAATGGAACCCCAGATTATCAAAAAAGACATCGCTGGTGAAAACTGTTTAGAACATGCCTTCTTATCTGACAAAGAACTTTGTTATTTTACCCCGCAGAAGCCCATGGTAACAATACTTTTGTTGAAAATACTTTTCACATTGTATCAGCGTTTGTTTTTTGGGGTTAATAACCCAATGAATTCATAGGCCCTCATTCAATTGCGATTTGGCCAATTGAATAGGGGTCTAAATAAGCACATAACATATTTTTTTTAAATACGTTTTTAGTTAGTGAAAACCTTTATTTTAAATAAATGCTTACTAACTAAAAACTTATTTAAAAAAAATATGCTATGTACTTATTTAGAGCCCTATTCAATTGGCCAAATTGCAATTGAATGAGGGCCATAGTATTTAAAATCAAGCACATTTATTACAAATAACATTTTGATTTTAGTGCTTCCTAAACTTAACACAAATGCTATGGATAGACCCAAGATTTCCTTGAAGAAACTTTTAAAAACAAGAAGCAGTGGAAACAATGATACATAAAACTTCTTTCTTTAACACAAAATCCTTATTATTTTCCTTGCATGGAACTTACTCTATTCTGTGTCATTTTCCATGTGACAGCAATTTGAGGAGGATTGAAACCATTGTATAAAAAACTACCTCTGTCTTCTTTTTCAGAAATGTACCACAATTGACTTCACACTTGTGTCTTCAATATTGTGTTACTTCTTGTTTTTACAGTAAAAAAAGCTGTTTTTATATTTCTAGCCAAGATTTCTGCTCTGGAGCAAATATAATGTTGTTACATTTCCTCATGCCTCAGACTGAGATTTATTCTACTGAAATCTTTAAGCCTGCTGTAAAATATGTCAGTGGTAAAGGGAGGTAAGGTTTATTCTTGTTTTTACAGTGTTATGATCTATTTTTTAACTATTACTATATACTGTAATGTATGCTTTTGTTTGTTTTCCAATGTGGAAATTTGTTATGTCTGAAAACTGTAATCATTTCTCTGCAACCATCCAGGTTGCACACTGGGTAGTTCCTGTGGGTAGCCCCTGTGGACATTTTCAGTTCTTCCAGAAGCTGTAAAACAGAAGTACATTTGAAGCAGGTTTTAAGATACACTTTGGCACACTAAAGATCCATAACACCAATTTACATAATTGTGCTTTGTGAGTGTTTCCCACAATAATATCCCCATTATAATTGACCACAGAAAAGAAGTCAAGCTATTACATGAGCATGATATGACATGACAATAATGAGCATGACATGATCATTTTAAGCAATAGTTTTAAGAGAATGCTCACAAGGATTTGACCACCTTCCAAAGCTATTTTGTATCCTTCTAGCAGGGAAGGTATTAATAAAATCAATAACGCATGTGGGAGAGGTATATGACCCCTTCCACTTAGCCCACCATCCTTGGCATTAATATAATATGTTTTAGAAGTCAATAAACAAGAGGCCTTTAAATTCCCCTCTCCTCACCCAAGAGATGTTGTTTACAAGTGAGCTGTTTGTAAGTGTTTGATCAGGAGTTCAAAAGGAGAAGAACATTATGTAGTTAGAGCAAAACAAATAAACATTCATTGGCTTTGCTCTATGTCAATGTTTTCATGTGTGTTCCTTTATTCCACCTTTATACTCCTAAAAATCACAGCCACTATCCTTCCTTACAATAGCCCACATATAATTGATATTTCACTAACTCTTCTATCTTCCAAACATCTCTGCTCACATAAAATTATTTCCTA
Organism: Discoglossus pictus; assembly: GCA_027410445.1. Classification (NCBI taxonomy): domain Eukaryota; kingdom Metazoa; phylum Chordata; class Amphibia; order Anura; family Alytidae; genus Discoglossus; species Discoglossus pictus. The sequence continues at coordinate 310,628,832 of CM050166.1, read as the reverse complement.
AAAATATTCTCCTCCACAAACCAATGAGATAAAGCAGAAGGGCTCCAAAATATACCACACCCACATTCACTACCAGTTCCTCATTCTTCAAATGGCTGCACTGGACATCCCCCAACCTAATCCCCTCAACTATTCCTACCTGCTAATGCCACACCAATTCCACATGAATAATGTCAGGAATGCCAGCAACCTGATTTGCCTATACTGCCACCCTTTGCCTACTCACTTCCAATTCCTTTAACCTGTTTGCTGTAGAGACTCTGTATCTTCTCCTCAATCTTTCTGCATCAACCAAACCCCTGAGCTGGTTTCCCAATTGTTTAAATACTTTTCTGACTGGCTCCTTCACTTTTTGTCATATAATATCCTAGCATTGAATCTGGGTGACTTTAACATCAATGTGGACATCCCTCAAGTCCAAGCTATCCTCTATAAAATTCTTATTTGTCTCATCACAATGTACTTCTCCAACACACTGTGATGGTTATACCCTTGACCTTGTCTAATCTCATCTTATCTCTGCACTGTCTCCAAATTTGCAAATTTCTGTTTCCTCTCTCTGACCACCATATCCTAACCTACCGTCTCACCACTATACTCACACCACCCCTATAACCACCACTTCCAATAATCTATAGAGATCTTACATTTACGATTATCAGCAGCTCACTAACACTCTAATTCTCTAACCAAGCATAATCATCACTATGTGACATAACAGCTGCCACCACACTACATTGTCTCGAATGTTTTCATCTACAATATTGACATTCAAAACAAATATGATAGCTTCAAAAGTGCTCTACTAAAAGCTGCATGAGGAAATCATACACTTGTGCAGACTTCATTACAAATTTATTCTTTGAACCTACTGGTTGCCCTTCGCCTTTCCAAATAGACATACTGTATTACTTATTAATCATATCTACGCTTTCATTCAAACCCTAATGTCCGATTTCAATTTTTAACTTCCTCCTCTGCCTATATCCACCCTATCCCACCACACAATAGCACAACATTCTCAAGCCAGCAAATCAGCCATGAAAAATACTTTATTTTATGTTCATATTTTGTGTTATATCGATCCCTGCAATCAATGTGTTAAGACATATACTGTAACTCGCATGTAATAGAATATCATATTTCCAGCTTTATTAATATTTGATTATATCTGGCCTGTGGGTCCGATCGCAAACTGGAATTGAAGCATGTAGGACTTCGAAATCTACCTTCCCCTTTTTCAGCAACGTAACGCTAACAATTTACAAAATAGACTCTCTGACTCATAGCTCCCAGCCCTTTCTAATTTAATAGCGACGTAAAACAGGCAAATTTCAAGCATGCAGCCCTTATGTGATAAATGTTGGACTTACGAGGCTGGAATTTAATATGGCTAAATGTGTTTTATTACTATTGCCTGCCATAAATTATGGCAGATATTATTTTTTTTTTTCAGTCTCCCCCTAAAAGGTGCTCAATTCAAATTGGTGCAAATAAAAATAAAATTAAGTGTGTCACATATTGTATCACCCAGTTACAAATGTTCTTGATCTCAAAGGCATCCCAATTATCTTTAGAGGGTAACCCGCCACTGCTCTATCTTATTTGTTCTATTCCTAAAATAGGCCAATAAGGGAGGACATTTGGTATGCATCACATATATAGTTGTGGATCTTGCGATGTTGGTGACATTTGTGACGTTGGTCATGCAATTGCGTCCCTCATAAATCGAGGCGCCACCGTGAGCTTTGCAAAGTGAGGCGAGCCAGCGGCACCGTCACACATGCAAGCCTCGTGAAGTAAGGCGAAGTAGCTGTGCAGCATTAAGGCTGCAATGAGCACCAAAGGCGCTCATTGCAGCCAGCGGTGCCAACACACATGCGAGCCTCGCAAAGCAAGGCGAAGCAGCCATGCAGAACTTAGGCTGCAATGAGCGCCAGTGATGCTCATTGCAGCCAGTGGCTCCGGCACACATGCGAGCCTCACAAAGCGAGGTGAAGTAGCCGCACAGTACTTAGGCTCACCAGCTGCGCAGCACTGTTGAAGCGCGTAACTCTAAAAACCCACCATAAATAAGAAATCATCTACAAAAAAATAAAAACACACTCACACACAGCACAGGGGGAGACACAGGAAGCCTGGGGGCAAGGTTGCAAGCCAATTACACCGATATTTGGTGTTTTTCATCACTCAAAAATTGCCTAAGTGAGGGAAAAATGGCGGATGAAAATTTTCAGAAACAGCATGAAAACGAGGCTCAGCAACACCAAGCTCGCAAAACATACAAAATACACAACGCTTAAGACAATAACACTTACACGAACAACGCCAGGCATGCGGGACTAAGAAAATACACCACACCGAACACACACCAACAACGCCAGGCACGCACAACTGTGTAAATAATACCAACCTCAGTCACTGAGTTATGCAAACATTCAGCACACACACAGAGGAGAAAAACACAGGGAAAGTGACAGGGGGAGATGCTGGAAAGAGACACATGGCATTCCCAAGCACTAAACTTGCAGGTTAATGAACCATATACATACAAAAAGAGGAACCAAAGAGTAAGAACCTTGGGTACTTAATAATGGCAGTAAGAATATCAGGTATATTCAACACATCCTAGTATTTAAAATATATAACCATTTTAATAATATCATTGGCAGTGTAAAAATAACAACTGAGTTAATATAGAAGAAAGAGAAAGTACACCTTTAATTCCAATGATATTATCAACCCAACAAGAGATAATCCAAAAAAATAAATTTAGAAGAAAATGAGGATTTGTAGTTTTTCTGGGTGTTTTCCACCCTAAAACTCAGTGTACAAAAAAGGTGGGACTAATATATTCAATGTAAAGATAATTTAATTTTTATTAAATGACAGCGGCGTATTAAAAACAAGAAAATGTTAAAAAAATGACAGGGGAGATTAAAAAAGGGCAAATGTAAGGAATAGCAACAGACCTTAAGCACTGATATTGTGCAATATATATTTCTCAAATGAGTGGGTGATGCTATTCACACCTGCGGGCGAGCCAAAGTTTTATAATAAGATATAATGGCAAGATAGTAAAGTTTTCTTATAAGTTTAAATATAAATATAGAACATCCCCATGCCTATGTACAAATCGTCCTCCAGAAATCCAGAGGGCTTGTTCACATAACAATGTACTTGTATAAAGAGGTAATACAAGCCATTGTATATCATACTAAAAGCCTATAACCCATTTGTGAGGGTACATAAATACAGTATCTATTTCATATATAACTTAAAGAGACTATTCCTAAGTTTGAGAAAGTCTCAATCACAGCTATTAGCATGGAAACCAGGCTGTATCTCTATCCGTTTACTTGCATCTGAATCAGGCACAACACATTCTGTACCTAAGGTTTGTAGAAGAAATAGAATCAGTGGTATAAATAACCAGGGTTGTCATAGGCAATAGAAGGTACTTGCAGGTATCGTACACTATAATAGGGGTGCATGGGGCATTTAACTAGGCCGTAACTATAACAAGTTTGCGGTTTCAGCAAGGCTCGACCACCAGGTTGCAATGCGCATGCGCACGTATAACGGCATGACGTACGCACCGTCGTTGCTAGGAGCCTGACGCGTTTCGACGTATAACATCTTTGTCAAAGGAAAATTGTATAACGCTGTCTCAAGGAGCTATTTATAGGGAGCTGTCGCCAAGGCAACATGAAATAAGCAGAAGTTAGTCTCGAGATAGCAATTGAACATGCATATCACCATATATATTGCCAGTTGAGGGCAAGAATAACAACAGGGATAACAGAGATGGACTATGTGGAATATACAGGGGGCAAAAAACTCTAAGATATGTATATAGAGATGTCAATGGTATATAAGTAAAGCCATATTCATATAGAAAGACTGATATATCAAATGGTGGGTTATCAGGGAATGCTCATAAGTGTATAAAATATATTATTAAATATGGACCACTAAAAAGATAAATAGTGGAAGGACACCAAATAAGGCAATATGATAAAATAAAAAAGATAAAGGTAAGATGCCTTATATAATGCTGTGATATAGGAGGGGTCAAGCCCTATTTAAGCAACTAAGTGGTGTGAACAGAGTGACAAACATATATAGAGCAACGATCTATAAAGATCATACTCTTATAAATACAAGTCTTAACACTCACAAGACATGAAAAATAAGAGAGTGCTTGTGGACTCGAATATACCAAATAAGGGCCATGAGTGGACAAGATGAAAGTAACTAGGGCCTGGCATGAGCCTCCCATTCACCATTAAATCAAAATGGGAATGTCAATAACAAATACTTATGAAACTAAGACATGGACCCACCAAATAGAATAAGCATAAATGTGAGAAGCTTATAATAGGCCTCCTATTCTTCTTAAAGTGAATCAATGTGTAAATATAAAGGACAAGTGAATATCACTATTAGCCAAAGTTTGAAAATGAACAGATATGACTAAAAATGTGATAGAAGTGGGTTAAGGTGACATATGTTATATATATCTGTCACAGAGAAAATTCTACAGAAGTGTGCTTGCTTGACATATGTATATATATATCTATCACTAGAAACAGTGGGGGAGTACTAAATGAAAGGAGTGAAAGTGAACCCTTCATTTAGACCATTTGGTACTTGGGCCCTTAATTTGTATATCCAACGTGCCTCGCATTGTAATAATTTCTTCTCTAAATCTCCCTGTCTTGGTCCTATTTGGACCTGGTCAATTGCACAGAAAGATAAGACTTCACTTTTATTGTTGTGGCAGTATTTCACATGGCGGGCAATAGGTGTATCCAATGTATTCTTAATACTGGATATATGTTCACCAATCCTATGGTGCAATTGGCGCCTCATTTTTCCTACATAGATCTTCCTGCAAACGCAGGTAGCCACGTAGATTACCGCTGTAGAACAACAATTCAAGAAGTCTTTAATTTAGAATTTGTCCGCAGTAATGGGATGTTCATATACTTTTAAAGGTGTAATATATCTGCAGAATTTACATTTTCTGCATTTAAAACATCCTGCTAATGGTTTTAACCAAGTCCCAGGTTTCTGTTCTTTAAAAGAGCTATGGACCATTCTGTCTCTCAGGTTTTTGTTTCTACGATATGTAAAAACATCCTTAGGTGTGAAAACATCTTTTAAGTCTTCATCACTCCTCAAAAGGTGCCAATGTTTCGATAGAATGTCTCTGACAGCCTCAGAGTCATACCCGAAAGTCATTATGAAACGTGATAATTTACTCTCATTTTTGGTAGTTTGTTGTTGCTTGTTCAGGCCATTCAGAAGTTCTGATCTGTTGCAGTTAGATGCATAGTTAAAGGCAGATTTGAGGCACTTATTCGAATAGCCTCTATCCCGAAATCTAATTCTCAATTTGTCTGCCTCTAGTTGTAACTCAGCATCAGAACTACAATTCCTTCTTATTCGAAGGTATTGACCTCTTGTTATCCCCCTTTTTAGGGGTTCAAAATGCTGGCTATCCCAGGTCAATAGGGAATTGGTGGCCGTATCTTTCCTATAAGTAGTGGTTGATATCTTACCATCCTCATCTTTTGTTATCAGCAAGTCTAAGAATGTAATCGAGGATAGGCTTAACTCATAGGTGAATTTTAGGCCCAAACTATTGGTGTTTAAATCAAGTAGGAATTGTTCGAATTCAGATTTAGTGCCAGTCCAGACTACTAGCACATCATCAATATAGTGCCGCCATATTAATGCATGCTCAGAGAGTGAGGATACAGATTCCTGAAAGAAAAAATTCTCCTCCCACCAGCCTAGGAACAAATTGGCATAACCAGAAGCGCACAGTGTCCGTATGGCTGTTCCTTTTAGCTGGTGGTACCATTTGTTGTTATGTGTGAAGTAATTGTGCTTCAACACAAATTCCAGCAGCTCCAATAAGAACCCATTGAATTTGGTGTGGGTAGCACCTTTTATACTTAAAAAGTAACCATGGGCCTCTATACCGTATTCATGGGGTATACTGCTGTATAAGGCCTCTACATCAATAGAGGCTAACCAAGAAGAATTAGGTATATAAAGATCCTCCAACTGCTTTAAGATGTCATTGGTGTCTTTGACATAGGATGGTAGACTCTCTACCAACTCCCTCAGATAGTAATCAATAAATATACTGCTAATATGGGACAGGTTATTGGTGCCCAATACAATGGGCCTGCCTGGAATAGGTGATTTATTTTTGTGTATCTTAGGGAGGGAATAAAAAATAGAGATAGTGGGAAATTTGGGGTACAAGAACCTATAGGTTTGCTCATCAATAAGGTCCTCTTTTATTGCATTATCCAAAATAGTTTTCAGAAGTAATCTGTACTCATTAGTTGGATTTTTTGGATAGCCCAATATGTCCTACTGTCTCCCAAAATTTTGTTACACATATCTCTATATTCATCATTATTCATGATAACAATGTTGCCTCCCTTATTAGCAGGCTTGATTTGGATCTCCTTGCACTTTTCCAATTCTTTTAATGTATAAATTAATTCTTAGTCAGATAGAATTCCCTTTTCAATTTATAATAGTCCATATTCTCAATCTCTAGTGTAGTCTGCTGCAAAAAAAAACAGATATTGGCATAATCTTTCATACCTGGAGTGAAAGTGCTCTTATTTCTCTAGATTTTGGATTTGACTTTATTCATAGGTTCAACTGGATCATTTTCTTTAAGTAAAGACAGCAGAGATTGTAAAGTCTCTAGGTCTTCCTTTCCCACACCCAGATTCATATATTCCCTCTCCTCCTTCAATTTATAAAATTTGTGCAATGCTAGCTTGCGAGCAAAGAGGTTTAAATCTTTTATATGTGTGAATGTATCTGATCTGGATTTTGGGACAAATGTTAAACCTTTTTGTAACACTGAGATATGATGTGTATTTAAGGGAAAATTGGACAGATTGACTATCTGTGAATTCATAGCTTGAGGGTTAGAGGGATTGATTGTTATCGATTCCTGTTTCCTTTGGATCTGAGTGTCCTCTGTGGTCCTTTCACTGGGATCCTGCCTCTCTCTAAAAAATGTTGTTGTTGTTCATTGGATCTATGATTCTCTAGATTATATCTTATTATAAAACTTTGGCTCGCCCGCAGGTGTGAATAGCATCACCCACTCATTTGAGAAATATATATTGCACAATATCAGTGCTTGAGGTCTGTTGCTATTCCTTACATTTGCCCTTTTTTAATCTCCCCTGTCATTTTTTTTACATTTTCTTGTTTTTAATACGCCGCTGTCATTTAATAAAAATAAAATTATCTTTACATTGATTATATTAGTTCCACCTTTTTGTACACAAAAAAAATAAATTGCAGAAAAATAATTAAATGCCTTATAATTTAAAATATAACTTTTATTAATATACAAAATAAATACAATAAATATAAAATTGATATTCTGGTATCGTGGATGTCTACAATAAATGCATAAATAGTTTGACACTAATAAAGGATTTTAATTACATATATATATAAGAAGATAAAGCAGCAAATAAATAAATATACAGTCAATTAATGAAGAAGACTGCTAATATATTTTGGCAAGCTCTGTCATTTAAAAATAAATGGTTATCTTAAAGTAAGCTCAATGTTTGCTTGGTCACATTACTGGTAAATACCTAAATTTCTTATCTATTATATATCAACATATAAGCACATGGTGCACACACTGTACAAAATACCATAAGAATGCCACCTTCAGGTGGGAAGTATGCAGGCAGGTAGGGGAGACTACACCACTACCTCTATGGCCCTAGTTAAATGAACAGTAGCAGATTTGCTATTTACCTCCCTATCTGCCTGACCGAAATGAGCCTATCCTCACTATTCTGGGACTATGCCCACCACCTGCTCACTTACCCACCCGGCAACGACCTCTGTGGATTCTAAACGGAACTCAGTTCAGCACAGGAGCTAAACCACTTCATATCCAGAGACACGCCAACATCAACAGTAGACAACTGGAACAGGAAGTAGATCAACTACTGTTGATGTTGGCGTGTCTCTGCCACAGAGGTAGTGGTGTACTCTCCCCTACCTGCTTTCATACTTCCCATCTGATAAAGAAGGTGGCAAAAGCATCACATTGTGTGGCAAACAGCATTGCCAGCCTAACAATTTTAATCCCATCATCTTTGACGGGCAAGTTCTTAGTTAAAAATATTTAAAAACCCATGATTTGCTAACAAATGTTTAACATCAAAGCAATTTTTATAATGTCCATTACTCTGAATGCATTTGTAAATTGTTAAAATATGTTGTTTTCTTCAGCTTGTTTATTCCTTATGGACTTAAAGGAATGGCTGGGAAAATGGAGTAATTTGGAGGACATTTACAACATATTTAAGAAAATAAACTCACATAGTTACTAACTTGAAACAATAGCCATATTCTATAAGCATTGCAATTTATGAAATAGCATGTAATTTCTCATAACCAGGTGAGAACTCAAAACACCCGAGCAGCTGCTCACACCGTTAGACTTTTATACAAAGTGCTATGTACATTAGTGTCAGATGCTCTAAAATTCATTTCTTTTAATATTCACTTAAGGAAAGAAAGAAGCTAAAATTATACTTTGCAATATATATGGAGTGAGTAAATATATTGAGTGAATCTAGTGATTGAATTGTTGCGGCAAAATGAAATAGTCTGTGATTGCTAAGCAACTAATTCAAACAAAGTATGTAAAACTTAGCCAAAATGTAAAATCAATATAACATAAATAATGTGTAATAAGGCAGAGCCAGATGTAGGCTACCAATGTAAACCCTTTATAGACTTAACTAAAAGAGAATATAAGTGGACATCCAAAAATCTGGATATTTATTAAAACTGGTAAGGAATTCAGTATTATTATTATGATAGTGAGCTACTGTAAATGTAAGTATATATATATATATATATATATATATATATATAATTGGTCTGCAATATGGTTTTTGGTGGCTCAACGTGTTAACTAAACACATATAATAATAGCATTTATACAAATAGAAAAAGGAAAAAAATATTGAGGCATTTATATACACAAAAACTGATCAAGAGGTTTTAATAATCCTATGTACAATAATTGTTACAGTTGCTAAAATAGTATTTGATGATTTCAAATGCATCATTGATGCAAACATTGCCAAATACATAGCATCATTCTAAAAATCCATGTAAATATATATGGGTTTGAAAAAATGCCCTGGTAAATAATCACATTAATTCTGGGAACTGTATGTATGTAAGCAAAGTATGAATAAGAGGTCTTGCTAATATGTAACCAACTTACCAAATGTTTGGTTCTGTTTCTACCATCTTTGTGCTGTCTCAGAAAGTGTGGTGTAGAGGGTTACTGTTGAGTTTCAGTTGCTAGGCAACTCATATAAACAATCAAAAAGCAGCTGAAAATTAACTTCCCCTTTTGGCAACAATATATAACAACAAATCTTAGGAACTAACAGGTTTCAAGATCATCCTATAAGCAATAGAAGATATTAAAGGAGTAGCATAGTATGTGAATATACCTTATTAAACTTAAAAAGTTTGGGGCAAAAATTAAATAGTCTGTCATTGTGAAGCAAACAAGCTCATTGTAAAATAACAAACTGCGTAAATATTACTTTCAATATATTACATTGATTCTAACATTATGGTTTAAATTAGGAAATCTTTCTGAAGAATACAAGAACTAATTAAATTACATATCAACATTATTCTTGCCCACATGAAGTAAACCTCAAGACTCCACATGTACACCAATTATAAGTATTTTCAGGAGGGTGTTTCAATTCCTACCTCAGTTGCATTCCTGCTTTTAATGATCCCAAGCCTATGAGTAAGCCGCACAAGTGGCGAAACAGATGTAAAGGCAGTCTGTTTAGAGGAATAGTAACCCTTTAGTTATTACATTTTACAATGGTCATGTGGTTCTCTTGTTAGGGCATCATTTCCTGGATGGATGGCAATAGTTATTACAGCCTGTTACCATACTATATAAGAAGGTTAACAACTTCCATGGACTTTGTAGACAATTTTTATTTATTGATTTCAGTAAGCACATATATTTTGGACACAATAATAGCATAATTTAACACAGTAATAAAAATAGTCATTGCATTTTAATCATACATATTTAATTACAAATACAATTATAAACCTTAAATTAATATACAACTGTCAACTAACTTTGTATTGAATAAGCAATGCTATAAAGAGTTACTGAACAGTCTTGATTATAATTTGAATTTCTTCTGACCAGGACTGTTCTGCTATAATATGTTTTTTCTCGACTACTGAATCTAAGTCCTACAGTTAAATTATGCCAATAAATCAGTTCATCTATGAGGATGAAAACTTCCTAATTATATGTGATTGAAATCGTAAAATAAATGTTTATAGCTCCAGTACATAATTTAAAAAGTGCTACTTACAAATTAACATGTATTTGATTGTGATAAATGCTTACAAGTATAATTTCTGTATGTGCCGGATTAAAAATGCAAATGCTGGGATGGGAAGAGACAGATCACAGTACATGGACTCTGATAATCAATATGAGTGTTACTTCAAAAAGTGGATGGGTCCTTATTATTTCCTTGCTTCTCTACATAACATTTTGTTTGAGAAGCAAGTGCAAAGCACAAGGGCCCAAAACAGGTTAGGCGTCTCTGCATAATTTATTAGATGGGGATGGCAGTAAATTACTTTATAGAAAGGTGATGTGATCACTGTAGTTTTGATCTGATCATTTACATATATTTAATATATATACAATTAGTATAATTAGTATAATAATGTGAATAAGCATTGGAAGTAAAGAATAGAATTCATTGGACAGAAGTTTGTGACATTGTCCAGAAAACAGCAACAAAGAATATTCCCAAAAGAAAGAAAACTAAGAAGGCACATTGACTAGTTTGGCTTTAAAAGTAGCCTAGGAAGATAGAAAAGCAAAAAGTAGTGGTTATAGGAAAAAAAATATTCAACTGAATGCAGAAACCCAGAGGATAGCTATAAGAGACAAGGAGACATTATACAATGAGTGATGTAAATAGATAGAAGATAACAGAATGGGAAAGTCAAGAAATCTCTTAAAGAGAAATGGAAATCTCAAAGAAAGGTTTCATGCCAAAGTGGGCATGATAATAAACAAAAATGGCAGGGATTTAAAGGCATATCTAAGTTTCTTGGATTATGAATGCATCTGATAGAGGAGAACCAGTACTGCATGAAAAATAACAAACTAAACATTTAAAAACTCACCCTGCTGTTTGCTAAATCTCTTGAGTTTGCAAGTAGCAGCTTTTGTGAGCTGACAACTCTCAAATTCCCTGCTAAAATTTACATTACATTAATAATATTTTTTGGCCAATCACAGGCAGATAATACATTTTAATACAATGTAACAAATGATGATGGAATTTTGTGCAAGAAGGAATCATGGAATGTGTAGTCCCCTTGTACAAGCAAGTAGGATTAGTCAGATACTGATCTGTAGATCTTTGCTTTGGACTGCTACTGGATTGAAGGTTAGTAAAGGGTTAAACCTGTACTATAGTGTTTCTATTGGGAGGTTCACTGTGCCTATGTAAGGAGCTATGTGGTGTGGAAAACAAGTTGTATATTTAAATAAAATAAGTCTGTATGTGTATAGAATGACTCAATGTAATGTGTGTGTCTGATATAAGCAGCATGTATTAGATTAGAAAAAGGGAATAACTTGTATACCTTTAACAGAAGAAGATCAGATAAAAAAAACATGTCAGGAATAAACTGAAGATCTATATATTTCCTGTATTAATAAAGGGGCTAATATGTATAAATAAAAATGTTCTTATATCTGATAGCAAAGCTTTTTTCATTAATAACATTTTATCAATAGTATTCTAAGTTAGAGTAGTTATTTGAAAATAGTCTATAAACTAACATTTAAGACATTTTATTACAGAGAGGCAAGTAGTGTTTTTCTAAGATTTCATTAAATAGTCTCGTGTTTTAAGCTTTAAACAGAGCAACTACAATTTATTTTTGCCAGTGTTCCAAAAAGGATTAGAAACACAGTGTTAATGGAAAGAACTATGGATTTACATAAAATATCTAAATAGCCACTTGTCAACTGAACTAAACAAGAACATAAAAAAGTAAGCCTCCCCTTCATGCTACAGGCAGATTAGCTCTCCCTTCAAGCTACCGGCAGAATAGCAGTCTAAAATGGATTCACCATAATACAAACAGAAGGCCCTATTCTATTGGCAATATTCTAAATTTATACACACTTAAAACCACTCTTAAAATTGCCACATATTCTAGTAGCTACTTGCAATCTGATTACGAGTAACCCACAATCACTACTGGCCAGCCAAAGATGCAAATTCAGGCTTACAACTCCATTGGTGTTCACACAGCTCAAACATTTCAAGCTTTAATAAATAAAAAATTACATAAAATCAATATTCTATTAGATCCAAAGCTCAAAGGACTAAATAGGACTCACAATGGCTTTTTCAAACACTTATTAGAGCTGTAGCAGCAATTAAGCAAACACTATTGTACCATAAAAGCATGGAAAGGCACGTAAACACATTACCATTAATTGCAGAACAGTCTCAAACTTACAAAAATGCAATAAAAAAAAATATTATTTTTAACTTTGGAGTAATATTGATCCCAGGACTCAAGGAGTTATTGCATATCATGAAACCAACATGGACTAGAATAGATTCTCTAATGTATGGAGCGCTAGATTACTTGATTGCAAGCACGATTGGCAAATATTAATTAATAGCTCTCATTCATTTGTAGCCTCCTATTGCAGTTTACATCTAACTTCCAGGTTTTAGTGAAGTCATGATAAAGGATGTGCCTAAGAAGTAAATTAAGATCTTGCTTAAATATTACAAGATCATATGATCATGACCTGTTAAATCCTACTTTTGGAGGCTGTAAATTGCATGCTTTAGGCAATAGAATAAATCTAAACATTTAGAGAAAAAAACACCTCAGGCAAAATTAGGAGTTAGAGTAACTTACAGGCTTTTAATAGAACAGAGTTAGCCACAAATGGGTTAAGCATTTTCCTTCACTAAGTTACAATGTCTTAACTGGATAATTAAACAACTTATTGTTTTGCCCAATTTTGTCAATAAAGAAACTTGTCACAATAAGTTTTAATGGCTGAATAAACTATGAAGAAAGTTGTAAATAATGTTTCAACCATCTGCAAACTTAAGATTGTTTTAAAATGTCCTTATGTTCATGGTTTAAGTAGCTGCTTATGCTGTTAGTATGTTACATAGTTCACACACATGCATTTTTTCCCCCAAACGACAGTACTCCATTAAATTTACCTTGATAGTGGAAAGTTCATTAGCCTTGATATCAGTTAGGAACCATCTGTGAAAGCCAACATTTCCTACCAACATTTTATAACATTTTCTTGCATTAATATACAAATATTTCATCTTTTTCAGATGTCCCCTGGAGAAAATATGGTACTTTTTGTACAAATGTTCAAATGTAAAATGACATATTTTATTATCAACAGACATTTATAGTACAGAACAGCAAGATTAAAGAGAAAGCACGGTATTTCTTAGCTTTCTTGTTTTTCAAATAAATGTTCAATCTTTACAGTAAATAAAAAGCAGTTCATCTGTCAAACTTACAAATGTCCTTTGGGCACTACACTATAAAGAACTCATGAATTCATTCAGTTTACTGGCCAGAAAAAAGTTTTGAAATTTAACTTGAGAAATTGATTACATTTCCTCACTTTTCATAAGATGGTAGCAGCATATTCAGTGATACAGCATCATTAAAGCAAACAGAAATGTGAGTTTCTCTCAGCAATTCAATATCTTTCATTTTTATAAGGTGACACTATCTGTTCTATTCTTTATGTTAATTTTTTAACAATATATATATACTAGCGACTTGCCCGTCAAAAATGAGGAATCAATAAAATTGTAAGGCAGGTAATGCTGTTTGCCACAGAAATATTTTTTTTTGGTGGTCTGAGATCCTTCGGTGCACATTGCGAGCATCGCGCTGAGCGCCTTTGGAGCTCATTGCGAGCCTCTTGGCTGTTGTACTTTTTTTATGAGACCCGGTTTGCTGTCATTGTAAGGTTGGCTCTGATCTCCGTTTTGAGCTTATTGCAAGGCTGTCCCCTGGTGTAGTTTGTGTGCTATGAGCAGCATTGGCGCTCGTTGTGAGGCACGCGGTGAATGGCTTTTGTGTTTATTACGCTCTCTTTTTATTTTTTGCGTATATGTACTTTTGTATGCTAATTAAATAATTAATAAATTAATAAATTAATATACTTTACTTATTTGTAAGTAATATATGCAGGAATCATTGTGCTGAAGAGCTGACAATCTGTTTTGATGTTCCTGCAGCATACAATGTAGGTTTGCACTGTTGTGTTGTTGAGGTGTAAGTGTCAGCAATGTGTGCAGTGTGTAGTGTAAATAGGCTGCATGCGCGAGGGGAAGACGTTAGTGTAGCTGTGTATTTCAGCATTCTGTAAGTTAGTGTTGTAAAATGGCAGCAAATATGTATGTGGTACGCGGGTGTGGATGATTTAGCGCCCTTGCTAAAAGTGTATCTTGTACCTCATACAGCTTTTTGGAAAAGCCATATGTGCTTGGTGGTTTTTGCAGCTTTAGGGTCCTGTAGCCTCGTTTTTGTTTTTTTAGGCGGCCATTTTTTCTCTCGCTTAGGAGATTCTTGTGTGTCTAAACTCAGTATTTTTGAGTTAAATTGAGCTGGGTGCTCCCCCTTGCTGTGGATAAGCTTTGTATGTCATTTTTGTGTGTATTTATTGTTTTTTTAATGTTTTTAGGTGCGCGCGGTTCGGCTGTTAAGGTCGTATTTTTGCAAGTATGTAATGTTTTTTTTTCTAAGTCCCGCGGCTTGTATTTTTTTGTGTAAGTCCGTATTTAGTGATTGCATGTTAGATGTATTTTTCAAAGTCCCGCTTCTGTGGGTGTTTGTAACCACTTGTGAGGCGGCGTAGAGCCTCCACCTCCACAAATGCGGCACCTCGCTTCGCAAGGGTCCGCATTTGCGGCCTTCAATGAGCCGAAGGCCTCCAACGATTCCATAGTTTGACAAATATTATATGTGATATATATATATATATATATATATATATATACAATTTTTTTTTGTTTTACTGTGGTCATTTGACCTTATGGCTTCTAGCTATGTATGAGATGCAATGACCACCTGGCCTCATTTGTATAACAATACATTTAAGTTTAAGTTTATTTATATGTCACAAATAGTCCATGCCTTCTATAGCCAGGTGCCATAAGCATGTTCTTTTGAGGGTAGGGGATGTGAAGTGGCTGGCCTGCAAGGGATGAAATAGGTAAATTCCCAGTGTCTTCACCAACCTGATTCTCCATTCACACTGACATTCAGGAGGTTTCAGTAGATTATACTACCTTTACATGGTGGTGGCATCATCATGCTGTGGGGATGTTTTTCAGCAGCCGGGACTGGGAAACTGGTCAGAGTTGAGGGAAAGATGGATGGTGCAAAATACAGGGATATTCTTGAGCAAAATCTGTACCACTCTGTGCATGATTTGAGGCTAGAACGGAGGTTCACCTTCCAGCAGGACAATAACCCAAACACACTGCTAAAGCAACACTTGGGTGGTTTAAGGGGAAACATATAAATGTGATGGAATGACCTAGTCAAACCCCAGACCTCAATCCAATAGAAAATCTCTGGTCAGACTCAAAGATTGCTGTTCACAAGCGTAAACCATCCAAATTGAAGGAGCTGCAGCAGTTTTGCAATGAGGAATGGGCAAAAATCCCAGTGGTAAGACATGGCAAGCTTATAGAGACTTATCCAAAGCAACTTGGAGCTGTGATTGCCGCAAAAAGATGGCTCTACAAAGTATTGACTTTAGGTGGGTAAATAGTTATGCACATTCACTTTTTCTGTTATTTTGTCCTATTTGTTGTATGATTCACAATAAAAAAAAAAAAAACATCTTCAAAGTTGTGGGCATATTTTATAAATTAAATGATACAAATCTTTAAACAATCCATGTTAATTCCAGGTTATGAGGCAACAAAACACGAAAAATGCCAAGGGGGTGAATAATTTTACAAGGGACTGTATGTTATGATGTTTTTTTTTTGTTTGCATCTGTTTGAACATCCATATTCCCACATTGACAGACCACGAGAGGCTACTTTTAAGAATGCTTCACATATGTTCTTTATAAACGTACCCATGCTAAACTCTACTACACAACTTCCCTTAAAATCATAAAAAAAAGAGATTATTTTAAATAAATGATAAAGCTCTTAAAATATAAACAGCCCTATTAAATTCCAGCCTTGTAGATACGAGGTCTGAACTTAAGCCCTATGTGCTTAAAATTTTACGACACTATTAAATTAGCCCTGCTGTGAGCAATGTGTGAGCTATACAGCTGGACTGTCCGTGTCAAAAATGGACAAACAGTGCAGATGATCTTGCAAGCGTCACAACTCATCACTTGCAGCGGGGATCCTAAACGGGACCTCTGCGGCAGTTTTACATAAAAGCCCTGCCATGGGGGGTACTCCAAGTACCCCCCGGCACTTTAAATAAACCCCCTCTCTATACTGGAGGTCTCCATCGGGACCCCGAAATTGACCCCACATTAACCCCTTGCTGCAGAGGTCCATAGGGACCCCCACAGCACCCCACATTAACCCCTGGCAGCGGGACTCTCGCTGCATTTAAAAGATTTAAAGGGCCAGCAGCAAACCATTAGCCAATCAGAGCCGTGGGGGTACTGTAAGTACCCCCGCGGAACCTAACATTAACCTCCCTCTATGCTGGGGGTCGACATCGGGACCCCCAAAGTGTTCCCATATTAACCCTTATAGCGGGGGTCACAATCAATGCCGCATTTAAAAATTAAAATTTCCCGCCTTTCCTCAAAGGATGTAAAGGACCTGTAAGGACCTGCGCTAAAAATATTATCCCCTGTCACAGGGGTAGGTACTCTAGTACCCCCCTCAGGAACCTAAAATTAACCCCATCCCTCATGGGGCTCTATACAGAGCCCCATGAGCCCTTAATTAACACCTGTGGGTGTGTATTCCATTGTTGTTGGTTAAAGTCAATAGTGCCTTCTGAATGGTTTAAAAAAGATTGACAGGTCAATCGGCCAATCAGAATGGGATACAAGGGTGTATCCTATTCTGATTTCCCCACACCTTGGCACCTTCTGATTGGCTGAAATTTGATTGACAGCCTTTTCAGTCAATCAGAAGGCGCCATTGCAAATGTTATACTGGAAGAGACTCTGGAGGCCTCATTAGCATCAGGGAGCTCTGCCCAGCCGGGGCAGAATAGGAGAAGCCCTGGGACATCACGGCCAGGTAAGTTTTAAATTTATAATGTTTATTATGTATTTATGTTTTGTGTATTTCATTTTATGTGTGACTAATGTGATATATCTTTTTTCCAGGGGCCGAGCCGGAGAATAGAAGAAGATGGACGTGGATGAGGGAAGGTGAGTTCAATACTGTATTTGTAATGTTTATTCATTATATGTACTGTTTAATTATGTACTAATTTGATGTTTCTTTTTTTCCTAGGGGTTGAGATCTGAAGGGACATCTGCAAAAGTAAGTGGTTTTATTTATTCGATTTTAGCTTAGATTTAGGGGGTATTGTATAGATAGGGGATAATGTATAGACAGGGGGTTATGTATAGATGGGGGTAATGTCTAAATAGGGGGTAATGTATAGATAGAGGGTAATGTCTAGATAGGGGGTTATGTATAGATAAGGAGAAATGTATTGTAGTTAGGGGTATATTTATAATGTATTTATTACTGTAATGTTATGTATATTTGTGTATGCCTTTTCTTTGCAGTTGTGTAATTATTTTTTATTTTTTGTAGTAGGGGGTTGTGATGTTCTTTTTTTGTAGTGAGGGGGGTCTGTAATGTCCTTTTTTATTTTTTCTACCTTAGTTTTTTATTTTTGGTAACATAGGTTTTTTATATTTTTGGTAACATAGGTTTTTTTATTTTGTGTGATTAGTGGGGTGGGGGATTTAATAGGGGGTTAGGTAGGTAGGGGTTAATAGGTTAAGGTAGAGGGGGTTAGTTTAGATTTTGTGGTTTATTGGGGGGTAGTGTAGTGTTTGTACCTGTAGGACCCTCGTGGCACTTATGGGGTTAATAATAGGGTTCTCATTGTCTTATTAGTGTCTTCATATACCCTTATGGGACTGATTGGGTTAAATAGAGGCTTACGGGGCTCTGTATAGAGCCCCATGAGTGACAGGATTAATTAAGGGCTCACGAGGTTCTGTATAGTCCCATGAGTTATAGGGTTAATTAAGGGCTCATGGAGCTCTGTATAGAGCCCCATGAGTGATGGGGTAAATTTTAGGTGCCTGGGGGGTACCCATGAGGCGGAATTTACATTTTTAACTTCAGCGGGGTCAATATTGATGCCGATTCAGACCCCCGCTGCAAGCGGTTAATGTGGGGGGCTGTCGGTGTCCGGATGGTCCCCTGCAGCAAGGGGTTAATGTGGGGACACATCGGGGGTCCCAATGAGGACCCCTAGCAAAGAGGGGGTTAATGTTAGGTGCCGCGGGGGTACTTACAGTATCCCCTTGACTGTGATTGGCTAATGGTGTGCCGCAGGCCCTTTAAGCACCTGCGGCGGGGAATTCACATTTTTTAAATGCAGCGAGGGTCTGATCGATGCCGATCCGGTCCCCCTTTGCAAGGGGTTAATGTGTAGGCTGCAGGGGTCCCGATGGAGACCCCCAGCATAGAGGGGGTTAATGTTAGGTGCCGAGGGGGTACTTACTGTACAGGATTGGCTAATGGTGTGCCGCAGGCCCTTTAAGGACCCGTGGCAGCGTATTTGAATTTTTTAAATACAGTAGGGGCCTGATCGATGCCGATTTGGTACCTCCGCTGCAATGGGTTAATGTGGGAAGGCTGCAGGGGTCTTGATATGAACCCTTGCAGCATGGGGATGTGTTTAGGGAGCAGGGGGGTGCATTAGACTGCGGTGTCGGGCTGCTCCGATGCAGCACGTATAGGCTATTAGGATACCTTGCGGGCACTTTTTTTGTGCCTGTAAGGATTCTTCAGAGGTGCGAGGTTAACCCCATAGATTTATGGCTGCATGTTACTATGTAGCTCTCCTGGAGCCTATTCTCGGATGTTTTTGGGTGTCATCTTGCAAAGGAGACTGCAACGGGCATACTGTGGAATCGGTCCTCGCAAACAGCAAAACAAATTATTTTGCAAGGACTGAGGGAACTATGAGGGCTAATTTAATAAGGCTTAAAATAATATAATAAAATATGCTTATACCAAAAGCATGCTATCTGTTACTTTAGCCACCACCATGAGGTAAATGTTAATTAACAAATAAATTATAACATATTTTATGAACAATTTCTTGTGTGTAGACAATATCATTTAACAATGAATGTGATATATGCCAAGTAATAAATTAGTCTAGACAGAATATAGAACACATTTTGCATAGTTATTTCATGCATACATAAACAATCTCACACTTGTTGTCCAGTCCCTGCCCCGCCTCTTCTTGTGGACAGGGTTTAACTTACTTTAAACAAGTACTTCCAGCTGCCTTTTCTTGGCAGCCTCCTTTTCATTTTGGCTCCAGAGCCTCAAAGATGCATCTCAGTGTTGCCGTACATCTACTAATCAAGGTTAGTCTTTTTCATTATCACAGGGCTTCACCAAGCCTACATACACATATTTGACACCTTTGTATCAGAATTTGAGCCATTTCTACTAAATATTGACTTTGCTTATATCAAGGTAACATTATTTCATTGTCATATGATTTCAAAAAGCCCTACAATTCATTATTTCTGTCCCATAAACCTACATATATACTAAGCAGCGACTGTACCCATGTAAGGTCAGTCTGTATTATTACCACAGGGCCTTACCACGCCTATATACACTGATTTTAGTTCCTTTGTATCAGATTTTGGGCCATATCTACTAAATAAGTCTGCTTATAGCAAGGCAACACCATTACATTGCCATATGACTTCCATAAGCCCTACCATTTGATATTTTGCCCCACTTTCGTACATATGTACAAGATCAGTTTTTTTTATTCCCGCAGGGTCTTTACCAAACATACATATACAGATTTTATTGTCTTTGCATCCAAATTTGGGCCATATTTACTAAATAGTGACATTACGTATATCAGGTTTTCATTACCATGGGGCTGTACTGAGCCTACATATGCACTGTGGGCAAATGTTATCAAATAATTGGGCCATATCTACTAAATATTGACTTTGCTTATACGAAGGTTACTCAATTTCATTTTGGGCAATATCTACTAAGTACAAATGTCCGTAAGGACTTTACAGTTGCTGGAGAGCCATGCGACCAAACGCTTTCAATAAGTCCTAACCATCTGTCGTTCAGTGTCACATCACCAAATTCAACCCTATCAATGTCCTTACCCATGTCCAGGTCAAACTTTTTCATTGTCATGCAGCTTTCAACAAACCCTCATTGCATATTTCGGCTCATTTCTTTTGTTTTTTCAGCGTTCAGTAAGCATCACATTGCTGATTACGGCTGTCTTTGCCCATGTCCAAAGAAATGCCTCTCCATCATTATTAGACTTCTAGCAAGCCTCATGTCAAATGTCGGCTATATATATAACATTTTCTCACCCACTTTTAGGACATGCCTTGGCTACATCATGACTATCTGGCCCTCACTGAGGAGGAGGGACCCTCCCTCGCTGAGGGGAAGGAACCTTCCCATAACTCCAGATTTACACCTGTACATATATGTTTATTTCTGGCCCATTTTAATAGGCAATCTGATCTAAAATCAAAGTGGTTTTAGAATGAGTGCAATACAATTGATTTGTTAGACATACAGCTGCTGGTGGTGCAATATGTTGATTAGAAAACAGAGATGCATATGCACCCCTGTACCCAGGGGACAGATAAAGAGTTTGTGCATAGGGGATCCTGCAATGTTACTACAGCTCTGCAGGTGTCACACAAGTGCTAACCTCATATTCCCTATGTTCTGGTTGTCAGGTGTGTTCACCTATTTCTGCTAAGCAGGGGCACTAACATATTTGGGACATAATCCCCATGTCCCCAACTATTAAAAAAGCATGTTTTACCGCCTCCACTCACACACTTATACACTGGAAATTGTTTATCTGTAAAACAATTATTTTTTTGCACTGCTAATTTCAGCATACATATTAAATGATCTGTCTGTTTTACTAAGTACTGTTTCCCTCCCCTGGTGGTCACTGGGGTTGATCCCTTTTGGCAAAGGCAGGGGGTGAGCTCACGCCTGGAAGGAGCTTCAATAAGATCTTCCTAATTTTCCATGCCTCTCTCACAAGAATACATTTATTTATGAAAAGCGCAAAAGTAAATGAAGGGAACTATTTAACAGTAAGCCTCACCTCTGTAGTGGGGAAGCTCTTTGAATGGTTGCTAAGCATTTGTATACATTAACATATCCATGTGAGCAAGATATTAAGGCAAACAAATCTAATTAGTTTATAGGAGGAAACTTGAACCAAGGCAGCTCAGTACATGTAGTCCATTTGGATTTTGCAATGACTTTTGATACAGTGCCACAAGAGAGGCTAATGTACAAAATAAGCAACACAATAGTTGCAGCATATGAATAGACAATTGGCTAAAATACGGGAAACAAAGGGCTGTTGTAAATCAAGCATACTTAGATTTTACTGTGTGATAAGTGGGGTTGCTTGGGGTTCAGTATTATTATAATCTCCTTTTTATTAATGATTTAGTAGTAGGACTATAAATGTATGTCTATATTTGATGATTAAATTGTGTAAGGTAATTATATAACAATTTCACTGTAAAGGAACTCACATAATTAGAAGAATTGGCAGCAAAATGGAAGTTAAGTTTCAATATCAATAAATGTAACGCTATGCATTTGGGAATGAAAAATTATCATGCAATTTATCATCTAAATGGAACAAATCTAGGGGTATCATAGGCTGAAAGAGATTTAGGAGGGCTTGTGGACAACCACCTACGTAATGCAAAGCAGTGTCTGCAAATGCAAGTAAAATATTAGCAAAAGGGTATAAAAGCCAGTCAAGCAAATGTAATTCTGCCAATATATAAATCCCTATTACACTTTACATTTGGAATATGGGGTATAGCATTTGGCACCTACGTTGCAGCTAAAAATTAATCACAAATGGACCCCTGTGGCACTTACAATTAATCCCTGTGTCAAGGACTTCCATGACATTTAATATTAACCCAAAGCCATGGAAGTCCTTTAAGGATCTCTGTGGCATCTAAAATAAACCCCACATCTTTTAGAATTAATCCAATGCCATGGAGGTCCTTAAAGGTATATGGCAGTTTCCTTGTTATTAATATAAAAAATGTACTAGCTATTTAAATATTGTTTTTATGAGCTGTGGGGGCAGACCATTGCAGGGATTGTTAGGAAGGTTTGAATATGTGAAAACAACATTTGTTAATAAAATGATGTTTAGATATGCAAATAAACAGCTAGTTTATTTTAATATGAAAAACAGAGAAGCCTCCATATACCTTTAAAGGAACTCAGTGACATATATGTATTAACCCTTGCCACAGAGGCTCTTAAAGGACCTCCGTGGCAGATAATGCGGGGAGTTAATTTTTTACTTTTTTGACCTCCAATCAGTGGGTTAGCTATATGCTGCCAGGGGGGTCTATATAGACTCCCATGGTTATAGGTAGAAGATGGGGATCAGGGGTTAATGGGAGTCCCCAGGATTCCCTTCAGTGCATAGGAGGAGCTTATTGAGAGGATACCTGGGCTCAAGGGGTGTAGGGGTCATAGGCCGAGTCTCTGCATGGACATAGTATTATTTAACCCCTTTCCTGATATGAGACAGGGTTTATATATAAAGATTGGGGATAGGAAAGAAGTTAGGGCTTTGTAGTTTATATACAGCACTGATATGGAGCCTACTGAGCTTCAGACTTAGAGTCTTCTGTGAGCAGGCTGCATGCACATATTAGGTCTAGAGGGAATGGGAAACCCTTGTTGGTGCATGCAACCCATGTTATGGGACAGTTTGGAGAAACTAGTGATTTAATGGCTCCCTATCATTCAAAATAAAAGTTGCAAGAGGGCAATTTCTCACAATTACAGAAAGCCATTTAATAGAGCTCTATGTTACCAAAGTTACTATGGTTGTGGGAGGAGTACTTTGTGATGTCATAAGTGATGTCATGTGACATCAAACAGGGGCGGGGAGTTTAGGACAATTACTAAACTAAAGTATAATGAAGGAGGAAAGAGGCAAGCAGGGTGATATGGAACGTTTGGATGGGTTCTGATTGCCTTTGAGGCATCAGATCCCATGTAGTGTGGTTTGATAACTCACAGGAACAATCAGATCTCACCTAAAGATCTCACATCCAATATGTTTTTTTTACATATGATGTTTGTTAAAAGGACAATCATTTACAGTAGTGACATTGTAAAATGGTCTTTGAGCATGTAAGTCATTAAGAAGTTGGTATATCATGTGATTGTCATGATATATAGTCTTATTAATATTAGCTGAATGATTAAAAGCGTTAAGAAGCAACTGAACATTTGCTATATTATGAAAACTATTGTAATTGCATAAAGTACACCTGTCCCTGTATGTTAAGTTGACGAATGCTTTCTATTTTCAAGCAATACCTCATTATGTAATCCTATAGATTGTAAGTTTGCTAGTTTTCAATATTGCATGGTGCTTTGGGGAATGCTCTTTCTACACTGGATTCTAAGGTCAAAGACAGGTCCCTCCGTCCTTTGTAATGAGTTAATATTGTTTTGCTTTGATCACAGCGCATATATAGCTCTACGGAATATGTTGTTGTTTTATAAATAAACAATAATAATAATAATAATAATAATAATATTTAGGTATGTAGATCTAGCAGTGTCTGCTTTTATAGAGTTGTTGCCCAATAAAATTAAAGGTCTAAGTATAAAACTAACTTCACTTTGATGAGCTATGCAAATGTTTTCAGTTACTTTTTTCCATAAACCTGGCTTAGGGAATCTGTCATGTTAACATTTGACTTATAATAGCTCATATTACCCTACTTCCATAAACTTGTTATTTATACACAAAAGCAAACACATTATTATACCTTTCCTATGTTAAAATGTATCTACTTTTTTAAAGAAAATCGTGGTTCAAATTTAATTTAAACTAGTTACATCAAAACATTTATGAGCATAAAAGAGCACTGTACAATAAATGAAATGATTCTTACTCCTTCCTCATTTTTGCCTCTTCCTGACACCATATTTGTTTTTGCATCTTTCAATCATACAAGGTGTTTTGAAAAGAAAACATAAAGTACTATAGATTGTAAACTCAAGGACAAGGTCTTACAGTATTTTGCTATGTATTTAATTTGCATTTTGTTATATACTGTGCCCCTGTATAGAGCTATTGAATATTTTGACATTATATATAAGTGATAATATTAGAATTTGACTCTAAGATCATTATTAAGCAAGCACATTTGATAAAGATAGTTTTTATTCACAAAACAGCTAATGTCTATTCTGATCAGTGGAGGCATTGATTATACATTGATGAAGTTTGTATGTATAAGCATGAGCAGCAATTCCTTAAATGCTTTACCATAATCTAATAAGAGGTCAGATTTCTTTGATGCCTATCTTATTATATGTGGATAGGTCTTAAAACTTTAATAAGTCCCACAGCATAACATAAGAAATGGCAATGTCTCACTGCATTACTAGGAAAGCTCTTATTTTACTGAATATAGCCTGATAAATAAAGATAGTTCATTTTAAATTATAAGTTAAACCTTTATCTCCAACAATGAAGTCTGAGTTTTGTACAGGGAAGCCTCATTTTTCCTTCCAAAAATACTTGTCAGGTTTTTTGTTAGTGAAATATCATTACCGTTTGAGCTATGTTTGACTCAAGGTTATCCAAAATTTGGCATAAATCATAAACTGTCAAATCTAAGAATAACAAATTAAATGTTGGCTTTACATTTTTGTAAATAAAAAAACTGCTTTACTAAACATTTCAACTATTCGAATGAAGAATGAATCCAAGCAGCAAACATTAAAAGGACTCTGCAAATATCTGCATGGGGGCTAGTTTTGTAACTCAGTTATTTGTGTCACTGAATAAAATAAAGAAGATTAAATAATTTAATTTTTAGATATTTCAGTGCTCCTTTAAATTAAGCTAGTAAATGCCCTGCTCTGATCAGAAGCTCAACATTGGACCCTGTAGCCATCTCTATCTTAAAATAAGGGGTTGAACAGACCGATGCCTTCCCAGTGGAATGAAAGATCCTGTTCTACACTGTATTGCTGAGCTCTCATTTGAATGTTTGGCACTACTAAAGGCTAAGTCAACTTTATTGAATCTAACTTGTGTGTGTGTGTGTGTGTTATTTCTTCCATTATTGATTACGAGGATCAGAACTTGAGTAAAAGCTGATTGGTTGTCCAAGAGTGAAAGTATATGTTGGAATATACAATTTGTCTATACAGACATTTAAACATGTTTTTTTACACCCCCACTTTTCCATTGATCTGTTATTTTAATAAGTCCCATTTTTAAGACACACAGTACAACGCATAGTTTCATATTCATGTCCTGGCTGCCTACTACGTGTAAGATACGAGTGGTTCATATGTGGGGCTTACATCTATTGGGCCTATTTTAATGTCCACTTTGGTCACACCAGTGCTCTGCCTACAGTGAAGGACTCTTGAATTATAATGATATAGTCCCTCAATGCACTGAATTCCACCCCTCACACTGACACACAATTTAAGTTACATGCTGTTGGTAGCAATATAATTGCGTTTTGGACACAAATCAATCTAAGCTCAGTCAGATTTTCTACACATAGAGGTATTTTATACAATTCATTGACTGACAGGTAATTACAAGCACTACATTGATTTCCCATATCCAGAATCAAATACACTATATTTGCTGTAGTCTACAAAAGGTATCATTCATTTTGGAACAGTTTATTATTCATTTCCTTCTTTCAGACCCTTTCACTGGAAACAAACTTCCAGTTCAAGTTAGGTATTCTCGTACCCTAAACTTACATTTATTCAGATTCTACCTGAAGAAGCACTTCCTTTTTATTTCCAACCAAAATTATTTCAGCCTAAATCATTCACCCTATTTTTTTTTATCTCTTGGTTTGATCCAATACACCCTTGTACTTGATACTGTCTCAGACCCATTGCACCCATTCAGTAACAAACCTAAACTTCACTTTATAATATATCTGTTTTATGTTTTCAGTAAATGTATGCCTGTATAGATAACAAACTAGAACAATGGGAAGCTATATGACAGATGAGTTTTAACACAGAGAATATAATCTTATGTACCTGGAAAGGAAAAATAAGCATGTAATTTATGATCTAAATGAACCAAATCTAGGGGCCCTATAAAATTGCTACGATTTTGGAAATTGTAGCCTGTAAAGGAGCTTGCAAGAGTTACTGCTATTAAATTGGCGGCTTTAAGCTTCCCGCAAACGGTCTGCAGGTTAAATATGAAAAAACCCTACTGGCCGTCATAATCAGAACTCCCATCCCAGCTAAGCCATTGATCTGTCAAGCCCGTAATTGTTACTATCGCAAATCGCTATTACATTGCTACGAATCCCCTAGGACTCACTGGCCTTCAAACCAGTAAATTCTAATGGAGCCAAAAATATTATGGCCTCCAAATAGGAACCGCAAAGGATTTACAGACAAGTTCTTAACACTGTAAAAGACAATATAAAAACACCAGTGGACTTTAAAATATGTGGAAAGCAATGCAAGGCATTACAATTCATTGCACATCAATCCCCAAATACAAAATTGGCATTTCATTATTTTTTTTTATCATATATTGGAAAGTTCATGCATATGCCAATATGAAAAGCCATGCTGCAACATGCATAAAGCAATTAAAGACATACTACCTGATTAAATTGCAACACAAAAACATGAAACTGACTGCCATATTAACCCTCTCTCACTCACAGAGGCTCTAATGTGTAATTGCATATACTGTACATCTCATCCATTGAACATCAATTGGTGAAATTTTAAATATAATCAGACATGTACACATTCTGTAGCCAGCCAATAGTATGTTAACATCTATACCAATCAGTATCCAATCAGTGAGGAGTGATAATTAGTAGGACTTGGGGAATGGTCATAATACCTTCTCCCTCTTCCACATCTAGGTGGCCTTTGAGGGTGGGGTGCCACTACTTTGGGTGGCTGGGGATCAGCTTGACCTGGTGGTGAGGTCTGAGATGAGGAGGTCACCATCTCTGGTTAGGGTTGTGAAGTGTGGGTTTTGAGCTGGTGGTCTGCAAATTGGATTAGTTGCTACCTGTCCCTATTCACCTGTTCCTCATATCTCTCCATCCTTTGGTTGTGTCTCCTCACCTCGTAAGGAGGGAGTTTATGAGCCAAACTTGCCTTCGGAGCAATCTGAGCTTCTCAGTCCTTTGTTTGTTCTGTCTCATGTACTCTCTGTAAAATCGGGCCATGACTTCCCTCAAAGTCAGGGGTGGTGGTGTTGACAGCATTGGAGCCAATGTTGATACATTAGGGCCGATGATGACGGCATTGGGGCCACCGGTGATGGCATTGGGGCCAGAAGTGATGGCATTGGTGTGAGCAGGAGGACCAGAGGTGTTGGCAGGAGGGCCGGAGGACTGAGGTGTTAGGCCATGTTGGGGTCCCCCATTGTGTGGAAGGCCATGTTAGGGGACCCATTCTGTGGGAGGCCAGGTTAGTGTGCGTGGTTATGCCCTTCCATGGCTGCAATGGGTGTTGAAGCAGGTGGCAGTGGTGGCTGTAATAATGGATGGGGCCAGGACAATGTCATCAGGTTTGGTGTGGTTGTTTGTTGACTCCATGACATGCCCAGTGGAGGGGAATTGAACAGCTGTGCATTTGAGAGCCCGGGCAGTGAATCTCACTTCTGAGATGAGGGTGATCATCTGGATTTTGAAGGGCCAGCTTCTGTGAATGGTCCCGGCCCTCTCTTTAATGTTCTGTCTTTGTTCCATCTCCAATGGAGCCTTCACCTATGCCTCTGTGTTCGGCCTTGTCCTCCTGTGTACTGTAATGAAGGAACAAACGTATTTGACTTGGTTTCTCTAAACAATTGACAGCTATGTGTTTCCATATCCTTGACATCATGGTCCCCTGTAATTGACTGTGGTGCTTGTGTTACACAGATGAACAACAGCCTGCATAATGAGCATTGTGAATCATGGCTCATATGAATATATGTACTGCTAGTGTGGCGTGCCATCTGCATGTGAATAAGACACATGGTCTGATGGATCTGATGTGCAGTGTGTGAGACTGACCAATCTGTGACAGCAATGGTTGTTAACATGCAGCTGAGACATGGTCCAGGTTAGGACAGTATATGACATGCTCATGCAATCCTACAGAGTCTGTATCCACATATGCCGCAGTGCGCACACCCATGCATGTACTCTCCTTTGAATGTCAAATCAATCTTGATCTAATTGTGAATTGTACTCAGAATCAGTTTTAGGTATTGGACAGACATTTAATTGATAACAATTATGATAATGATATATTTGCTACCAATATCTACATGGTTATTGATGCCCCATATAACTTTAGTCATAACCATAGGGATTACAGTGCTATTGTATGTCAGTTATCTATGCGTGTGGGCAGGGATGTAGGAGAAGAATAATTCTAGAGAGATACAGCTTATTGTATACACCAGCCATCAAAAAGCTTAATTATACATACATACAAACATATTAAAATCTGCATAGGTCTTTGTCAATGCCCCCCCCCCCCCTCACACACACACACACAGTTCATACACCCATGTGTTTGGGGTTCATGTGTGTTTATATGAGGGTATGATGGTGTATATGATACTCACATTGCATGGTTCTCAGCACACCCGTGTCCATCTGTCTTGGAAGGCCCATTACTGCTGCTGGCTCATTCCACTCCTTCAGGATCTGCTCCCATCCACAGTACGTGATGTTGGCTGGTGGGTCACCACTGGTTGCACGTGATGCTCTTGCCTCCTCTCCCATCTTCTTCTTCATCTTCAGCCAGCTGCCGTTATACCTGTGTTTGACAGACTTGATATCCCTTAACCCCTAATGCAGCAACATCTGGAGCTATCTCACTCCAGGCCTTTGTCTTCTAGCTAGGCGTCACATCCCTCCCATCATGTATGAAGCTATGACAGACATGGATTTCCCTGAGGAGGACGTCCATCTCCTCTGCTATATTTGGGGCCCTGTTCTTTGGCCCAACCTCTTGCCCTTCCATCTGTGTCTGGGGTTCCTGGCCTCCATGTTCTCTCTCTGAGGTGGTCCCTCATCCCCACTACCTCTCCCTCGGGGATCAGGCACCTGACCATCTGCCCCTACTCCTTGTGTGCCTACATCTTACCCGGCTCTCCCTTTCTGCATACCTCTACCTCTCATCCTCTCCTCACTCTCCTCCTCTCCTCACTCTCCTCCTCACTTCACTATGTTCCTCCAGTGTTCACCTCTCTCTCCTCCTCTCCTCTCTCTTCTCACTTTCCTCCTTCCCTTCTCTACCCTCCAGGAATGTATTAAATAAATTTAAGGATAAATCAATTAAATAAATATGTGTATGTAAAACAAGAATTTGTGTATTATGTGTATTATAGTATTTGTATGGGGGGGTATGGGGGGTGTAGATGTTCTATGGCTTACCACTATCTATAGCTATGTGTACATATTAATCTATGTGTGTAAATTATGTGATATCAGAAATTATGTGTGTTGTAAAAATGCAGCTCCTTCTCTCTCACTCTCCAAAGCTCAGAAACCCACCAATGCCTAGACATGTGTGTTCACTTTCTCAGCTACAGCACAGTCAATGGTTTACGATTTCTGTGCCCTTTAAAACCCCTTTCTGCAGTGTTAATTGCTGTTCCCCACTTTCTATTGGCTCTGAGGCCTGCGTCAAACTCTGTGATTACGGGTTTGGATTGACAATGCGGCACGCATCTATTCCAGCCCGCTATCAGCTTGCAACCGTGGGAAGAGACTACAGGCTTGCAGCTCTGGCCTGTTGATTGAGGTCTTGTTTAATTTAATAGCTCTGTAACTCCGCTGAATTTCAAGCCCGAGACATACAGGCTTTACCACGGTTGCTGCAGAAATTTGAATTTTATAGAAGGATAGGACTATCAGAGATGAACAAGCATTTAGAAGTGTTTGTGGGAAATCACCAAGTAATGGTGCCCTTTGCCAGGTAATAGCAAATATTGAAGGGGTAAAGAAAAGAGCCACAAAATTAATATGGGAATTTGGGGATTATTATTATTATTGTCTGTTGTAATGCTCCAATATATTCCATTAAGCTAGGAGAGAAGAATAACAGAAATAAGAGTATAAAGAAAATAGAGATTTAAATTGTGCATGAGCTGTTTAGTTGGGCGAGGACATTGCATTTAAAAGAGTGGGGGGAGCAGACCAAAATGTTTGCATATATTTATTTATATCAAAATAATTTATTCTGTCTATTTTGTATAATTATCATTTTCTTTGGCACCAGTTTTTAAGATCTCAATATTAAAAAATCATATAAAAATATAATACGTACAATCTTCCAAAATTCCAAAGTAATGAGTCAGAGTATATAGGTAGTTGTCATCAAATATTTATGGTATTGTGAGAAAGCCATGATGAACCATATTTTATCCTATCTGAAACTAGATTACAATTGCAAATTTGTACAAAAAATGGTGGTTGTTTATGCATTGAAGCAACTATAACTAGAAAGTCATATATGGTATTTTTCATGTAATGGGTTTAGCTGGAAACAGTGCACATTATTTGCATGCAAACATTCCAGTAAAACTGTGACTTTGCAAACTTTGCAGTCATTTATATTCAATTGCTCAGAAATCGTGTTGTCCATATAAATATATTTAATAATTTAGTAGTCTGTGTGCTTATTGTTCTTTTAAAGCACATGCCTTTGTAAATGATTGTATTTTTAAGAAGAACAAGAATAATATAACAGATCAAAAGAAGGATGGGAATAGTCATGCATACTAAGATAGGTAGTTTGAAAGTCATAATGAAACAAAATATTTATTAACTGCTTTTTTTAAAACAAGGTTTCCTAAAATGATTGTGGAACACAGAGATTTCATTTTGCATAACCAAAAAATTAGCCTGACAATTTTATTTCTGGGGAAATCAAAGTGGTGTTATTTCTAGAAATCATGACAGGTGTGTTTAGAGCCTGTTTTGGTATAGACATCAGAGAGCCTTGCAAAGCTTATTATTATTATTGTTTATTAGTAACGCACCAACATATTCCGTAGTGCTATACATAAGTTTAGTTACAGACAATGACAAGTTCAAGATTCACACATTGCAATGAATGGAGGGCCCTGTCTTTGAGCTTGGAATCAGGTGTCCATAGCTCTTTCCCTAAAGCAACTTGCAGAATTTAAACTCGCAGACTTACAATCTTAAGGTTGAAGTTTGTATGTTGTACAGTAGGGAGAGAGTAGTGCTGAGCATGTCAGGAAAAAAGGTTTTAGGCTTCTTTGAAGTTTTGAAGGATTTAAGGCATGAGGATAGTCTGGTGAAGCGAGGCAAGGAGTTCCACTGAATAGTCCAAGAAAAGTCCTGGAGGAGGGAGTGAGAGGATGTGAAAAGTTGATAGAAAGAATAAGGTCATTAGCAGAACAAAGAGGGCCTGTGGGGGAGTATTTGGAGATGAGAGCAGAGATGTATGGGGGTGCGCTGTTGTTGAGAATTATTTTTTTTATTCTGGAAGCTAAGGGCAGCCAGTGAAGTGATTGACAAAGATGACTTGCTGACACTGAACAATGTGTACTCAAGATGAGTCTGGCGGAGGCATTCATTATGGATTAAAGTGTGGAGAGGGGAGTGGTGGGCAGGCCAACAATGAGCGAGTTGCAATAGTCAAGACGAGAAATGATGAGAGAGTGTATTAGAATCTTAGTAGTGTCTTGTGTAAGGTAATGGCGTATTTTGGATATGTTTTTTAGATGGAGAATACAGCATTGAAGGCAGACTGTGAGAGGGTCCATTTTGGAACTGCTGGAACTGCTGAGGGAGCATTAATAACAAAGGCTTAGTGAAGATCCTAAAAGTTTACTAGAGTAAAAAGGCTGTTTGGTTTGTAAGGTAATGGCGTATTTTGGATATATTTTTTAGATGGAGAAGAAAGCATTGAAGGCAGACTGTGAGAGGATCCATTTTCGAGTTGCTGGGACTGCTGAGGGAGCAATAAGTACATAGGCTTAGTGAAGAGCCCAAAAGTCTGGAGTAAAAAGGCTGTTTGGTTTGGACCACTGCAGTTTGCACAGATCAGAGAACAAACTGCAAAGTCTCCTACAGGGATTGCTGGAGGTGCAGTGAAAAAGGATTTGTGCCACAAGAGCATTTGCAGAGGAGACTGTTTGCTGCAGAAGAGAGCCTTCACCAAAAGAGGGTGTAAAGGGTCCATGGAGGTTGTGGTTTCTGGAGAGTAGGACGGGCCAGAACACCACCCTATTATGTGAAATTGAAAGATGACTGCCTGCAGAGAAACTAATCATTGTACACTTGACTATGGACTATTCAAATGTGGACTGTATACTGTTTTACCTGAAGGCAGAGAAGAAACTTCAGGGCTAGCTAGGGTGGTACTGATGTTAATCCAATACATTTATGCAGATGTGTATCTTCTGCTAGTGCAAGCTATTTCTTTTGTATTTTGGACTTTTTAATAAAAAGTACAAAAAAGAACCTTGGAATCTCTTCTGTTTATATGTATCTCAATGGAGAAACCAGTCGCCAAAGGCCACATTACCACAATGTATATCACATATTATAATTGTCGAACTACAAGATGTTGTCATGCTTTGCGTGGTACGTACGACTTAGCGATGAGTGCCAAAGGCACTAATCATCGGCGAACCTTGCAAAGTGAGGCGAGACGTTAAACCACTAAAACGCGCAGCACAGGTGATGAGCGCTGAAAGCGCTTATTGTCTGCAAGGGGAGAAGTCGAGGTAATGAAACACGCGGGACTTAGCCTACAACCACTTAAAAAATGCAGGACTACCTTAGGCTGCAAGAAAAACACAAAAAATACGAAAACAAATACAACAAAAACATCACACATGCAGATTTATGTCGCATTTAAGCAGTTTCGGCACTTGAAAATTGGTGAGAAAAAAAATGCCGGCAGAAAAAAATTAAAACAAGGCTACACGATCCAGAGCCACGCAAAGCACACCCAGCAACGTACGAGGTAGAAAAATACTAATAGAAAGGAGGCAAAATGCTTGTGAAACGAATAAAACATAGACTAACGCCGCCATTTTACAACACTAACTTTTACACATTTAGATTCTGAAATGGCGGATTTCCCACCTAAACCAATGGTTTTGTCTTGCGTACGCAGCCTATATATAGGGCACACTTTCTCCTCAGGTGATGACCGTCTAAGTGGACATTTTCTGCTGTCGGAAAATCCAAAGAGATTGTTAGCTCTTCAGGATACAGATTGCTGAATATTACATACAAATAGGTAAAGTATAATAATTTATATTAATAATCATTAATAAATAATTATTAAATTAATTATTCTTAAAAAAGAAGGGATATATTATTAGTTAAAAAATTAGCAACAAGCTTATAATTTACACTTGCTTTAGTTTATCAATACTTTCATGCTTAGCTGTTTGTAATATATTAATTCGATATGAATAAAGAAAATGAGGAATTTAAATTTCCCTGGGTGTTTTCCACCCTTATAGTCAATGTAAAGATAGTGGGAATAATACGTATTTAAACAATGTGAAGGTAGATTTATTTTATTTCATGACAGCGGCGAGTTAAAAAGGGGAATTAAAATGTGATACAGGGAAATTAAAAAGAGGGCAAATGTATGGAAAAGAATACTCTCAGTGACACTTAAATAGTGCAGTATATAACTCTTAGTGAGTGGGTATTCTTAATCCTTCATTCTGTTGAGCCAGATATACTAATAGAACTTCAAGTTATGTGAATATGCTTTTATATTTATAAAGTGCCTTCATGCATATATACATATCCCCCAACAAGATATTTAGAGGGTAGTACTTCTTTAAATCAGATAGTACCCCATACTTGAGACTAAGGAGTGATGAGGATTTAAAAGATATTATAACATCTAAGGCCTCTATTACTTATCGCAGAGGCAAAAACCTGAGGGACAGATTAGTCCACAGCTCATTCAAAGAGCAGAAACCTGGAACCTGGCTGAAACCTTTAGCAGGATGCTTCAAGTGCAGTAAATGCAAGTTCTGCAGATATATTACACCTACTAAAGTGTATGAACATCCCATTACTGGGGAAAAATTCAAAATCAAAAACTTTTTGAATTGTTGCTCTACAGCAGTAATTTATGTGGCTACCTGTGTTTGCAGGAAGATCTATGTAGGCAAAACAAGGCGCCAACTATGCCGTAGGGTGGGTGAACATATATATAGTATAAAAAATACACTTGATACACCCATTGCCTGCCATGTGAAATACTGCCACAACAACCAAAGTGAAGTCCTATCTTTCTGTGCAATTGATCAAGTGCAGATAGGACCAAGACAAGGAGATCTAGAGAATAAGTTATTACAATGTGAGGCACGTTGGATCTATAAGTTGAAGGCCCAAGTGCCCAATGGTCTCAATGAGGGATTTACTTTCACTCCCTTTATTTAGATTGAGGTTCTCATGAGTTATACATGAATATTTTATTAATCCTTGAATTACACATTCTTGATATATTTTGATACACAATAGATTGATTTATGGCATACACCTATATGATGGTGTCTATTACAATAGACAGATAGGCCTTCAGGCCTTCTGTCCCATGTTGTATCACTTTGTTAACTTTTGTTTTTTCACCCACATTCACTTAGCAATGACTTATGCTTCTATAATTCTATGTTAATTGCAATATTCATAGTTTGCCTGCGTATGTCACATCCAGTGCATATTTTAATACTCCTCACATGGAAATAGTACTGTAATCCTTTACTAGTACCTTTTCACACATGGATGACACATGTTTAGAAATTATAGGTCAAATAGACCACACTTCCAATTTATATACACTTTCCATATTTTTTCATGTATATATCTCTCTCTTCTAAAGCCAATCTATAAGACCGTTCCATACTACCCATTGTCTTATATAGGTAGCATTTATGCTTTACGTTTGTATACAGTTTATATACTTGTATACATAAAATGCTCACTTACTTTAAACATCCTTTCTCTCTATTTCTCCTTGTAGGAGACTTTCTCTTTTATAAGAATGTCTGTCCTCAGTAGTTGGAGAATCTACTTACCTATCTATATACTATCCTGTGGCCTTCTATTATGTGAGGCGTGTTGTCAGGATAGCAGTACCCTATTGCACTTAGACAGTGTTTGTCACAACCTACTATGATGATGGGATCTAGAGTATCCTAGTACTCTTATTCCCAGTAGGTTTAGACCTAAGTTTGGGTGACTCTAGACCTATGGACAGTCTTTGTCGGTACAAAGGCATAAGTCCCAGCTTGCTGTGGCAGTGTACCTGGGAGCACCTTGGTAGGGAGTCAGAACGAGCTCCTCTACAAGCATATGCCTCTGGGTCAATATTACATGCTTAGTCAAAGTATGAAAATTAAGAACAACTTTATTTTGGAAACACACAGTATTTAAACAACTCACAAAACCAGTACAGGGAGTGGCTACCCCCTTGTCCAACCCTCATCTTCCTCTTGGCCAATGGGGTAATCTCCAGAGTAACTTGATTACCTCTGGCCAATGGACTAGAGGTAAGCTCTGGGAACTTCCAGACCCCTCCCATGGGCCGCCCACTAGGTGTGGCTACCTAATTCACTTGGTCTCTGTGTCTCAAGGGAGAAACATCTGTTTACTCCTGTACTTTGACCCTGATATTGGGCTGAAGACCCCATGGGGTTAAGGTGCCTCAATGTCTGTACAAACCCCTTTGTTCTGGCCTTGCTATCACTTCAAGTGTTTACTTTAGGTGATAGCTGTAAGGCAGATGGGTGATCTACTCAGGTTAATATCTGTATCAGACCCAATATGGGTGACTGCACACAACATGGCTCCCACATTACAATACAATATATTTACAGATATTACCACTACAACATTTTATAACCCACAGCATCTCTCCCTTTCCCACATGTTATGAGTTGAGGCAGTACTTCCCACGTCAGTCCACTTAATGCGTTATGACGACTTTATTAGTGGTGACGTGGTAAACTGCCTCTTCTCTGAATGCATAACAATACCAGTAGGACTCTGCCCTGAATATATAACATTATAACAGTGGCCCTGGGAGCCCAAAACCTTCTGTTCAATAACATGTGGCAGATAACAGTTCCAAATCCAAGATGGCCCCTGGCTGATTCATGACAGTGTTAACCTAGATACCATCACACTATATATTTTGTATATTTGATTTAATTCTACACATTTTATATTCTGTTCCATTAGGATACTCTTTCTCTGTACTTATATATGTCCTAAATGCCTGTAGGATGTTTGTGTATGAAGTGAGCAAACATATCCATGGACTTCTATTTAATGTTGCCTATTGCGTGTTGCTAGGGCAACAGTCCCTTATAAATAGTTCCCTAAGACAGCGTTATTCAACTCCCCTATGAGAAAGATGTCATTCGTCGAGGTGTATGCAGGCTCCTAGCAACGACGCATATATGCATGAAGGCACTTTATAAATATAAAAGTATATTAACATAACTTGAAGTTCTATTAGTATATCTGTCTCAACAGAAGGAAGGATTAAGAATACCCACTCTCTAAGAGTTATATATTGCACTATTTAAGTGTCACTGAGAGTATTCTTTTCCATACATTTGCCCTCTTTTTAATTTCCCTGTATCACATTTTAATTCCCCTTTTTAACTCGCCGTTGTCATGAAATAAAATAAATCTACCTTCACATTGTTTAAATACGTATTAGTCCCACTATCTTTACATAATATATTAATTCATTGAATAATTAATTTTGTAATATACATTAATGTATTAATTAGTAATTAGTAATAATTATCAAATAAAAGTATATAAAATTAAAAAATGCCTTTAGTTTATTCATACATTAATGCTTGCTTCTTTGTAATATATTTAGACATTGATTTATTAATTATTAAAGTACATTATTTTATTAATTATTAGTAATCATTATGAACAACAAATATTCTATATCTTACAATGCCTTTAGTTTATTAATATATTATTGCTTAGCTTTTTAGAATACATTTAGTCATTGATTAATTGATTATTAATGTACATTAATTTATTAATAAATAATTAGTAATTTTACCAAAAAAAAAAAAGGACCACAAAGAATATGTATATTTTACTATGCACTGATATATCAGTGTTGCTGCTGATTGCCTGACAGGGATGAATCCAAATATTACAAATGCTTTCCATCTTATTTGATAGTTTCATCATCTCTTCAGCTGACTGAACACAGACAGTGGCGTTTGCAGCCTTTGAACAGTATAAAGATTACCTTTACAGGTAGATCATTTAATTATGTTGTTATGGAACAAAGAAGGATAAAGTCTTTTTATTTTGAATTGATGACAGTTATTGATTAATTAATGTATATTAATAAATTAATTAATACTTAGCAATCATTAAAAAAAAAAACTGACATGTTCTACATTTAATGTTTTATACTGTTTTTATTTATGAATATATTGATTATGCGTTTATGTTTTGCATCTATGCCAATATATCCGTGATGCTGCTGATTGCCTGATAGGGATGAATACAATTATTACAAGTGCTTATTTGACAGTTTTATCGTCTCTGCAGCTGACTGTACACAGAGACTGATGTTTGCAGCCTTTGAACAGAAAAAAGATCACCTTTACAAGTGTATCATTTAATTATGTTCTTATGGAACAAAAAAAGGATAAAGTTATTTGATTTTGAATTGATGAAAATTATAGATCAATTAATATATATTGATATTTAATTAATTAATAATTAGTAATCATTACAAAAATAAAAATTACATTTTATACTGCAATAAAAGTAATAACAATTTTTAACCTGCACTTATATATCTGCCTTACTACCCATTCATGTACATTGCTTTTGGAACTATTAATTAATAATAATAATAAAAAATAAAACATTTATAATAGATCAAAAAATATGTACATTTTACAAAGCACTTACATATCTGGATTGCTTATTAATGCCTGACAGGGACAGGACCTTCAAAGCACTTAAATATTTAAAGCACTTTCTTATATTCTGACATGTGCTACATTTAAAAATTTATAATGATTTTATTTATGAATATATTGAGGATTATGCGTTTATGTTTTGCATCTATGCCAATGAAACCCATAAAGGCCGAAACGCTTCTGAGGTTTGCAGTTTCTCCTGTTCAGGGTAGAATTGCCTGCTATTCCGGGGCTGGGTCACTCTTTTGAGTGGGACCGACTGATATACTACAGGATATTTCTCCCTGGGAATGTCACAAGTGAGCTCAAAGAGTTTGCTCTCAGAGTGGCTTATCATGGCTGTAGAACTAACCTATTAAGGTTGGTTCATTCTCTGATGAGCACCTCTGACTTACCTTTTTTTTGTTTATGCAAATTACCCTTAGGGTTTAGTCTCCCTAAGGGTAATAGGGGACTACAGACGTGGACCCTTTGCTCACTGTGCCTTAGGGAGTTAAGCTGCACCTAACTGACGAGGCCCATAAAGGCCGAAAAGCATCTGGGGTTTGCTTTTTCTCCTGTTCAGGGTAAAATTGCCTGGTATTTCAGGGCTGGGTCACTCTTTTGAGTGGGACCAGACTGATATACTACAGGATATTTCTCCCTGTGAAGGGCACAAGTAAGCTAAAAGAGGTTGCTCTCAGAGTGGCTTATCATGGCTAAATTATTATCTTATAAAGGTTGGTTCAATCTCTGATGAGCACCTCTGACTTACCTTTTTTTGTTTATGCCAATTAAACACCATAGTTTCCATGAGTCACAAATTAATTGAATACAAACATTAAAAATGATTTTCATGTCATTTCACAGATTAATCATCTCTGCACCTGACTGAAGACAGAGAGTGAATTCTGCAGGAATTTTTCTGAAATAACATCAATTTCACAGGTATATGATTTCATAATTTCCCTATTGTTTTGCATTGATGACAGTTAATGATTCATTAATTAGGTTTATTTATTTAGTGCCTTATTCAATTGCAATTTTCAAAACTGAATAGGGCTCTATATAAGGACATAGCATATTTTTTACATACATTTTTAGTTAATGAGCATCTATACAAAACAAAGGTTTTTACAAAATAATAACTTACAAAATAAATATGCTATCTGCTTATATAGTGCCCTATTGCATTGCACAACTTGTAAATGAATGAGGCCCTTATTATTTAATTATTCATTCATAATAACAAAACAAAAAAATTATGCATACATATATGCTTACCTAATTAACTTTTAAAGAACGGCAATTACACCTCATAAGTCAATTGATTTCATTATTAATAAAATTACAAAATTGCACATTATTTTAAGCCTGATCTATACTTTGCTCATAGCTCTTTCTGTTTGCCCTTCTTTAGGAAAACATAATTACCTCTTTAGGTTTACCATTGATGTCAGTTATTGATTAATTCATTAAAGTATATTCATTTATTAATGACTTATTAATTATTACAAAAAAAAGTAGTTATCAATATATATATATATGTAGAGCTTTTTCTTTTTAATGTATGCCAATAAAAAAAAAAATGTAATGGATTAATTTATTTCATGGAAAAATTCTTTCATTAATGCTATTTAGGTTTGGATTTAGAGCAGCTACAAACAATATGTACAATACAAAAAAACATTACATCTTACACCTGTATTTACAATTACAGATTACAATGGCAGACAACGGAGAAGACAGGATTGAACGTAAAAGAAAAGTGGCAAGGGAAAGGCAGCAAAGGTGGAGAGATGCACAGTCCCCCAACGCTTAAGGGAAGAAGACCAACAGGAACTTTAAAATTAAAGAAAAAGGAGTAAGAAAGCACAAAGTGAGTGTGCTGAAGCTTCAAAGAAAAGAAAAAGTAAACAAAAACATGTCTGTGCATTCATGTCTACTGCTTTCATTACAGAACTAACAGTAGGCACTCATTATTGTTGATTACTCAGTGTTGTTTGTCAGTTTTCAGGGGCCCATCATTTTCTCAGAGAAAGACCAACTGACGGAGACTTGATTAGTTGCTGTCAGAAAGGAAAGGTAAGACTTCCACAAAGACACACATTTCCAGAATACTTACAAAGTATCATGAGCGATCCAACATTTCCAAATTATACCAATTAAAAAAAAAACATCAGGTCTTATAACAGTGTAATTTCATTTGCTTCAATGGGTGCTACATTAGCAGAAAATGTCCCAGGACATGGTCCTTACTGTTTTAGAGTTCAAGGACAAATTTACCACCGCACTTCACATTTACACCCACAAGAAGGAGAGCAATTTGCACAGTTATATGTCTTAGATACAATGGAACCTGTTGCTCAAAGGATGACGCTTCTGAAAAATAAACAGTGTTTGTGCATAGTCTTTGATCAGCTGGATAAAAGTATGGCCAACAACCCATACAGTCAAGCATACAAACAATTAGCACAGGTTGAAAAAGAACAACATAAACATGCTCAAATACATCAACTGACAGTCCCAAGAGTAAATAAAGATTGCAACATTGCTGAAAGATGGTATAATTTACCAACAGTAAATGAGGTTGCCATGGTCTTTAAAAATGAGGATGGTAAACCACCTTTTCAGCAGGATATTAGAATATATCCATGCAATGAATATCAACCTTTTATAAACATAAATATATTAAGTTGTGATTTGGATCCAATGACATATCCCATTTTCTTTCCAAATGGTGAACCTGGATAGGAACACAAATTACAATTGCAAAGTTATCCCAATAGTAAAGTTCGTGTTAGTTGCAATATTTCTATGCCGGAATATAAAGTGGCAGAATCTGCTGTTCAGGATTATTTCAATCCTATTTTATGTGGGGCCAAACTCACACAACAATGGATTATTGAGTCCTATCTACAAGTCAAAGCAAATAATCAAAATTTAATAAAATTTAAACAAAACAAGCTTCGAGTAGAACAATATTGTGGATTGATGGATTATGTCACTGAATTGGGTAACAGAGACATTCCAGCTGGAAGAGCAATCATTTTGACATCCACTTTATAAGGATCTCCTCGCAATATGCAAGAAAGATAAGTTGTACCAAAAGAGAGAAAAAGATCCTTTTATAGGGCACACCTGAGAAATCCAATTCTCAGAAAAAGAGAATGAACTAAATGTTAAAACTTAACTTTTAATAGTAATAATAAAATCCACTAAAATACATAAACGTAGGTAGCAGAGAGTAAAGTATATGAAGTTTACTGGGAAAAATGCCACTGTTGTGGAAAATGCCACTATGAGGTAGACCATATAAAGTGCAAAGTGCTAGTATAGTCACTGATAAAGTGGCTAGTATATAAGAAATAAGGTGCTATTAAGTGCTGATAGTGATAAGGTGCCACTTGCTATGACACAAATAAAAAATATATGAAAGTGAACCAAGTATATAAGTTATATATGGTTGCCTATAAGGTGCAATATGAGTAAATATTAACAGCTATATGCTGAACAGAAGCCAGTAAACAAAATGATAAATATGGCAATGGGTAAAGGATAGGGGTAAAAGATATTGAGAGATAAATGCCCCCAGAGTATTGATATCCTGTTAGGTAATGTTCACAATATCTGTATATCTCAAATACCCAAGTACCCAAATAACAGCGTTGCCTTCAGGATATACCCATAATCAGTAGCTATTGCCTTCCTAATCCACTACACTTTGGCTGAAATGGCCTAACTAATGCAGCTGTGAAGGGGCTTTATGCTATGGGCCTGAAACTGAAAACGCTGACTCTGTGCTAGTCACGCCGTGGTCTAGACGCAAGGTAATGACGTCATAGACTCGCGACGGCGTTCCTACGTGCACCCGACGCACGTTTCTGGGCATTTATCTCTCAATATCTTTTACCCCTATCCTTTACCCATTGCCATATTTATCATTTTGTTTACTGGCTTCTGTTCAGCATATAGCTGTTAATATTTACTCATATTGCACCTTATAGGCAACCATATATAACTTATATACTTGGTTCACTTTCATATATTTTTTATTTGTGTCATAGCAAGTGGCACCTTATCACTATCAGCACTTAATAGCACCTTATTTCTTATATACTAGCCACTTTATCAGTGACTATACTAGCACTTTGCACTTTATATGGTCTACCTCATAGTGGCATTTTCCACAACAGTGGCATTTTTCCCAGTAAACTTCATATACTTTACTCTCTGCTACCTACGTTTATGTATTTTAGTGGATTTTATTATTACTATTAAAAGTTAAGTTTTAACATTTAGTTCATTCTCTTTTTCTGAGAATTGGATTTCTCAGGTGTGCCCTATAAAAGGATCTTTTTCTCTCTTTTGGTACAACTTATCCCTATTATCCTTAGGAGCACCCTGTTATCATCCATTTGAATTTGGTACTTATCAATTATACCTGAGCCACCGTCCCTTTACTATTTACATGCAAGAAAGATATAATGATGCCATGGCTATTGTCACAAAATTTGGAAAACTAGATTTATTCATTATATTCACATGTATTCAATTTGCCATTTGATGGAAAGATGATGTTGTTAGGAGGAGATTTTAGGCAAACATTACCTGTTGTGCCACATGGAAATAGGACTGATATCATTGAAACATGCAACAAGACAAGTAAACTGTGGAAAAATATTTACACACCTCAAATTAGAATTAAATATGAGATCTGAAGGCCAAAACTAATTCAATGATTGGCTCATTGAATTCGGAGAAGGACAACATCCACAAATACATGATTTACCCAATGATACCATTGAAATTCCATCACAAATGGTTTGCAAGGAATCACTCATATTGGCAATCTTTCTAATAACTCTTAATAACGCCGATTACTAAGACATTACAAACACAGTGATATAAACATCCAAAAATATAGATGCCATGAATCTGAAAAATGAAATTTTCAAATTCATCAATGCACCCCAAAATAATTATAACAGTGCAGATTCAGTTCTGGCTAATGATAAAGACAGTGAATCTAATTTTAGTATAGAATTGATTAATTCTTTAACAACATCTGGAATTCCACCACATGTTTTGCAATTGAAAAAAGGGGCAATTGTCATGCTATAATATGAATCCAAAAAAAGCACTTTGTAATGGGACCAGATTAATTGTGCATGAGTTAATTGATCATTTCATACATGCAGAAATTATGACTGGTACCCATAAAGATTAATTCGTTTTTATACCAATAATTGATTTGGCTCTGAGTGAGAGTGGTTTGCCTTTTGTCCTTCAAAGGAGCCAATTTGCCATGACCATCAATAAATCCCAAGGTCAAACTTTTAGGTCTGTGGGTATTTTTTTTTACAAGAACCTGTTTTTGCACATGGACAACTCTGTTGCTTCTTTAAGGTGCACAAATCCAGATGATATTACATTTTTAATTGGAGACAACTCAAGTCAGGGTGATCTATTACACGATGGACGCATTTTTATAAAAAAAAATTGTGTACTATGAGGTTTTGTAAACATAGAGAACAGTGGTTTCATTTCCAGGATGAAATTTAATGTCACTTGAGCTCTTTTTAGAGGACTACTATTTCACATACAAAACTCTATGTACAATTTTACAAAACTACAACAATAACAAAAAAATTAAAATTAAAATAAAAAAACAACAATAAACAGTGGTTATTTCCCATAGACAAAATTAAAAGTCTGCTGGGCTCTAAGGGAACCACTTGGACATGCAAAAACCAAAAGTATTGGAATGTCTTGGAAGTGGCCTTTTGCCAGGGTTGGCCCCACAAAACAGTTACGTTGCATTTTATCACTTTTACTGTTTCAATTTTAATACAATTACTTCATGTTTGTAATGTTAAAATAGTTTTTTCAAAGGTCACAAAAGTTGTTTCATTGTATGTAATTAAGGGTTCATGTTAGTAGGAGGATGATCATTTGTTGTAAAAAT
The DNA here is from genome assembly GCA_027410445.1 of Discoglossus pictus. Classification (NCBI taxonomy): domain Eukaryota; kingdom Metazoa; phylum Chordata; class Amphibia; order Anura; family Alytidae; genus Discoglossus; species Discoglossus pictus. The sequence continues at coordinate 310,584,458 of CM050166.1, read as the reverse complement.
TAAATGTATAATTAAATATAGAGTATTGATCCAGGGAGTAGTCTGATCGCCATTTAATAGGGTCAGGAAGGAATTCATTTGTTTCCCTTTGATACAATTAGCTAAGTTTTAATGTTTTTTTTTACTGTTTGCCTTCCTCTGGATTCAATACCTATGTGGTTTAACAGTACTATAAATACAAGTTGCATGTTACAAAACATTATGTAATGGTTTAATATACTCATTGATATAAAGTTGACCTAATGCTATGTTACTCATTCATACCTCAGATTTAAAAATGTTAGTATTGTTAATAAAAATGGTTCACTAATGTTTCAAATATAAATTGCATGTTGCAAAGCATTATGTATTCGTTTACAACAATTTATTCATACAAACTTAATCCATTGTTACATTATTTCTGCATACATGACAATTAAAAAGTTTCATATGGTTAAAAAATGATCATTTACCAGTTGTTAATATACAAGTTGACTGTTAAAATAAAAAATAAAAAAGTTATTATAACTGTTGTACTTCTTTACACATAACAAAAAGATTAAGAGAATCACATTGTCAGAGAATCACATTGTGTCAAACTGCACTTCCAGCTTTAAAAATGTTTAAATGTTATTGACCATCATTTTTTGATGGGCAAGTCGCTAGTATATATATGCCTTGTAAAAGTATTAATCCCCCTTGGCATTTTTCGTGTTTTGTTGCCTCACAACCTGGAATTAACATGGATTGTTTGAGGTTTTGCATCATTTAATTTACAGAACATGCCCACAACTTTGAAGATGGATAAGTCTCTATGAGCTTGCCACATCTTGGCCCATTCCTCTTTGCAAAACTGCTCCAGCTCCTTCAAGTTGGATGGTTTGCACTTGTGACTAGCAATCTTTAAGTCTGATCACAGATTTTCTATTGGATTGAGGTCTGGGCTTTTACTAGGCCATTCCAACACATTTACATGTTTTACCCTTAAACCACTCAAGTGTTGCTTTAGCAGTGTGTTTGAGGTCATTGTCCTGCTAGATGGTGAACCTCCATCCTAGCCTCAAATCGTGCACATAGTGGTACAGGTTTTGCTCAAGAATATCCCTGTATTTAGCACCATCCATCTCTCCCTCAACTTTCTTTCCCTGTCCCTGCTGCTGAAAAACATCCCACAGCATGATGCTGCCACCACCATGTTTCACTGTGGGTATAGTGTTCTTTGGGTGATATGATGTGTTGGGTTTGCACCAGACATAGCGTTTTCTTTGATGGCTGAAAAGTAAAATTTTAGTCTCTTCACACCAGATCACCTTCTTCCATACATTTTGGGAGTCTCCCACATACCTTTTTGCAAACTCAAAACCTGCCATTTTGTTTTTTGCTTAAAGTAATGGCTTTTTTCTGGCCACTCTGCCATAAAGCCCAACTCTATGGAGCGTACGGTTTACTGTCGTCCTATGTACAGATACTCCAGTCTCTGCTGTGGAACTCTGCAGCTCCTCCAGGATGACCTTAGGTCTCTGTGCTGCCTCTCTTATTAATGCCCTCCTTGCCTGGTCCGTGAGTTTTGGTGAGCGTCCGTCTCTTGGCAGGTTTGCTATTGTGCCATGTTCTTTCCATTTAGTTATGATAGATTTGATGTTGCTCCTGGGGATCATCAAAGATTTGGATATTTTTTTATAACCTAACCCTAACTTGTACTTCTCAACAACAGTGTCCCTTACTTGTTTGGAGCGTTCCTGGGTCTTCATGGCAGTGTTTGGTTAGTGGTGCTTCTTGCTTAAGTGTTGCAGCCTCTGGGGCCTTTCAAAAAAGGTGTGTATATGTAATGACAAATCATGTGACACTTAGATTGCACAGAGATGGACATCATTTTGCTAATTATGTGACTTCTGAAGGTAATTGATTGCACCAGAGCTTTTTATGGCCTTCATAACAAAGGGGGTGAATACATACGCACATGCCAATTTTCTGTTTTCTATTTCTAAAAAATAGTTTTATGTATATATTTTTCTCATTTCACTTCACCAACTTAGACTGTTATGTTCTGATCCATCACATACAATTCAGATTAACAAAAAATTGAACTTAAGGCTGTAATGTAACAAAATAGGTAAAAAGTCAAGGCGGGTGAATGCTTTAGCAAGGAACTGCATATATACTAGCTACTTGCCCTTCAAAAATGATGGGAACAAAATGTTAAGGCTGGCAGTGCTGTTTGCCACCCAATGTGAGCACCTTCGGCGCTCATCGTGAGCCCCGCACTTAGCGTCTTCGGTGCTCATTGCATGGTGCGAGTCTCTTCCCCTGTCTGATTCCTTCCTTGTTTCTCATTTCCCTCCTCCTTTTCTTCTCTTGTGGCTCCTTTTCCCCCTCTTCTCTCTCCATGGTGTCTCCTTTCCCTCCTCCTCTGTGTTTTTACCCCCTCTCTGCCCCTGTGTCTCTTCCCCCCCTCTCCTTTTTCTGTGTCTCTTCTCTCTCCCCTGGCTTTCTTCCCCCCCCTCCCCTGTGTTTCTTTCCCCTCCTCCCTCCCCTTTGTCATTTTTTACCCCCTCCCTCCCATGTGTCTCTCCCCTCCTCCCTTCCCCTGTGACTCTCCCCCTCTTTCTCTTCCCTCCTCTGTCCCCTATGTTTCTTTACAGCCCTCTCCCACCCATATCTCTCTTTCCCCCTCTCTCCCTCCCCTGTGTCTCCCCCCTCTCCCTACCCTGTGTCTCTTTCCCCCTCTCCCCTCCTGTGTCTCTTAACACTACTCTTCATCCCCCCTTTCCCCATTATCCTCCTCATCTCTCCTCCCCCTTATTCTCCTCCTCCCTTTCCCTCATCCTCCTCCTCGCTCCTTCCCATCCTCCTTCATTTCCTTCCTCTTACTATCATGCGATGACCTCCTCCTGCTGCATCTCTCCTCTGTAGCACGGCTTGTAGCTGTGTCTAAACTGGCATATGCTAATGCTGTAATGCGCATGTGAGGTCACGTCATTAGCATATGAAGGTTGCGACACAGCCAGGACCTGTGCTACAGAGAAGAGAAGCAGCAGGAGGAGGTCAATGCATGATAGTAAGAGAGGGGGAATGCAAGGAGGATTGAAATGAGAGAGATGGAGGATAAGGGAAAGGGAGAAGCAGCATGAGGGAAGAGACACAGTGGGCCTTGCTATGAGCACCTATGGCACTCATTTCACGAGGTACTCAACATCACAAATGTCACCAACATTGCAAGATCCACAACTATATATATGAGTAACGACTTGCCCATCAAAAATGACGGGGCAATAAAATTTGAAGCCATGGCAATGCTATTTGCCACACAATGTAAATCTTTTTCTATTCTGAGGACCTTCGGTGCTCATTGCGAGCCTCGTGCTGAGCGCCTTTGCCGCTCATCGCGTGGCTCACAATGAGCGCCTTCAACGCTCATTGCGAGCCTCTCCACTTGTGTATTTTTGCTGCTCTGAGCACCTTCGGCACTCATTGCGAGCCTCTCCCCTCGTGTCCTTCCAGTTTTGTGCTTTGCAATGATCATCTTTGACGCTCATCCCAAAGACAGAAATATATCTATATATTTTTAAAATAACAATTAATGAATTTGTTTCTTAATAAAGTAATATACGTTACCTATTTCTAATTAATATATCCAGCAATCAATAGCTTGAAGAGCTAACAATCTGTTGTTATCTTCCTGCAGCATATAATGTACAGTTGGACTGTTGTTGCCCTGAGGAGAAAGTGTCATCAATGTGCCAAGTGTGCAATGTAAATAGGCTGCGTGCGCAGAGAGCAAACCGTTGTTGTAGTCGGGTAAATCGCCATTTTATATTCGTAATGTTATCAGTTACAAGTTTGTGTTGTAAAATGGCGTTGATTGTCTATGTGTTACGCAGCTCGCAAGCATTTTCCGTCCTTTCTAATAGTGTATTTTATACCTCGAACGTTCCTGGGTAAAAGTGGTACGCGGCTGGCGGTGTTTTGAGTGGTTCGGGTTAGTGTAGCCGCATTTTCATTTTTTTCAGCCGTCATTGTTTTTCTTGCTTAGCCGATTTTTGAGTGCCGAAACTCTGCAAATTTGGCTTAAATTCACATGCGACCTCACTCCCAGACGTCCTGGCTTTCCCCCCGTGCTGTGTGTAATGGTTTTTATTTATTTATTTGTTTGTCTTTTTGTGTCTTTCGATTTGCACGGTTCGGGCTTCGTATTCTTCCTACCTTGTAAAGTTTTTTTTCTAAGTCCCGCGTCTCGCATTTTTTTTTTCTAAGTCCCGCTTTTCCTCAACTGCTTGCAACCTAAGGAGATCATGCGTTTCCTGACTGTTTGGAGGCTAAGTCCCCCATTTTTCAATGCCTCAACGTCTCGCAGGAGCGCCTTTGGTGCTCATTTCTGCCTAAGTCTCTCGTGTTTCAATTCCTCAACTGCTCGCCTTGCTTTGCGAGGCTCACAGGCGATGAGCGTGTGCCTAAGTGGTCCGAGTTTCAATGTCTCAACTGCTCGCCTCAATGTGCGAGTCTCGCAGCCAATAAGCGTTTTCCGCGTTCATTGGCTAAGTGCTCCGAGCTCGGAAGACTTCTTTGCTTCAACAGCTCACCTCGCTTTGTGAGGCTTGCAAGCATGACGACGATTTGTAGTTTGACAACTATTATATGTTATATATATATATATATATATACAGCAATTATTTCACATATGCTGGGCTAAGAGTGATAAAAGCCCTCCACCGTACAAAGTACAGTAGTACAAATAAGGAATAGTACATTAGTGATTCCACTTGAATGTCTAAAAATAAGTTGATAAAACTTATTTCCTCGTAAAATTTCTCAGAAACACAGTATATGCACTGCAATCTGGGAAAACTGGGCAGGACATGCAAATGAGGCCACATAATGCACCATCACTCTGTCAATCCACACCATTTTAAACATGGCTCCTTTAATGCATATGCTTACTGTATTTCACAGTTTTAGACATAGCAACAGATGGATTTTTCACAAACCAGGTCACTTAACCAAATACAGTACTGATTCACGGTTACTGCCGATCCTCAGTATGGTGTGAGTTCCTGGTTTGTGTGTTGATTGTTGTAAAGAGTAATTCTATACAGCAAATATTTCACATATGGTGGGCTAAGAGTGATAGAAGCCCTCCACCGTACAAAGTACAGTAGTACAAATAAGGAATAGTACATTAGTGATTCCACTTGAATGTCTAAAAATAAGTTGATAAAACTTATTTCCTGCTCAAATTTCTCAGAAACACAGTATATGCACTGCAATCTGGGAAAACTGGGCGGGACATGCAAATGAGGCCACATAATGCACCATCACTCTGTCAATCCAAACCATTTTAAACATGGCTCCTTTAATGCATATGTTTACTGCATTTCACAGTTTTAGACATAGCAACGTACGGATTTTTCACAAACCAGGTCACTTAACCACATACAGTACTGTTTCACGGTCACTGCCAATCCTCAGTATGGTGTGAGTGCCTGGTTTGTGTGATGATTGTTGTAAAGAGTAATTCTATACAGCAATTATTTCACATATGATGGGCTAAGAGTGATAGAAGCCCTCCACCGTACAAAGTACAGTAGTACAAATAAGGAATAGTACATTAGTGATTCCACTTGAATGTCTAAAAATAAGTGGATAAAACTTATTTCCTGCTCAAATTTCTCAGAAACACAGTATATGCACTGCAATCTGGGAAAACTGGGCGGGACATGCAAATGAGGCCACATAATGCACCATCACTCTGTCAATCCAAGGAACTTGTCTATCTAAAACGATAAGATTAAAACTGTAAGGCTGGCAATGCTGTTTGTCAAACAATGTGAGACTTTTGCTCCTCTGAGCACTTTTGGCACTCATCACGAGCCCCATGCTGATCGCCTTTGGTGCTCATCACGTAGCTCACAATGAGCACCTTCAGCGCTCATTGCGAGACTCTCCCCCGTGTACTGCAACTTTCCTGCTTTGCAATGATCACCTTTGGCGCTCATTGCAAGCCTCTCCGGCTGACGGTGATCATCGTGAGCCCTACTCATTTCGAGCCTTTCCTCCCTGCGACTGTATGGGCTGCTCATTGTAGGGTTCGTTAACCTGCAAGTTTTGTGCTTGGGAATGCCATGTGTCTCTTTCCACCATCTCCCCTACCCCTTCCCTGCATCTTTTTCCTCTGTGTGTCTGCTGAATGTTTGTGTGTTACGCGCGGAATGCCGTTTGTTTTATTTTCAAAGACCCAGGTGCCTGGCGTTGTTTGTGTAAGTGTTACTGTCTTTGCCGTCATGTCTTTTCTGGCTTTGCTCAGCCTAATTTTTATCCTGTTTCAGATTTTTTACGTTTTTTATCCAATCCATTTTTTGCCTTGCTTAGCCGATCCTCAATTGCCGAAAACCTGCAAATATGGGTCAAATTCACTTGCAACCTCCCTCCCAGGCTTCCTGGCTCTCCCCATGTGCAAAGCGAGGTGATCAGTTCAATGAGCTCCTTTGTCACTCATTGCAGCCTAAGTCCTGCGGCGTTTATCGCGAGGCCTGCAATGAGCACCTTTGACGCTCATTGCAGCCTAAGTCCCACGTGCTTCAATAGCTCGCCTCACTTCCCAAGGCTCGCCGGCACAAAGCGAGGGCTGCAAGTGCGTTACCAACATTGCAAACGTTCCGAACATCGCAAAGATTCATAACTATATATGTGATTATGTCAGAAAGTGTCAAGTACATTTACAGATCAGAATATTACTGCATTTAAACATTTATGTGATTATACAAACAGATTTCAATGTACTGGACTGCATCTTTAGGCAGCCTGCAGCTCCTGAAAAAAATCAAAAACTACATATGCCCCATACAATAACATAGGAATTGAGACTTTTTAATACTTCACACTTTAAGATACCTAGGCCCCTATTCAAATGCAAGCCCACAGTTTACGTTATACAGGCCATATGTCAATTGAACAAGCCCACAAGTTATGGGCCAAAAGCCGAAAACGTAAACCATGCAATCAAAAGTAGCATTTCAGAGCGTGATCATCATCAATTAAGCAAGGCCGTAACTACAGATTTAGAAACAGCCAATATTAAATGAGTCTGTCATTACTTACGTCAATAAAACATGGAGGTTACACATCGATCAATTAGCACTTAGGTTTGATATGCGTTCAAACTCGCAATTCGGCAATGTATCACATATATAGTTGTGAGCGTACGAGTTGTTGCTAACGCTGCGGGCTCGCATAGCGAGCTCTGGCCCTCGCGAAGCGAGGGCAGTGGCCGAGGGTCTCAGTTGGTGGCATGGAGCGCCGTAGGCGCTCCATGCCAGCAACTGCGACCCTCGCAAACTTTACCTCGCAAACCAAACAGCACGACACACACATTACGACACTCGCAAACAACATACGACACACGTTCACACACATTACGGCCTCGCAACACTCGGACGCAACTCGCGAACATTACAAAATGTAAAACACAATACATACACACAGCACATACATAAAAAACTTACCTACACCAAGAGGGAGCACCCAGGACCTCAAAAATACAACTTACACCTCGATTTTACTCGAAATAAAACAGTTTAGAGACTAAAAAAAAATCGAAGCGAGAGAAAAAATGGCCGCCGAACAAAACGAAAACGAGGCTACAGCACTCTAAACTCGCAAAACACCACAAGAAACTCGCAAAACACCACAAAACACCTACGGATATTCCGATAGACGTATACCACACATTACTCGCCATTTTACGCCAATGCGGAAGTACACGACTACGCTAACGGTTTGGTCTCGCTCACGCACAGTGTTACACTGCACACATTCAGCACGCTTACACAGCAGATCCACACCACTAATGCTGCAGCAACATCAAAACACATTCACAGCTCTTCCACACAATGCTTTAAAATAGGTAAAGTATATTCATTTATTAATGTATTATATATTTCATTATTACACACTAAACAGCATTAGCTACCTTACAATTTCATTGCCGTCATTTTTTGACGGGCAATTCGCTAGTAAAATAATAAAAATGAATGACGATGCTGTTCTAGTCCATGTGGGTGGCCTGATATGTATTAACTCATTGATTCCTGAGATTGATGTGACACCAAAATAAAACATAACAAAAAAATATTTTTTGATCACAGATTTGCGAGCTTGAGACGGTTGTGCAATTAATTCTAATGTCTTTCATTGCCTTCTGTGTTTTTAAAAGTGCAGTATTTATTTATTTTTAGCATTTGCAGTGCTACGAACAGGGTTAAACCCCCTTGCAAGTCCCTTTTCTACTACATTTGCCATCTACGGGTGTGAGATCATTTGCGGGCATGAGGAATTGTAGCAATTGAATAGCGATCCTCGATTTTATCGATTGTAACTTTTGTGGGCTTGAAAGATGAAAAGCTTCGATGGGCTGTAAGTTATGACAACAGCAGGGATTTGCAGCCTGTAAATAATAGGTCATTTGTGGCTCGCTAAAAGACTCCAATTGAATAGCAAATTTGTTTACGGACTATGTTACGGGCTCCAGTAACTTACAATTGCTCAATTGAATAAAGGCCCTATAGCAGACATGGGCAATTCGGCCCGCAGGCTTCATTCAGCCCGCGGGCCATCCCTTTCCGGCCCAAAGGCCAGATTGGCCTCGGGCCGTTAATGCCCAGGTCTGATCATATATTTCTTTGGACTATGAATACAATGTTGACAATGTTATGGCACGCGATGCATAGCCGAGGAGGAGGTGACTGAGCGGAGCTCCCCAGGAACTGGACTGCCTGGGCTCCGTCAGTCCCTGTCCTGGAACTCATTGCTCAGTGGTTGGGTACCCTTCCCCTGTTGGAACTTCATACAGCAGGGGAGGAGAATTCCTAATGATGTCACGTGACACTGCAGTATGAAGCTCCAGCAGGGGAAGGATACCCAACCTCTAAGCAATGGTATCTGGGACTGCAACTCACAAGTAAAAGGAGGCTGTGGGATTGAAATTCCCCCCTTTTATGGGGCTATTAAATTGGAAGGGGCTGCGAGCTACGGGACGCTAAACCACAACCCAGACTGCTGCACGTTGGATGTGCAGCTGTGAACAGGATCAATTAGTCAAACCTCTAGTAACAGTTTAGACGTAGCCAATGGCAATAGAAATTGCAAGCATGGCTAATGAAACCCTGCAGGATACCCTGCAGGCTCCCAACATCAGCCCTTGCTGCTCCAAGTACCCCCTGGCACCTAAAATAAACAACCCCTATGCTGTCGTGGGGGCACTGTAAGTACCCCTGCGGCACCTAACATTAACACCCCCCAATGCTGGGGGTCCCCATCGGGACCCTGCAGTGTCCCTACAATAATGCTTGCAGCAGGGCTCCCTTTAAGGACCCCACTGTATTTAAAATTTGAAGTCCCCACCTTGCGGGTCCTGAAAGGTCCTTAAAGGACCCACGCTTAATAAAAAACTAACCCCTGCCACTGGGGTACTATAAGTACCCCCCCTGGCACCTAAGATTAACCCCATCACTCATGAGGGTCTATATAGACACTCATGAAACTATAATTAGAACCCTATAGGACACTATTAACACCTATATTAAAACTATAAGTGCCATGAGGGTCCTACAAAGTCTAAGCACTGCACTACAGTATTAACCATAACTATACCCCATTAACACATTAACCTTAACTATATGCAATTAACCCTAACCCTAACTATACCCAATTAACCCTAACTATACCCAATTAACCCTAGCTATACCCCAATTATCCATTAACCCTAACTATACCCAATTTACCCCTAACTATACCTGTACATCCCTAACTATACCAAATTAACCCTAAGTATACCTATACACCCCTAACTGTACCCAATAAACCCCTACCCGATTAACCCCTACCTTATTTTATTAACCCCTAACCTACCCTATACACTACTATCTTACATTATTAACAGCTACATTACATTATTAACCCTTATCCTACCCTTTACCATTTTATTAACCCCCACTAAATAATTAACCCCATCTTACCAATTAACTCCCCTCTAACTAATTAACCATATTTAAATCTCACCATACCTAATTAACCCTATCACTATTCACTTAACCCTATCTAGACCCAGTTATCCCTATCTAGTTCTATCTAACCCTAACTGTACCTATTTAACTCTAACTGTGCCTATGTAATCTTAACTGAGCCAATTTAACCCCAAATGTACCCAGTAAACCCCTATCCTATATAACCCCTCCTATATGATCAGCCAAACAGAAGGGTCAAACATGTGAGCCAATCAAAATGGGATACACCCCTATATTCTATTCTGATTGGCTGAGATGTCGCTATTGCTTTCAGCCAATTAGAATGGGATACACCCATATGGGGTGTTTCCCATTATGATTGGCTCCAAGCATCTGCACCTTCTGATTGGCTGCAATCTGATTGACAGTTGGATCAGCCAATCAGAATGGGGTATAGGGGTGTATCCCATTTTGATTGGCTATCACATTTGCGTCTTCTAATTGGCTGAAATGTGTTTGACAATGATTTCAGCCAATAGGAAGGTGCCATTTTTTTTTGAGAGGAGCATGGGTGGGAACCCCCATTTGCGGCGGGGATCTCCTCAAGGGAGGAGCTCTAATAATTTTTTTGATTTTTTTAGAACATTGGGATATTTTGGGGAGGGGCCCTGCCTTCAATGACTGGATGAAGATTGAGGCGTCGCTGGAGGAGCATTTTGGAAAGGAAAGTGTAATATTTATAATTTATTATATTACATGTTGTACAGTATGTGTTTTTGTAGTAATTATAATGTTTCTTTTTTTTTTGTAGGTGTGACCGGACCTGTGGACATTTATGGAGGGCCCTGTCTGGAAGAAGAGCTGAAGACCAGCATCGCTGGAGGGGCATTTTGGTAAGTGGTCTTATTTACCCTTTCCTATTTTTAGTGAGGCTGTTTTTAGTTTATGTACTGTAGGCTTTTTTTTATTTTATGTACTGTGGGGGGGGTTTATTTTCAATAATGTAGTTTTTATTAATTTGTGTAATTAGGTACGTTTTTTTATTTTATGTACTGTGTTTTTTTTTTTCCAATAATCTAGGGCCATATTAAATTCCAGCCTCTTAAGTTCAACGTGTAGCACGTAAGGGCTGCGTGCTTCAAATGTGGCCGTTTTACTTCGATATTAAATTAGAAAGGGCTGCAAGCTACAAAAGAGACACTATTTCGTAAACCAGTTCTTGGCCGTCGGAGTTGCGTGCTCGAACGCAACACTTAAGCAAGAACGTAGTTACGGGTTCAGATGGAGCCAATGGAAAAAGAGATAGTTAGCCTTACGTCACTGAAAAAGGGGAGGGTGGATTTTGAAGTCCTACGTGCATCAATTACAACTTGTGATCGGACCCACATAGCAGATTGAATGCAATTTTAATAAAGCCATAAATATGATATTCTATTATATGTGAGTTACAGTATATGTATTAACACATTGATTGCAGGGATCGATATAACACAAAATATAAACATGAAATAAAGTATTTTAGTGGCCAATTTGCGGACTTGAGAATGTTGTGCTATTAATTCTAAGACCTAACATCACTTTCCCTTATAAAACATGCACAGTAGACTGTTGTTATTCGCATTACAAGTGCTACGTATTAAACTTTAACTCCCTCACGGGTGCTCCCGAATACACGTTGGCCTTTAGCCTCTATTGTGTGTTACGTGCTTGCTCACGAGTGACCACGTTGCAATTGAATAGCTGAATTGAACAAGTAGCAGTTATGGCTCATCAGATCAAAGGAATTACATGCGCAAAATTCAACATTACTCAGCATGTAGTCTACTCTCAGCCATCCATAAAATGTAGTTCACTGTGAGGACTATTACAGGGCTACTTATATTTATTATTTTGTAACACGTAAATTGGGAGTTAAGGGCTACGTTTTAACGCGTAGCCCGAAATTAATAGGGCTAGTAGTTGTTTTTATTATTTTGTGTCATTATGTAATGCTTTCTTTATTTTCTGTAATGCTTTTTTTACGGTAATTTGGTGGGTTTTTATTTTTGTAATTAGTGGGATGTTAGAGATTTTATTAAGGGGTTAGGTAGGTATTGTAGGGGTACATAGGGTAGGGTAGGATAGGGGTTTATAGGATAGGGGGTTGACTGGGTACATTTGGGGTTAAATAGGCCCAGTTAGCGTTAAAAAGGAACAGTTAGGGTAAAATAGGACTAGCTAGGGATAACTGGGTCTATATAGGGTTAAGTGATTAGTGATAGGGTTAATTAGGTATGGTGATGGTTAAATATGGTTAATTAGTTAGACGGGGGGTTAATTAGTTAGAGCCAGGGTTAATTAGTTAGAGGGGATTAATTTGCTAAAGGGGGTTGATAGAGGGGGTTAATTAGTTAGATGGTTGTAGTGAAGGGGTTAATGATGTAGGGTAGGGGTTTATAGGGTAGTATTTGGGTTTAAATAGTAAGGTAGGGGTTAATAGGGTAGGGCTTTATTGGGTACAGTGAGGGGTGTATAGGTATACTTAGGGTTAATTGGGTATAGTAAGGGTTAATGGGGTATAGTTAGGGTTAATAGTGTAGTGTTTAGACTTTGTGTCATGAGGGTCCTGGAGGACCCTCATGGCACTTATAGTGTTACTATAGTAGTTAATAGTGTCTTATAGGGATCTATATAAATTAGGGGCTTGTGAGAGTCTATCTAGACCCCATGAGTGACACGGTTAATTTTAGGTTCTGGAAGCTTGTGAGTTCAGAAAATAAATCCATTAACATTCCATTTTTAATAGAAACTTATCTAAATCTCCCTTCCTCTGTCCCAGTTTTGTCCTATCAATAATTCAGAAGGAAAGATGATTGGGATCATATAAGTGGTTTAATTTAATGTGTCCAAAAAACAAGAATAAGGGTATGAGAGAGAAGCACACCGCTTCCTAGTGCCAATAATAGCTGGATAAAGAAAATCACAAATAAAAGGAACACTCACAGTTTACAACCTCATGATATGAGGTATTATATTCGTATCATGAGAGGTCCCCCTCTTCTGTCATTTTCAGAGGGTCCCCAATAAGTGCAGTTCTATACTGGACCCTCCTGTAAGTAGTGATGAATCGGACAAGTAGAAATTAATTCCTCCAGAAGTGCAGTACACTGATTTGTAAACACACTAATGGCCCTAATTTGTGTATTAATATAGTGGAGATCTTTTCAGGATCTCCCTATAATCCTTGTAGACCTGTAGAGGTGTAACCCCTAGTAGGACACAAACGATCTTATCTTGTGTATTCAGTTTGTATTCTGCAACAATTAATTATAAAAGACTATAACTAATAGAAATCATGCATAAAAAACACAATGAATTTAAAATAAAAACAATCCTACTAAACTATACTAAGTAACTTAAGTTAATAGGCTAGGCAACAGGTACATCAAATGCATTCTCAATGGAGTATATACTGTATGATTCATAATCTACATCTGAAAGTTCTTATAGATTTTACATACATGAAAAGTAACACTGGGTGATCAAATCCCTTTGTTGGTTTTATTAATTTACACTCAATGACCACATCTGAAGGTTCCCTGGTTGTTTTGAGCCATGCAGCCTTCAATTTTTGGTTTTGAAAGAGACTTTTTACCAATGTATCTTTGGGGCTAGGGCTTTTTTTATATGTGATCCGAACATCCTCGGCCAACTAGTCTTTGAGATCTTGTGTGGTCCATTAGAGATGGTTGATTTCCTAAAAGTTTTAGTGTGCAAATTGGCCTCTGCATTCTTGTTGACTTCCAAGTCCAAGAAGGTGATCTTGTGACTATGTATAACATAAGTGAACCTCATTCTGATTTTAGTTTTGTTAAGTACATTCATAAACAGGTAAAAATCCTCCTCAGAACCTGTCCAAACCAGTAGGAAATAATTTTTGCACCTCAAAAATGAAATAATTAGTAGTTAAGATACACTATAATAAATTAATGATACATTTGTTGAATACATGTTCAGCAGTGCTTTTTGTTTTAAGAAATAAATTAACAGCATTCACGCATAAGTAATGATGCTGTACAGTACATCAACATTAATGCTCACCATCAGAACTGTAGGTGGAATACTCAAATTTTCTAAATGTTTTAAAGCATCGGTGGTATCATTAACAAATGACGGTAAGGCGCTTACCAGGCTTTTCAGATGATAATCAACAAACAAGCTCACGTTCTGAGTTAGGTTAGAATTACCAGAAACTATAGACTTTCCAGTAATAGGTGTCACCTTCTTATGCACCTTAGGAAGAGCATAGATGTTTGCTACAGTTGTTTTAGGAAAAAAGGTAACTGTGCTCATACTGGTTTATAAAGCCCTCCTCTTTAGCTACATCTGAAACATCATCTACAATTTGTTTTTATTAATTTCTGGATTGAGTAGTAAGATCACAAGATTGTACCATCTCTTTCTTTTAAGATAGTGCTGCACACAGTCACATTGTCTGTTGAGTTCATCAACACTTTGTTTTTACCCTTATCTGCAGGTTCAATTATTTTTTATGTATTAGATAATAAATATTTAAGAGCCACAAATTCTGACTGTCTGATATTGAAGATTGTGGTGTTTTCATGGGTGTTAAAGTGTGGGGCATAGCTACTGTCTGAGCTTGGTTTTATGCAAATTTTTTGCAAGTTGTACTACATTTATATACACAGTGATATATATGAAGGTTAGGAAAATCAACTACCTAGTAAAGTGCAACTGAAGTCACAATATTTGGGTAGGCACACCACTTTTAACTGCCTATCCACAAGCAAATGTGGACACAGTTTATTCTGATGCACAAAGTATGAGTGCAGTGCATTGCATCATTCACAAGCCTATCTATATGTACTGATTAAAATAACACTGCATCCTAAAATTTCAATATGTAATCAAGTACAACTCTGTGGTTCCCCTAAACATCTATTATGTATACTCTATTCATGTTACCTGCATGCAATACAAGATATTTCTTTTACTTTTAAAGAATCTGGAATTGAATTGGTGGAATAATGGGTAGAGATGACTGTCCTGATTAGTAAAAAACCGCTGGATAAACTTGTTTCCAGTGTTTTCGTATATCATCATGACATTGTTCAGGACCCCTTGGTCAACACAGGCTACATTCGATTTATTGCTTTATGCATGTAAGGGGCTGACCATGAGTCGTTTATCTAAAAATCCAAAGCAATAATGATTTGCTTTTGTGGAACCCTACTGTTTCAATATGGAATTTTACAATAAATTATAATAGTCTGCTTTATAGATATTAAAATATATTGTTATTTAACATAGCATATTTTTTATATTTTCACAAATGTAATTATATCCAAATCTACATTTCATATTGCCCTTGCCCATGGTTATTTATTATGCCATCTAACACATTACTCTAATACTGTCTGCATTTATTGGATTTCTCTGATAAAAATTATGTATGCATTATTCAGATCAGAATCCAAAAATGAAGATTGGAAAAAAAAATCACCTGTTTCACTCAAGTTTTAAAAAGCCATTGCCCACAACTAAGATTTACAATGGAAAACAGATAATTTACATATGTTTGTGATCTGTACCTGAAATTCTTGACACTTTGTGACATCTAATATTTTCAGCCATTTGGGTTACAAGATTGCAGGCTGTTTGCTTCACTGCAGATTTAGATGTTATGACATGGCAATGGCAAACTACAATATATACTATCTCTTAAGGATTATTTTGTCTGGCTGTGTATAAAAAGCTCTATGATAAATAGGCAAGCATGGAAAATGCTGATCGCTCTAACTCCCAGCAAAGCTATCAAGTTCTCATCACATGCAGATATATCAAGGTGAGCCAAACTGCGGAAATACCAGTGTATGTGATGTATGAGCTGTAGATTGTTTTAGTATGACAAATACTAGCTCCCATGATATTAACTTAATTTAAATGTATGCATATGAGATGCATGTATAAATATAGTGTTTTTACTTATATGCAAACATATACCAGTAAGCAATAAAGATTTATAGAAATCAGCGTGCCAAAGCAATATCAAACATGGGGCTTAAAGTTACCCTGTATTAATAAACAAGACATGGCCCTTGAAATGTACATGCTGCATCTAGAGTAATGACATTTATTTTGGCTCAATTATATCAAATTATAAATTATTGATATTTTTAATTTGCCTCTGTTTAAATCCAGGAGGTACCCAACCCTCATTGAGTGTCATTTTGTGAGGTGGTCTGGCAGCAAGCTAAGAATATCTTGTGATTATCCATGTTGCATGTTCTTTGCTTGTTGTAAAGCCTAGAAAGCATGGCCAGCAACTTCCTATTGGTCAAGACAGTCATGTGAAGATGGCTATGATGAAGAATAACAGTTTGATGCCCACCCACCTCACACAGTGACACATTTTGGGCTTAAAGGGCTTTTATTATTATTATTATTTATGTATTCTTTAATGATGAGACAACATACAAGGTTATTGCTTGTCATACGTGAGATATTCACAGTATTCTCATTGTAAAAAAGGCAGAGAGGGCACCAATCATAATATATTGATATGTTTTCTTCATGATTCTCTGTAATTGGCTTTAAAGGTCAACATTGGATTCTCAGTGTAGAGATGAATTTGTGAATGGGGAGGGGTGAAACAAAAAGCTGAATCTTTCTTCCGTGTTAAGATGCTTAAAATAAAGTTAACAACATGTTTAAACTGTGGTGTTTTTTTTATTTTTTTGTTTTGTTTTCTTTAGTACACTGATTGCTCTAGTTTAAATGCTGTTACCAACTCCACGAAAGGAGCGAATCATAATCCTAATCGGTATACATGTCACAAAGTCTGAAGTTCATTTTTGGATTTATTATTTTCTTAAAAGATGTTTAATACAAAAATAAAGTGAAACTTAGAAAACATTAGAAAAGGAATATGCACATAGATGCATGGCTGGATTACCCATTAGCCCAACTAGAAAGCCACCTAGGGGCACTTGGCTGTGAAGGGCA
Organism: Discoglossus pictus; assembly: GCA_027410445.1. Classification (NCBI taxonomy): domain Eukaryota; kingdom Metazoa; phylum Chordata; class Amphibia; order Anura; family Alytidae; genus Discoglossus; species Discoglossus pictus. The sequence goes on along the minus strand of CM050166.1, from coordinate 310,567,476 downwards.
CCCCTTTTTTAACTTAAGAAACCCCAAAACAAAATACTACAGTTCACAAACTGGCTGAATATGTGTTTGTTTGTATGAGGCACTCACTAACAGCCTTATTACATTCCAGCCTCGTAGTTATGAGGTTTCTACTTAAACCCTACGTGCTGCAAATTTTGAAAAGTTACAATGCTATTAAATTAGCCCTGCTGTGAGCAACGTGTGAGCTAAGCAGCACGGCCGTCCATGTCACCTCATCAATTGCTGCGAGGGTCCTGAACGAGACTTCCACGGCAGTCCTACATATAAGCCCGGCCATGGGGGGTACTCCAACTACCCCCCGGGACATAAAATTAACCCCCTCAATGCTGGGGTCCTTATCGGGACCACCAAAGTGACCTGCATTAACCACTTGCTGCAGGGGTCCATAGGGACCCCGCAGCCCCCCCCCCCACATTAACCCCTTGCATTGAGGGCTCCCCGGTCGGCTTAGATCAGGCTCCCGCTGAATTTAGAAATGTTAAATTACCTTGGGCACCTAAAATTAACCCCCTCTGTGCTGGGGGTCCCCATGGGGCCCCCAAAGTGTCCACACATAAACCCCTTGCTGCAAGGGTCAATATGGACCCCTGCAGCCCCCCCACATTAACCCCTTGCAGCGGGGGTCCCCGATTGGCACCGTTTGTGATCCCCGCTGCATTTACAATTTCAAATTTCCCACCTTGCATGTCCTTAAAGAACCGTAACTAAAAAAATATAACCCCTGACATCGGGGGTTCTATAAGTACCCCCCCAGGCAACTAAAATGAACCCCATCCCTCATGGAGCTCTAAACAGAGCTCCATGAGCACTTAAATTAACCCTGTATCTGATGGGGCTCCATACAGAGCCCCATGAGCCCTTAATGGACCCTGTCACTCATGGGGGTCAATACAGACCCCCATAAGCCCTTAATTAACCTGTTACTTATGGGGGTCAATACAGAGCCACATGAGCACCTAAATTAATCCTATAACTCATGTGCTCTATACAGAGCCCCATGAGACTATAATTACCCCCCTCAGTCCAATAGGGTCTATATAGACCCCTATAGGACATTATTAACCCCTAGGTTAACCCTACAAGTGCCATGAGGGTCCTCCAGGACCATTATTACAAAGTATAATCACTATACTACACTATTAACCCTAACTTTACCCCATTAACCCATACTAAACCCTATCTAACCCTAAGTGGGCCAATCTAACCCTAATTGGGCCTATTTAACCCCATCTAACCCTATTTAATCCCATCACTTATGAGGGTCTATACAGACCCCCATAAGCCTCCATCTAACCCCATCCCTTATCGGGGTCTATACAGACCTCCATATGTCTCTAGTTAACCAAATCAGTCCCATAAGGGTCTATGAAGACCCTCATAGGACAATTAGAAGACTATTATTAACCCGATAAGTGCCATGAGGGTCCTCCAGGACCCCCATGACACTATGTACTAACACTACACTACACTATTCCCCCCATTAAACCACTAAATCTAAACTAACCCCCCTCTACCCTAACCTAGTAACTGCTACTCACCTAACACCCTATTAAACCCCCACCCTACTAATTACACAAAATAACAAAACCTAATGTACATGAAATAAAAAAAACTATGGTACATAAAATAAAAAAGGACATTACAAACCCCTCCTCACTACAAAAAATAAATACACACCTGCAAAGAAAATGGCATACACAAATACACATAACATTACAGTAATAAATACATTAGAAATATACCCCTAACTACAAGACATTTCCCCCTTATACCTAACCCCCAATCTAAACATCACCCCCTATCTATACCTAACCCCCAATATAAACATCACCCCCTAGCTATACATAACCCCCAATATAAACATCACCCCCTATTTATACAATACCCCCTAAATCTAAGCTTCTTTGCGGATGTCCCTTCTGATCTCACTCCTAGGAAAAAAGAAACATCAGATTATAAAAAAAAAAAAACATTACATAGAATAAAAAAATTGTACAAATACAGTTTTAAACTTATGTTTCCAGCATATCTCTGTCCATCTTCTTCTATTCTCCGGCTCAGCCCCTGGAAAAAAGATACCTAACATTAGTCACACATACATCAAACACAACAAATAAATAAAATATAAACATTATAAATTGAAAACTTACCAGTCCCCAATATCCCCGGTCTTCTCCTCTTCTGCCCCGACTGGGCCCTTGATAAATCCACGCTCTAAAAAAAAAAGCAAAAAAAATGAAGGAGCTCCGCACTCGCAAAGCTCCCCGATGCTAATGAGGCATCCAGAGCCTCTTCCGGTATGAAATTGGTAATGGCGCCTTCCGATTGGCTGAAACATCTGTCAATCACATTTCAGCCAATCAGAAGGTGCCAATGTGTGAGCCAATCAGGATGACATACAACCCTATATCCCATTCTGATTGGCTGAAGGTACTGTCAATCATTTATAAACTAATCAGAAGGCACCATAGCTTTCAGCCAATCACAATGGGATATACCCCCACAGGGTGATGGGCTGAAGACATCTGAGCCTTCTGATTGGCTGTTGTCACTGTCAATTAGACTGCAGCCAATCAGAAGATGCCTTCAGACTTTGGCGCTCATTGCGAGCCTCTCCCCCTGTGTACTTTATAGACCTGTGTAGTTTAGGAGCCTACTGCCTTCGGCTGCATTTGTCTTCCTTTGGCCTCGTTTTCGTCTTGTTTAATTTTTTTCGGCTTCCATTTTTTTTCTTGATTTTCTTGCAAAGACTGCAAAAATACACAAATATGACTCAAATTAACTTGCAACTTCACTCACAGGCTCCCTAGCTCTCCCCCTGTGCTGTGTGTGAGTGTGTAAGTTAATTTGAGTCATCTTTGTGTATTTTTGCAGGTATTTCCAGTTCGGAGGTTCTGCCGTTAAAGTTGTATTTTTGCAAGCCCCACAGTCCATCTACGTGCTTCAGGTACTAAGTAGTATAAGCCGTGAAATTGCGTCCATCCCGTGGGTCGTCGAGATGAGCGCTTGCGGCTCTTATCTCCACCAGAGCAATGAGCACCTTTGGCTCTCATTGCCTAAATCCTGCGGGTCATAGAGATGAACACCTGTGGGGCTCATCTGCAGCAGCGCAATGAGCGCCTTCGTCACTCATTGCAAGGCCGCAGCTGTAAGGACTTGCAAGGACTGCAGTTGCGGGACTCGTTGTGCGAGCCCGCAATTTGACATTGAGTTACCAACAACTTTTGGGAAGCCCGCAATTACTACAGCTATATATGTGATATTCCTATTATGATTATAGTTGACCCTCTTTGAATATGTATATGATTATAGGAGACTCTGGCTGTATATGTGTACATATATAGTATTAAAGAGGACCTAAACATGTAAATATGTGCATATTTATTTTATGGCACAGGAACATGGCTGAATATGTGTATACCAAAATTGCCTCCAAGGTCAAAAATACTTCCATGGTACACTAAAAAGCATGCCAGAATCACAAATATCCTTGTGCAACCATTAAACCAGGCATCTATTTTGTCAGCAGAAAATCGTAAGAGCTAGTCGATCTTTAACTTATATAATCATTAAACTAATTTATACACAAGTTGTTTAGGATTGAATATGACTGCTACAATATAGATTTGAAAAATGGTGTATCAATATTAAACATCTAATTAGAGTACAAAATGAGTCAATATATTTGCATAGTAAATTAATGTTGTATATCTTCATATATCATTTTAGAGCATATCATTACACAATGTTTAAATTGAAAAAATGCCATCATTTGCTAATTACCTGACATTACATTTCTGAATTTAGAGAGTCGTGAATGTTTAATTGTGCATTTAAAATAACAGTTTTAATACAGTAAGAAATGATTTGCATGCAAAATTAATGATCATTTTAAATAGACAGTATATTAAAGGGACACCTGTAAGTTGAAGATGTTTGGTCCTCCTTTATTTTGTTGAGTCAAATAGCTTTTGAATTTTTTGTAAAGAAAGTAGCAAACTAAAAAAACATTGTGAACTTTTGTAGATCAGAATATATAAGATTTTTTTTTATCAAATCTATATAGTAGACAATCTTTTAAACATACAGTATTACTAAATGTGAAAGCATAATTGTAAAGTATGTAAATATGTAGTTTTTAATCATAATAAATGAGCTGAAATAGTGTGCAATTAGAGATTGTGTTCTTTCCGACATTCAGTTGAGATTTCAATGCTATTTAGCATTTCTGGTTGTTTTTATATCTACAGGACAAAACAATTCATCTTATCTTAGGATATGACACATAAACTATATTCAGTACAAGTAGACAAACACGGTAAGGAGGGGTTAATTCAAAGACTTAGATGCTAGGCACTAGCAGATCAAATTGAGATTTGGCAAATTTAAACGGGCTCTATGTAAGCACATAGCATATATTATTTACAGAAGTTTTTAGTTAGTGAAGACCAAGTTCACTAACTAAAAACTTCTGTAAAATAACTATGCTATGTGCTTAAATAGAGCTCTTTTAAATGTGCCACAATTTAATAAGGCTGCAAGTGTTTGAGTGCTGGAGAGGGGCCTTTGTGGGTATTTAGCATAAAGGATATCTATAAGAACAAACCTGGTAACCTTCTCCCAATTATGTAAGTCTATGGTTGGAACATGTTAATCTAATAGGGACCAGGCTATTGCCACTAAGTAGTCTGAATAGTTTGAGTCCTGACTGTCTTATCTCTTGGGTATTGGCTCCACAGTACTGGATACAGTCAAGAATAAACATATTATGGTTGGTTCCTGTTGCATCCCTGGTATGTCACTTGGTAGCCAGCCTGGGTACTAGTAACTTTAATTGGCATTAGCTGTTTGGCTAAATTAGCAATTTTGAATTTCTGGTACTCAGTTTCTAGTGGACTAGGGAATATGGTGTGAAAGTCTTTTTGTGCATATGCCATTCAAAATCATGATTATATGGCCATTATAAAAATGCTTTTACCTTGCGAGCATTTTTACAAAAGTTTGCAATGCTATCACATGCTGCTTGTGATCCTCTTGAATGCTTTATGCGTAGGTATTCACTTGCTACCTACTTAACTTGTACTTATAAGAGAGCTTATAAGTATTAAATACAGTATGAAAGTAGTCTCACAATGTAACACCAACCTCTAAACAACATAAACACACTAAACCCTAGCCTGAACTTCTTCCTAGCACTCTGCCAAGTGGACACAGATCTTTACAAGCAAACGCTAATTATTACCAAGTGTCATTTAACAGCAGTGCAGATTAATTTGCACATAAAGTAGGCATTACAAATATCTAGCACTCCCAGACATGGTTTATGTTTCTCTTTGAGGACCTTTTCTGTAACCGATAATTTTCTTGTTAGCTTTTTCTTACCACTATGCGTCATTATAAGAATCCTTTAAAAAGGGCATGTTTAGTGTCTACAGTTTAAGGAGCCAGGCTCTGTCTGTACCCTCTACAATTAATTGATTGTACTGAATACAACTGTCACCTTGATGAGACAAACCTGTGTCCTGAAAATTGTTCTACAGTAGTAATGGATTTCAAATCGAAATAAACTCTCCATGAACAAAAACACAAGGAAAATACTAACAAGCAATGGTAATGTAATAAAGTGATATACTGGTGAATAGGTTGAAAGCTCATTTACAAAAAAAATCATACATTAAATGTGCAATAAAAAAAAAATCATACATTAAATGTGCAATCAAAACTTCCTGGCAAACAGGTAGCTGACAATGAGTGAAGCATCACAAACTATCAAGGTCAAAGAAATACCTTGGTCATGCTATACAATGGTTTATGACTTCATAACAGATAAAGTTAAGGTGGGGAAAAATAATTTGATCCCCTGCTGATTTTGAATGTTTATCCACTGACAAAGAAATGATCAGTCTATAATTTTAATTGTAGATGTATTTCAACAGTGAGAGACAGAATTCCAAAAAAAGAACAAGATAAATGCATGTTAAAAAAAGTCATAAATTGATTTGCAGGTCAGTGAGGGAAATAAGTATTTGATCCCCTATCAATCAGCATGATTTCTGGCTCCCAGGTGCCTTTTATACAGGTAACAAGCTGAGATTAGGAGCACTCCCTTTATGAAAGTCCTAATAATCTCAGCTTGTTACCTGTATAAAAGACACCTGTCCACAAAAGCAATCAATCAGATTCCAAACTCTCTACCATGGCCAAGATCAAAGAGCTGTCCAAGGATGTCAGGGACAAGATTGTAGACCTACACAAGGCTGGAATGGGCTACAAGACCATCTCCAAGCTGCTTGGTGAGAAAGTGACAATAGTTGGTGCGATTATTCGCAAATGGAAGACACACAAAAAAACTGCCAATCTCCCTCGGTCTGATGCTCCATGCAAGATCTCACCTCGTGGAGTTTTAAAGGGACAATGGACAGGGTCATGTACCATCAAATCTTGCATGAGAATCTCCTTCACTCAGCAAGGGCATTGAAAATGGGCCGTGGATGGGTAATTCAGCATGACAATGACCCAAAACACACAGCCAAGGCAACAAAGGAGTGGCCCAAGAAGAAGCACATTAAGGTCCTGGAGTGGTCTTCCGACCTTAATCCCATAGAAAATCTGTGGAGGGAGCTGAAGGTTGAAGTTGCCAAGCATCAGCCTCGAAATTTTAATGACTTGGAGAGTATCTACAAAGAGGAGTGGGACAAAATCCTTCCTGAGATGCTTGCAAACCACAAGAAACGTCTGACCTCTTTGGCTGCCAACAAGGGTTTTGACACCAAGTACTAAGTTGAAGGGGTCAAATACTTATTTCCCTCATTGACCTGGAAATCAATTTATAACTTTTTTGATGTGTTTTTCTACATTTTTTTTGTTTGTTTTGTTATTCTGTCTCTCACTGTTAAAATACATCTACCATTAAAATTATAGACTGATCATTTCTTTGTCAGTGGACAAACGTTCAAAATCCCCACACTGTAGAGAGAGAGAGAGAGAGAGAGAGACCGAGAAAGATATAGATAGTGTTAGATGGTGATAGATAGTGCTAGAGAGAGATAGAGAGTTCTATAGAAAGTGAGTGTGAGTGTTAGAGAAAGATAGAGAGTGCTAGAGAAAGAGAGAGAGCGCTAGAGAGAGACAGAGAGTGCTAGAGAGAGAGATAGAGATATAGAGAGCAAGTGAGAGTGTTAGACAGAGAGATAGCGAGTGCTAAAGAGAATGATATCGAGTGCCAGAGATAGAAACACTGGAGAAGAAGGAGAGTGAGGAGAGTGAGGAGAGAGAGGGGAACGACAGAGGAGGAGAGTGAGGAGAGGACAAGAGAGAGGTATGGAGAGAGGGAGAGGAGTAAGCAAGTCAGGGAGGTAAAGGTGTAGGAGAGCAGTAGGGGGGCGGGATGTGCCCCCAGATTTGAGCACACAAGGTGTAGGAGCAGAGACACATGGGAGGGAGTGGGGGGGAAAAAGACACAGGGGTGAGAGAGGGGGGAAGAGACACAGGGGAGGGAGATAAAGGGGAAAAAACCCAGGGGAGGGAAAGGGGGCGAAGAGACACGGGGGGGAGAGAGGGGGAAACAGACAAAGGGGATGTAGAGTTGGGAAAGAGACACAGGGTGAGAGAGTGGGGAGAGGCCTGAAAGTTGCAGGTTGTCCTATGCCTGCAATGAGCAGCGAAGCCCACAAAGTAGAGGGGGGAGAGGCTTGCAATGAGCACCAAAGGCGCTCATTGTGAGGCATGAAAGTTGCAGGTTGTCTGAGGCCTGCAATGAACGGCATTGCCAACAGAGGAGAAGCATCAGAGGTGCAGTTTAATTATTTGTATGAGCTTTCAAGAAATAAGTACATCATTTTTTCAACCAAACCTTTAGGTAGACATAATAGGTAAACATGATGAGCACTTTATAGATCTCACCCACCATCAAATCTCTGTTTTTATATTTACTCTGTTTCTATATTTGAGCAATAAAAAAGTTTGAAATCATATTAAACAAACAGTTGGATTCCTGCACCTTAGTAAATATAGACTGGCAATGGACTCCTGGAGAATCACTGCACTTCACACACTATCTGTAGGCGAACAAATCCTAGACCCGGTGTCTGCCCATGGTATCCCCCAGCATCCTGGCACAGACTGCAAAGGAATCACACTGGAAGGAAGTATCTCTGTGACCCAAACACGTACTGACACACACACTGAGATGAGACACTGACACACACACACTGACACAAGCACTCAGACACTTACACTAGCACTCAGGCGCTGACACACACACACTGACACATGCACTTTGACACTGACACAGGGAGACTTTACTTTGCAGCTTACATCTCAGCTCTATACTAATTGCTCCTCCCTGTTCATTGGGGATTTCCTGCCCTGTTGAGAAGATGCTCGGCAGGGGCAGGGATCATACTACATCACTGAACCACCAATGAAGTCTTCTTTGGAATCACAGAAAAAAATGCAGGTCAGTGTTAATTGGCAGGCAGAGTCCATGCTGGCTCTCTGCCCATATGCTCTGTTAATGATGCTGTGGGGAGGGATGCATTTTGGGAGCTTTTAAAGAGAAAAGAAGAGGACACTCGTATTTTAAGCAACTATCTTTCTAGAGAGATTGATAGCAGGAAGAGGGAGGCAATAATGTCTCAAAATATCCTCTTGAAAGTATTGGTTTTACCATACACTATAAAAAAAAAAGTGGGAGATTTAGCAAATCATATACATATCATATAGAGAGAGACTCTTACTCCATAATAATGATTAATATATTTTAAATGATCTACAAAAAAATTAAAAATATCACCTTCGAGTTGATAATCATGCATATATATATTCATAATATAATTTGTTTAATTGGAATGTAACACAAGTGTTGAGTAAGACTGATTACAGTATATATATGAATTAATATACAGTACAAAGAGGTAACAAAGAAGATCAATAAACACTTACTATGATATTTAATAATTCCCCTTGGATAATGTATGGGGATCTTTTTTGTGTAGGATTAATCCGTTTTGCCAGTGACCAATAATGTTATTAAAGTGCTATCATATATTTCAATATAAAGGATCCATCGACTACTGTAATAGACCATATAAAGTGCTTATTACCAATTTAATAGGTGCTGTGTTGATACAGTGCTATAAAGAGATATGTGCTAGTCAATAAAGACTCATCTATGATATAGAATGTGGGTCAGTCCCTAATCTGTCTAAAGTGACCATCCACTTATCCACTTCTAAAATGTGCTGCTAGCTATACTCAGCTGTGGGTTAAACTAAATTGGTGTGATGGAACTGGGGGCCTGTCACTTATCCCCATAAATGGATCTAAATGACTACACAAATATACCTAGGCTATTTGCCCCTAAATATTTAAAAATGTAAGGACAATACTATTGAAAATAGCAGAACAGAGATTGATAACTAATCAGTTGTCTGATTAGTATCTAGAACATGCACTTGTACATATATATATCACATTAATATAAATATTGACTTGTTATACCTTATCATTGCTCAACTTTATATCTATATCCTTCATAAGTATCACAATAATATCAGCATTTGCCATTATTCATATCAACCAAGTTCACAGTGTAATGGTTATCCTAATATACTCTATCTATACCAATAAGAATATATACAATAACATTATATTTGCATGTGAAGTTATAAATCAAAATGTAATATGATGTTACAAATACCTGTATATAGAATAGTAAATCAATATGGTATTATATATCTATATAACATAAGCATTGTAAATCCATATAGTAATTTATTATTATTATTATTATTATCGTTTATTTGTAACACGCCAACATATTCCGTAGCGCTATACATAAGCTACAGGCAATGACAAGTTCAAGATTCACACATTGCAAAGAATGGAGGGCCCTGTCTTTGAGCTTGGAATCTGGTGTCCATAGCGCTTTTCCTAAACCACCTTGCAGGATTGAGACTCACAGACTTACAATCTAAAAGAATTTATCTTATCTTGTTTTGCTGCAAGGTCCCAGTAATCAGTGCACTGGTAAACACCCGAGGTTTGTATCTCTGTCCAGCCGGCACTTGTTGATGATGTCATCAAAAGGTGAACTGTGAAAGGACGGTGGCCGACGCACACGTTTCGAGGCTGATTCTTCCAGGTCGCCAGTTCTGTCACTTTAGACAGATTAGGGACTGACCCACATTCTAAGTCATAGATGAGTCTTTATTGACTAGCACTCAGGACCTCAGGAACACCAGAGGCAAAATAATAAATGTTTTTATCTCTATCTTTCTTTAAAGTGACAGATACACCTTTTTTATGTATCAACCATCAGAGCAAATTTTAAAAAACTGACAGCTTCTCAACATGACAGTTACAGATTACATCACTAAATTCTAAATTGCTTAACTGTTCATGAACAAAACATGAAACATACAGATTCTGACATCCTAAGTCACACACACACACACATACAGAAAAGCAACATGACATACAGTAATTAACATACATAGGGTAATACACAACATTATTATATTATAATATTAAATGACTATAAAACATACTGTAAACCCTCTGAGCCCAATTCCACAACCACATAAATAAAAGTCCAAGGGGGCAAGGTGGTCAGGAGATCATGACATAGACCACAGTAAATTATTTTCTGGATTTAACCAATGCTTTATGCTCTTCCATATTTTACAAGTCTGCACATAAAACCAAATATATTTAAATGTACCTCATGGTGCAATTTTTCATACCACTACTTATACCATTTCTTATTTGCTTCATGTGCAAAGCATATTATAGCTTTACCTCAAGGTGCAATATTTCACACCACTACATATACCTTTTCTTATTTATTTTTCAGTGTATGTCAATATTTAGATTTTATGTGTAGACTTAAATATGGAAGTGCATAAAGAAAATTAGCATTAGTTAAAGCCTGAAAATAATTGATTGTGGTCTAGTCTATGAAGTGCTGCATAAGAACAGTGACAAGAAAATATGCAAAAACAACTTGAGATAATAAAACTGTGGATAAAAAAATAAAAAGCTTTAAACATAAGTAAAAACTTGCAATAAAGAGAGACAGAAAGAATATGTATGATTATTATAACAAGGTTAAGTAGTGGTGTAAATTGAGATACCATAAGGTAATATACTGCAAAGAAAAAATAAATGTTTGCTGAAAGCGTTTAGAAAAAAAGATCAAATTAAAAATCAAGATAACAAGAATAAGAAATAGGAATAAGGATGTAAAATAAGGATTTAAATAACTATTGTCTCAATGCTATAACTGCACCCTATAAATGGAGTCTTATATGGAAGTTAGGAACTAAGTAACGTATAAAAAGTAACATGCAAACTGGATTTCTGAAACATGTAACGTCATTCATTGGGAAGAAATTACATATTTAACACCTTTGAAAAGAAAGGACAATATTTTAACATTAACCTTAAAGGTTCTGTAAACATCAGTGTCATGCCCAGAAGGCCCCCTGAAATTTTTGGACTATGGACTGGTATTGCCCTGTTGGCAGGAGGTGTTTAATATTGGCTACCCAATAATGGGAGTTGTTTTGCTGGCAGCCATCCTGCGTGTGAGACAGGTTATACTTGTCTACATGTGATGCATGGATGGTACCCAGCTAGGTGTAATATCAAGATGACAGGTTTCCCCAGAGGAATAAAATAAAGTATATTTCCTGAATCCTCTGAGGGCAGGGTAAGAGTTGTGGGGTGACCTTAGTTTGCTAGCAGAAGGAAATACTAGGCCTGGAGGAAGCTTATAGGATGAAGGTGTTAGGCAGACACTAAGAGCCCAATTCAATTAAGCAACCATAAGTTACTGGAGCCAGTAAGTGAGCCATAAGTTAATTTGCAATAGGCATCTTTTTGCAGGCTCCAAATGGGTTACGGGTTACGGCCTTGAAAACTTTGCGATGGTTAAACCTGGAACTTACAGTAAGAGTTACTATCGCTTAAATTGCAAATCACTATTCAGTTGCTCCAATTCCCCAAGGCCACAAATGTTTTCAAACACATGAACGGCAAATGTTGGAGAAAATCCTACAAGTGCTAAAGATGACTTGCAAGGGGGTTAAACACCTATTTGTAGCACTGTAAATGCAAAAAAAAAAAAAAAACTCAATACTGCATTGTAAATAACGGGGAAAGCGATGAAAGACAATAGAATGAATTGCACAACAGTCTTAAGTTCACAAATGGGCAGTAAAATATTTTATCTTTTAATATTTAATTTCAGGGTTATATCGATCTTGGGAATCAATGAGTTAATACATATCAGGCTACCCACAATGGACTAGAGCAGTATTGGCATTCATTTTCATTATTTTGTATTTTGAGGGTCTGCGAGTCCCATCGCATAATGTTCCACGGAACCTAATTGTTTGACATGTAACCTCCATGTTTTACTGCCACAATGATGGAGGTCTCATTTTCTATTGGCCGTTTCGAAATGGAAGGTTACAGTCTTGCTTAATTGATCATATTCCCGCCCTGAACTGCTATGGACGTGTGCATGTTTATTTAGTCAGCTTTAGGCCCGTAACTTGTGGGCTCCTTTAATTGAATACCACAGAGATGCTGGCTGGCAATTGAATCGGGCTCTAAGTCTATAGAATGACATTAGATTTACACTTGGTTAGAGCCTCACCATTTGGATCTAACCAAGGGAGAAGAGATGATACTAGGTGCTAAATCACCTCCTGGGAAATAATAAACAGGACAAGGAAATATTAATTGTCTCTTCCCAATTAACCAGAGATCAAAGGGCAGGAGGTAAGACAAATTGTGAAATCTTAGACGTACAGGTTACTAAGCTCGGTGGGAGGTTGGTAACCGTAGTTACAGGGTGGGGGAAAAATCCAAGTGGTATTTTTATTGTTTTGGGTTTAAACATGTATCGGAAGCAAGAATAAAGGCTCAGGCTGCCTCTACAATAACTAGACATGTTGTTGGGAAGTTTCTTCATGAATGATGATCTGATCTGAAATGCTGGGTGCAGGGATGTATATAAAAGTCACAACCTGCAGATTGCTCCTATAAGCTATAGTAAGAGAATTAGGGGTGTACAGAGCCCCAAAATATGGGTTGTGACAATCAGTATCTAATAAAATGAATGCTTGTTTAAAATTGATACAAGAGTAACATAAAAAATCAAGAGATCAAGTATGTATTTAAAAGTTACAAAGAAAGTTGATACATCTAAAGCAGTCTTAAATATTATTGTAAATGTTTTTCATTGAGTAAAGCAAAGAAAAGAGGGCAAATTGCCTGTTAAGAAAGATTTAAGGTGTCCTATTTGAAAAGACACAAATGGAAATAGTAAAGTAAAAAAAATTACATTTTTGAAACAGTGCTGTCAAATGCAGAGACTAAGCATTAAGATACTCAGAAAGTTGTTTTTATATTACTGAGTTTTAAATATTTTAAGGTGTAACAATCAATAAAATTCAAATTTTACAGCATTAAATCAGGGTATCGTGATATAATGCCAAAAAGGGTTTTTTTTTCTGTCAACAGTGAGTAAATCAATTATTAATTACTCATTAGGCAAAAAAAAAAAAAAATATATATATATTTGACCCCGAGGGTCAAATGGTATGGATGTCTATACCAAATTTTCCTACTTAAATGTATTGAACACTTATCCATTATGCTGCCTCATTAAAGAATGACATGAGGGCATTCACATATCATGTGAAAGAGAAAGAGAGAAAGAGTCTGGGAACAGATCCCTAAGGACTAATGTTAATGCAAATGCTGGCAAGAGTATACTGAGATTTGTATGATTCACACTGGTATGTTCCCCCCAAATAGTCCTGTACAAAGATGTCCAAATATGTCCAATTATCTTTTCTAAAGCAGACACTGGCATACTTAAGTTTTGTGATTAAGAAAAGAAAACATAATGTTTTTTAATGTTTTGTAAGACTAAAACATTATTTATACATTAAATGCATGCTCTTGCAATATTTGTATAAAATTGCTTTGACTGAGAAAATAAGACTTTCCCATATTACCAAAAAAACAATCATCCATAGACCTAAATGAGAAAATCCCCCCCATGTATCATCATGTAAATGCACGTGTATTAATCATTTATTTCCCATGTGGTAATCTGCACTATTGTTCTTGCCGAAGTATTCTGCTGTCAGTAAATTGCCAGCTATTTGAATGCACGCAGAAGAGTTCTTTGTTCTTGGATCTGCTATAAATATTAGGCATGAATACATGTTCTTGAAAACTAATCAGTTCTGCTTGGTCAAAATACTTTTGGAAACACAAAGTTAATTACTTTAATTTACAAATTTACTTTCATCACAAATAAAACATTATCCTCTTGAAGTGTACTCTTTAGTTTTCCTCTATTTAGAAGAAATTCACAGCCTTATTAAATTGTGATTCAGCAAATTTAAAAGCGCTCTATTTAAGCACATAGCATATTTTTTTTACAGACGTTTTTAGTTAGTGAAGACCTTGCTTTCAGATAGAAGTTCACTAACTAAAAACTTCTGTAAAAAAAAATATGCTATGTGCTTAAATAGATCCCTTTTAAATTTGCTGAATCGCAATTTAATAAGGCTGTCAGTTTTTTTTTTTTTTTATTCAATAATTTTTATTGACTCACAAAGATTGGAAAATTACAACAGTGTATATAAAGTGCAGTTACAATTCAAGGAAACATAACAAAAGCAAGTACATAATGCACCTGCTATGAAATTAGGCCTTAATATTGGTTGCCCTGTTGCAATCTCTTCATGAGCCACACCAACAACAATTTTCCGATAAAATTCAGCCTTAGAATTTCTCTTTTCCAAAAATATCTGCACCCCAATATGGGGCAAGGTAGGCTATATCAGAATCCAACAGTTTGGTTTCCCGTGTCCCTCTAAAATGACCTATCGGCTCCATGGCAAGGGCGAATAGGAGTGGGGAAAGAGGGCAGCCCTGTCTAGTGCCTTTCTGTATGTTTAGCTGCGAATTCTCTGGGCAGGGGAGTTTCAGGGTAGCTTGTGGGGACCTATAGTATGTTCTATGGAGATTTAGGAAGTTCCCCCTAATACCGAATTTCTTTAGGACTGCAAATATGGCCATTCAAACGAATCAAATGCCTTTTCAATGTCTAAGGCTAGGGTGCAAAGTGGGGTCTTTGAGTGGTTGGCTAGTTGTATAATATTTAGTACTCTCCTAATGTTGTCCCCCGCCTGCCTATGAGGGATGAAGCCTGCTTGGTCCTTGTGGATTAGTTTGGGTAGGAAGCTGGAGATCCTAGTAGCCATTAATTTGGCAAGGATTTTAATGTCCCCATTTAGCAGGGAAATAGGACGGTAGTTTTTAACCTCCATAGGGTCCCTCCCCGTCTTGAGAAAGAAGACCAGAGTCGCCTGATTAAGCTCCGGCGGCATCTGCTCTCTATTCAGGATAGCGTTGAACATTGAATCCATGTGGGGAGTCAAAACATCTACAAACTAGTATAGGTTTGAAAAGCCATCGGGCCCTGGGGATTTGCCTAGTTTGAGAGTTTTAATAGTGTCTCTGACTTCCTCTTCTGTTACCTCTGAGTTGAGTAGGTCTAGGTCGGAGTTTCCCAGAACCGGAAGGTCCAGCCTCCCAAGAAAGCCCGTCAGGGAGTCCCCATCAGCCCGTACCTGTGAGGTGTTTATATCCTGGTAAAATGTTCGGAAGGTGTCCTGGATCTTAGCCTGACTATTTGTGACTGAGCCTGATCTAGTCTTGATTTGGGTGACCCTTGCTTGCTGGAATCTGGCGTTCAGCCTGCTGGCCAATAAGGGGCCCGGCTTATTTGCCTGCGTAAAAAACTTGCTCTGGGTCTTTCTTAAGGCCTTCTCTGTTTGAGCTGACAGGATGTTATCTAGTTCTAGTCTAATCGCGTCTATTCGCTGACGGTTCAGGCCCGACAACTGTTGTTGGTTTTGTTTTTCTAGGGTGGCTAGTTCCTTCATCAGTAAGCTCTCCTTTTCCCTCACTTTTTTTTTATATGCTGAAGCTAGCCTTATAAAGCTGCCCCTTATAAATGCTTTATGCGTTACCCAGAACCACCCCGCACCCGTGGAAGGGCTAGAGTTAGTGGAAACAAAATTCCTCAACTCTCTAGAAATCTGGTCCAGCACACTCGGGATCAAAAGAAGCCTATCATTGAGCCACCATGTGTAGGGCATTTCGAAGTTGGGGGTTAGATTCAGGCCTAGTGTGACCTGACTATTATCTGACCATGAGCAGGGGACTATGTCCAAAGATGTGGCTTGTTCTAGTAATGTGGTGTCTATAACAAGTGTCAATACGCGAGTAGGACTTGTGTGTGGGTGAATAAAACGTATATTCCCTCTCTTGAGGGTGTAGTCCCCTCCAAGCATCTACTAGTCCCAGCTTCAGAAGTAGGTTTTTGATTAGTTTGATTTTGTTTGGGGGTCGGGACTCCCCCTGTTTCTTGGACCTATCCACTTCTGGGTCTAGCACTATTTTAAAGTTTCCCCCTATAATAACTTTGCCTATGTCCTGGGAGTCCAGCTTCTCCAATAGATTTATAATAGCGTTGTGGGGGGCTACTGTAGGGGCATAGAGTGACACCAGGGTGAGCTTAGTGTTGTGCAGGTTGCCCGTAATAATCACAAAGTTACCTTCTTTGTCTATTTTTTTGTGGGAAACTTGAAATGGGAAGTTTTTGTGGATCAGTGTCGCTGCGTCTGCCCTTTTAGTTTTTTGGCTGGAGGTGTAAAAGATTGGATAGTCTTTGTGTAAAAACGAAGGGGTCTTACCCTGCGCAAAGTGGGTCTCCTGGAGGAAGAGAACTGTAGGCTTATCCTCCCTATAAGTAATGAAAGCTTTCCTTCGTTTGTTAGGAGAGTTAAAGCCTCTAACGTTGTGGGTAGTGAACGTGTAATGGGGGTTAGCCATGTGGAAGTGCGGAGGTCTGCAGGGACCCCGGGTGTGCTGTTACCCTAGTATGTTTAGAGAGGAGCCGGTCGCCAAGGATCTGTGCAGGCCAGGACACCCCCCCCCCCCCCCCCCGGAGAGACGGACCAGCCAAACTGGAACACCTGTGGGCGCCCCCGGAAGGGGTGGTGAGGAAAGAGAATTTAGTCAGTACATTGGAAAAGATGTCATAAACTCTAGGGTTTAAGCCCCCAAACAGAAAATATATCCAACAACTTTATCTTAAACAAAATTAACATAACAATTCTAAGCATTAAGTCCCATACAGGGCTCTAACAGGCATTGCTGGAATTACCTCAAGCTACTGCTAAATTCGTAATCTAACGAAGTTGAAATTGTAATCTCCCCTAGCAGTCGACCATGGTACTAGTAGGTTGGCATTGGGTATTAAACTAGGGAATGCTGGAAATCCTAGGCTTTATGTAAACATATACCTATAACGAGGTATCTCGGCCTAGGCCACCATTAATTAAACTCTAAACATTGTAATCTACCAATTATGCTACATAATTATAATGGCTACAGTTCCGGGGAGGACAGAAGGAGACAAAATGCAAACAAATGTCCATCAGTCCAATCTTAAGTGGGTCTTGACATGCTTGGGAGGTCGTCTGAGGGGTCCGGGCTCAGGGTCAGCTGAGTGTCTCTGGTCGCCCCAGGCTGGTGCAACTTCTTGGCCGTTGACCAGATTCTGGAAGGTCTTGCTTTGGGTGCCTGCTCTGGAGTTGAGCCACTCTCGGCTGAATCCACCAAGTGAAGATGGTTTAGGAGTTTGGCACATTCCTCCGTAATGTGGGTCAAGTAGACAGTCCCTTGGTATTGGAATGAGAGAGAAAAAGGAAAGCCCCATCTATATGGTATCTTGCACTTAATCAGGATAGCAAAGGCCGGCTTCATTGCTCTGCGTTTCTTGCGGCCCCCAGGGCTCTATGGGCTTGCTCAATCTCAAGGGAATTGTCTGCCTCCACAGTTAGGTATTGCAGTAGGTCAGGGTCCGAGTTTGGCACCCCCCGCATACCCTGATGTTGTGTCTCCTCGATCTGTTTTCCAGGTCATCAAGTTTGTCATCTAGGTAAAATATCTGAGTTAAACTAAAGTTTTTGTGGAAGTCAGTCAGGTTGTGTTACAATGCTATCGTGTTCCTGATTATTAAACAGTGTCAAAAAGTGTTGCTTTTTACTTCAAAAATTACATCAAACTGAATCTATATCTCCAGAGCAAATGTGACTAGAATCAACCAATGGCTGTTCTGTCACTCTGGATTCTGGGGACATATATAGCAGAATTCATGGAGCACAAACGCATAGTTACATTCAAAAAGCAAATGAGCTAATATTAATATAACTATACATTTAAATCAGTATCCACTTGCTTTTTTCCTTAATTTTTACACGAGCGACTTGCCCGTCAAAAAATTAAATTTGAAGCCATGGGAATGCTGTTTGAGACATAATTGAAACCGGTTTATAATGTGAGGACCTTAGGTGCTCATTGCGAGCCTCGAAATGAGCACCTTTGGCACTCATTGCGACCCTCTCATGTGGTGTACTTTTGTTCCTCTGAGAGAGATATATATTTCTATGTATATGTAGTTAAGTAATAATTAATGATTTATTCAATTCATTAATTAAGTAATAATTAATTATTTCTGCAATAAATAAATATACTTTAATTATTTATAATTGATAAATGTAGCGAGCACTAGGGTGAAGAGCTAACAATCTATTTGTATTTTGCGTCTGCATACAATATACATTGTGAGTGTTAGTGCCCTGCTTATAAAAGTGTAATGAATGTTTGAACTGTGCATTCTAAATAGGCTTCGTGCGCAACGTAAAGCCGTTGGTTTATTGTGTAAAGCTGCATTGTATAGTTGTAATGTTATTAATATGTTACGCGTCTCGTGAGCATTTTCCGGCTTTTGTAATAGTGTATTTTGTAGGTCGTAGTGTGATGTGTCAGGGGTTTTGAGGAATTAAAACCCAATGTTATATAGGCATTATAATCAAATCTATAATCTTATTTACTTACCTTTTTTGTTTTTATTAAATATACTAATATGTTGTTATCTCTGCTATACACTATACGATTATTAATATACAAATCTAATATTTGAAGATATCTATATAAACATATGTGAATCTTTTATAATTCTCATGACAAAAGAAGGTCTAAAGGCTATCTTAGTCTAAATGTTAAGGACTAAGCAGTTAATTCTAAACTGAAGAATGTGTATCATCAGAAAGTCAAACAGAGCTAATGTTTAAATGGATTAAATGGCCCTGGCTAGGGTCTTAAGGAAATACCACCTGTGTAAACAATATCTAACTCAGTATTGTTTCAGGATTTACTGACAAACAGGTATAATTAAAGATATGGTTGTTTGTGATCAAAGTCTATTTAGGGATTTTAAAGAAATTCATAATAATAAATAATAGCCCAAGTGTGCCCCCTGCTGCTTATAAAACTTGTAATGACTATTTGATGACTTTTAAAAATATATTTACTATTAAGGGTTAAATAGTTTTGTGACATCACAAGAGAATTCCTATTGGTTAAGGAGCAGGTGAGAAGGATTAGGGGATAGTGATGTCGCGAACATAACATTTTCGGTTCGCGAACCGCGAACGCCAACCGCCGCAAATGTTCACGAACCGGCGAACCCGGCGAACCGCCATAGACTTCAATGGGCAGGCGGATTTTAAAACCCACAGGGACTCTTTCTGGCCACAATAGTGATGGAAAAGTTGTTTTAAGGGGACTAACACCTGGACTGTGGCATGCCGGAGGGGGATCCATGTCAAAACTCCCAAGGGAAATTACATAGTTGATGCTGAGTCTGGTTTTAATCCATAAAGGGCATAAATAACCTAACATCCCCCTCCATCATCATCCTCCACTGTATCTCTTTACCCCCTCCCTCATCATCCTCCCCTGTGTCTCTTTCCCCCCTTCCTCATCATCCTCCCCTGTGTCTCACCCCCCTCCCTCATCATCCTCCCACCTCCCTCATCATCCTCCCCTGTATCTCTTTACCCCCTCCCTCATCATCCTCCCCTGTGTCTCTTCCCCCTCCATCATCATCCTCATCTGTGTCTCTTTCCCCCCTCCCTCATCATCCCCCCTGTGTCTCTTTTCCCCTTCCCTCATCATTTTCCCCTGTGTCTCTTCCCCCCCTCCCTCATCATCCTCCCCTGTGTCTCTTTCCCCCCTTCCTCATCACCCTCCCCTGTTTCTCTTTACCCCCTCCCTCATCATCCTCCCCTGTGTCTGTTTCCCCCCCTCCCTCATCATCCTCCACTGTGTCTCTTCCCCCCTACCTCATCATCCTCCCCCTCCCTTGATGATAAGGGGGGGAAGAGACACAGGGATAAGTGTGAGGGGTATTAGGGTAAGGGGTGTTAGGGATAAGGGTGAGAGGGTTAGGTGTTAGGGTGAGGGGTGTTAGGGATAAGTGTGGGGGGTGTTAGGTCTTAGAGATAAGTGTGAGAATGGTAGGGTTAGGTGTTAGGTTGAAGGGTGTTATGGATAAGTGTGAGGGGTGTTAGGGTTAGGGTAAGGGGTGTTAGGGATAAGTGTAAGGGGGTATTAGGGTTAGGTGTTAGGGTAAGGGCTGTTAGGGATAAGTGTAAGGGGGTGTTAGGGTTAGATGTTAGGTTGATGGGTGTTATGGATAAGTGTGAGGAGTGTTCGGGTTAGGGTAAGGGGTGTTAGGGATAAGTGTGATGGGTGTTAGGGTAAGGGATGTTAGGGTTAGGTGTTAGGGTAAGGGCTGTTAGGGATAAGTGTAAGGGGGTGTTAGGGTTAGGAGTTAGGGTGAGGCATGTTAGCAATAAGTGTGAGGGGTGTTAGATCTTAGGGATAAGTGTGAGAATGTTAGGGTTAGGTGTTAGGTTGATGGATGTTATGGATAAGTGTGAGGGGTGTTAGGGTTAGGGTAAGGGGTGTTAGGGATACGTGTGATGGGTGTTAGGGTGAGGGATGTTAGGGTTAGGTGTTAGGGATAAGTGTGAGGGGTGTTAGGGTTAGGTGTTAGGTTGGTGGGTGTTATGGATAAGTGTGAGGGGTGTTAGGGTTAGGGTAAGGGGTGTTAGGGATAAGTGTGATGGGTGTTAGGGTCAGGGATGTTAGGGTTAGGTGTTAGGGTAAGGGTTGTTAGGGATAAGTGTAAGGGGGTATTAGGGTTAGGTGTTAGTGTGAGGCATGTTAGGAATAAGTGTGAGGGGTGTTTGGTCTTAGGGATTAGTGTCAGAATGTTAGGGTTAGGTGCTAGGTTGATGGGTGTTATGGATAAGTGCGAGGAGTGTTAGGGTTAGGGTAAGGGGTATTAGGGATAAGTGTGATGGGTGTTAGGGTAAGGGATGTTAGGCTTAGGTGTTAGGATAAGGGTTGTTAGGGATAAGAGTAAGGGGGTATTAGGGTTAGGTGTTAGGGTGAGGCATGTTAGGAATAAGTGTGAGGGGTGTTAGGTCTTAGGGATAAGTGTGAGAATGTTAGGGTTAGGTGTTAGGTTGATGGATGTTATGGATAAGTGTGAGGGGTGTTAGGGTTAGGGTAAGGGTGTTAGGGATACGTGTGATGGGTGTTAGGGTGAGGGATGTTAGGGTTAGGTGTTAGGGATAAGTGTGAGGGGTGTTAGGGTTCGGTGTTTGGTTGATGGGTGTTATGGATAAGTGTGAGGGGTGTTAGGGTTAGGGTAAGGGGTGTTAGGGATAAGTGTGATGGGTGTAAGGGTAAGGGATGTTAGGGTTAGGTGTTAGGGTAAGGGCTGTTATGGATAAGTGTAACGGGGTGTTAGGGTTAGGTGTTAGGGTGAGGCATGTTAGGAATAAGTGTGAGGGGTGTTAGGTCTTAGGGATAAGTGTGAGAATGTTAGGGTTAGGTGTTAGGTTGATGGGTGTTATGGATAAGTGTGAGGGGTGTTAGGGTTAGGGTAAGGGGTGTTAGGGATACGTGTGATGGGTGTTATGGTGAGGGATATTAGGGTTAGGTGTTAGGGATAAGTGTGAGGGGTGTTAGGGTTAGATGTTAGGGTGAGGGGTGTTAGGGATAAGTGTAAGGGGTGTTAGGGTTAGGTGTTAGGGTGAGGGTTGTTAGGGTTAGGGTAAGGTGTGTTAGGGATAAGTGTGAGGGGTGTTAGGGTTAGGGTGAGGGGTGTTAGGGATAAGTGTGAGGGGTGTTAGGGTTAGGGTAAGGGGTGTTAGGGATAAGTGTGAGGGGTGTTAGGGTTAGGGTGAGGGGTGTTAGGGATAAGTGTGAGGGGTGTTAGGGTTAGGTGTTAGGGTGAGGGATGTTAGGGTTAGGTGTTAGGGATAAGTGTGAGGGGTGTTAGGGTGAGGGGTGTTAGGGATAAGTGTGAGGGGTGTTAGGGTTAGGGTAAGGGGTGTTAGGGATAAGTGTGAGGGGTGTTAGGGGTTAGGGTGAGGGGAGTTAGGGATAAGTGTGAGGGATGTTAGGGTTAGGTGTTAGGGTGAGGGGTGTTAGGGATAAGTGTAAGGGGTGTTAGGGTTAGGTGTTAGGGTGAGGGATGTTAGGGTTAGGTGTTACGGATAGGTGTGAGGGTGATATGGCTGGGTGCTAAGGTGAGGTGAGGATGATGATAAGGGGGGGAAGAGACACAGGGGTGTCCTTGCAGCAGAGATCAAAAGAGTCCTTCAGGACTGTATTGCACACTGTGTACTATTCACAACATCTCTATTAGGGGATTTAGATAAGCAAATGAGTTGGATGAATAAAAGGGTGAATAGTAGAGGTTAGGGGGATCTGCTTTTGAATCAGTTTCCTGATTTGAGAGTTGAGATCAGACTGAGGAAAGAGAATGCTGACTTATAAAGAGAATTGAATGGAAACCAGGAGGAAAAGCTGGAAAAGAAACAGGCACAACTTAGGTAAGCTCCTAGAATAACATACTATATATTTTAAACTATTGGGATTTTTTCCAAAACACACAGACACCAACATGCTATTGACAAAGAAATCTCAACCATTCATTAGAAATATGGCCTATACATTCACATTCCAAGAAGTCCTTAAAATAAGATCTAGAAATATTATTATTTGATAAAAGTCAGACAATAAGAATACCAATATGATTTGAAAGATAACATTCCTATATGGTATATGTTTTTCATTACAATCATTGAAATAGTTTATTAATTTTAAGTAGAATAATCGCTATATCAATACTCATCTGATATTTAGTATACATATAACTGGTGAATTATAAGTCAACATATAATTTGCTAGTTCGTTCATAATATGCAAAATGTATCAGCTTTTATAGCGATTTAATATTCATATAATTATTGGAATGAAAAACAATTTCTCTTTGATATATATTAAATAATGGAACCATCCCTGATGTTATAAATTACCATATTGATTATAATTAAGCATTTAGGGCGTGTCTTATTATTATGATGATATGGATAATGTAATAACGAATAACAATTTGTAACTGAAATACATTGCTGTCTGTAACTATTGTTTTATTTACCGACTTGTTATTAGATTTACTGTATTATTATTTTTTTAATTCATTTTCAATAAATATATTCATATAATACAATTCTGTTTGTTTCATGAAGCCGATGTTATTAAGATATATGATGTAACAAGAATGAAGTAATTAGTCAGAATTGACAAATGAGTAAAATAGATTAATTGATATTGATATTAATAAAGGTGATTGATATTAATAAGTCTCACCATATAAATTACTAAAATACACAAGATATTACATCCAATATATTATCTAAAAAGTTAAATTGTTGTATGTATTTATTAAAGTTAAGCATAGTAAATTTTATTGAACTCTAATCATTATATGTTATTTTAATATCCAACATGGCCGATAGAGCCATGCCTAAACATAGCACATTGGCTAATATAATTTTAATCTTATTTACAATTAAATTGATACATAATTTGTCTCACATATATTAGATTGGAGATAGTGGTGATTTATCAATAGATATTATTGGATAGGGAGGAATATGTGTCTATAAATCGATTAAAGAACTCAAAACGTATTATTCAAATTTATTTAGAAATTAATATGTCAATAACCCTGACAGATGTGTAACGTGTTACGCGTTTTGCAGTGTTTTGCACAGTCCAGGGTCTTGTAGCCTCATTTTCATTTTTTTCAGTGGCTATTTTTTTCCTCGCTTAGGCGATTTTTGGGTGGCAAAAATCGTCTAAATCATGTTAAATTAAATCGAAAATCGGCTAAGCAAGAAAAAAATGGCCGCCGAAAAAAATGAAAACGAGGCTATACTACTACGAACTGCGTAAAACACAGCCACAGACGTATGTGTTTGAAAAACAACGAGATAAAGGATGCGGATTAACCGCGCAATGAGTAAAAAGACAGTAGCGAGTACATTTTCCGAAGCGATATTACCGATTTACGCATTAACACAGATTTCCCGCCTTTGGCTCGCGCCACATAGGATTTTCCCCCGAAAACAACGCATTTGGCTCGCGCAACTGCGGATTTCCCACCTAAAACTATGAATTTGGCTCGCGCACAAACCCTATATATAGGACACATTTCACACATGACTCACACTTTCTCCTCAGGTGATGACAGTCTGACTGGATGTTTTTTGATGCCGTGAAATCACAAGAGATTGTTAGCTCTTCAGTATACTGCTTCAGCATTATTACATTAAAAAAGGTAAATATATTATTTATAATTATTAAAAAATAAATTGGTACTTAATTAATAAATAATAGATAAGAAGTGTATTTAATAGAAAATGTATATTGTGCTTATTATTTATAATTATTAATTAATAAATTGGTACTTACTTAATAAATAATAGATAAGAAATTTAATTAATAGAAAATTAATATTGTGCTTATTATTTATAATTATTAATTAATAAATTGGTACTTAATTAATAAATAATAAATAATACATTTAAGTAATATAAAAATAATATTGTGCTTACCTGTGTGAAACAATTGTTAATAACATTCATAATGTAAATTAATTAATTAATTAATTATTAATATCAAAATTAAGAAGGTCAATAAAAAAAAACATATTTATTAATTAATTATTAATGTACATTAATTTAACAATTATTTTGTTATATGTCATGATTACCTGTGTGAAACTATTGTTAATAACATTCATAATGTACATTAATTAATTAGGAACACATTAATTCATTAATTATTAATATACATTAATTTAAGAACTATTTTGGGATATGTCGTGATTACCTGTGGGTAAGAATTGTAAATAACATTCCTAATGTATCATTACTAATCATTAATATTAAAAAAGGTTAACGTTTAAGTATGTGCAAAAAAAATGGAACACGTTGATTAATTAATTATTAATGTATGAACATTATTTAAATAATTTAGTTCTTATATATTTTGTATACTACTATAAAAAAAAAAAAAAGGGAACATGGTTATGTGTTGATGTTATATTTAGTCAGACATTAATTTAATATTAATACACATTCATTGATTCTTATTTAAAGACTAACAGTAATATTGAGTGTATGTTTATAATCTATGCTTTCATTTGTGTGTTCATGTTGATTTATTGATATATTTATTTCATGTTTTTAATCTATGCAAAAATAGGTATGTTAAGACTCATTGATTAATACAGATGAAGTAACATATTATACATTAATTTTACTATTTTGTATAATTGCAGTGAATTCTACGTGAATGATCAGAGATAAGGACGTTTGCACAAATTGAACATCATAAGTAGTGATGTCGCGAACCTAAAATTTTCGGTTCGCGAACCGCGAACGCGAACCTCCGCAAGTGTTCGGGAACCGGCAAACATCAGCGAACCGCCATAGACTTCAATGGGCAGGCGAATTTTAAAACCCACAGGGACTCTTTCTGGCCACAATAGTGATGGGAAAGTTGTTTCAAGGGGTCTAACAACTGGACTGTGGCATGCCGGAGGGGGATCCATGGCAAAACTCCCACGGAAAATTACATAGTTGATACAGAGTCTGGTTTTAAGCCATAAAGGGCATAAATTACCTAACATTCCTAAATTGTTTGGAATAACGTGCTTTAAAACATCAGTTATGATGTTGTATCGATCAGGTAGTGTAAGGGTTACACCTTACATGACTAGGGGTCTATAGGTGACATTAGTACTGACCTTTATCTGACTGGGTGTCTATAGAGGGACATTAGTACTGACCTTTAGCTGACTGGGTGTCTATAGAGGGACATTAGTACTGACCTTTATCTGACAGGGTGTCTATAGAGTGACATTAGTACTGACCTTTATATGACTGGGGGTCTATAGGTGACATTAGTACTGACCTTTATCTGACTGGGTGTCTATAGAGGGACATTAGTAATGACCTTTATATGACTGGGGGTCTATAGAGGGACATTAGTACTGACCTTT
Organism: Discoglossus pictus; assembly: GCA_027410445.1. Lineage (NCBI taxonomy): Eukaryota > Metazoa > Chordata > Amphibia > Anura > Alytidae > Discoglossus > Discoglossus pictus. Next base: position 310,541,078 of record CM050166.1, on the reverse strand, counting down.
ATCTGACTGGGTGTCTATAGAGGGACATTAGTAATGACCTTTATCTGTCTGGGTGTCTATAGAGGGACATTAGTACTGACCTTTATCTGACTGGGTGTCTATAGAGTGACATTAGTAATGACCTTTATCTGACTGGGGGTCTATAGAGGGACATTAGTACTGACCTTTAGCTGACTGGGTGCCTATAGAGGGACATTAGTACTGACCTTTATCTGACTGGGTGTCTATAGAGTGACATTAGTACTGACCTTTATATGACTGGGGGTCTATAGGTGACATTAGTACTGACCTTTATCTGACTGGGTGTCTATAGAGGGACATTAGTAATGACCTTTATATGACTGGGGGTCTATAGAGGGACATTAGTACTGACCTTTATCTGACTGGGTGTCTATAGAAAGACGTTAGTAATGACCTTTACCAGACTGGGTGTCTATAGAGGGACATTAGTACTGACCTTTAGCTGACTGGGTGTCTATAGAGGGACATTAGTAATGACCTTTATCTGACTGGGGGTCTATAGAGGGATATTAGTACTGACCTTTATCTCACTGGGTGTCTATAGAGGGACATTAGTAATGACCTTTATCTGACTGGGTGTCTATAGAGGGACATTAGTACTGACCTTTATATGACTGGGGGTCTATAGGTGACATTAGTACTGACCTTTATCTGACTGGGTGTCTATAGAGGGACATTAGTAATGACCTTTATCTGACTGGGTGTCTATAGAGGGACATTAGTACTGACCTTTAGCTGACTGGGTGTCTATAGAGGGACATTAGTACTGACCTTTATCTGACTGGGTGTCTATAGAGTGACATTAGTACTGACCTTTATATGACTGGGGGTCTATAGGTGACATTAGTACTGACCTTTATCTGACTGGGTGTCTATAGAGAGACATTAGTAATGACCTTTATATGACTGGGGGTCTATAGAGGGACATTAGTACTGACCTTTATCTGACTGGGTGTCTATAGAGTGACATTAGTCCTGACCTCCTGCTGCAGTATTATTACTCCCAGTACTCCCAGGCCTGCTACTATTAGATATAATAACCTCAGTTTCGTTTCCTTATCTGTTGGTAACATCAAAATATGATTATTAAATATTTCATATTTGTTTGTTTTTTTCTCCCAAAGTGAACCCCTTTGTGTGTGTCCCACAGATGTGGCATTTCCGCTCTGCGTATGTTGGATTTGCACCGCTCAAAAAGTATGAAAAGAGATCCCCCCCCCTTGAAGCCCATTAATGACATCATCAGTAAATTGTATGTAACAGATTCCAGTGTTTAGGGTTTATGACCCAATACTGCGATCATATCACTTATGACAAAAATCCGTATTTGTCGTATTATTCAGACGCGCGTGCATCTTTGTGTTACATTTCCTGATACTTTTATTATCTTGATCTTTATATATTTTTTCTAGCGACTTGCCCATCAAAAAATGGCGGCAATAAGATTGTAAGGCAGGTAATGGTTTGGACGAGACATTCATTTTGTTGGCGGTCGGAGATCCTTTGGCGCTCATTGCGAGGCTGTTGGTTGTATTTTTTTTCTGATAGGCGCTTTTGCTGTTATTCTTTGGTCGGCGGTGATGTGTTTTTTGCGCTTATTGCAAGGCTTTGTATGCTATGAGCAGCGTTGGCGCTCGTTGTGAGGCGCGCAGTGAATGGTTTTATGTTTAACGTGATAATGTTTTTTTTGTGTATATGTATTTTTGTATGCTAATGAAATAATTACTAAATGAATATACTTTACCTATTTGTAAGTAATATATGCAGGAAGCATTGTGCTGAAGAGCTGACAATCTGTTTTCATGTTCTTGCAGCATACAATGTAGGTTTTCAGTGCTGTGGAGCTGCTGTGTAAGTGTCAGCAATGTGTGTAGTGTGCAGTGTAAATAGGCTGCGTGCGCGAGGGGAAGCCGTTAGGGTAGCTGGGTACTTCCGCATTGTGTAAGTTAGTGTTGTAAAATGGCGGGGAATGTGTATGTGCTACGCGGGTGTGGATGATTTAGCGTCCTTGTTAATAGTGTATCTTTACCTCGTACAGCTTTTTAGGAAAATCTGTATGTGTTTTGCGTGTTTAGGGTCCTGTAGCCTCGTTTTCTTTTTTTCAAGGGCCATTTTTTCTCTCACTTAGGTGATTTTCGGGTGTCTAAACTCATGAATTTGGACTTAAATGGAGGTGTAACTTCACTTGCAGAGGTCCTCGGTGCCCGCCTTGCTGTGGGTAAGCTTTTTACGTGTTTGTTGTGTGTATTTATTGTGTTTTTAATGTTTTTAAGTGCGTGCGGTTCGGGCGTTAAGGTCGTATTTTTGTGAGCTCGTAATGTATTTTTTTCGAAGTCCCGTATTTTTGGATGGTAAGTCCGTAAATTTGATGGTGTAAGTCCCGCCTGCGGCTCATTGCAGCCGACGTGGGAGGGCAGAACTCTGGCCCTCGCTTCGCAAGCCCGCAGCGTTAGCAACAACCCGCCTGCTCACAACTATATATGTGATATCTGTAACGTCTTCCCCAGTTGGCACTTGTAAATCGGCTAAGCGACAAAAAAAATGGCGTCCGGAAAAAATGAAAACGAGGCTACACGACCCCAAACCGCGCAAAACATGGCCAGCCATGTACGACTTTTACCTAGGAACGGACGAGGTACAAAATACACTATTATAAATAATGGAAACTGCTGGCGAGCCGCGTAACACATACACAATCGCCGCCATTTTACAACACTAACTTGCAACTAATAACATTACAAATCTAAAATGGCGCGTTACACGACTATACAAACGGTTTCCCCTCGTGCACTGCGCACATTGCTGACACCTCGGGTCACCAACAGTCCAAAGGTACACTGTAAGCTGCAGGAAAATCAAAACTGATTTTTAGCTCTTCAGGTTATTGATCACTGGATATATTAATTACAAATAGGTAAAGTATTTTAGTAATTAATTAATTCATTATTATTAAAAAAAAATATATATAAAAAAAATACGCTTAATAGCATATTTTACACTGCGGTTACTTTACATACATTAACGCTTCGCACTTCCTAATACATTTGTTCATTCACAATAGTTATTATCATGCATTCATTTAATAAGTATTAATTAGTAATGGAAAATAAAAATGTAGACTTTACACTACACTAAAATGTTTTACTTTTTACTCTGCAGTTATATATCTGGATTACTGCTCATTGGCTGCCAGCGATAGCACTCTCAAAGCAGTTACAAATCTAAATCACTTAATTATGCTCTGAGACCTGAATACATTTTTTAATTTACACTGCACAAAAAAAATTATATATTTAACACTGTACTTATATATCTGTCTTTGCGATGAGCGCTGAAGATTGATCGTTGCAAAGCACGAAACATGAAGGACACGAGGGAAGAGACTCACAATGAGCGCCGAAGGTCCTCAGAGTACAAAAAGCATCACATTGTGTGGCAAACAGCATTGCCATGGCTTCAAACTTTATTGCCCCATCATTTGTGCCAGGCAAGTCGCTAGTGATATAATATAACATAATGCAATACAATATTATACAGTACACATGGGTGTTGGAACTGGGGGGGGGTAAGGGGTAACCCCCCCCCCCCCCCCAGATTTCTTATCGTATGTATGTATGCGTATAGAAGCTAACAGGGGAGGAGAGAGGGGGAGGAAACACAGTGGAGAGGGAGAGAAAGACACAGGAGAGGGGAGAGGGGGAGGAAGACACAGTGGAGAGGGGGAGGAAGTCACAGGGCAGAGAGGGGAAGAGAAACAGGGTAAGGGAGAGGTGAGGGGAAGAGACACATGGGAGGGGGGAGAGACACAGGAGAGAGTGGGGGGTAGAGACACAGGGGAGAGGGGGGGAGAGACTAATGGGAGGGAGTGGTGAGGAGACACCGGGGAGAGAAAAGGGGGAAGAGACACAGATGAGGGGGGAAAGAAACACTGGGGAAGGGAGAGGGGGTAGAGACACAGGCAAGGGTGGGAGAGACACAGGGGAGAGGGGGGGAGAGAGACACATGGGAGGGAGTGGGGGGGAGACACAGGGGAGAGGGGGGAGAGAGACACATGGGAGGGAGTGGGGGGGAGACACAGGGGAGGTCTTCTGCTTTATTATTATTCTTATTATTATTACTATATAATGTGTAGATGTACCGGCTGGGCATGCTCTTGTGCATTATTATTATTATTATTATTATTATTATTATTATTATTATTATTATTACTATATAATGTGTAGATGTACCGGCTGGGCATGCTCTTCTATATTATTATTATTATTATTATTATTATTATTATTATTATTATTATTATTACTACTATATAATGTGTAGATGTACCGGCTGGGCATGCTCTTAAGCATTATTATTATTATTGTTATTATTATTATTATTATTATTAGTATATAATGTGTAGATGTACCGGCGGGGCATGCTCTTCTACATTATTATTATTATTATTACTATATAATGTGTAGATGTACCGGCTGGGCATGCTCTTGTGTATTATTATTATTATTATTATTATTATTATTATTACTATATAATGTGTAGATGTACTGGCTGGGCATGCTCTTGTGCATTATTATTATTAGTAGTAGTATTTTACTAATAATAATAATAATAATAATAATGCACAAGAGCATGCCCAGCTGGTACATCTACACATTATATAATAATAATAATAATAATTATAATAATAATAATAATAATAATAATAATAATAATAATAATGCATGCCCAGCTGGTACATCTACACATTAAATAGTAGTAATAATAATAATAATAATAATGCACAAGAGTCCTTCAGCACTGCACTGGACACTGAATAAACTTGCCTAGCTATGGTTTTCCCTATTGATGCAGTATCATCCAAACTGTCCCTCCTCTCAGTAAGACTGCAAGTTACTTATGATTCCAAAATGGCTGCTGTCCATGAGGTAGAAGGGTGTGGAAGGGAGTGTATGCTGCTGATTGGCTGGAATGTGTCTGCTGACTGTGACATGCAGGGTCAAAGTTTGCTCAATGATAAAGTATTGGGGGCGGGTCGAATCTCGCATATGTTCGCAGTTCGCCGCGAACGCGAACATGCTATGTTCGCCGAAAAAAGTCAGCCGACGAACTATTCGCGACATCTCTAATCATAAGGATAATTTGGACAGGTATAGAATTTTAATTATATTACTATGGCAAAATATTAAAAAAGATGATGTTTTTAATGTAGACAAATATATGTCTGTTGATGTTCATTTAATGATATTGATGAAGCAAAAGTTTAAAAATATTATCTATTTGATTTTACAGTTTATTCGGATCTGCAAGTGAATAAACAGACAGTGTGACGTTTGCAGCCTTTGAACAACATCAACATCATCTTCACAGGTATAAAATTTTATTTTGTAGTGACGCATAGAAAAAGGCTATGTATTATATATTTGGTGAAAATTTACATTGATTGTAAATGGATAGTACTTATTGAGTCATTAATTTATGAGATTTAGTTAAAAATTTAAAAAAGTTTAAAAGACAATACTAAGTAATAATAATATTTAAAGAAAAGAAGAAGCTTACAACATTTGTAAAAAATTAAAAGTATAGTATGCTGTGAATTCAATCAAGAAGGAATGTCATTGAAAGATTAGTAATATAAAGATGGATATGTGCAGCTATTTCCGATTTCATATGGTTTCATTTCTTTCAGACTAAAGTGCAACAATTGAAAATGTTTTATTAGTTTATTCATCTACTTTAATCTAAAAGTACAAATAGGAAAAAAAATGTATATAAAACAAAGAACAAACAATAATTACATCTCTATTTAAAATTACAGATTCAAATGGCGGACAATGGAGAAGACAAAATTGAACGCAAAAGAAGATTGGCAAGGGAAAGGAAGCAAAGGTGGAGAGATGCTCAGACACTGGAAACTTCACAACGCTTGCGAGAAGAAGATCGACAGAGACTTTTAAATAAAAGAAAGATGAGTAAGAAAGCCGCAAGTGAGTGTGTTGGGGCTTCCAAGAAACGTAAAAGTAAACAAAAACATCTCTGTGAACCATTGTCCAATGACTTTATTTTGCAGAATGACTTAAATGTAGAAACACAAGAAAAAAATGTACATATAGAAAGTGGGTCTGATATTTATGTTGAAGAAATGCATGATAATGTGTTTACTACCGCAGTACAAGTAGATACTCATTATTGTGGGTTACTTAATGTGGTTTGTCAGTTTTGTGGGGCCTATCATTTTATAAAGGAAAGACCTACTGACGGAAATTTAATTCGTTGCTGTCAGAAAGGAAAGGTGAAACTTCCAGTAAGACACCCATTTCCATATTATTTTGAATGCATTATGAGTGATCCAACATTTCCAAATTATAATAATTTCAAACAAAACATAAGGTCTTATAACAGTGCAATTTCATTCGCTTCAATGGGTGCAACATTAGCAGAACATGGTCCTTACTGTTTCAGAGTTCAAGGTCAAATATACCACCGAACTTCACATTTACACCCACAAGAAGGACAGCAAATTTGCACAGTTATATGTCTTAGATACGATGGAAGCTGTGGAACAAAGAATGACACTTCCAGAAAATAGACAGTGTTTGCACGTAGTCTTTAAACAGCTTGAAAAAAATTATGGAAAAAAACCCATATAGTCAAGCATACAAACAATTAGCACAGCTTGAAAAAGAACAGCAGGGACATACTCAAAGACATCAATTGCCTACACTAAGAGTCAATATGGTGTTAAAAAGAGATCACAACACTGATCAAAGAAGATATAATTTACCTACTGTAAACGAGGTTGCCATGGTGTTTAAAAATGAAGATGGTGAACCACCTTTTCAGCGGGATATTAGAATATATCCACGCAATGAAGAACAACCATTTATCAACATTAATATATTAAGCTGTAATTTAGATCCAATGACATATCCCATTTTCTTTCCTAATGGGGAACCAGAATGGGAACCAAAATTACAATTGGAAAGTTATCCCAATACTAAACTTCGTATTAGATCTAATATTTCCATGCTGGAATATAAAGTGGCACAAACTGATTGTTTTAATCCAACTTTACATGGAGGAAAACTCACTCAACAATGGATTATTGATTCATATTTACAAGTTGAAGTCAATAATCTAAATTTTATTAAATATCAACAAAATAAATAACGAGTAGAACAGTATTGTGGATTAATGGATTATGTGGCAGATTTAGCTTCCAACAAAGACATTCCAGCTGGAAGAGCAATTATTTTGCCATCCTCTTTCCAAGGATCTCCTCGCAATATGCAAGAAAGGTATAAGGTATGGCTATTGTTACAAAATTTGGAAAACCAGATTTATTTATTACATTCACGTGTAATCCACAATGGCCAGAGATCAAGGAAAATTTGAATCTGGGACAAACTACTTCTGAACAACCAGATTTAGTGGCAAGAGTATTTAAAATCAAACTCAATTCATTAATTCATGATATCACTAAAGCACACTTATTTGGACATAAAAAATTTGAATATAGAATGATTCATGGCCCGTGTGGAGAAATTAATCCGAATTCACCATGTATGGAAAATAAAAAATGTACTAAAGAATTTCCAAAACAATTTCAACTGGAAACTTATGCAAATTGTGATGGATATCCTTTGTATAAAAGAACACAAGGACAAACAGCTATTATCCGTGGCCAAAAGGTTGATAATAGATTTGTCGTTCCATACAATCCACATTTGCTCATTAAGTACAATGCATACATCAATGTGGAAGCTTGCACTTCAATTAAATCAATTAAGTATGTGTATAAATATATATACAAAGGATATGATGCAGCTACTGTTGTTGTACAAGGTGTTGGAAATGAAAACGAAAATCCAATTTTACATGATGAACTATCAAATTATTTAGATGCTCGGTATGTGAGTGCTCCTGAAGCAATGTGGCGCCTTTTGAAATTTGAGATGCATGGTCGGTCACATGCTATCTATCGTTTAGCTGTATATTTGCCTCAAAGTCAGTTGGTTTGCTTTACTCAAGGAAATGAAAGATCTGCATTATATCAAAGTGAAGACAGATATACTACGCTTACTGCGTGGTTTAAATTAAACTGTCACGATGGGGAGGCCAGACAATTTTTATACATAGAGATACCATATCACTATGTATTTGTAAATGGTCTATGGCGACAACGAAGAAGAGATACTCCTAAAATCATACCACGCATTTATACCGTCAGTCCAAGGGATATTGAACGTTTCAGCTGAAGATTACTTCTGCTACATGTTCCCGGTGCACAGAGTTTTGAGCATTTACGTACAGTGAATGACATAGTTTATGATACATTCCTATTAGCTGCAAGACATCAAAATTTCATAGCTGATGATACAGAATGGGAGAGGTGTCTGGAAGAAGCAGCACTATGTCAAATGCCTAAGCAAATGAGACAACAATTTGCATTCATTTGTATATTTTGCAATGTACCTGATGCTTTCACTTTGTGGGAAACATTTAAATTAAACATGTCAGAAGATTTCTTGAAACGTTACAGAGAACCAATAGCTCTGTTAAAAACATTGATGGAAATCCAATAAATATTGTTGGCTCATGGATTAAATTGTGCAAGTTTTAATATACCTGATCCAGGACTTATAGATGACATCAATTTTGATGATTATGACACTGAGCTTCAAAAACAAAAAAACGAAGAAAAACTGGCAACTTTAAATACTTTAAAGTTAGAAGTAGAGATGTCGCGAATAGTTCGCCGGCGGACTTTTTTCGGCGAACATAGCATGTTCGCGTTCGCGGCGAACTGCGAACATATGGGAGATTCGACCCGCCCCCAATACTTTATCATTGAGCAAACTTTGACCCTGCATGTCACAGTCAGAAGACACATTCCAGCCAATCAGCAGCATACACTCCCTTCCACACCCTTCTACCTCATGGACAGCAGCCATTTTGGAATCATAAGTAACTTGCAGTCTTACTGAGAGGAGGGACAGTTTGGATGATACTGCATCAATAGGGAAAACCATAGCTAGGCAAGTTTATTCAGTGTCCAGTGCAGTGCTGAAGGACTCTTGTGCATTAATATTATTATTATTACTACTATTTAATGTGTAGATGTACCAGCTGGGCATGTAATATTATTATTATTATTATTATTATTATTATTATTATTATTATTATTATTATATAATGTGTAGATGTACCAGCTGGGCATGCTCTTGTGCATTATTATTATTATTATTATTATTATTAGCAAAATACTACTACTAATAAGAATAATAATGCACAAGAGCATGCCCAGCCACTACATCTACACATTATATAGTAATAATAATAATAATATTAATAATAATAATACACAAGAGCATGCCCAGCCGGTACATCTACACATTATATAGTAATAATAATAATAATGTAGAAGAGCATGCCCAGCCGGTACATCTACACATTATATACTAATAATAATAATAATAATAATAATAATAACAATAATAATAATAATGCTCAAGAGCATGCCCAGCCGGTACATCTACACATTATATAGTAGTAATAATAATAATAATAATAATAATAATAATATAGAAGAGCATGCCCAGCCGGTACATCTACACATTATATAGTAGTAATAATAATAATAATAATAATAATAATGCACAAGAGCATGCCCAGCCGGTACATCTACACATTATATAGTAATAATAATAAGAATAATAATAAAGCAGAAGACCTCCCCTGTGTCTCCCCCCCACTCCCTCCCATGTGTCTCTCTCCCGCCTCTCCCCTGTGTCTCCCCCCCACTCCCTCCCATGTGTCTCTCTCCCCCCCCTCTCCCCTGTGTCTCTCCCACCCTTGCCTGTGTCTCTACCCCCTCTCCCTTCCCCAGTGTTTCTTTCCCCCCTCATCTGTGTCTCTTCTCCCCTGTGTCTCTACCCCCTCTCCCCTGTGTCTCTACCCCCTCTCCCTTCCCCTGTGTTTCTTCCCCCCTCCTCTGTATCTTTACCCCCTTTTCTCTCCCCGGTGTCTCCTCACCACTCCCTCCCATTAGTCTCTCCCCCCCTCTCCCCTGTGTCTCTACCCCCCACTCTCTCCTGTGTCTCTCCCCCCTCCCATGTGTCTCTTCCCCTCACCTCTCCCTTACCCTGTTTCTCTTCCCCCCTCTGCCCTGTGTCTTCCTCCCCCTCTCCACTGTGTCTTCCTCCCCCTCTCCCCTCTCCTGTGTCTTCCTCTCCCTCTCCCCTGTGTTTCCTCCCCCTCTCTCCTCCCCTGTTAGCTTCTATACGCATACATACATACGATAAGAAATCTGGGGGGGGGGGGTTACCCCTTACCACCCCCCCCCCCCCAGTTCCAACACCCATGTGTACTGTATAATATTGTATTGCATTATGTTATATTATATCACTAGCGACTTGCCTGGCACAAATGATGGGGCAATAAAGTTTGAAGCCATGGCAATGCTGTTTGCCACACAATGTGATGCTTTTTGTACTCTGAGGACCTTCGGCGCTCATTGTGAGTCTCTTCCCTCGTGTCCTTCATGTTTCGTGCTTTGCAACGATCAATCTTCAGCGCTCATCGCAAAGACAGATATATAAGTACAGTGTTAAATATATAATTTTTTTTGTGCAGTGTAAATTAAAAAATGTATTCAGGTCTCAGAGCATAATAAAGTGATTTAGATTTGTAACTGCTTTGAGAGTGCTATCGCTGGCAGCCAATGAGCAGTAATCCAGATATATAACTGCAGAGTAAAAAGTAAAACATTTTAGTGTAGTGTAAAGTCTACATTTTTATTTTCCATTACTAATTAATACTTATTAAATGAATGCACGATAATAACTATTGTGAATGAACAAGTGTATTAGGAAGTGCGAAGCGTTAATGTATGTAAAGTAACCGCAGTGTAAAATATGCTATTAAGCGTATTTTTTTTAATATATATTTTTTTTAATAATAATGAATTAATTAATTACTAAAATACTTTACCTATTTGTAATTAATATATCCAGTGATCAATAACCTGAAGAGCTAACAATCAGTTTTGATTTTCCTGCAGCTTACAGTGTACATTTGGACTGTTGGTGACCCGAGGTGTAAGTGTCAGCAATGTGCGCAGTGCACGAGGGGAAACCGCTTGTATAGTCGTGTAACGCGCCATTTTAGATTTGTAATGTTATTAGTTGCAAGTTAGTGTTGTAAAATGGCGGCGATTGTGTATGTGTTACGCGGCTCGCCAGCAGTTTCCATTATTTATAATAGTGTATTTTGTACCTCGTCCGTTCCTAGGTAAAAGTCGTACATGGCTGGCGATGTTTTGCGCGGTTTGGGGTCGTGTAGCCTCGTTTTCATTTTTTCCAGACGCCATTTTTTTTGTCGCTTAGCCGATTTACAAGTGCCAACTGGGGAAGACGTTACAGATATCACATATATAGTTGTGAGCAGGCGGGTTGTTGCTAACGCTGCGGGCTTGCGAAGCGAGGGCCAGAGTTGCTGGCAAGGAGCGCCGAAGGCTCCCACGTCGGCTGCAATGAGCCGCAGGCGGGACTTACACCATCAAATTTACGGACTTACCATCCAAAAATACGGGACTTAGAAAAAAAAATATTACGAGCTCACAAAAATACGACCTTAACGCCCGAACCGCACGCACTTAAAAACATTAAAAACACAATAAATACACACAACAAACACGTAAAAAGCTTACCCACAGCAAGGCGGGCACCGAGGACCTCTGCAAGTGAAGTTACACCTCCATTTAAGTCCAAATTCATGAGTTTAGACACCCGAAAATCACAAGTGAGAGAAAAAATGGCCCTTGAAAAAAAGAAAACGAGGCTACAGGACCCTAAACACGCAAAACACATACGGATTTTCCTAAAAAGCCGTACGAGGTAAAGATACACTATTAACAAGGACGCTAAATCATCCACACCCGCGTAGCACATACACGTTCCCCGCCATTTTACTACACTAACTTACACAACGCGGAAGTACCCAGCTACCCTAATGGCTTCCCCTCGCGCACGCAGCCTATTTACACTACACACTGCACACATTGCTGACACTTACACAGCAGCTCCACAGCACTGAAAACCTACATTGTATGCTGCAGGAACATGAAAACAGATTGTCAGCTCTTCAGCACAATGCTTCCTGCATATATTACTTACAAATAGGTAAAGTATATTCATTTAGTAATTATTTCATTAGCATACAAAAATACATATACACAAAAAAAACAATATCACATTAAACATAAAAGCCATTCACTGCGCGCCTCACAACGAGCGCCAACGCTGCTCATAGCATACAAAGCCTTGCAATAAGCGCAAAAAACACATCACCGCCGACCAAAGAATAACAGCAAAAGCGCCTATCAGAAAAAAAATACAACCAACAGCCTCGCAATGAGCGCCGAAGGATCTCCGACCGCCAACAAAATGAATGTCTCGTCCAAACCATTACCTGCCTTACAATCTTATTGCCGCCATTTTTTGATGGGCAAGTCGCTAGAAAAAATATATAAAGATCAAGATAATAAAAGTATCAGGAAATGTAACACAAAGATGCACGCGCGTCTGAATAATACGACAAATACGGATTTTTTGTCATAAGTGATATGATCGCAGTATTGGGTCATAAACCCTAAACACTGGAATCTGTTACATACAATTTACTGATGATGTCATTAATGGGCTTCAAGGGGGGGGATCTCTTTTCATACTTTTTGAGCGGTGCAAATCCAACATACGCAGAGCGGAAACGCCACATCTGTGGGACACACACAAAGGGGTTCACTTTGGGAGAAAAAAACAAACAAATATGAAATATTTAATAATCATATTTTGATGTTTCCAACAGATAAGGAAACGAAACTGAGGTTATTATATCTAATAGTAGCAGGCCTGGGAGTACTGGGAGTAATAATACTGCAGCAGGAGGTCAGGACTAATGTCACTCTATAGACACCCAGTCAGATAAAGGTCAGTACTAATGTCCCTCTATAGACCCCCAGTCATATAAAGGTCATTACTAATGTCTCTCTATAGACACCCAGTCAGATAAAGGTCAGTACTAATTTTACCTATAGACCCCCAGTCATATAAAGGTCAGTACTAATGTCACTCTATAGACACCGAGTCAGATAAAGGTCATTACTAATGTCCCTCTATAGACACCCAGTCAGCTAAAGGTCAGTACTAATGTCCCTCTATAGACACCCAGTCAGATAAAGGTCATTACTTATGTCCTTCTATAGACACCCAGTCAGATAAAGGTCAGTACTAATGTCACCTATAGACCCCCAGTCATATAAAGGTCAGTACTAATGTCACCTATAGACCCCCAGTCATATAAAGGTCAGTACTAATGTCCCTCTATAGACCCCCAGTAATATAAAGGTCAGTACTAATGTCACTCTATAGACACCCAGTCAGATAAAGGTCAGTACTAATGTCCCTCTATAGACACCCAGTTAGCTAAAGGTCAGTACTAATGTCCCTCTATAGACACCCAGTCAGATAAAGGTCATTACTAATGTCCTTTTATAGACACCCAGTCAGATAAAGGTCAGTACTAATGTCCCTCTATAGACCCCCAGTCAGATAAAGGTCATTACTAATGTCTCTCTATAGACACCCAGTCAGCTAAAGGTCAGTACTAATGTCCCTCTATAGACACCCAGTCAGATAAAGGTCATTACTAATGTCCCTCTATAGACACCCAGTCAGATAAAGGTAAGTACTAATGTCCCTCTATAGACCCCCAGTCATATAAAGGTCATTACTTATGTCCCTCTATAGACACCCAGTCAGATAAAGGTCAGTACTAATGTCACCTATAGACCCCCAGTCATATAAAGGTCATTACTAATGTCCCTCTATAGACACCCAGTCAGATAAAGGTCAGTACTAATGTCACCTATAGACCCCCAGTCATATAAAGGTCAGTACTAATGTCACTCTATAGACACCCAGTCAGATAAAGGTCAGTACTAATGTCCCTCTATAGACCCCCAGTCATATAAAGGTCATTACTTATGTCCCTCTATAGACACCCAGTCAGATAAAGGTCAGTACTAATGTCACCTATAGACCCCCAGTCATATAAAGGTCATTACTAATGTCCCTCTATAGACACCCAGTAAGATAAAGGTCAGTACTAATGTCACCTATAGACCCCCAGTCATATAAAGGTCAGTACTAATGTCACTCTATAGACACCCAGTCAGATAAAGGTCAGTACTAATGTCCCTCTATAGACACCCAGTCAGATAAAGGTCAGTACTAATGTCACCTATAGACCACCAGTCATAAAAAGGTCAGTACTAATGTCACCTATAGACCCCCAGTCATATAAAGGTTTACTAATGTCCCTCTATAGACACCCAGTCAGCTAAAGGTCAGTACTAATGTCACCTATAGACCCCCAGTCATATAAAGGTCAGTACTAATGTCCCTCTATAGACACCCAGTCAGCTAAAGGTCAGTACTAATGTCCCTCTATAGACACCCAGTCAGATAAAGGTCATTACTAATGTCCCTCTATAGACACCCAGTCAGATAAAGGTCAGTACTAATGTCACCTATAGACCCCCAGTCATATAAAGGTCAGTACTAATGTAACTCTATAGACACCCAGTCAGATAAAGGTCAGCACTAATGTCCCTCTATAGACCCCCAGTCATATAAAGGTCATTACTTATGTCCCTCTATAGACACCCAGTCATATAAAGGTCAGTACTAATGTCACCTATAGACCCCCAGTCATATAAAGGTCATTACTAATGTCCCTCTATAGACACCCAGTCAGATAAAGGTCAGTACTAATGTCACCTATAGACCCCCAGTCATATAAAGGTCAGTACTAATGTCACTCTATAGACACCCAGTCAGATAAAGGTCAGTACTAATGTCCCTCTATAGACACCCAGTCAGCTAAAGGTCAGTACTAATGTCCCTCTATAGACACCCAGTCAGATAAAGGTCATTACTAATGTCCCTCTATAGACACCCAGTCAGATAAAGGTCAGTACTAATGTCACCTATAGACCACCAGTCATAAAAAGGTCAGTACTAATGTCACCTATAGACCCCCAGTCATATAAAGGTTTACTAATGTCCCTCTATAGACACCCAGTCAGATAAAGGTCAGTACTAATGTCACCTATAGACCCCCAGTCATATCAAGGTCAGTACTAATGTCACCTATAGACCCCCAGTCATATAAAGGTCAGTACTAATGTCACTCTATAGACACCCAGTCAGATAAAGGTCAGTACTAATGTCCCTCTATAGACACCCAGTCAGCTAAAGGTCAGTACTAATGTCCCTCTATAGACACCCAGTCAGATAAAGGTCATTACTAATGTCCCTCTATAGACACCCAGTCAGATAAAGGTCAGTACTAATGTCCCTCTATAGACCCTTAGTCAGATAAAGGTCATTACTAATGTCCCTCTATAGACATCCAGTCAGCTAAAGGTCAGTACTAATGTCCCTCTATAGACACCCAGTCAGATAAAGGTCATTACTAATGTCCCTCTATAGACACCCAGTCAGATAAAGGTCAGTACTAATGTCCCTCTATAGACCCCCAGTCATATAAAGGTCAGTACTAATGTCCCTCTATAGACACCCAGTCAGATAAAGGTCAGTACTAATGTCACCTATAGACCCCCAGTCATATAAAGGTCATTACTAATGTCCCTCTATAGACACCCAGTCAGATAAAGGTCAGTACTAATGTCACCTATAGACCCCCAGTCATATAAAGGTCAGTACTAATGTCACTCTATAGACACCCAGTTAGATAAATGTCAGTACTAATGTCCCTCTATAGACACCCAGTCAGCTAATGGTCAGTACTAATGTCCCTCTATAGACACCCAGTCATATAAAGGTCAGTACTAATGTCACTCTATAGACACCCAGTCAGATAAAGGTCAGTAATAATGTCCCTCTATAGACACCCATTCAGCTAAAGGTCAGTACTAATGTCCCTCTATAGACCCCCAGTCATATAAAGGTCATTACTAATGTCCCTCTATAGACCCCCAGTCATATAAAGGTCATTACTAATGTCCCTCTATAGACACCCAGTCAGATAAAGGTCAGTACTAATGTCACCTATAGACCCCCAGTCATATAAAGGTCAGTACTAATGTCCCTCTATAGACCCCCAGTCATATAAAGGTCATTACTAATGTCCCTCTATAGACACCCAGTCAGATAAAGGTCAGTACTAATGTCACCTATAGACACCCAGTCATATAAAGGTCAGTACTAATGTCACTCTATAGACACCCAGTCAGATAAAGGTCAGTACTAATGTCCATCTATAGACACCCAGACAGCTAAAGGTCAGTACTAATGTCCCTCTATAGACACCCAGTCAGTTAAAGGTCATTACTAATGTCCCTCTATAGACACCCAGTCAGATAAAGGTCAGTACTAATGTCACCTATAGACCCCCAGTCATATAAAGGTTAGTACTAATATTACTCTATAGACACCCAGTCAGATAAAGGTCAGTACTAATGTCCCTCTATAGACACCCAGTCAGCTAAAGGTCAGTACTAATGTCCCTCTATAGACACCCAGTCAGATAAAGGTCATTACTAATGTCCCTCTATAGACACCCAGTCAGATAAAGGTCAGTACTAATGTCCCTCTATAGACCCCCAGTCAGATAAAGGTCATTACTAATGTCCCTCTATAGACACCCAGTCAGCTAAAGGTCAGTACTAATGTTCCTCTATAGACACCCAGTCAGATAAAGGTCATTACTAATGTCCCTCTATAGACACCCAGTCAGATAAAGGTCAGTACTAATGTCACCTATAGACCCCCAGTCATATAAAGGTCAGTACTAATGTCACTCTATAGACACCCAGTCAGATAAAGGTCAGTACTAATGTCCCTCTATAGACACCCAGTCAGCTAAAGGTCAGTACTAATGTCCCTCTATAGACACCCAGTCAGATAAAGGTCAGTACTAATGTCACCTATAGACCCCCAGTCATATAAAGGTCAGTACTAATGTCACTCTATAGACACCCAGTCAGATAAAGGTCAGTACTAATGTCCCTCTATAGACACCCAGTCAGCTAAAGGTCAGTACTAATGTCCCTCTATAGACACCCAGTCAGATAAAGGTCAGTACTAATGTCACCTATAGACCCCTAGTCATGTAAGGTGTAACCCTTACACTACCTGATCGATACAACATCATAACTGATGTTTTAAAGCACGTTATTCCAAACAATTTAGGAATGTTAGGTAATTTATGCCCTTTATGGCTTAAAACCAGACTCTGTATCAACTATGTAATTTTCCGTGGGAGTTTTGCCATGGATCCCCCTCCGGCATGCCACAGTCCAGTTGTTAGACCCCTTGAAACAACTTTCCCATCACTATTGTGGCCAGAAAGAGTCCCTGTGGGTCTTAAAATTCGCATGCCCATTGAAGTCTATGGCGGTTCGCCGATGTTCGCCGGTTCGCGAACATTTGCGGAGGTTCGCAAACCGAAAATTTTAGGTTCTCGACATCACTATTTAGAAGCATTTCATGCCATCACAAATGCTACAGGTGATGAAATGGTGAAAGACCGGTATTTCTATGTAGACGGACCAGGTGGATCAGGAAAAACTTATCTGTACAATTGTTTGATGAGTTATATTCGATCACAGGGTCAGATAGCTATGCCATTTGCAACAACTGGAATTGCTGCACTTTTGTTAGATGGTAGGAGAACTGTGCATAGTGGATTTAAGCTGCCAGTTCCCATTTTGGAAACATCAGTGTCAGATATTCGACTCAATTCCATACAAGCAAAAAAATTCAAACTAACTAAACTAATTATCATAGATGAGGCAACAATGATGTCATGTCATGCACTGCAATGTATTGACAGATTCTTAAAAGAAGTAATGGATAATAAGTTGCCATTTGGTGGAAAGGTGATGCTGTTAGGAGGCGATTTTAGGCAAACATTACCTGTTGTGCCACACGGAAATAGAACAGAGATCATTGAAACATGTATCAAGACCAGTAAACTGTGGCAAATATTTACACATCTCAAATTAGAATTAGATATGAGATCTTAAGGCCAAAATGAATTTAATGACTGGCTCATTAAAATCGGAGAGGGTAAACATCCAGAAATACAGCATTTACCAAATGAGACCATTGAAATTCCATCAGAAATGGTTTGCAATGAATCACTCATATCAGCCATATTTCTAAACACTCTTAATAATGAGGATTACACAGACATTGCAAACAAAGTAATATTAACATCAAAAAATATTGAAGCCTTGAATGTAAATAACGAAATTTTTAAATACATCAATGCACTACAAAAGAATTATTACAGTGCAGATTCTATTCTGTCAGATGATAAAGACAGTGAATTGAATTTTAGTATCGAATTTATTAATTTGTTAACACCATCTGGAATGCCCCCACATATTTTACAATTGAAAAAAGGCGCAATTGTTATGTTATTGCGAAATGTTAATCCAAAAAAAGGACTTTGTAATGGGACCCGATTAATTGTGCATGAGTTAAAAGATCATTTTATACATGCAGAAATTATAACTGGTACCCATAAAGGTGAACGAGTTTTTATACCAAGAATTGATTTAGCTCTAAGTGAGAGTGGTTTGCCCTTTGTCCTTCAACTGAGACCATTTCCAGCTATAATGGCATTTGCTATGACCATCAATAAATCCCAAGGACAAACAAAGTCGGTTGGGATTTTTTTAAAGGAACCAGTTTTTGCACATGGACAACTCTATGTGGCTTTTTCAAGGTGCACTAATCCAAAAGAAATTAAAGTGCATGTTGAAGAAAACGAAACTCAGGGTCATTTATTGGACAATGGATGTGTTTACACCAAAAACATTGTCTACTATGAGGTGTTGGAAAGATAGAGGACAATGTTTCCATATTAATGCCAACATTTTATGGGACTCAATATGATTGCACAAAAAAACATTTCACATAAAACATCCAAAGAATAAACAGAAAAATATCATTAAACAGATTGGAATGGGTTCAAAGTTTCATAGTTACATGATTGGCCCCACAAAACAATTACCTGACTTTTTCAAGTTTATAACAGTTAAATGTTATTGTTTGATGTTAAAATTTCAGATGTTAAATATGTGTTTTTGGAATTTTGAAAAAAGTTTGGTCAATATATATGTGGTATATAGTCAAATATGTATTGTTAGTATAAAGTTTAACTATTTTAATAATAATTGGAAATGTATTGTTTAAAGACTGAGGGCCTCATTCAATTATCGGCCGTAAAACGGCCGCAAAGCTGCGATTCCTTGCGGCCGTCTTACGGCCCCGTGTAGAGCTACTTTTACCTTGCAATTCAATTATACGGCGCCGCAAGGATATCCCCTTCCGGCCAGCTGCATATCATGCAAACGGACGGAAGCTTTTTCCCAGCGCCCGTAAATCTTGTTTTCCGGCCGCAAAGTCCTAAAACTGAAAATGCAAATATAAAATCGAGAATGCACTGTAAAGCTCCGTAAATGCTAGGCATCATAATGGGGGACACGAGGATTAATAGCAACACCCTCTCAAGCTTGCACATCAGCCCAAATCAGATATATTATTTACGGATTACTTTACGTCCCGTAGTTCCGCGGGCTGGTCCTTGTTCAAACCCGTACGGGTTCGGAGATGAAGGGCCGCAAACCAAGCATTGTAATAGCCAATATATATTCAATCCAGCACTGCAAAGCACTGTAAATGATGGGGAACATAATGGGGGGGCATGAGGATTACTAGCCAAACATTCTCAAGCTTGCACATCACCAAATTGTACTTTGATTTCAAAATCCGTACAAGTCCCACGGACTTCACTGACCAAGCCTGTAGCTCCGTATTCAAGCCCGTGCAGGCTGTCCTCCAAGCCCGCAGCTCGTTTTTAAAGGCCGTACGTGCTTGGAGGTTAAAGGTATCCATTTTGTTACGGTTTTTGCAGTCTGCATGGTTTAAGCCTGTAACCCTAAAATGGAGGCCCAAGCATTACAGCCTCCAAATTAACAAGACTTCAAATTAGTTTAATATTCCTCATATGTTTGATTGGTCAGCACACATACAGGTTCCATTGTAGCCTCTAAAACAGCCCTATAATAGAATATGTCACCCCAACATTGGCGCGCACAGCAAATGTGTTTTGACAACATGTAGCTGACATGAGCGGTCCCACATCATTGCGCAGTTGTAATATTTTTGACTAGTGCGCGTCGATGAAAGGGCGCAAGTGATATGACCTAATGCCATAAACCCTTCTAACCCTTGTAGCCGCAGCCTAATCCTAACCCTTACACCCCACAGCCTAATCCTAACCCTTACACCCCACAGCCTAATCCTAATCATTAGATCCGCTAGCCTCCTGTCGGGCCTGCTGTTGTTGATGCGCGCATGTGTCGGTGCGCAGATGAAAGCGCACATTCGATGCACGCTATATGGTTGATCAATGATAGAATACACATCTCGCTCATCACATCTACATTAGAGAATACAAATAGTGGCCAAATCAGACCGCCACTTGGCATATATCAAGTACCAGGGGAATATTTCATTATATGTGGTTAAGTTCTTCAGTTGTGTCCGACTCTCCGTGACCCTATGGACTGCAGCACATTCAGCTAGGTCTCTGCCTGTGCTGTTATCCAAAGTTTCATGGCCAAAGAGATTGGAGTGGGTTGTCAGTTCCTCCTCTAATGGATTGGGATTTGTCTGATCTCTCTGCTATGACCTGCTCACCTACAGTAGCTCACAGCTTCATTCAGCAACTAACTGTATTCACACATATGCTAACTGATGTGGGTGAAGGGGTTTGTGTACTTCAATGAAGCTGTGAGCTATCCTACATAGGGCCAGTGTAGGGGGGTATGTCTTATCAGAGAGGTCAGACTAATCCCAATCAACTAGAGAAGGAACTGGAAAAGCACTCCAGTGTCACCTGTCCTATTCATTGTAGGCCCTCAGGGGAATGTTCCTACTCCACAGTATCGCTAATCAGACTTGTCATGGGTATTAACCCTATATTAGTAGTAGATAT
Organism: Discoglossus pictus; assembly: GCA_027410445.1. Lineage (NCBI taxonomy): Eukaryota > Metazoa > Chordata > Amphibia > Anura > Alytidae > Discoglossus > Discoglossus pictus. The sequence continues at coordinate 310,519,967 of CM050166.1, read as the reverse complement.
GATATTTGGGATCAGATGATATCTAAAGCTATTCTGACTCCTCCACAGTTTTACATGTATTGATCTAGTGCATTTTCAACTATGGCTCATCAGTTTACATTTATAGGAATGTGACACTAATGTAATGCATGTGGATTTCACAGAACAAAACATATTCATAACACATGGACGCAGTCAGAAAGGTCTAACAAAGCTTTATTTTTTACACAGACCACAATCAGCAGTGGTCAAGATTGTGCATTCACATAACAGTATAACAAAGCTTTATTTGATAGACAGACCACAATCAGCAGTGGTCAAGATTGTGCATTCACATAACAGTATAACAAAGCTTTATTTGATAGACAGACCACAATCAGCAGTGGTCAAAACTGCATTAATATCATGGGTGTGGTGTGGGTGGCTCCTTGAAGAGCAAGAAAAAAGGGGAAACCTACAGGGGTCAATCTAATAGTCTAGAATAAGCATGATGCATAGCACCTACCAGGGTCACATGCTGCAACCGGTACCAGAAATCTCTCCATTTAACTGAAGAAACCATTTATGTGCATAGCACTTACAACTTGTAACTAGATCTGCTCAATGAAACAGATGATTCAACCTCTGGACTGTGTAATCCAATCCAGTTTCACACATACAGTGTGTTGACCAAACAAAAATCTGAAAGAAGTGTTCAAATCAAAAAATGCGGAGGAGGATCCAAAACAATTTAGAATCATGATGTATGTACAGTACAGTTCTAAATACTGTACCAATATACCAACTCACCTGATTCCCATCTGCAAGCATTACTAACCATTAGCTAGGTCTGTGGATAATCAGAAATATGGGCAAATAGCCATTATTATGGAGAGGACACAAAGGTCAGCAGCCAGATTCACTGTTTCTTACATCAGACCCAAAGATCTGTTCTCAGACTGCTATTGAGGTCAGGATCACATGCGTCACTAGTGCATATATTAATGCTGGCTGTCATTAACATGCCATTGTGAGACTTTGCAAGTCCACCGCCATAGCGGTATTAGTCTACATTTAAGCTACCAACAATCATGTCGGAGATATCTGGCTATATGATAGCTGTAAGATTGTGGGAGCTACATGTTAAGGGGGCTGCCACTGAAGGCATGTCTACCTGAGAGGCACTGGGAAAACCCTCCACCTCATAATTCCTCCACAATGCTTGCAGATGTAGGAGATGCCTTCATGGACCTAAAAAAAAAAAAGACAAAACCTAACAAATAAGGCCTGAAAACATCATAGGGCCTGCAGCATCTCTTCTCAACAGCACTCCTTAGTGACAATGTATTGGTCACACTACTAATTAACAGCCTCATTAAATTGCTATGTAACAAATTGAATAGGGCTCTATATAAGCACACAGCATCTTTTTGAAAGCAAGTTTTTAGTTAGGGAACTTCTATGCAAAAGCCAGGTCTTCACTAACTAAAAACTTCTGTAAAACAAATATCCTATGTGCTTATACGGAGCCCTATTCAATTGCCCAAATCCCATTTTAATGAGGCCCTTTGTGTTCTGTTTAACCTGTGACCAATTGATGGTCACTGAGGAGTGCTGTTGAGAAGGCTAAAACATGTCTGCAGACCCTATGGGCGTCATTCAATTGCGATATGGCCGATTGAAAAGGGCTCTATATAAGCACAGAGCATATATTTAGTTACATACGTTTGTAGTTAGTGAAGACCTTGCTTTTGGAGAGAAGTTCACTAACTACAAACATCTGTAGAAAATATGCTCTGTGCTCAAATTGATCCCTTAGCAATCGGCCACATTGCAATTGAATGAGGCCCTATGTCCTCCTCCGCTTGGGCGCAGGACCCACATCACCTGTGCCCATCCTTCGTCTCCCCTCTGGTGGTGATGGTGGGGGAGGGCGGGCGGTGGCGGACACATGGGAGGAGAGGAGGGGCCAGGCTGCTCTTGGCTGGGGGATTAGGAGATCCCCGTTGATGTTGGGCTGGGGACCATCGCCTGTCTGAGCAGCCTGACCTGAAGGTGTTCGGTGGTCATGTGGTGCCTCCTCACCTCCCTGGACAGCCTGGCCAGGCTGTGGGTCATATGTGACCGGAGGGCAGAGTTGCTGGCATCCACCTGGAGCTGGTTGGCCTCGATCCTCTGGGTGCTGGCCAGCAGCTCCTTCAGGATGGCCAGCGTCTCCACCTGCACAGCCTGGCTCTGCGGCGACGACACCGCTGGGTGGGCATGGTGAGGTGATGCGGGGAGGTCCACAGCTGGAGCCTGTGGTGAGAATGTGCCCGGTGGTGACCAGGCCAGCACACTGTGTGGGGAAGGAGGTGCTGTCCCTTGGGCGGATGAGGGCCCCAGAGCAAGCCTTTCGAGGATGGGCATAGGCCCAGGGCTTGTGGCAGGTGACCCCGCTAGGTCAATGACCAACCCAGAGCCCTCTGATCTTCCTTCCTCCTCCCCCTGTGCTGGAGGATCCTGGTACGGCGCTGATGGCCCCGCCTCCTCTCCCTGGTCACAGGACCCAGAGCTCCTCCTGGATGCTGAGAGATAGAGAAGAAAGGTACATGTCATTAGTATGTTTATTAGCGCATTGATGTGTTCATTTCTAATTATCTGACATCTAGCCTTGAATATGGATGATTTTCTGATTAGCTATCTTATACTAGCTGTTATCTATTCTTAGGTTTCTGTTCTGGATGGTTCTCGGCTCACAACTCTATCTGTATTACGGCTGCTGTCTGTAACTGCATAGGCTGAACGGGCACACCAATACAGGGGTGTCCAAACTCTTTCCTGGATTGGAAGATATCCTTTCTGTGCACAGGTGAGTCAATCAGGATGACTGAAGAAGCGATTGACTCACCTGTGCGCAGCAGGGTTATCAAATCCAGCCATGTGTGTGGCCCACCAGGACCGAGTTTGGACACACCTGCTCTATTGCTTGATTACTGTTGTGGTGACCAGGAATGACAGTGATTTGTCAGCTTCATGAATTTAATGATGCATCCATCTATCCCTTGTTATTTCATGGAGCTGACATGTCAGTATCATGTCCATGTGTAGTGTGTGTGATGCACATGTGGTGGCATGTTGCTGTATGTCATATTCACCTGCCATGGAGGCTGGGTCCTGCTGCTCCACCGGGCCTGATGCTCCAGCTGCGTCGGAGGGTGCAAGCATGGCCCTTGCAATACCTTCATGGGCAAGGTACTTGACCCTCCGCCCCTCGGCCTCCTGCGCCATCTTCTTCCTCACCACGGCCCTGATGTCGTCGAAACCGATGCTTTATGGACCGCAGACTCCGTCCACGGCCCGCCACACCGTTCACCAGATCCACCACCTGCTGCCAAGCATTAGCACGGGGCCCAGCCTTGACTTCCCTACCCCCCGAGGTGATGACGGGGCGGGCACGATTGGCCTTCAGGAGGACCCTGTTCTCCTCCCGGCTATAATTGTGGGCCCTGGACCTGCCGCCAGCCTCTTGCTCTTCAGACTGGGGATGAGGACCCTCTCCACTCTCCTTCTCCTTCCTCCTCCTACTCTCCTCTCCTCCCTCCTTCCTCTACTCTCCTCCCTCCTTCCTCTACTCTCCTCCCTCCTTCCTCTCCTCTCCTCCCTCCTTCCTCTACTCTCCTCCCTTCTCTCTCCTCCTCTCCTCTCATCCCTCCTTCCTCTCCTATCCTCCCTCCTTCCTCTACTCTCCTCCCTTCTCCCTCCTCCTCTACTCTCCTCCCTCCTTCCTCTCCTCTTCTCCCTCCTTCCTCCTTCCCTACTCTCCTCCCTCCTTCTCCTCCTCTCCTCCCTCCTTCTCCTCCTCTCCTCCCTCCTCCTCTCCTCCCTCCTTCCTCCTCCTTCCTCCTCTCCTCCCTCCTCCTCCTTTCCTCTTTCCTCTCCTCCCTCCTCCTCCTCTCCTCCCTCTTCCTCCTCTCCTACCTCCTCCTCCTCCACTACCTCCTCCTCCACTACCTCCCCCTCCTCAACTATTACCTCCTCCTCACTCCTCCCCTCCTCTTCCCCACCTCCACGCCCCGGGACTCCCTGCCACTCCTCCACCCTCTGCTCCTCTCCCTCCATCACCACCTGAAAAGAAAAGAAAGAGAAATAAAGAAATGTTTTAGTGGGTTTGCCTGCTCCACCCTCGTCCCCCATTCTGATCGCCTCGAACACTATTTGTGCTTGGATATCAATGTTGTAACTAACTGCAGTAATCAGCCTTAAGTGGACAGAGCCTGTGACAGCAGTGGGAGGGGTGTACAGCACCTCTCACTCTGGACCTGAGAGGCGCTGATGAAACACGCTAGATCAATACTTTCCTAAACAATGTGGAAGGTTCAGTTACAGTTTGCATATATACAAGGCATGCGGCTATTTACTGTGTGCTTCTATCATGTGTGGGGAGTGGCCCATGTCTGAGGCCACTAATATCCTATCTGCATTATACTCTGGGCGTGGTACCTATCCAGAGGTAGTAGGAACTACATGGTCCTGCTGTTCTAGGCTGAAAATAAGTTCTTGTCAAGCCCCATTGTAGAAGCAGTTTGGAACACCTATGTGTATTGCAAATATGTGTAGAAATCTCACTCAAACTCAATCTCCAACTCAATCAAACTCAAACTCAAAATGAAACTCAATCAAACTCAAACTCAAAATCAAACTCAATCAAACTCAAACTCAAAATCAAACTCAATCAAACTCAAACTCAAACTCAAACTCAATCAAACTCAAACTCAATCAAACTCAAACTCAATCAAACTCAAACTCAATCAAACTCAAACTCAAAATCAAACTCAATCAAACTCAAAATCAAACTCAATCAAACTCAAACTCAAAATCAAACTCAATCAAACTCAAAATCAAACTCAAAATCAAACTCAATCAAACTCAAAATCAAACTCAATCAAACTCAAACTCAAACTCAAAATCAAACTCAATCAAACTCAAAATCAAACTCAATCAAACTCAAACTCAATCAAACTCAAACTCAAAATCAAACTCAATCAAACTCAAACTCAAACTCAAAATCAAACTCAATCAAACTCAAACTCAAACTCAATCAAACTCAAACGCAAAATCAAACTCAATCAAACTCAAACTCAATCAAACCCAAACTCAAAATCAAACTCAATCAAACTCAAACTCAATTAAACTCAAACTCAAACTCAATCAAACTCAAACTCAAAATCAAACTCAATCAAACTCAAACTCAAACTCAAAATCAAACTCAATCAAACTCAAACTCAATCAAACTCAAACTCAAACTCAATCAAACTCAAAATCAAAATCAAAATCAAACTCAATCAAAATCAAACTCAAAATCAAACTCAGTCAAACTCAAACTCAATCAAACTCAAACTCAAACTCAATCAAACTCAAAATCAAACTCAATCAAACTCAAACTCAAAATCAAACTCAATCAAACTCAAACTCAATCAAACTTAAACTCAAACTCAATCAAACTCAAACTCAAAATCAAACTCAAAATCAAAATCAAACTCAAACTCAAAATCAAACTCAATCAAACTCAAACTCAAAATCAAACTCAATCAAACTCAAACTAAAAATCAAACTCAATCAAACTCAAACTCAATCAAACTCAAACTCAAACTCAATTAAACTCAAAATCAAACTCAATCAAACTCAAACTCAAAATCAAACTCAAAATCAAAATCAAACTCAAACTCAAAATCAAACTCAATCAAACTCAAACTCAAAATCAAACTCAATCAAACTCAAACTAAAAATCAAACTCAATCAAACTCAAACTCAATCAAACTCAAACTCAAACTCAATTAAACTCAAAATCAAACTCAATCAAACTCAAAATCAATCTCTCTCTCTCTCTCTCTCTATATATATATATATATATATATATATAAATAGAGAGAGAGAGAGAGATTGAGATAGAGAGAGAGAGAGAGAGATCCAGATATGATACGAAACAGAAAAATATAAATAACTTACCTCCCTCCACAAAACTCCTCTCCCCACAACCAAAAACTCTCCAAACCTATAGGCCAACAGCAAAAAAAACACAATTGTACTTCTCGCTAGATCAATACTTTCCTAAACAATGTGGAAGGGTCAGTTACAGTTTGCATATATACAAGGCATGCAGCTATTTACTGTGTGCTTCTATCATGTGTGGGGAGTGGCCCATGTCTGAGGCCACTAATATCCTATCTGCATTATACTCTGGGTGTGGTACCTATTCTGAAGCCATCTTCTGTACCAGAGGTAGTAGGAACTACATGGTCCTGCAGTTCTAGGCTGAAAATAAGTTCTTGTCAAGCCCCATTGAAGAAGCAGTTTGGAACACCTATGTGTATTGCACATATGTGTAGAAATCTCACTCAAACTCAATCTCCAACTCAATCAAACTCAAACTCAAAATCAAACTCAATCAAACGCAAACTCAAAATCAAACTCAATCAAACTCAAAATCAAAATCAAACTCAATCAAACTCAAACTCAAACTCAAAATGAAACTCAATCAAACTCAAACTCAAAATCAAACTCAATCAAACTCAAACTCAAAATCAAACTCAATCAAACTCAAACTCAAAATCAAACTCAAACTCAAACTCAATCAAACTCAATCAAACTCAAACTCAATCAAACTCAAACTCAAAATCAAACTCAATCAAACTCAAACTCAAACTCAAAATCAAACTCAATCAATCTCAAAATCAAACTCAATCAAACTCAATCAAACTCAAAATCAAACTCAAACTCAAAATCAAAATCAAACTCAATCAAACTCAAACTCAAAATCAAACTCAATCAAACTCAAAATCAAACTCAATCAAACTTAAACTCAAAATCAAACTCAATCAAACTCAAACTCAATCAAACTCAAACTCAATCAAACTCAAAATCAAAATCAAACTAAATCAAACTCAAACTCAAAATCAAACTCAATCAAACTCAAACTCAAACTCAATCAAACTCAAACTCAAACTCAATCAAACTCAAACTCAAAATCAAACTCAATCAAACTCAAAATCAAACGCAATCAAACTCAAACTCAATCAAACTCAAACTCAATCAAACTCAAACTCAAAATCAAACTCAATCAAACTCAAAATCAAACTCAATCAAACTCAAATTCAATCAAACTCAAACTCAAACTCAATCAAACTCAAACTCAAAATCAAACTCAATCAAACTCAAACTCAAAATAAAACTCAATCAAAATCAAACTCAAACTCAAACTCAAAATCAAACTCAATCAAACTCAAACTCAAAATCAAAATCAAATTCAATCAAACTCAAACTCAAAATCAAACTCAATCAAACTCAAACTCAATCAAACTCAAACTCAATCAAACTCAAAATCAAACTCAATCAAACTCAAAATCAAACTCAATCAAACTCAAAATCAATCTCTCTCTCTCTCTCTCTCTATATATATATATATATATATATATATATATATATAAATAGAGAGAGAGAGAGAGAGATTGAGATAGAGAGAGAGAGAGAGAGATCCAGATATAATACGAAACAGAAAAATATAAATACCTTACCTCCCTCCACAAAACTCCTCTCCCCACAACCAAAAACTCTCCAAACCTATAGGCCAACAGCAAAAAAAACACAATTGTACTTCTCGCCAGTGTATTCATTAAAAATAGAAATTGGCAAAACATACAAATAAAAGACAGCTTGATAGGATGAAAAGCATGTACAATGCAACTTACCCCCCTCTAAACTCCTACGTGCCGGATATAACCACAAAAACTCTACAAAATCCTCCAAACACCTATAAACAAGCAAAAAACACAATTGTACCTCTCGCCGGTGTATTCAGTAAATATAGAAATTGGCAAAACATACAAATAAAAGACAGCTTGATAGGATGAAAAGCATGTACAATGCAACTTACCTCCCTCCAAACTCCTACGTGCCGGATATAACCAAAAAAACTCTCCAAAATCCTCCAAACACCTATAAACAAGCAAAAAACACAATTTTACTTCTTTACATCGGCATCCGTAAATGTAGTATTGGATTCCCGTAAAAAGAACTTAAACCGCGACTTTATAATAAAGCAACTTACCTACTCTCAACCAACAAACTCCTGGAACCGCGTGCTACCTCGTCAGAAATCGCAACACAGTCGAGGCGTGGGCGAGTGTCATTCCTATTTATTCACTCCCACTGTCAATCAAATGGTCTATCCCGTAAGTGATTGGCTGTGCGGCCTGTGGCGCGATGCGTGATTCCGCTATTGGATGGTTCGTGCCGGGCGCGGCTAGTCCGTCCCCCTTCCAGCTTGCATGCGCGCCTAAACGTCACGGCCTTCCTACATTCTGAAGGCCGCGATTCGCGCCTGGCTAGATTTAATTTACGGCCGCATCCGTTGAAGTCCACACGATGCACTTACGGCATTGTAATGAAACCGGGCTGAAAGGGCCCTAAAAGTGTAAAGAAAGCAATAAAAGGCATTCTAATTACTGTAAAAACAATCCCCAATGATCAAATATGTTAATAAAAGAGATCTTTTTATTGTCATGTACATCCTCAATATGGAGGCCAAATTAACCCTTTAGCACTCAGAAATACTAGAATGTGTCCCCTAAACATATCAACATTATCTGATTTACATCTCTTTTATCACATCTACATTTTTGAACACAAATATTGTATATATTTCCACGCCACATTACATAGATCATGGAGCATGTGCCCAAATTCAAATGTGGGCCAGAATATTAGGGGTTACTAATTAAAATGGCTCAACAAATCCATAATCAGGGAACTTCATAACATGATGAAGCTTAGATACACCAGTGAGCTTTTCCATTTGTGAAATCCACCAGGATAATCACATCTGGGGTAATTAGCAAGCTATATAACCACATCATCATCCATAAATTAGCAAGTCTGAACCATCATGGATAGCAGCAACCTGAGTGCAGCGTATAGGTATGTGAGGAGAGCGCAGCGTCGTAGGAATGGATATTTGTTTCGAATGTTGCAGAGTGGAAACCGGGCTGTCAGGCGTGCGACTGTGGAGTGGCTGAGGCGTGACAGAGAGGGGCGGCTGGGAGTGAATTGGGGTGTGTTGATGCAATCCATGGTGGTCCGGAACCATGCCAGGCAAGTGGCTCATCACAGGATATGCCTAGGGTCATGGTGGGGGGTCAGTTAGGGGAGAGAGCTCCAGTGGCACAGGGACAGGGGGATATGAGGGCACCTGTAGACAGGGAGGAGGACCTTGATGTGGGTGATCAGCTGATGGGGGGGGCCAGATGAGAGACCCCTAGAGGGTGTGGCACATGAAGTGGGGGCTCCTGCACAGCCAGACCCACAGGGGGGTGAGCAGGCCCAGGAGCCTGCCAGGAGGATTCGTGCACCCAGGGTGTACAGGGAGAGAGTCACATTAGAGGGGTTAACTGATGTGGAAGTGTATGAGCGCTTTAGGCTAACCCGT